>OY992878.1:131781379-131853338 GCA_963921405.1 Cepaea hortensis | reverse complement strand
CCATTTTTTTCTCTTTGTTAATGCAATGTGTGTGCGTGCGTGGGTGTGTGCGTGCGTGCGTGTGTGATTGTCACTGTTAACATACGATTACTAATTTCGAAGTGGTGTGCTAATAAATACCGATTGACATGACTTTCTCAGCTACTGACCCCTGCAAGCTGGCATGCCGTGCCAAAGGTGAACACTTCTACGCCAATCTCCCCGACCAGGCGGCAAATGGAGCCCCATGCAAATTGAACACAGGATATTCCGCGTGTGTTAATGGCATCTGTAAGGTAAGGGTTGCGTTCTCTTGGTTCATGCCTCAATATCATTCTCTATTAGGGTAATTCACAAACTGAACAAGAGTGTAATTGGACGATTCTACTCCCTTTATCACCTCACCTTCTCCAAACTCCTCCTCTCCTGACTTCCTCTCCCAATCCCCTCCTTCTACCTTCCTTTACTCCTTAATCTTCTCTTCCTTTTGCTCCTGCTCCCTCCTTTTCTCCCTTCTTCTTCTTTTTTCTTCGTCGTCGTAGTTGTCGTTCAATTTGGAAAAGGGAGGGTGTTTAAAATATATCCTCTTTAAATCGAATCTGTTGTACATGCCAACTTTCAGCCATTACATGCGTCATTAGACAAGTTGAACTTCTTTTTGGCGTCCTTTGCATTGAACTCAAGCGTAGCCCACACGTGTGCTACTAGTTCTAATGCAATGTACTGATGTTTGCTTGCAGATAACCTTTCCCTCTTGCCAGTGTCCCTCGCCATCAGGCAAACCCACTCCGAATTCAGAAATACTTGTAATTTATGTCCCCACTCAATGACGAGAAGTCAACATGTTAGTCCAACCGACCAGTGTTGGGGATGAACACGCCATCCCGCCAACAGCACCATCTGCACACCTGATGTTTAAGAAAACACGATCTTACCGGTTCGACCACGGTGACCACCAACTATCTTTTAATCCTTAAGACATAGTATAAATATTCTGTCTCATGCACGTTGCACATTAAGACCATTGCATCCAGCCATGAAAATATTCGACCTAATCTTCGCGGTTGTCAGCTAAGTATTTGTAACTTGCACGCGGATGTAACTTTGTATGTCCGTGTCTGAGAATAAACCCACGTCACTGATCAGGTGGGTGGGTATAAGGTGTGTTCAGAATGTAATATTATACGCAAAATCAGGAAGAAAATGGTATCCGCACAATTTTCGGGGTTATATGGGCCATTTTGTATGTAAGCACAGCTGTAGGCTGTATTGCCTGGCTGCTGTGGTCATTTCCAATACAAACAAACACATCTACTATAGTATGTCCAGAAATGAATGCCGTCATTCACGACCAATTATTTTGAAAATTGTCTGTTGATCATTATGAAATTTTTCCTGCCATCTTATATTTATCCCCACCCAAAGAATATGTCTTTGATAGGTCCAAAAGCAACTTAAATCATGAAAAGCGGCGATATTTCTTTGATGTTTTAATGAAAAACAAGTGATTTCTCGCTAACAAACTTGTTTTACAGTAATGCCAATGCCCCCGCCAGTTCGGATGACAAACACAAGGCGTATCCAGATTCGTATGGGAGTGGGTGCATTGTCTGCTCTGCTGAGACGGAACATGATTACATGTTTTGCACGACGAATATAGCTGTGAATGTCTCTGTAGTGGGCTTCCTTCTTAATGGTCAAGATGTTGGTCCTCTTTTCATTGAAGTGTATAGAATGATTCGTATGTTCGTATGTTTTCCCCTCATTTGATAACGTGTTTCTTCTCACGTTTCTTGTTATGCCACAATATGTCAGTTCCCACCACAATATTACTCTTCGGTTGGTATTCGATGCGTCTAGAGCTTTTTGATTTTTCAATGTCAGTTGTTTGTCACCGTTGAGGGCTCACGGAATTGAAAATTAATTACTGTGGAATACAAACTGTTGCCATTAACAAGTTGTATTGTTTGTGCCGATGATGTAATGTTTAGGGCCTGCAATTCTTATGAATATTTGTAGCACAATATTCCAGTTGGTGTGCAGATGGATTAAGGTTTGCGATCTGCTCAGACCTTAATCTGTGTCGGACGATTCCAGTAGGTTGATGACTGCTCTCGGTTACATAAAATTCAATCCATCCTTTCTCCAATAATCATCTTCCTCTTTCAACACAAGGTCCTCACATTTTCCTAGTAACTTTTATCAATATTTAATAGCGCGGACTGGATTAGTATCTTGACGTCAGACAATTTGAATATAGTATTGCCAGCTGCCACCTGTCCTTTAATTTTACCCCACACAAGTTCTATAGGGTTAAAATGAGAATGGTACGGCGGAAGTCTCAAGCACCCATGACGGTGCTCTTCTATCAACTTGTCGATCTGATATTTCTTGCTTATTGGCGTCTGTTTTACAAGGGACAACAATTTTAGCTAGAAATACGTTTCTGGAAATGGTATGTTTACTATTCGGAGCCATATCTTTATTGCTCCCTTTGTGATCGATGCTGTAGGTATTTTGTCTTCTTGAGCAACAACATTGATATCATGCATTGTCCATAATTGGACACGACGGTCTATCTAGGGATGGAAGCACAGTATTCTCGAGCCAATCTCTAAATACATTACCATTCATCTTATTATGATAATCCCTATTGTCTGTATGCTTTGATACGAACACGAGCCTAGCATTCTGTTGTAAGCCATTATGCATATTACCAGCATGGGCCATGACCAAAGGCTGTCCTATACTACTGGGCACATATCGCTTTATCTGTCTATCCACTAGTTTCCATTCCTTATCACTTGTGTGGTGAGCATTGATCCACATGTTACCCAAACACACTGTGCCATAATTTTCTTTGCGCATTTCCATTATTTCACGTAGATATCTGCTTCTCATGGCTCCTAAATGTGGCTGCTCGCAAAGAATATTTCTACCGCCCTTGTACTTTCTAAAAGTGAAGATAATGTCCTTATAATTTTCCACAAAGTTGTTTTGGATAGCTCTATGTTATTATTCTTTTTCAACCAAACTCTAAGTTTTCTTACAGTCACTGTTTCTTTGGCATCCAGCATTTTAATAATGCTGGATAATCCTGGATATAAAATCCAAAATTTTTATAATTTTAGGAGTCTCCGTGGCGAAGTGGTCAAGCCTTTTGACTCAGGCTCCAAAGGTTGTGGGTTCGATTCCGGGCCGCATCATTCGGTTCACGATTTAAATTTTTCGGAGACTTCTGTGGGTCGTCACTAGAGCTGCGGAGTTCGTGCTTTGTGCGATGCTTTTAGCCCTGCGGAATGAGACCGAGTTATATGGTATAGAACCCGGTGCAATGAAGTCTACCCTGTCGACTTTTAAGCGACTTTTTAAAGCATTTTTATAATAGCTCGACTTATGACATCCTTATCAAAGCTGTCCACAGTAACCTTTATACCTACCGTTTGGTTATTGCGTGGTGGTTTAATTCCAGATTCTTGCACCCATCGACGAAATGACCGTTTACTCAAACCCAATGCATGCACTGTTCTTTTTTCGGAATTTGTAATAGTATAAAACAGTTTCCTGCGATCAACTTCAAGACAAAAATATGTGTACAACTTCATATCGATGCTTTGAAGTGTATACACAATTTCGCATTCAATCCCATTGAAAAATATTCACACATTTCAATGTTAGCGATAAGTGGTAAGATTTAAAAAAAAAACAACATATTAATCAGGTTTCATGAATAACCCACATTTTGAGACACCTCTGAACAGTTCCAGTTTAAAAAACGCGTGGTTCTCGGCATAAGGTCAATCCCGTGAAACACGTAAAATATTCAACATTGAACGCTGATTGTCTGGCTACGCTGTAATACATTTAAAATTATGAACTTCATCTCTGACCCGTAAATATTATACCGCATATAAACAAACTTTGAAATCTGCTGTAAAATCTCCAGAAGAAAAATTATTTTTGTTGGATGGACATAATGATAATGTTATATGCTAAATCTCATCATTTTCCTTCAGTTGGTTACTGAGATATGGAATTTTATATTGGGGCAGACAAAAGTAAACACACTATACCTATAATACCTTGTGGTGTAGGATAGGGAAAGGGGGGAGGACCTTGAGGCTGAGGAATTAAGGTCGATGGCTAGCGCAGTCGCCACGTACTGTGCAGGTTAGGATGTTTATTTCTGCCCCCGCTAGAAAAAACAAAATCCACAACCTACCGAGGATTCGAACCCAGGTCATTCAAATGAGAACACTCCATTCATAGCCACTCAGCCAGGCGCTCCTCGGTCAGTTGCTGCTGCCAAATCGCCTGCTGCTGATTTACAACCGTATGTCGGGATTATGGAACTACGTCCACTACCCCTAAGCTACAAAAATGTACTTGCATATTCTTTTGCAGTCAACACCAGAATTTTTGTTGCTGTTGATTTCTTGGCAGGTTTACGTTCAGTAGTTTATTATTGCTTTCTGAACGACCGGCACGATAACCATTACGCAAAAAACCAGCGCTACGCAGATGGCTGCCAATTCGCGCGCTTCTGTGGTTCGAACTCGGGTATGCGGGATCACGAACAACGTCCGTAATATCTTTCTCCAAGTAGCCGTCCCAAAGTTACAAACGCCAACAATATTCAGTTATACTTGTAAATATTAAGAACTAGCTGACCCGGCCCGGCTTCGCCCAGTCCCTGGTGGGGAGCATCTCATTTAATTCATATAAGTAGTCATATAAGTTCCCGTTCCCGTTACCGACTGTCTGTCTGTCTGTCTGTCTGTCTGTCTGTCTGTCTGACCCGGCCCGGCATTGCCCAGCTCCTGGTGTGGAGCATCTCATTTAATTCATATAAGTAGTCATATAAGTTCCCGTTCCCGACTGTCTATCTGTCTGTCTATCTGTTTGTCTATCTGTCTGCCTGACCCTGCCCGGTTTCGCCCAGTCCCTGGTGGGGAGCATCTCATTTAATTCATATAAGTAGTCATATAAGTTCCCGTTTCCGTTACCGACTGTCTGTCTGTCTGTTTGTCTGTTTGTCTGTCTGTCTGTCTGTCTGTCTGTCTGACCCGGCCCGGCATTGCCCAGCTCCTGGTGTGGAGCATCTCATTTAATTCATATAAGTAGTCATATAAGTTCCCGTTCCCGACTGTCTATCTGTCTGTCTATCTGTTTGTCTATCTGTCTGCCTGACCCTGCCCGGTTTCGCCCAGTCCCTGGTGGGGAGCATCTCATTTAATTCATATAAGTAGTCATATAAGTTCCCGTTTCCGTTACCGACTGTCTGTCTGTCTGTCTGTCTGTCTGTCTGTCTGTCTGTCTGTCTGACCCGGCCCGGCTTCGCCCAGCCCCTGATGGGGAGCATCTCATTTAATTCATATGAGTAGTCATATAAGTTCCCGTTCCCGACTGACTGTCTGTCTGTCTGTCTGTCTGTCTGTCTGTCTATCTGTCTGTCTGTCTGTCTGTCTGTCTGTCTGTCTGTCTAATCATTTATTGGTTGCAGTTAGAACAACCTTAGATAAACGAAGACCAACTTGGTAATATTTTAACTTGGGTAAATGGAGCAGCGGCAGCAGCAGCAGAAGAAGAAGAAAAAGGAGGAGTAGGAGCTGGGAGGAGGAAGAGGGAGGAGGAGGGAGGAGGAGGAGAAAGAGAGAAGAGGAGGATGGAGGAGGGAGAGGGAGGAGGGGGAGGAGAAGAGGAAGAGGGTAGGAGGTGGAGGAGGGGAGAGGAGGAGGAGGAGGAGGAATATAACGCATATGCCTGTAGATTTAATAATGGCTGAGGTTGTTCCATGTCTTCTTAGAGTTGGCGACAGTGTAAAGAAATATAAAATCTTCAAACTTGATAGAGATAAGGTAACTATTATTCATTCATTCTTTAAGCAAAAAAAGATGAGTTACATTGTTATGCATTATGCATTATTTTTATGAAAACTTTGAAAATGCCTTACAGATTGTATCATTATTTATTATAACTCATATGCCGGTACATAACTATGGACAAAGAGTTTATAAATCTTTGAAAACGATGCCACAATATGACTATAAGTTATACAGAAAAGTTATGCCCCTTGAAATAACTTTTACAGAGTTAAGTCCCCTGAAATAGATGAAATTATAATGAAAAATGAAATAATTTTGGGTAAGCAGCCGATTTCATACTAAAAAAATATGACAGTGGGCTGCGCTGGAATGAAAGGAAGACGTGTAAAAAAATTTCATCTCAATGGGATGGGCCGTTCGCGAGCGCATTAGGGACATATAGACAGACAGACAGACGGACGGAGATCGCCTTTTATATATAAGATATACCCATCCATGTTGGGTTTTCCTCTTGTCCGCTTACTCGTTAGGCCTCCCTCCATATACATCTTTTCCAGACTCTACACGCCCAAAGTATTTCATTTCCCTCACTTTCGTTTGTCTTAATAACCACATTTCTTTGACAATGAATCCCTGTTGAACGGTTCAGTGTGTTCTCTATTTCGTCCATGCAGGAGGAGGAGAGGGAGGAGGAGGGAGGAGGAGGAGAGAGTAGGAGGAGGGAGGAGGCGGAGGGAGAAGGAAGAGGGAGGAGGAAGAGGGAGAAGGAGGAGGGAGAAGGAGGAGAAGGAGCCGGAGGAGGAGGGAAGAGGAGGAGGGGAGGAGGAGGAGGGAGGAAGAGGAATGTGAAGGGAGGAGGAGGGAGGAGGTAGAGGGAGGAGGAGGAGGAGGGAGGCGGAGAGAGGAGGAGGGAGGAGGAGGAAGAGGGAGGAGGAGGAATGTGAAGGGAGGAGGGGGGAGGAGGTAGAGGGAGGAGGAGGGAGGAGGAGGGAGGAGGAGGGATTAGGAGGAGGAGGGAGGAGTAGGGTGGAGGAGGAGGCGAGGAGGAGGGAGGAGGAAGAGGGAGGAGGAGGGAGAAGGAGGGAGGAGGAGAACGCAGGAGGAGAAGGGAGCAGGAGGAGGATAGGGAGGAGGAGGGAGAGGGAGGAGGAGGAGAGAGTAGGAGGAGGGAGGAGGCGGAGGGAGAAGGAAGAGGGAGGAGGAAGAGGGAGAAGGAGGAGGGAGAAGGAGGAGAAGGAAGAGGGAGGAGGAAGAGGGAGAAGGAGGAGGGAGAAGGAGGAGAAGGAGGGGGAGGAGGAGGAGGGAAGAGGAGGAGGGGAGGAGGAGGAGGGAGGAGGAGGAATGTGAAGGGAGGAGGAGGGAGGAAGTAGAGGGAAGAGGAGGAGGAGGGAGGCGGAGAGAGGAGGAGGGAGGAGGAGGAAGAGGGAGGAGGAGGAATGTGAAGGGAGGAGGGGGGAGGAGGTAGAGGGAGGAGGAGGGAGGAGGAGGAGGTAGAGGGAGGAGGAGGGAGGAGGAGGAGGGAGGAGGAGGAGGGAGGAGGCGGAGAGGGAGGAGGAGGAAGGAGGAGGGGGAGGAGGGAAGAGGAGGGAGGAAGAAGGAGGAGGAGGGAGGAGGAGTGATGAGGAGGAGGGAGGAGGAGGAGGGAGGAGGAGGGAGGAGGAGGGAGGAGGAGGAAGAGGGAGGAGGAGGAATGTGAAGGGAGGAGGAGGGAGGAGGTAGAATGAGGAGGAGGGAGGAGGAGGAGTGAGGAGGAGGAGAGGGAGGAGGAGGAAGGAGGAGGGGAGGAGGGAGGAGGAGGAGGAGGGAGGAAGAAGGAGGAGGAGGGAGAAGGAGGGATGAGGAGGAGGAGGGAGGAGGAGGAAGAGGGAGGAGGAGGAATGTGAAGGGAGGAGGAGGTAGAGGGAGGAGGAGGAGGGAGGAGGAGAAGGGAGGAGGAGGGATGAGGAGGAGGGAGGAGGAGGGATGAGGAGGAGGGAGGAGGAGGAAGAGGGAGGAGGAGGAATGTGAAGGGAGGAGGAGGGAGGAGGTAGAGGGAGGAGGAGGAGGGAGGAGGAGGAGTGAGGAGGAGGAGAGGGAGGAGGAGGAAGGAGTAGGGGCAGGAGGGAGGAGGAGGAGGAGGGAGAAGAAGGAAGGAGGAGGAGGAAGGAGGGAGAGGAAGGAGGGAGAATGAGGAGGGGAGGAAGGAAAGAGAGGTGGAAGGGGAGGAGGAGGGAGGAGGAAAGAGGTAGGGGGAGGAGGTAGAGGGAGGAGGAGGAGGAAGGAAAGGGAGGAGGAAGAGGAGGAGAAGGGAGGAGGAGGGTGGAGGGAGGAGGAGGAGGGAGGAGGTAGGAGGAGGAAGAGGGAGAAGAAGGGAGAAGGAGGAGGGAGGATGATGAGGGAGAAGGAGGCAGGAGGAGGAGGAGGGAGGCAGGAGGAGGAGGGATGAGGAGGGAGAGGGAGGAGGAGGGAAGATGAGGGAGGAGGGGGGAGGAGGCGGAGGGAGTAGGAGGGAGGAGGATGGAGGAGGAGGGGAGAGGAAGAGGGAGAAGGAAGAGGGAGAAGGAGGAGCTAGGAGGGAGAGGGATGAGAGGGAGGAGGAAGAGGAGAAGGGTGGAGGGAGGAGGTAGAGGGAGGAGAAGAGAGGGGGAGAGAGTTCGCCATTCCGAATTCATACTCGTCTAGTTCTTCCCTTCTACACGACTGTAGATAACTTCCTTACACATAAAAAGATGAATTGTTATTGATATTGCCGTGGCATGGAGGAATATCAGCAGCAGAGTTGATCCAAAAAACCAAAGACTGAGATCTACGGAGAGCCATGAACGCCTACGCCAGCCGGCACGGCACTTGATGATGATGATTGCCGTGTGACGATTCTGTGTAGTCACGTCATTTTCTTCCCTTTCCCTAGCGTTTTGGTTCGGGGATTCTTTCATCATCATCATCATATATTTACGTACGTATTTTGGGAGGGGGAGGAGGGAGGAGGAGGAAGAAGAAAAAAATACTATGACAGTTGACAGCTCTGGAATGAAAGGAAGGCGTGTAGAAAATTTCATCTCAATCGGATGGGCCGTTCGCGAACAAATAAAGGACATACATATTTACATACATACATATTTACATACATACACTTTGTTTTATAAATATAGATGAACAGTGCCACAGTGTATTTAGCAAGAGCGCATGTGTGATAATATGTTATTAATTATTTTTAAGCAAGTTGGTTGTGACGGAGTAGTTGAATCGCCAGCAGTCAACGATGTATGCGATGTGTGCAACGGAGACGGCACCTCATGTCAAACAATCTCAGGCATCTTCACCAGCACAGACCTAAAGCCAGGTGTGAATTACGTCATCAGCATCCCTGCAGGCAGCACCAATATCAACATTACAGAACTACAGGCCAGCAGGAATTTTCTAAGTAATTCTTCCATTGCTGTTTGTACTTGTATGTGGTTATTTTTCCAGTGTTGCCTATATGTTCTGTAGCTAGCTTTCCATAGCACAATTGCTAGCACGTTTGCCAGCGTGGTCACATGAACCACGCAGCTTAACGATCCTGACTCCCATGTGCAGTCTTCAATGAGTGGTAGGAAATTTCAGGGGAACTAAAAGTGGACGGCAGGATATTGAGCAAATCACTCTTCGAGTTCTAATCACTCTAACACTCCAGAGCTAGAACCTTACATCCATTACGTCTCAACGCGTGAAAAGGGGTCCTAAACTATCATTTAGACCAGTGGTTCTCAACCTTTTTTTGGCCCATGCACCCCTTCACCATATGTTCAGAATGTCATTCCCCCCTCAACCTTTCGTATTTCCTCCCTATAAATTCCCCCCTCCCGCCAGTACACAGTATACGTATAAATGGAAGCTAAATTTAATACCACATAATAGAACAAGTCTAGGCGTCTACATAAAATGAGATTTGCTGGTCTACTTACGTTATAAAACTAATTTCAGAAGATCAAGAAGTACAGAACTGTAAAGTATTGAGGGAAAAGCAATATCAAGTAATCGGTTTTTGTATTAACGTGATCTTGAAATATACTGGAAAAACTTAGACACACGGGAGATACTGGACATACTTAGACATACTGAGATATACTGGGCATACTGAGATACACTGAAAAAACTTAGACATACTGGATATAATGGACACACTTGGACATACTGGACATACTGAGACTTACTAAGATATATTGGGCATACTGATATATACTGGAAAAACTTAGACATACTGGATATAACGGACATACTTAAATATAATGGACATATTTAGGCATACTGTAATACTTAGACATACTGGACAAACGTCTATATTGAAAGGGGATTTGAAAAAAGACTTAGACAAACATATACAAGGACACACATACATAACATACGCACACGCAGAAAAGAGTGAGACACGGAGAGAAACAGTGTACTGGAGAGAGATCTAGTGATAACAGAGAGACATGGACACACACTGTGACAAAAAAAAAGATGAGAGAGAAAGAGAGAGAGGGAGAGAGAGAGAGAGAGAGAGAGAGAGAGAGAGAGAGAGAGAGAGAGAGAGAGAGAGAGAAGGGGGTCGGGGGAGGAGGGAAGGCCTGGCATGTGAGGACACCTTTCTTTAGAGGTGTCTGGTTGGTCGTACGTCGAAGTTCACTTGTTTCTTCCAAGAGGTGCTGTCTTCATCTGGAGGCCACAGGATCTAATCCAATATGGCCATTATTGGCTTCAATTTATATATTATCTAGTTTATTTTCTAGTCTCGACTTTAATTAGTAGCAATGGTCGTATAGAATGATACGTCTTGTAATTGGTAGCTTCAGTTGTCTTGTGTTTTGTTGCTGATAGTTTTAATTGTTTAAAATGGAACATAGTGTCTTTTGTACCTGAAGTTGTTTCAGATGGTTCGTTTAGTCTTTGGTAGTTTAGTTGTTTGGAATGATCCTCTTGTATTGGTGTCTTTAGTGGTGTAGGATGGTCTGTTGCCTATAGTAGCTTTAGTAGTGTAGGATGGTTCGTCTTTTTTGTTGTTTGTTTTGATAGTTATAGTTTTTAGTATGGGTAATTGTTAGTTAGTTAGTTAGTTAGTCGCAGTTCCAACTTCACAGGGTAATTGTATTTGTTTAGAATACATTATTGTATGTGTATTGATTTCACTTCTTGTTTAGGTGATACTCTGTGCACATAATTATTTCAGTTGTACAGACTGTGAACGGCAGGTACATTATTAACAACCAAACAGGCAACTCATCTTCCAGTGTTGTAGAGGCAGCAGGAACCATCTTCAGACATCAAGCTAAAGTCCCACTACACAGGAAGGAGTCGATCACCTCACCTGGGCCTACTAATATCACACTGGTCTTGAAGGTAAATATACTTGCAGTGTTCTTAGTTTGTTAATTCAGTCAGGTGGTTTCATAATTCATTGTTAAAATATCTGCATTAACTTAAAAAATAACAATGTGATATACTGTCTATTATGTGGCATTATGCTTAAAATTATATTTTACTAATATTTATCTCCCTGTCTCCCTGGTCTTCCTGGCCAAGGTGTTAACGAGGTTGTTCGTAATCCCGTATATTCACGTGGGGAAAACAGTTGCGCGAGATTCGGCAGCGGATCACGCCTCCCTGGTAACTTACGGGGATATGTGAGCCGGTCGTTCAGAAAGCAATGACAAACTACTGAACGTAAAACTTGCCTAGTACATCAACAGCAGCTGAAAAATGCTGGTGTTGACTGTAACGTCCTGTAAGGGATATGCAACATAAAAAAAAATAGTTTTCTCTTCCAGTTACTGTTAGTCCTTTACAGAGATGTGGTTCCTAAGGAAAATTCCTTGGACTGCCAAAGTAACAACGACTGCATAAAAGCGGCTAATGACACTATAATATTATACACAACAATAAGAAAGAGACAAACAGCTTTCTTTGTTCATGTGATGAGAAGGGAGGCGCTGGAGAACATCGTGACAACTGGAAAGATCGAGGGGAAGAGAGGGAGAGGTAAACCAAGAGAAATGATGCTGGATGGATTGAGACGGTGGCATGGAGGAATATCATCAGCAGAGTTGATGGAGAAAACCAAAGATCGAGATATGTGGAAAGTCATGAACGCCAAAGCCAGCTGGCATGCCACTTGATGATGATTATGAGTCCTTCACAGCACGCTGCAGTCAACCCCTGCATTTATTGGCTGTTTGTGATGTACTAGGCAATGGTAGTTCAGCAGTTTGTCATTGCTTTCTGAACAAGGAACGCCACATACCATCGAAATCAATACAAAGCAATCTTCTTCTAAATCGCTTTCAGCTGACCTTGAACCCTCTACTCGGTATGACGGGGAATAATGAAACTACGCGTCTCACTATCGTCTAAGCCAAATCGACTTTGTTCAGTTATTGACCAGAACCAGATTATGAAATTTGACATAAAACAGCGTCCACTAAAACGCGGCAATAAACTAAGACACGTTAAACATGACGTTAATCGCCTTTCCATTACAGACAATTCCCATAACATTCTGACGAACCTTGGAAGTCCAGTTAACCAGGCCGCTAAGAGCCTTAAAGCTGTACTGGTGACAAGAAAAATTCCAACGTGTCCTAAAGATGGCAGCGACGGTAACGAAATCTCTAACACGCTTGCCTGTGGCCCTGAAGTCATGTGTTCGATTTCCCATCGATCCGCATTGAAACAATATTTATCTGGCCTTCCAGTGTATAATGGGCACCTGGAACTGTCTTGATAGATAAAGGCGGCCGGCTTGAAACTGACCAGCTCAGCCCTGGAGTGCCGATAGTTCTTTACAAATATGTGTCTAGTGTTATGTAAACAGTGCTCCTTAGGGCGTGTAAAAGTGTCATTTACTTGCCTACTTTACCAACCATTTACCCTATCCATCCCATGACATGTAAAAGTGTCCATTACTTACCTACTTTACCTACCATTTACCCTATCCATCCCATGACATGTAAAAGTGTCCATTACTTACCTAGTTTGTCTACCATTTACCCAATCCATCCCTTGACATGTAAAAGTGTCCTTTACTTGCCTACTTTACCTACCATTTACACAATCCATCCCATGACATGTAAAAGTGTCCTTTAGTTACCTAGTTTACCTACCATTTACCCAAGCCATCTCATGACATGTAAAAATTTCCTTTGCTTGCCTACTTTACCTACCATCGACCCAATCCATCCCATGGCGTGTAATAGGACCCTTTGCCCTTTTAAAACTGTAATCAAGAAGACTGAAAGCGGACCACTGTCATTGTAGGAAATTGCACAAACTAATATGCCACCGCGACTCCCCACACGCGTACATACCCACAAATCCCTGGAGTTTCAGTTGCGTACCAGACTGATCAGTAACCTATTTACAAGAAATCAATAGCTGACATTTCCGGTACAACCATGCAATGTTATGTAATAAAGCTGAAGTAGCTAATGAATAAAGTTATTAGTTTGTACATACAGAAAACGATAGAAATGTCATCGAAACGTAACAGACAATGCCATTTTGGTTTACTTCTTTGTGATTGAACAAGCCACATTTATCTTTAAATATAGACAGAAAAACAGAAAGCCTAAACACATTTGCAACAAATACTAAAAATGCGACACCAAGGGTAATTAAAATACCAGATGACAGAGAGGATTAAAGAGTCATAATCGCCAATGCCTGCTCCAGACCAGTCACATGCTGCAGAAGAAGAATATAATAGAACAAACAGAAAAAGTTCGTAAACCACTGATGTACCTGGTTAGCTGTTTACAAGCTGTGAATGATGCTCTTGTAGTAGCCGATATTTGTTGAGGTTATTTCTGATTCCGTCCCTGTTGTACCGAGGCTTCTAAGGACAATAAAGAATAGTAATATTTTAGTTTGCTATGCATGTTATAAGAAACAGCCAAGGGGGGTTGGGGGTTGATGTGGACGGGCTGCCTTATCCAGTAGATAACTTTGCTGCATAATTATATCAGTCACGATTAAGTCTACCAAGAGACGAAAGTTTGTTGAAGACTTATACAGAACCAGAATTATCTAACTGAAAACCTGACATAGAAAAACAAGTTGTGAAGAATTGAACTAACGTGCACACTGGTTACTCATTATTTCATCTGATCAAACACCTCACTTTCAGGTACTAGTCAGGGGAAGCAACCCAGGTATTCTGTACCGCTTCAACGTGCCCCGAGGAGTTGGCGAAGCTGTCATTCAGCAAATCAGACATAGATCCCGGCCCGTCGAGATCCCACCTGAATCTGACAAAGACGGCAACGTTCCTGATTCCAGTTCGCGAGAAGGGAACTCCTCCTCTTCGCTGATGAAACATGTATCAAAGCACCGTTACATCGACTGGCCCGTTATACCCCGCTTGATGAAACCCGCCCGGCATCATTCTTCAGACAGAACAGAACGCCATAGAACATTCGATTCCAATATTTTGGTAAAGAAGTCACCACTAACTTTAGACGACAAAACATCAGCTCAAAACATTTATGAATCCACCAACACAACTCAGGCGATGATTACAGTTAATAAAACGTCCGACACTTTCTCAAGTGATGTAGGGAATTTGAGTTCGGGAAACAATGAACGCAACAGGAGCGACTCCTTTGCAGCAAGAAAAACTACAAGGTCTAAAATGACGAGCGCCGAAAATATTTTTCAACATAAGAAGCACAATTTTACTTATAACAATATAATTAATAGAACACAACTACCATCTGCGGAAATAAAAGACGATGTGCAAAGTTTACATACAAACAAAAGTAGAAGTTGGAAGCAACAAATTACTTATCGTAGAGCATTCAATAGGTCAGATTTAGTGTTAAACAAAGCTCTCATAGAAAATAGAAACACAGCAAGCACGCAAGGCATTACAGAAGCTGACTACACCAGCAAGTATGCCACAACTCCTTGGAATTTGAGCAACCAGATAGTTGACAATATTCTAAAGGATCACCAAGTGACCAACTACAATGACAGCTCCCATCCATTGGAGGATTCTGTTTCAGAAATCTCTATCGTGCCATTAAGAATATCTTCAAACGGTCTTGCTGATCCAAATGAAATTGAAAACTGGCACTTGGATGGTACAAATTACGATAACGTGGACACTAGAAATACTTCAGAGACAACAGCATCCAAAACAAGCAAAAATACATTTCGCGTTAACGCTCACGGAGAGGAAAATACTGCTCGAGATTTTGGTAACAGAAATCAGGTGGTCTCTTATGGCAATAAACTAAGTATTTCTGAATCTTCAAGTAAACCAAATGTATCTATGAATTCCCCACATGAACAAAACGTATCTAAACACATTCACCATAGTGTGCTTTCTACGAAAAAGTACATTTCGTCAGCAGCAAACAATGTTGATGAGGATGTTGATATAACGAAAGCAATTAAGACACATTCACAACATATTTCCACTGCTGATAATTCTCCATATACGGTCCCACGATATTCTCAAAGTTTTAAATTTTACAATAGATATAAAGATATTTACAAAACGGATCTTGTGGGCGGAAGATCATCAAAACCTAAAGCCATACATCATCGACAACACCATAGTCCCCATAACCACACCTCATTTAACACTTCCAGCAAAGCGTCTTCAGGTCATGTTGATCGCGAAGATGAGCAGTCAAGGAGCAGTTCTAGCACTAACGTTAATCATAAGGATAGTACAAATTTACATTCTACAGTTTCGGCGGTTAATAATAGTGACGTCACAAAATTATCTAGCACCGTGTCACATGCGAACGACGCTATTGAACATGGCCTGTCGGAATCTCATCAAAGAGTCGTGAAAACTGACACGGTTGTGCGTCTGCTTAATCATAATACCGCCACAGAAGACAGGAAGCGACGTCTGGAAGAACAGCGAAGGCAATACAACGATAGAATTAAAGAGATTCAGGACAGGGTTCGACAAAAACACGCTGAAATAGCGGCTTCACGAAGGCAAGTTCCCAAACCTGAAGATACTAAAGTAAATAATATGAGTAACAGCTTTGGAATCAGCCTTCATAGAAAAACCGAACTGTTTAACACGTTTCCATTACAAACATCACAAACATTGAATGGTACATCATCAATTTCATCACCAGACATTGACTCATCTCTGACACATTTAAAAGCCAATGATTCACCCTCAGAAATTACCACTTCTGACAAAGTAAAGCATGAGTATAATGGAACTCCCACTAAAGCCAGCAACAATGAGTCTCTAACAAGTACGAGATTAGTTAAATCACATACTGAAATCAGCCCACATGTTCATGATACTGTTGTTCCTGATGTTGGGTATTCACCTGCAACAAATACTCAGGAAGATATAATCCCGAAACGGCAGTTTATGCAACGTGATCACACAACCGTTAACTACAACCGACAAAATCATCTTCGGGACTCGGATGCAGATTCCAATGTGCAAACCCGTAACCATGAAACTTCCAGCGGTACTCACAGGCTCTACGGCGAGCCTAGGATTGTACTTCAACCACGTGGAGAAATTCCAATCATACTGACCGAAGATAACAAGAAATATGATAATTCACAAGCTTTTCTAGCATCTGAAAAATCCAAACAAGAGAATTTGACTGACCAACAATCTCACAAAGCTGACATGTTACGGCTTATCAGCAATAAATTCTCACACATACCATCGATGAACCAGGCTTCACACAACCAACCGACTCTGGAATGGTTTATGGGTTCCAACCAAGCCGAACACGAGAACCACAACGGAGAGATTTCTGTAAACACTCACAGTTTGGTTTACGAATGGAAAGTTTCTGGGCTCACACAATGCACACACTCATGTGGCGGAGGTAAGTCTTCGTATCAGTTTGTTATGTTGCACACTACAGTGTGCCTTGCCTGTCGGTCTCGTGGTAATGTGTTCGAATCCCTCTCAGATGTTTGTTTGTTTTTTTAAACTGACGTGGACTTCAAGATTAACCTAAACTAAAATTGGTACTAGGAAGTGTTCTGAGAAGTAAAGGAGGCTTATGTGACACAGACCAGATCATTCATCAAGTGCCGATTGGTCAATACAAATATAGACCATATACCCATCCTGAAAGAAATGTAGAAGAGATCTTTATACTAACAAACTCCACCTTCTAGGCTGCATGTATCTATAGTTTATATACGTGCTGCCTGGCGTGTTAAATACAGATCTCTCCTATCTGAGTCTACGTGCCGTCAACATCCATCACGCTAAATATAGACGAATTTCTATCCATATGTCTAAGAAGAGAAAGTAAGCTAATTACCCGTTCCCCAACACCTAGTAGTATTGAATATATATTTATAGACTATTAGACACTTGATGGGTGATGTGGTGAGTATCAAGCTGACCGTCTTTACTTCCTACGTAATTACTTGGTACCTAACGTAGACTGGTTCCACCTTTAAGCCTAGGTCACTGAAACAGAAATTAAACACCTTTGAAGGGCGATTGTATGGAACACTTGAGCAGGTGAACTGCAGGCAAGAGTGCTCGAAACTGCATTACGACGAATCTCATCGAAGTTTGTACACGACATTAACTCTGTTGTAGTTATTAATTTAACCTATGCTCATTCAAATAGTTGTCTTTTTTTCGCATATCCTTTACAGGACATAGCTGTCAACACCAGCATTTTACCGTTGTTGTTGATTTCTTGGCAAGATTACGCTCAGTAGTTTGCCATTGCTTTCTGAGCGGCCGGCTCACTTACCCCGTAAGTCACCAACGCGGCGAGAACCGCTACCAATTCTCGCGCGCTGTCAGACCCTACGTGGATAAACGGGTTTTCGGAGAAAGTCGTCTAACCTCTAGGCCAAGGAAGTTGTCTTCTGGTCCACTATTATTCTGACTCCCTGTAACATTTACCAACTTGCGGAAACAACTGCCTGAGATAAAACGAATTTGGATAAGTAAGTAAAGCAAAGGAACCCTTTTCACGATATGAAGTGTACTGGGTATATTGGAGGTCGATGAATGGTTAATATCACCCAGTCTGCCTTTATTTTTAATGAAATTTTCTGGTACCCATTTTAAACTGGGTCGACCTGAGAGAGCAGATCACCGAAGCACCTTGAAAAAGTTTATAACACGTGACAAACGGTCCTATCACGCTCATGTGATGCACATGGTTGACAATAATGGGTGATGGGTTGTTTGATATAGAATACATCTAAAGCAGTGGTTCTCAACCGGTGGGGAATTTCCCCCCCCCCCCCAGGGGGGAATTTCATGGTTTCCAGGGGGGGGGGAATGAAGACCATTTCAAGATCGTGTTAATACAAGAACCGATTACTTGACATAGTTTTTCCCTTCATACTTTACAGTTAAGTATGTCTCGTCCTTCTAAAATCATTTTATAAAGTAAGTAGACCCACAAATCATGTTTTATGTGGATGTCTAGACTTGTTTTAGTATATGCTATTACATTTGCCTTCCACTTTTACGTATACTGTGTAGGGGTGAGGGGATTTTTAGATAGAAAATATGAAAGGGGGGGGGGATGACGTTATGAAAATACGGTGAAGGGGGGAACGGGCCAAATTTTTGATAGGAAGGGGGGGGGGAATGGCGTTCTGAAATTATGGTGAAGGGGGGAATGGGCCAAAAAGGTTGAGAACCACTGATCTAAAGGTTATCTATATTATGTTACTTTCTATTTGCATAGTTTTTCGTGTAGCGGTGTTTTTATCTTGTAAGCTCACAAGAAATAGACAATTTACACTCTGTGGACAGGTCATGAGAAGGAACTAACTGGATTACATCGTGACAATGGAACAGTTGGAGCGGAAGAGGATATACTTCATTCCACCGTGGCTCAACCCAACTGGTTCGTGTGGTATTGCGGTATTCATTCCTAACTAATTCTGCCCTTGTACATTCCTTGCAGTTTCATTGGTTCGATCTGCATCGGGGCGAATTCGGAATCTGAATATTGACCTGGGCTCTCAGTTTGACCTCGCCTAAAATGGGTACCGTGAAATGCCCAGAGAAGTAAAGGCAACCCATGAGACACTGACCCCATCACCCATCGAGTGCTGATTGGTCTATGAAAATATGGGTCTACCAACAAATGAATGAGTAAAGGACTCGTATATAAAACAAAACCTGTTGCATATTCATACCGTATGTCCAATGTGTCTTCAGGCGTGTAATAGTCTGTTACTTGTACTTACAATCCTTGCAGGAGTGCAGCAAACTGTGGTTGTATGTGTAGACACTCTAACACAGGCTGTAGTCACCGATGAAAACTGCAGACACTTTCTGAGACCGAAGCTCTTGGCAGTTCCCTGTAACACCAGACCTTGTTCAGCTGAGTAAGTTAATGAACTCTTGTTATATCGTGAGCCACTTGAAGCGGCTGGAGAATCAACCTAAATTCGCCATGCACCGTTTAGAGTGGTCCCAATAGTTGACGTATCACTAGTCCTAGAACTGCAAGGGCTCTATTGTATTGCCAGGGCTCAGAAGAATTATGACTGGTTGCTCTACACCAACATACCACATTGTGATAATGATGTTGATGATGGCTATGATTTTGTTTTTAATTGTTGCGTTCGCTCGCCTTGAACTCAAGCATATTCCATGCACACTACTTCCTAGTAGTGCTGAACTGAATTTTGCTTGTAAATTAGCTTTCCCTATTAAAAGTGTCCCTCGCCATCAGGTGAACCCACTCCGACTTCAGTGGTACTTGTAATTTACGTTCAAATTTCAAGCACAAGAAGTCAACATATTAGTCCAACTGTCCGGTGTAGGGGTTGAACCCCTTACCTCGGCATCAGCACACCGGATGTTTAAGAACACGCTTCTTATCCATTCGGCTATGCTGACCTACGATGGCTACGACGAAGGCGTTAATGATGATATTGACCAATACAATTTCAAATAATGAAATCAAGTGCAAGTGTTAAATATTTAGAAGAATAACATGCTTTGTGTAAAGAAATAATCCACTAAATTTTCTATATCGAAATTATAATAATAATAAAGCCTCCATTATATACAATATCGTCACTATATGTTATCTTGTTATTATATGAGTACAGGAGGCCTCAGTCGGTCATCTTTGAGTATTCAGAATTGCTGTGCTGACTGCTCACTTTCAAGTGTAGCTTCATGATGGAACCAATTGAACACGTTATTGAGGAGTTACAGATTTTGACGATAACCACACTCAATGAAAAATTAACACTGAAATGGCACTTTTCATTCAATCAAAATTATCACATGCACATTGGACAGGTCTATAGGCGTTGCATTCTTCTTGATAATAAAAACATCGTCGTACGAAGACTAAGTTTGTAAGTTTGATATTGATTAACGAGTCTCCTAGTGCTGTTGTCGTTCAGTTCTGTACTGGCTGCTGCAATTGTCAGTATGAACGCTTGCATTCTATTGGTATTAACTCTTTCAGATGGCAATCTTCATTTCGGCCTAACTTTCCGTGACCTACGGGATGTCTGCTTGAACCGTTGGCTGAGTCTGTAACGGTGGTAATGCTAGCCAGGCGCCAGGCTATTTGTTCTTTCATTTCCCACCATGCCTTCATGCCTTAGGATGAAAATGGATATAACTCTAGGAATTATGAACATACATCGAGGTACAACTGAGAATGAGAGCAGCCGTTGTAGGTCTTGGTTATGGTCTCAGGTTTGCGACGGTAGGAAGAAGATTCTTATCCAGACAGTGGTTAACGTCATCCGACCAGTTTGTGGCAGATTACCTTCTTTACAGATACCCAGGAAACTATAGCAATCAAATAAATATATTTTTAACATGTAAAAGGAAAGACAGTCTAGAAAAGATAATTATGGAGGGAAGCATATTGCGAACGTGGAGAATAGGAAGACCTTAGTGCTAATGGATTCAAGATGCGATAGATAATTTACACATGCCAGTAACAGAGGTACACATCGGACTTATGACAGAGATGAATTTCGAAAGATTGTTATGGGTTGAAGTTGCACAGGGCAGGTCACTGGATGAAAAGGGATTCATTTAACCGGCTGAGTACAAAATATGCCGCGACTTGTGAAATAATTCTGAGTACATCAATTGGTAAGCCAGCATGGGGTAATTTTTGATCGTAACAAAAACATCACTAGTTTTCATAACGATTCTAACATGGACCGTGCCGAGAAGGCAAGTGTGCACTTCCATTTGGCCCCTCTACGTGCATAAACAACTTCATCCTCACAGTTATCATCGCGGAGGGTCTTCATTTCTGCAACTACTACCATAGGACGGACTCAATGAGCCTCTTGATTAGTTTTGAAAGAGAAGTAATGTTGCCTGTAAATTTTGGGGGAAAATTGTATCCATTCTTTCCCACGACAAATGTTCGTGAATTCACGTACTAGTTTGTTACCGATGCAAAGACGACGCGGTCCTATGCAACCACGAGGAAGCAGTAAATACATCGACGTTTTCAGAATATTCCTAGTTTTGACTCCAGTCTCTGACGAGAAACAAGAAATACGAAATGTATTGGGAAAAAGTGCATGTGTTGCACTTCTACTTGTTCGTCCGTGTGATACCATTGCCCATAAGAAAAGCATCAGGTGGCATGCCGACAAGCGTGGGCAGTCATGTTTCTCCATCTCACATAATGACCATAGCCGTGGATCAGCTCTGTGTTCCTGCCTCGACCATATCATGTGGCCAAGCCACCCATAATAGTAATACTGTAAACTACTGTGCATATCGAAAGAGGCCACCAAAGAGGGGTAGAATGAGTTTTCCTACCTCATCCTGTAGAAAACCTTAGCTGTAAAATTCAAACAATACTCAACACATCTACACAAGGCAAGGTGACAGTTTGTTGACGGTTTATTCTCCATTTTGGAGATGCAAGGCCGGTCTCCCTGGCCTAGGGAGTTAACGTCTTTCTCCATAATCCCGTATATTCTCGTGAGTAATGTAACCTGCATGAGAATCGGTGGCGGTTCTCGCTGCGTTCGCAACTTACGGGGTATGTGAGCTGGTCGCTCAGAAAGCAATGGCAATTTACTGAGCGTAATCTTGCCTTGTACATCAACAGCAGCTGAAAAATCTGATGTTGACTACAACGTCCTGTAAGGGATATGCACAAAAAGAAAAGGCTGAAGAAGAATGTTTTTTTTTTTTTTGCAAATTCTATTTACAGGACATCGCTGTCAACACCAGCATTTTACCGCTGTTGTTGATGTCTTAGCAAGTTTACGTACTGTAGTTTGCCATCGCTTTCATGTTTCATTACAGCTCTTTCAAACATTGTTTACACGCCAGTGTAAATTGTGAGAGTCTGTTCATAATAGTTTTAGTGATTATGTTAGACAGCGTGTATGTGCCTAGATGTGTGAGGATGTGTGTGTGGGTGGGTGTGTGTGTGTGTCTATATGTGAGTGTTTATATGTATGTAGGTGTTTTGTGTGTGTATGCGTGTTCATGTGTGTGCATGTGTGTATGTCTAAATGTATGTCTATGTGTGTGTGTTTGTATATGTGTGTACGTGTGTGCATGTGTATATGTGGGTGTATGTATGTATGTATGTATGTATGTATGTATGTATGTATGTATGTATGTATGTATGTATGTGGGTTACGTGTGTGCATGTGTGTGCTTGTGTGTGAATGTGTGTTTATGTGTGTGTGTGTTTATGTGTGTGTAAGTGGATGTACGTGTGTGTATGGGTATGTGTGTGCAAGTGGGTTTATGTGCGAATGTATAGGTGTGTGGATGTGTGTATGTATGTACGTGCGTGTGTATATGTGTGTAGATGTGTATGTTTTTATATGTGTGTCTATGTGTATGTGTGTGTTTATAAGGATACATGTGTGTCTGTGTGAGTATGTGTATGTGTGTATGTGGGTATTTTGTATATGTGTATATGTGCGTGTATGTGTGTATGTGTGTATTTATATATGTATGTATGTATATGTGTGACTGTGTGTGATTGTGTGTGTGTATGTGTGTTTCTGTGTATATGGGTGTGTGCATGCCTGCATGTATATGCAAGTGTGTGTGTATGTAAGTATGTATGTATGTGTGTAGTGTGTGCTTATGTATGTACGGGTGTGTATGTGTGTGGGTTGGTGTGTGTATGTGTGTGCATGTGTATATGTGTGCATGTGTATATGTGTGCATGTGTGTATGTGCGTGTATGTGTTCGCATGTGTGTATATGTATGCATGAGTGTGTATGTTTGTGTATCTGCGTATATGTGTATATTTGATGAACGACAGATGAGTGATTGGAAGAGCCGAATGTAAGACGTTCCTGCGTGCCCAATTTGTAACCCTTTGAAAATAAAGATTGTTCGTTGGTTCGTTCGTTTGTTCATTCGTTCGTTCCTTCGTTCCTTCGTTCGTTCATTGTTGGACAATAAATGTATCGAAACAAGTGAAAGTAAGTAATATATAACTACATCTATGTATCTATGTATCTATGCAACTATGTATCTATGTATCTATGTAACTATGTATTTATGTAACTATGTATCTATGTAACTATGTATCTATGTGTCTATGTATCTATATATCTAGGTATCTATGTATCTATGTATCTATATATCTTTGTATCTATGTGTCTATATATCTATGTATCTATGTATCTATGTAACTATGTATCTATGTATCTATGTAACTATGTATTTATGTAACTATGTAACTATGTAACTATGTATCTATGTATCTATATATCTATGTATCTATGTATCTATATATCTTTGTATCTATGTGTCTATATATCTATGTATCTATGTATCTATGTGTCTATATATCTATGTATCTATGTATCTATGTGTCTATATATCTATGTGTCTATATATCTATGTATCTATGTATCTATGTGTCTATATATCTTTGTATCTATGTATCTATGTATCTATGTGTCTATATATCTATGTATCTATGTATCTATGTGTCTATATATCTATATATCTATGTATCTATGTATCTATGTGTCTATATATCTATGTGTCTATATATCTATGTATCTATGTGTCTATGTATCTATGTGTCTATGTGTCTATTTATCTATGTATCTATGTGTCTATGTATCTATGTATCTATGTATCTATGTGTCTATATATCTATATATCTATGTATCTATGTATCTATGTATCTATGTGTCTATATATCTTTATATCTATGTATCTATGTATCTATGTGTCTACATATCTATGTGTCTATATATCTATGTATCTATGTATCTATGTGTCTATATATCTTCATATCTATGTATTTATGTATCTATGTGTCTATATATCTATGTATCTATGTATCTATGTGTCTATGTGTCTAGGTATCTATGTATCTATGTGTCTATGTATCTATGTATCTATGTATCTATGTATCTATGTGTCTAGGTATCTATGTATCTATGTGTCTATGTATCTATATATCTATGTGTCTATATATCTATGTATCTATGTGTCTATGTGTCTAGGTATCTATGTATCTATGTATCTATGTGTCTAGGTATCTATGTATCTATGTATCTATGTGTCTAGGTATATATGTATCTATGTATCTATGTAACTTTGTATCTATGTGTCTATGTATCTATTTATCTATGTATCTATGTGTCTATGTATCTGTGTATCTATTTATCTATGTATCTATTTATCTATTTATCTATGCATCTGTGTGTCTATGTATCTATTTATCTATGTATATATGCATCTGTATATCTATGTATCTATTTATCTATGTAACTATGTATCTATGTATCTATTTATCTATGTAACTATGTATCTATTTATCTATGTATCTATGTGTCTATTTATCTATATATCTATGTGTCTATGTATCTTTGTATCTATGTATCTATGTGTCTATGTATCTATGCATCAATGTATCTATGTATCTATATATCTATACATCTATGTATCTTTGTATCTATGTGTCTATATATCTATGTATCTATGTGTCTATATATCTATTTATCTATGTATCTATGTATCTATGTATCTATGTAACTTTGTATCTATGTATCTATGTATCTATGTATATATGTATCTATGTATCTATGTATATATGTATCTATGTGTCTATGTATCTGTTTATCTATGTATCTATGTGTCTATGTATCTATTTATCTATGTATCTATGTATATATTTATCTATGTATCTATGTATCTATGTGTCTATGTATCTATTTATCTATGTATCTATGTATCTATGTATCTATGTATCTATGTATATATGTATATATGTATCTATGTGTCTATTTATCTATGTATCTATGTATCTATGTGTCTATGTATCTATTTATCTATGTGGCTATGTGTCTATGTATCTATGTGTCTATGTATATATTTATCTATGTATCTATGTGTCTATGTATCTATGTATCTATGTATCTATGTGTCTATGTATCTATTTATCTATGTATCTAAGTGTCTATGTATATATTTATCTATGCATCTATGTATCTATGTATCTATGTGTCTATGTATCTATGTATCTATGTATATATGTAATCTGTGTATCTGTGTATCTGTGTATCTATGTATCTGTGTATCTATGTATGTATGTGTCTATGTATCTATGTATATATTTATCTATGTATTTGTGTATCTTTGTATCTATGTATCTGTGTATCTATGTAATCTATGTATCTATGTATCTATGTAATCTATGTATCTACGTATCTATATATCTATTTATCTATGTATCTATGTGTCTATATATCTATGTATCTCTAGGTGGGTTCCGGGACCCTGGTCATCTTGCACAGTATCATGTGGGACGGGGGAGCAAACGAGAACTGTGACATGCCAGGCAAGGGTCTCGCCGACACTGACTATGACAATGCCTAGTTCCAGTTGTGAAGGCCAAGAAAGAATCGCCGACAGACAAACTTGCAGTCATGGGCCGTGCAGTTCCTGGAACGTTGGCGTGTGGTCAAATGTAAGCAATCGCGTTGATCTTCTTAGAATTTCACTGACCGTTGTCAGTTATGTATGTTATATATTTACACTGAACCTTTTTCTCGCATCCTCATTATTAAAGAAATTAGATTCTGTTCGTAAACATCATGATAATTAATTTGTAATTACAACATAATAAATCAGCAAAAAGCTAAATTTGAAATACAATCGACCTGTTCATCTCCTTCTTCCTGGATTCCTCCTGCAAATTGTGTCTGACTTTCTACATAACAATATAATGAACTTTGCACCCGACAATTCAAATCCCTCTTCTTTAACTAAAAATATTCTTCTATTTCCGCAATTGGCAAACACTTGTGGTTTCTCTAGCAGGGTCCATTTTGTCAGCAAGACCTTACAATATTACAGATGAATTAAATTAAATAGTTATACAGAAGAAGTATCTCGCTTTTTCCAAGAGCTGAGAACTTTCTGCAGAGACTATTATATGTGCTCCCTGACTGATTAAGTGCTATGGGATGATTAATATTCTTAAGCGACTTTCCGTATCTGTCACAGGTTTGCATACATTAGTTTCTCCTTTGCCACCACAGTTTATTTATTATATAATACAACATATCTTCTAGTCATAACTGTGACACACCCCTGCTTCTTATTTTTCGCTATCCATTTTTGTTTGGTCCAAACATACTTTTTATTTGGGACTGAATCTGTTAAAATCAGCGATGTTTCTCCATAATATGTATGGCTTGTTCATGCTTTACATGGACCTTGCTGAAAGAGTAAATCCTATTATAGGACTAAGGCTGTGCAATAATTTACGCATTGACTGAATACAATTAAGGCTCAGATTGGATCTCCGGCATTGACATGATTGTTTCCCCAGTACAACCATTGTATTGAGTCAGCCTCGGCAACTAGGTATTTCAGGTGTCTCCAGGGAAGTAAAAGGTGTTGACTAATACCACATCCCCCTTCCCTGCACAACTCGGTAAACTATAATGAGGGCCAAAGAGAGGAGAATGTGAATAAGAAGTTAACGTAGTCCCATACTTTGAGAAACAGATAACTAATCAACCCAATGACAACTAAGTCGTTACACACCAGGACAGGCCATTATTCTTTGTCTCAAACAGAGTGAATAAACACATCTATAGGCTAAACCTGCATTAGCTGGAAGACTTGTAGCACACCCAGTTTTTGAACTTCTCTTCACGTTGTTCGGATTGAGTGAATTATTGTGTTCAGACATGATGTGCTAGGCATCTGAATAGAAGACGCTGCTATTCTTCCTGGCAGGGATCGTAGCCATTGTCTCTATAAAGAAATCCCCAGCCAATCTTTGTGAAACTTGAAACCATAACTTAAACTATCTATCAGCTGCTCTCAAGTTCCATCCACCACCTGCTTTATGAATTCATATTTCCCCGGTCGGAGAACTAGACCGGCACTCCAGCTTGCCCAATATGTCTTGTAGGCTGGCGGAGAGAAGGAGGCATTTTACGTCTCCTTTGATATAGGATACTCTTACCCTGCCACCTAAATGCAGTTTCAAAGTAAATGAAACCGTTCTGGAACTTGTCAATGTAATTGGAAACTTCAATAACAGTAGATGGAAGATATATTAAGGAAGTTAAATATAGAATTGCCCAATCAAAAGCAGCTTTTCAATAATGAAAAATATTCTCTCTAAAATATATTTGCTAGTCGAGGTGAGAAAACAGTTACAGCAAAAACAAACGACAATTGTACACGTCATGGGGTGTACTGAGTTTATGATGATAGTCCAATCGTAACTCTATGTAGGATGTCAGTGTCACGCCAGCCGCCTTTACTTTCAATGATGTCATGTACCTATTGTTATTAATTCACACTCACAATGATCTCTGACAGGAAATAGATAATCTCTCAGACAATAAGTACACTCAAAAGCGGGTTAATTGTCCGTCGCAAGGCAGGAAATGTTTATTTCTTATAGAGCGGCACAAATAAGACTTAGACCGCTCGGTCATACACAAGTAGTACCCACGTAATACAATAGTGGCGGTACTTACAATAGTATATTCAACAAGTATGTTCACGGAATAATCTATGTACAAACACTCACGCTATCAGACAATCTAGCCATTGCATTCAGGCTGCATACAACTCGTCTCTGTCTCACTCATTCAGAGCACGCCCGTCATCTGGCAGTTATACAGCCCGTCTTCTACCAACCAAACAACTTGGTAATCGCAAGAGCTGACTTCCGGTCGCCAGCATGGCGGTTAGGCATTGAACCTTTGGGGCCTGTGACGTGTTTATGCTCGTGGCTACGGTTTGCAATCGCATTTTCCTCATGTTGGACTGGTAGTACATGGTTCCATCGCCCTGCTACTGAGTAAGTGCGTGGGCGACACCGTGAGCTGTGAAATTCGCGTGGAATGCTTTTACATCTGTCCTGTACAGTGACCTGCATGTTCGGAACGATGGCTACCGGCGGTTGCTGAATTTACTATTTTGCCCTTTCGGTTCACGAGTGATTTTTCGGGGTTATTCCTGGGAGTCGGCGCTGAAGATGCGGAGTTCGTGCTTTGTGCGACACTTTCGGCGGGTCGCCCTGTGGTAAGAGACCGAGTCACGTGAGAAAACCCGGCTCAATGAGGTCTTTCTAGTGACTGCCGAGTCCATCGACGATGAACTGTGGTATTCGTGGAAGAACTTTATGTTGGCATTCTGACGGCGGCATTATGCACAGTGTACTTGTGCGGGCTGTTGGATTTCCGAGAGTCCTGTCTATTCGACTTTTCACATTGGACAGTGAGGAGCATTTTGTGTGATATTCGCTGGCAGGGGAATGGAGCATAATGGGGACGACCCGTTGCCGTGAAGTTGGAACCTCGATTGACTAACTAACTAACTAACTAACTAATCGTAAGAGCTTTCACACGTCTATCAAGTCATATGCAAACAGCCCTCTCTCAAACATGTTCGTCTCCGTCGCTCGGCCTGCACAGTCTGTCTGGACCTGTGTCCAGACCTTTCTACCACCTGTCCTGTGGCCACGTGTTTCTTGCTTGGCCTACCTTAGCCCGTTCGTCTCGAGTCTGTTCTGCGTTGCAGGCTAACTGTCCCTGACCTCTCGGTGTCTGTCAAAAGTTGTGACCTGTCCCGGTATTATCATACCTGCTTCACAATGCAGTCCCTGTCAGCTGACTGTCTTTCTTCTATGCCTGTCCTGTCGGCTCAGTCTGTTGCGTCTAAGTATATAATTAGGTCTATGACACATGACATTGGATGGTAACTACTGTAGGTCGGGTGTACCTGTGAATCCAGGTAAGTTTAAAGATGTATCTGTAAAGATGACCAATCACAAGCGGTTTTTACTTTAAACTACTGAACCATTAAATCAAATGGCGTTCAAATAACAGACTTAGGGAGCGAAAACAGTTAAAGTAACACTGTTGAAACCGTGTTTTAATGAAGAATATAAATATTTATAATAGCCTTACGAAAGTATAAAATACAAGAAATAATCGATGTCTGGTTGCTTTTTACAATAACGGTTAAAGCGTTGTAGTAATTGGTATGACAGAACCACCAATGTCTAGATCACGGAGAGAACTAAATAAATATCAGTGAAACATTAGATGAGGAAAAGAGTCTGGCTCTGGATGAGACACACAAAGAGAAACACTTCAGAAAGGCTTTTGTTTGGACCCAAAGAGCAAACGAGAGAGAGAGAGAGAGAGAGAGAGAGAGAGAGAGAGAGAGAGAGAGAGAGAGAGAGAGAGAGAGAGAGAGAGTATGGTAACTTCTTGATGCACTCTCAATCAATCAATCAGGTGCTGTCCCCACAATGAAGATTGGCTGCAATGGATCTCCAGCATGTCTCTCGCCCTGACTGTACATTCTGTCAAGCTGATGTTCGTCCATCTCTTGATGTTATCTTCCCGTTTGATTGTTTTTGCTTCCATGAAATACGACCAAGTCGTCTGTATATCCACATCACCAGGGCCTCTATTTGACGTTTTAGTTGCTTGTTCAATGTCCACGCTTCCGCACCATACAATAGCGTTGAATATACATCGCATGTGACAATTCTTATTTTTAATGCGTTGTTAGTCTCTCTAGATGTTAATACTGATTTCATGCCGTTGAAAGCATTTGTAGCCATTCCTAGTCTCTTTTTGATTTCTATATCACGTCTGCCATCGTCTTTTATTATATACTAGCTGACCCTGCCCGGCTTCGCCCAGACCCTGGTGGGGAGCATCTCATTTAATTCATATAAGTAGTCATATAAGTTCCCGTTCCCGTTACCGACTATCTGTCTGTCTGTCTGTCTGTCTGTCTGTCTGACCCGGCCCGACATCGCCCAGCTCCTGGTGTGAAGCATCTCATTTAATTTATATAAGTAGTCATATAAGTTCTCGTTCCCGATGTTATCGCGGACCTCAGAGAGAAGTGTCTATGTAGAAGACCATTTCCTGGACGTACGTATTTTGGGAGGGGGAGGAGGGAGGAGGGAGGAGGAGGAAGAAGAAAAAAAAACTACGACAGTTGGCATCTCTGGAATGAAAGGAAGGCGTGTAGAAAATTTCATCTCAATCGGATGGGCCGTTCGCGAGCGTATAAAGGACATACGGAGATACATAAATACATACAGAGATACGCTCCTTTTTTATATATAAGACTAGCTGACCCTGCCCCGCTTCGCCCAAACCCTGGTGGGGAGCATCTCATTTAATTCATATAAGTAGTCATATAAGCTCCCGTTCCCGTTACCGACTGTCTGTCTGTCTGTCTGTCTGTCTGTCTGACCCGGCCCGGCATCGCCCAGCACCGGGTGTGAAGTATCTCATTTAATTTATATAAGTAGTCATATAAGTTCCTGTTCCCGACTGTCTATCTGTCTGTCTGTCTGCCTGACCCTGTCCGGCTTCGCCCAGTCCCTGGTGGGGAGCATCTCATTTAATTCATATAAGTAGTCATATAAGTTCTCATTAAATTCATACAACAAAAAAAGTAACTTAAAAGAATGTCCTTCCACACACCATCCATTATTTTTAATGAAAACTCTTTCTAATCACCTGCATGACTACAGTAACTTCTTAAGCAAAAAAAGATGAGTTACAATGTTATGCATTGTGCATTATTTTTATGAAAACTTTGAAAATGCCTTACAGATTGTATCATTATTTATTATAACTCATATGCCGGTACATAACTATGGACAAAGAGTTTATAAATCTTTGAAAACGATGCCACAATATGACTATAAGTTATACAGAAAAGTTATGCCCCTTGAAATAACTTTTACAGAGTTAGGTCCCCTGAGATATATGAAATTATGATGAAAAATGAAAAATGAAATAATACTGAGTAAGCAGGCGATTTCACACTAACAAAATATCACAGTTGGCAGCTCTGGAATGAAAGGAAGGCGTGTAGAAAAGTTCATCTCAATCGGATGGGCCGTTCGCGAACGTATAAAGGACATACAGACATAAATACATACGGACATACATTTGGACGGAGATCCTTTTTTATATATAAGATTCAAGATAGGAGATAGGACTTGTTCTAGTATCTCAACGTTTACTGTGATGTTCACTGATGACATTTCCTTTCCACTGCTAATTAATATAGTATTCTTTTCTTTCTTTCTTTTTTTTATTTTTGGATGTTAATATCTATATCTAAGCCGCATTCTGCAGTATGTCTGTTTACTTGTTCCACCAGGTCTTGTAACTCTTGACCTAGAACTCTAGTTGCTAGAACTGTTTCAACGAGTTCATAACGTACCTCCTAAATAAAAATATTAAACAGCTTTCATACCGACGTACATGATCTAAACACCAAGACAAAAACTGGTAACACGTTACCCAGTGATATCAATCGTTTATCTCGTCCCCCAGTGCTCAGCTCCGTGTGGTGATGGTCACAAGAGTAGAAACGTCAGCTGCGTTGATCTGAACAGCCTCATCTTGTCTGACGAATTCTGCCCAGAAATCAAACCGCATTCCCAGGAGCCATGTGACCTGGGAGGATGTGGAAAAGGGTGGTTTTTCACCGAATGGAATTTGGAGGTTAGATGTTTTTGATTTGAATTGCATTTGTTTATGAGTGCTTACATTTGGTTTAATCAACATATCACGTTTTATTCATTCATCTTGCAAATCTTCGGAAGCCGCAGTAGCTTAGTGTCCAGACTATGTACTGGTGGCCATTAGTTCAAATACGCATTGGGCGGCTGGATTTTTAAATGTATCTAGGCTCCCTGGTATTTATGGGTCTAGGAACATATGTCCAATACTTCTTAAGACGGGCGCAACGATCCTTTCCCTTTCCTAATTACTACTTATCGTCGCTAATGTTATATTGGTTTGGTGGGGGGGGGGGGTATTTAAATGTTTAACTATTGACCTGGAATCCCATGTTGACCTAGCCTAAATGCGTACCAGGAAATGACTAGGAAAGGTAAAGGCGGAAAGTGTGATACTGACCACATCACCGATTGCTCTGTAAAAAATGTGCGTCTAGCACCATGTGTCAGGGCGTCTTAAGGCATGTAGAAGAGTATTTTACTTAACTGCTGACTTAATCAAAAGCTATGAAACAATTTAACCGTTCATTCTGCAGTGTTCTTCAGAATGCGGTGCTGCAGTGGTTAAAAGAAAAGTCTTCTGTGCAGATGAAATGGGCTCAACTTTGCCAGAAAACAGATGCGACATTAACCAACGCCCGCCGGTCACCCAAAGCTGCCGTGCCAGCAAGCTGTGTGGAGCTTTGTGGTATACTGGAAACTGGTCACAGGTAACAGTTGCCAAGTTATCTATCTGTATGGTTGCACCTGATGGCGAATGATGATAGTAGCGGTTCAATTTAGTTTACATTATCATTATGCATTGTGGACTCGTCCATAAGTACTGCGATCACCCAAAAAATAAATTGACAGACTGTGCCGGTTCAATGTTGAGTGATGAATATCCTATCAGCGTGGTGTGCAGCTTGTAACTGGCCACAATCATTACTAATAATAATGGCAGCACAACTCTGCTTCCAAGATTACATTTGGCAATAAAAGGAGTAAAGATACACCAATGATTATCATTATTTTTCAGCAAGGTCATTTTTACATTTGTGTGACACGTAGGCGTTGTGTTGTAAATACCATTACGAATTTAGCAATATAGTTTTCTAGAGGAAGAAGAAGAAAAATATTCAAATCCTACAGGACCTGAACATCCAAGAAAACTGGTTCATAAATAGAATCATGTCTGGGAAACTGAAATACGGTGGTCATATTAACCGCCGCATTGGCTTGGAGAGAACGCTGATGGAAGTCGTGGTTCCGTGAAGTAGATGCAAAGATGGACCAGAACGAAGGTGGACCATGACACTAGAGACAACTTGAGGGTGAGGGTGGAGGTGAGTGTCTATGCGGCGGGAGAAATAGCAGAGATCGAGACGCTTTTTGTCACGCCGTCATGAGGGTGACGTTCTGAAACGGACCTGCTACATGAGAATTTTATAGTGCCATCTCGACAGTAAAGTTGGTGGTATAGTGTGTTTATTTTTGTCTGCCCCAATATAAAATTCCATATCTCAGTAACCAACTGAAGGAAAATGATGAGATTTAGCATATAACCTTATCATTATGTCCACCCAACAAAAAAAGGTTTGCTCTGGAGATTTTACAGCAGATTTCAAAGTTTGTTTATATGCGGTATATAATTTACGAGTCAGAGATGAAGTTCATAATTTTAAATGTATTACAGCGTAGCCAGATAATCAGCGTTCAATGTTGAATATTTTACGTGTTTCACGGGGTTGGCCTTATGCCAAGAACCCCGCGTTGTTTAAACTGGGACTGTTCAGAGGTGTCTCAAAATGTGGGTTATTTCATGAAACCTAATTAATATGTTTTTATAAACCTTACCACGTATCGCTAACATTGAAATGTGTGAATATTTTTTAATGGGATTGAATGCGAAATTGTGTATACACTTCAAAGCATCGCTATGAAGTTGTACACATATTTTTGTAAAGAAGCTGATCGCAGGAAACTGTTTTATACTATTACAAATTCCGAAAAAAGAACAGTGCATGCATTGGGTTTGTCTAAACGGTCATTTCGTCGATGGGTGTAAGAATCTGGAATTAAATTACCAAGCAATAACCAAACGGTAGGTAGAAAGATTATTGTAGACAGCTTTGACAAAGATGTCATAAAGCGAGCTATTATAAAATGCTTTAAAATGTCGCTTAGAAGTCGACAGGGTCGACTTCATTGCACCTGGTTCTATCCAATATGGCTCGGTCTCTTTCCGCAGCGCGGAAAGCATCGCACAAAGCACGAACTCCGCAGCTCTAGCGACGACCCACAGAAGTCTTCGCAAAATTTAACTCGTGAACTGAAGGATGTGGCTCGGAATCGAACCCACAACCTTTGGAGCCCGAGTCAAAAGGCTTGACCACTTCGCCACGGAGATTCTAAAATTATAAAAATTTTGGATTTTATATCCAGGATTATCCAGCGTTATAAAAATGCTGGATGCCAAATAAACAGTGACTGTAAGAAAACTTAGGGTTTGGTTGAGAAAGAACAATAACATAGCGCTATCCAAAACAACTTTGTGGAAAATTATAAGGACATTATCTTCACTTTTAGAAAGTACAAGGGTGGTAGAAATATTCTTTGATAGCAACCGCATTTAGGAGCCATGAGAAGCAGATACCTACGTGAAATATGGGAAGTGCGCAAAGAAAATTATGGCATAGTGTGTTTGGATGAAATGTGGATCAATGCGCACCACACAAGTGATAAGGAATGGCAGTCAGTGGATGGACAGATAAAGCGATATGTGCCCTGTAGTATAGGACAGCTGTCGGTCATGGCCCATGCTGATAATACGCGTAATGGCTTACAACAGAATGCTGGGCTTGTGTTCGTATCAAAGCATACAGACAATAGGGATTATCATAATAAGATGAATGATAATGTATTTAGAGATTGGCTCGAGAATACTGTGCTTCCATCCCTAGATAGACCGTCGTGTCCAATTATGGACAATGCATGATATCAATGTTGTTGCCCAAAAAGACAAAATATCTACAGCATCGAGCACAAAGGGAGCAATAAAGATATGGCTCCGAATGGAAAACATACCATTTCCAGAAACGTATTTCTAGCTAGAATTGGTGGCCCTTGTAAAACAGACGTCAAAAAGCAAGAAATATCAAATCGACAAGTTGATAGAAGAACATCGTCATGGGTGCTTGAGACTTCCGCCGTACCATTCTCATTTTAACCCTATAGAACTTGCGTGGGCTAAAATTAAAGGACAGGTGGCAGCTGACAATACTATATTCAAATTGTCTGACGTCAAGATACTTATCCAATCCGCGCTATTAAATATTGATAAAAGTTACTGGGAAAATATGAGGACTATGTGTTGAAAGAGGAAGAGGATTATTGGAGAAAGGATGGATTGCATTTTATGCAATCGAGAGCAGTCATCAACCTACCGGAATCGTCCGACACAGATTAAGGTCTGAGCAGATCGCAGACCTTAATCCACGTGCACACCAACTGGGATATTTTGCTACAAATATTCAGAAGAATTGCAGGCCCTAAACATTACAGCATCGGCATTAATAATACAACTTGTTAATGGCAACAGTTTGTAGTCCACAGTGATGAATTTTCAATTCCGTGAGCCCTTAACGGTGACAAACAACTGACATTGAAAAAACAAAAAGCTCTAGACGCATCGAATACCAACCGAAGAGTAATATTGTATATATACATGACATAATTGTGGCATAACAAGAAACGTGAGAAAAACACGTTGTTAAATGAGGGAACAACACAAGAACATACGAATCATTCTATAAACTCCAATGAAAAGAGGACCAACATTTTGACCGTTAAGAAGGAAGCCCACTACAGAGGCATTCACAGCTATATTCGTCGTGCAAAACATGTAATCATGTTCCGTCTCAGCAGAGCAGACAATGCACCCACTCCCATACGAATCTGGATACGCCTTGTGTTTGTCATCCGAACTGGCGGGGCATTGGCATTACTGTGAAACAAGTTTGTTAGCGAGAAATCACTAGTTTTTCATCAAAACATCAAAGAAATGTCGCCGCTTTTCATGATTTAAGTTGCCTTTGGACCTATCAAAGACATATTCCTTGAGTGGGGGTAAATATAAGAAGGCAGGAAAAAATTCATAATGATGCAACAGACAGTTTTCAAAATAATTGATCGTGAATGACGATATTCATTTCTGGACATACTATAAGAGATCTCCAACAGTGTCAATTCTGAGTATTGCTGTACGCTCTGCTATAATGTGTCCTTAACGTATTTTCATGCTGTCTTTGCTTTTATGTAGTTGACGTCCTCTAGCTGATTAGCGTTTAATTTTCACCCATTGTGCTTTTTAAGAGATTATTATAGTCAAGAGACATTAAATTAGCACCAAACTTAGAATATGCAATTATAACGTAAATCAGTACTGTATTATGGATCAAACACAAGGAGGATGACTAAAGCGGTTACTATTAAACTTTTTTTTGTTGTTGCATATCCCTTACAGGACATTGCAATCAACAACAGCATTTTTCAACTGCTGTTGATGTACTAGGCAAGATTACGCTCAGTAGTTTGCCATTGCTTTCTGAGCGATCGGCTCACATACTCCGTATGTCTCACGAGAGTATACGAGATTACGGAGAAAGACGTAACACCTAGGCCAGGGAGAGCGGCTACTATTAAACTACAAACATCTATTAATTGATGCCTGTGAAAAATAGGACTAAAATGATGTGACATAATCACCAATGTGGAGCTTAGGGGAACAATACCCGTGAATAAAGGGGAGATAGACACACATTAAGAAAACCCGGTAACAGTGTAACTAGAAAGGCCTTTATCTGGAATTCACATGACAACAGAAATAAACGTAGACCTACAAAGAGAAGAGAAGTAGAGATTTACATGAATGATATATGGAGGCCACGGGCGGGGTTGCCAGGGATAGCTAAATGAGTTGGTTGAGTTCTCATGTCTCATTGAGAGATAGATAAAGGGCGAGAGATAGATAAAGGGCGAGGGATAGATAAAAGGCGAGAGACAGATACAGGGCGAGAGATAGATAAAGGGCGAGAGATAGTTAAAGGGCGAGATGTAAATAAAGGGCGAGAGATAGATAAAGGGCGAGAGACAGATAAAGGGCGAGAGATAGATAAAGGGCGAGAGACAGATAAAAGGCGAGAGATAGATAAAGGACGAGAGATAGATAAAGGGCGAGATGTAGTTAAACGGTGAGATGTAGATAAAGTGCGAGCGATAGATACAAGGTGAGAGTTGGATAAACAGAAAAAGAAGAAGTGGCGCTAATAAACTGTGGGCGTCATCATCATCATCATCATCATCATCATCATCATCATCATCATCAGGGGCCATGCTGATAAGCAATGGCAGTCATGTTTCGCCGTCTCACACGATCTCCGGAGTCCTGGATCAGTCTTTATCTCAACTTGTTGTATCCCTTATTTAAACTCTGTTTCATGCTATTGTAAATATTGTAACATTGGTAATGATTGACTTTCACCGCTCCACTTTTTTTCAGTGCGACGTAAAATGTGGATTGGGAAACAGAAGGAGACAAGTTATCTGTGTAAAGGAACTATCCGTGGGTTTCTTTTCTGTTGTAGGAGAGGATAACTGTACTGACACAGACAGGCCTGCGGATATAGAAACATGCCATTTATCGCCCTGTGTGTCTGAATGGTATATGGCGTCTTGGAATCAGGTATCAATAACTTAACAAGTGTAAGATAGTGGCCAGTCTCAAGTTGCATTTCATCATCATTATTATCATCATCATCATTAACATCATCATCATCAGCAGCAGCAGCATCAACATCATCATTGTCATCATCAATGGCACTTGCCGTGTGACTTTGGGAATCCAGCTTATCTATACAATTTCTCGACACTTTAAAACTTAAATTCAAAACAGTAAACACATATCCTTTAACTCAGTTCCACCTATTATCAGGCACATGGTCGAGACAGCAGACGAATAATTCAGGAACATTCTCACAGTCGTATAGGTAATGTTTTGGAACGTGAATCGCCTTAAGACGATGTGTTCCTTAAACAAGCAAACACATGCAGAAAACAATGAATGGCATGGACAATTCGTTAAGTCCTTAAGATGAAATGAAATTAATTATAATCCCATATGTATTATCGGTATTATACAGCCCTCAAGTCCAAAGTGGGTCGTTATGTCTTTTTCTTAAGTGGATACGCTTCATAAATATTATTGTTGCATGTAAGTAAAGCTTCTATTCTAAAACATATGATTACCAGAACGTGTAAGGTGTTAAGATGTTGGGCTATCGCAAGATACGAACAATTTGCGGAATAGAAAATGTATAATATAACATCTGTCTGAGAGGCACAAATGGGTAATTGTTGTAAAATATACGAAGAAAAAGATTGTTCTTTCCCTCGGCATAGTATGATATATAGAAGTCTACTAATCAAACATAACGGAGAGCATAAATGGGGGGGGGGGGGGGAAGATACCGAGAATACCAAATACGTATGTATTAGTAAAGGATCCTTTATCACAAAATATGAGGTTTCCGTTATATATTTGTTGACTGAACGGCACTCAATGAGTGCCAAATTTGTTTCCCAGGGAATTTTAGGGTAATAATTGTAGAATTCGGTGGATCGTCCTGCGGAAAGAGCCCGAGCCATATGGGATAAAACCCGGGTCAATGTAGTCTTTCTGGTGACTGCTGTTTCCATCGACGATGGACTGTATTTTTCATGGAGGACTTTTGTGTTGGCATTCTGGCGGCGGCATTGTGCACATTGTACCTGTGCGGGCTGTTGGCTTGCCGATACTCCTGTCTGTTCCATTGTTCACATTGGCAGTGAGGCGCATTTTGTGTGATATTCACTGGCACAGGAACGGAGCAATATGGGGACCACCCGTTGCCGTGAAGTTGGAACCACGACTAACTAACTAACTAACTAACTAATTATAGAATTTTATGGTAGTCAATTTAGACAGGATCGAAGTTGTAGCTCTTTCGGTGGAAAAAAAAAATAATCCCCGCCTTAATAGGGATTTGAGCACATGACCATTTAGCCGACTGGAAAGCGTGCTAGCCACTATGCGAGATCCCATCAATCTCGTAGGCATGCAAAAATCATCGGTTTCTGATTTACCCAAATGTGAAGGGAATTGCTGGGAACAAAGGACCATGATGAGACAGAGTCAACCAACTTCAACACATGTCATACAACTGACTAACCTCATGATGACGACAATGCACGTAAAACTACATTTCTCTTGTTGGCTTTGGATGACACTAAGCTTAAAATATGCCATCTGCTCCGTCTTTGTGCATAATGGTAATTAACAATAGTGCTTAGTTAGTAAGTTAGTTAGTAAGTTAGTTGAGTTGAGTTGAGTTGCGTTAAGAACCGACATTACTGCACTCAGGACATTAATTAGTTAGTTAGTTGGTTGGTTGGTTGTTTGGATGGTTGGTTCGTTGGTTAGTTAGTTAGTTAGTTAGTTAGTTAGGTAGTTAGTTAGTTAATTAGTTAGTTAGTTAGTTAGTTAGTTAGTTAGTTAGTTAATTAGTTAGTCGCGGTTCAAGCTAGACGGGAATGGGGGTCCCCATTATGTTCCGTTCCTGTGCCAGTGAGTATGACAGGAAATGCTCCTCATTGCCCTATGTGAAAAGTGGAAAAGACAGTAGTCTCGACAAGCCAACAGCCAGCACATATACACAGTGCATACTGCCGCCGCCAGAATGAAAACACAAAAGTCCTCCATGAAAAATACAGTTCATCCTAGATGGAATCGACAGTCACAGAAAGACTTCATTGACCCTAGTTTTATCCCATATAATTCGGCCTCTTTCCACAGGGTGACCCGCCGAAAGTGCCGCACAGAGCATGAACTCCGTAGCTCCAGCGATGACTCCCTGGAGTCTCCTGAAAAATGCACATGTGAACCGAATAGGCAAACAAGACAATTCAGCAACGGCCTGCCGCCATCGTTCCGAACATGTAATTCACGCTACAGATAACCGCGGACAGATGTAAAAGCATTACACACGGAATTCGCAGCTCACAGTGTTGCTCCACGCATTCACTCAGTAGCAGGGCGACGGAACCATAATAGTAAGGAATAGTGCTTGCTATTTCTCAGTAAAATATATAACACCGACGGTAATTGCTTTTGACAATGACTTCCACAATGGTGTGCGATGTTAAGAGATTATATGGAGGTCAGTATAAATGAATGGATAAGGACGTTCATTCTTAAACGTCTGTTAGGAAGATGCCGAGGTAGCGGGTTCAACCCCTACAACGGTCAGTTGGACTAAAATCTTGACTTCTCGGACATGACTTGAGGATGTAATTACAAGTATCTCAGAAGTGAGTGTTGGTTCGCCGGATGGCGAGGGACACTGGTAATATGGGAAAGCTAATCATCACGCGAAATTCCGTCCCGCGCTGTAGAAGATGTAGTACGTAGATAGACCATATTTGAGTTCAAAGCGACCGAACGTTAAAAAAAAACTCTCAATGCTATAATACAGTATATCATTATATGTGTACTTTCGGTTATTCCCGTTAAAGTAAAGCCATTCTCGATTCCTGTTCATTATGCAGAAAACTACTACTTTAACGGGAATATCCGAAAGTACACATATAATGATATACTGTATCATAGCATTGAGAGTTTGTGATCATCTGCATTTCTCACCCAGTTCTCTTCTAACAGAAATAAATGAAACATATTTTATGATGTTCGCTCAGTCACGAAGCCACCCGTTAAAGGGCATTTCTTCTGGAGATTAATGACAAGACCAGTGACGTCTGTAACCGGCGAAGTGTTGCCTGCAGCTTGTGAAATTATGTCTATAACCTGTAAAGTACTGTCTATGACCTTCGAGGCGTTGCCTATAATTTGTGAATAGCTGCCTTTAACTTGTGAAATGCCATCTGTAATTTGTAAAGTGTTGTCTGTAGCCTGTGAAATAATGTTCGTAACCTGTGAAGTGTTGCCTGCAACTTGAAAAGTTTTGCGAGCAACAATTCTACTAAAAGAATCACTGGCATTAAAGTTGTGAGTGAGTCTTTATTGACTATCAGATGCAATTCCTCGATAAATATCATGACAATCAGTCGTACGAAAATCCGCGTACCTAAATGTTATGTGTGGTCTGTTCTTCTGTATTGATACGTGTGGTGGATAAGAAGTAATGAAGTTACGAGGAAATTGGAGATAGCAGAAATACAATGGTTTGACAGATTGCTAAACATATTGAGGACGAGAAGAAAAATAAACGATGAAATACTGACAGCTGCAAGTGTTTCTGGAAAATTACCAAAACCATAAAGAAAATACTAATTAAATATGTGAGTTATATTAAAAAGAAGAACTGGAATAAATGATTTAGTCATACGTTGGATAATACCAGATAAGACAATCAGAAAGATATATATGGACAATAAATGTACATAGCTTAACCAACGACAACTGATTAAATTATAAGATAACAGAGATAAATCAAGAGTCGTGATCACTGTTGTCTACTCCAGATATGCCAAAGAAGAAAAGAAATCTGCTTGTGTACTGAGTCAAAAATATTTGCGCTAGTTGCTAAAATGTGTACATCCTAGCATAGCTTAGAGATAACATTGCACATTGCCAGCGTCTGAGAAAATGACAATACAATGTCTCTGAAATTGCACTGTACACTAAACATGAAACTAATGGCGACTAATTCTGATGGCTCTACTTGCAGTGCTCAAAGCCATGTGGCACTGGGTCTAGAACCCGTGAAGTCAGGTGCCTTGATCCAGATCAGAATCCCGCTGATGACTGTTCACTGCAGACACGGCCCAAGACCAGAGAGTCGTGTAACATGCACAGATGCTCCAGTGCTGTCATTGAAGGTATAGTAATCCCCGAAAAGAATGCATTCATTCACGATCAATTATTTTGAAAACTGTCTGTTGCATCGTTATGAACTTTTCCCAGCCGTCTTTAATAGGTCCAAAAACAACTTAAATCATCGAAAGCGGCAACATTTCTTTGATGTTTTTGCTGAAAAACTAGCGCTAACAAATTTATGTTTACAGTAATGAAAGCCCCGCCAATTCAGATGACACACAAGCCGTATCCGGATTCGTATGGGATTGGGTGCAATGAAAGAAGTAGCTTAAAATCGACAGAGTCGGCTGCATTGCACCGGGTGTTTATCCCATATGGCTCAGTTTCTTTCCGCAGCGCGGAAAGCGTCGCACAAAGCGCGAACTCCGTACCTCCAGCGACGACCTTCGGGAGTCTCCGAAAAAAATGCACTCGTGAAATGAAAAACGCGGCCCCGAATCGAACATACAACCTTCGGAGCCCGAGTCAGACGGCGTGACCACTTCACTACGGAGAATCCCGAGAGGGATGCAATGTGTAATATTAGTAAAGATAGATAATTTACAGAGGCATGGGGTAAATAATTTGTAAATTGACAGGAAAGGAGAAGTAATATATTTCTTACCTTATTTTTCATTTCCTTCTTGTTTCTTCAGCTGCTGGTTAATAATGTGTACACAAGTATTCGTGTTAGCTTTTTATATTGAGTTCGTGAAAGCTTCCAAATAGCTGTGCGTTAATGTGCGTATGGAGTGACCAGAAATGATACCGCAATTTAGTCATCATGTTTCCATTTTTAAGGATCTTTTCAGCTATCCGTGTAGTTTGTTCACACGTACACATGGGTGACAGACCCGCTTTGAGTCTTCGTGAAAGATTGTCTACTCTGCTGTTTACCGTTCAGAGACGGAACATGATTACCTGTTTTACACTATGAAAATAGTTGTCAGTGTCTCTGTAGTGGGCTTTCTTCTGAACGACCAAGATGTTGGTTCTCTTTTCATTGAAGTTTATAGATTGATTCGTATGCACGTGTATTGTCCCCTAATTTGACAACGTGTTTGCTCTCACATTTCTTGTCATGCCACAAAATGTCAGTTTCCGCCGCAATATTACTCTTCTGTTGGTATTCAATGCGATTAGTGTGTGTGTGTGTGTGTGTGTGTGTGTGTGCGTGCGTGCGTGCGTGCGTGCGTGCGTGCGTGCCGGCGTGCGTGCGTGCGTGCGTGCGTGCGTGCGTGCGTGCGTGCGTGGGTGGGTGGGTGGGTGGGTGTGTGTGTGTGTGTGTGTGTGTGTGTGTGTGTGTGTGTGTGTGTGTGTGTGTGTGGTTTTTTTTTTTTTTTCAAGACAGTTGTTTGTCACCGCTGAGGGATTGCGGAATTGAAAATTCATCATTGTGGAATACAAACTGTTGCCATTGACATTATGCTGATGCTGTAATGTTTGGGGCCTGCAATTCTTCTGAATATTTGTAGTAAAATATCCCAGTTGGTGTGCACGTGGATTAAGGTCTGCGATCTGCTCAGACCTTAATCTGTGTAGGACGATTCCAGTAGGTTGATGACTGCTCTCGGTTGCATAAATTTCAATCCATCCTTTCTCCAATAATCCTCTTCCTCTTTAAACACGTGGTCCTCACATTTTACCAGCAACTTTTATCAGTATTTAATAGCGCGGACTGGATTAGTATCTTGACGTCAGACAATTTGAATATAGTATTGTCAGCTGTCACCTGTCCTTTAATGTTAGCCCACACAAGTTCTATAGGATTACAATGAGGATGGTACGGCGGAAGTCTCAAGCACCCATGACGATGCTCTTCTATCAACTTGTCGATTTGATATTTCTTGCTTTTTGGCGCCTATTTTACAAGGGACAACAATTCTAGCTAGAAATACGTTTCTGGAAATGGTATGTATTCTATTCGGAGTCATATCTTTATTGCTCCCTTTGTGCTCGATGCTGTAAGTATTTTGTCTTCTTGGGGAACAACATTGATATCATGCATTGTCCATAATTGGACACGAAGGTCTATCTAGGGATGGAAGCACAGTATTCTTGAGCCAATCTCTAAATACATTACCATTCGTCTTATTATGCTAATCCCTATTGTCTGTATGCTTTGATACGAACACGAGCCCAGCATTCTGTTGTAAGCCATTATGCGTATTACCAGCATAGGCCATGACCAAAAGTTGTCCTATACTACTGGGCACATATCGCTTTATCTGTCCATCCACTGATTGCCATTCCTTATTACTTGTGTGGTGCGCATTGATCCACATTTCATCCAAACACACTATGCCATAATTTTCTTTGCGCATTTCCTTTATTTCACGTAGGTATCTGCTTCTCATGGCTCCTAAATGTGGTTGCTCGCAAAGATTATTTCTACCGCCCTTGTACTTTCAAATAGTGAAGATAATGTCCTTATAATTTTCCACAAAGTTGTATTGGATAGCTCTATGTTATTGTTCTTTCTGGACCAAACCCTAAGTTTTCTTACAGTCACTGTTTCTTTGGCATCCAGCATTTTTATAATGCTGCATAATCCTGGATATAAAATCCAAAATTTTTATAATTTTAGGAGTCTCCGAGGCGAAGTTGTTAAGCCTTTTGACTCGGGCTTCAAATGTCGTGGGTTCGATTCCGGGCCGCATCTTTCGGTTGACGAGTTACATTTCGATTCTTTGAAGTGTATAATTTCGCATTATACCCCATTGAAAAATATTCACATATTTCAATGTTTGTGATAAGTGGTAAGATTTAAACTAAAAAAAAACATATTAATCAGGTTTCATGAAATATCCCACATTTTGAGACACCTCTGAATGAACAGTCCTAGTTTAAACAACGCGGGGTGTTGGCATAAGGCCAATCCCGTGATTAATTTATTGATTGATTGATTTAGGAATCGACATCACAGCATTCAGGGCATTCCCATAAGTGCTCCGTCCCCATCCTCAGCAGCCAGCGAAGAGTTCCAACACTAATAGTACCAGTAGCAATCTGATTATAAGTCCGTCTCGCCTTTCCTCTGAGCGTTGAGCGTCGGCCAGATCCCCTCGTCACTCCTCACTGTCTCATTCTTGCCAGACCACGGTAATCCATTTGCTCTTTCGAGGTGTGCACGTGCTCCCACAAGACCGCATCCACGTCTGCCTTATCATGCATCAATACTCCACCAAGTTTTTCGGAGCCAGTCAATCCGTCCGCCTGTTCATTCCCCAGCCCACCAGCATGCCCCGGAGAAAAGATCCAGACGATGCTTATCACCCATGACTTCCGAAGAGAAGCAAGCCACTCTGCACGAAGCTTGCCCGTCCTCACCCTACTCAGCATGCTTTCTGAGTCAGTTACAATCACGATGTCAAACGTGTCTTGATCTTCTATTTGAAAAGACATTTCACAATACATAATCAGCAACGTCAGCACTTTCCCTCTTTTACATTACTGAAAGCTTCAACTTATCATTCCAGCGTTTCTGTTTAAGAACCACTTATACAGACTAATCACCCATCACTCCATACTCTTGATTTTTTTTTTCTTTATAACACAAAGTGTCTCTGTCTTTCATAGATAGCTTCACAACTTTTCCATGTCACAGCACCAAGAGCTCCAAACCTTCGTTGTACATGAGCTTCAACGACATAGTAATAACAACATTTATGGCAATGCAGTCTATGGCTCCACTTGGGATAGTTTCGATGTCATCTGAGTATTCGTCAGCAAAGATCCATTTCCCATAACTGATATCTTCAACTTTCCATACCATAATGTCTGCTATACTACTCTTCGATTGTTCCAGCTCTCAATACTGCAGGTGTTTTCTAGAAGTCTAGTGAAAATATCATTTCTCACTTTTTCCACCTCTATTTCAGTGTGTTATTTCACAACCAACCAACAGTGTCTGTTACGAGGTCGGTCTTCCTTAATACAACATCTGCCCTATTGACCCCTTGAATACCAGCGAATACATCTTCTAACCAATTTTCAAGGTTTCATACCACTTAACACTAACATTCTCTTTGCTTACAACACAACCGGTTTTCTGCTGACTGGGTAAATTTCCCAACCCACTGGAGATAAATCGACTGTCCCCTATTCAACAAGACCCTTTATTAGACAATGACTATGAGCATCAACCAGGATGGTCACTGCTAAAAAGGATACCAATAACAAACGATCTTCTTTACAGATGGCTATAGAATTATGATGCTATTCAATGTTACAATCAGAAGAATAAGGAAGACAATAAAGGTTGAAAAGAGGTGACGAGTATTAAGGATGTACGGAAGGAAAAGAGACACAATATAGAAGCAACATTTTCCCTACTGTTTTTAAGTTTAGTAGAAATATTTATCTGTTTGGCCGATCTTTTTTCACCTTTGGTTAACAAATTTGTCCTACTTTTAACAATTTTGGACGAGACATTTCTTTACTTGGTCAATATTTTGCCCCTTTTGGTTAACATTATTTCCTACTTTTTATGAATTCGGACGAGTCATTTATAAGTTTGACCGATATAGTTTCAACTTTGGTTAACAAAGTTTCCTACTTTTCGTAATTTTGGCGGAGATTTTTATAAGTTTGGTCGATATTTTTTCACATTTGTTTAACAAAGTTTCCTAGTATTCATAAGTTTAGCAGCGATATTGTAAGTTTGGTCAACATATTTCTGTATTTACCCAACATTTTTATTACTTTGGTTCACTTATTTTCCGTATAGGAGATCTTTAGGAATACGTTCATCCTCCATTCGAGATACATGGCCCAGCCACCACCGGAGGCGTCTCTGCTTAAGGGGGGAGTGCACCGTGGTAATATCTGCTCTTTCAAGCACATGTTTGTTTGTTATGTGGTCTTTCCATGATATGCCCAGGACACGTCTCAGACATCTCACGAGGAAGGAATTCAACTTTCTTTCCTGTGAGTACAAGGTCCAGGATTCAGACCCATAGAGTATTGTGCTAACAACACAAGCTATATATACTTGAACTTTTGAACACTCTGTTAGTCTATTATTCTCCCAAACTCTCTTAGCCTGGTATGTATTGTGGCTGCCTTTTCAATGCGTCTGTTGATTTCTGTAAAAAGGCAGAGGTAAAATACCCCGTGTGGAACGCCAGGGGAAACCTTATCAAGGATTCATTCATTTACTTAAATCAGAGCGAGAGAACGATGTTAATGGCTGTTTTAGGACAGCCAATGTCCCACAGAGGCTGTCACGAGCCACATGTGAGACGGTGTTGATCCAGAACACCAAGGAGCGAGATTAGTGGAGGGACAGAAACGCATACGCCAGGCATATGATGGTGAATTTGAGAAAAGTTCAATGTGATAAGTTTTAAGAAAATAACAAGTCTGCGTGAAAGATATGCCTCTGCCACTTTAACGGTGTTCGCATGTAACATAGTTGCAAACGTGCTCTCGCTGCTGTGTTACCGGTAGGATATTCAAAGCGAAAGTAGACGCACGCGTGCCATGGATGCTAAAATTGAACCAGCGATTGTCAATCGTGTGGGAAAAGGAGGGGGGAAGGGACACTGTAACAGTTACGGTATTGTCTTGACTATCACAATATCTGTTGTGTTATGGCCTTGTCTATCACAATAAATGTTATGTTACTGACTGGCACCTTGCCGTCTTGACAGACGATTGTTTGTAAAATGGGTTCACACCTCTCCATAACACACAGCCTAGGCTGAATTTAGAGACCATGTGTTGCCCATGCAGCATGATCTATCTCTCGGCCTGTCTAGTGTACTCCAGAGGAAAGGTAACACCAATACATCTGGAACAAGACAAGCTGCAGAAGCTGACGGGTCAGCAAAGCAAAGCTCTAACTGTCCGCCTGTCGGAGTTTCGATCCTAGACCAGTTGCCAACCAAGGCTTAGGGCCTGCTCTGCCCTGCCATGACATTTACTCTTTAGGTTGCATTTCCTCGCACTAGGATAAGTTTTGTTCCCTCCCAATTGCACTCCTCCGCCTGAAGTCGTTGGCACAATGTGGGGCGTCGGGTTTGGTAAGCGTCGCCCAACGTTCGGCGCTAACAGAAAGCAGGTAGTACCGTCAACTGTCATACAGTAGCTCAGTCATATCTGACTAAGACCTGACACAATGTTCTGTTACTATATTGTGTCTATAACAATAATTATCATGTTATTGCCTTGTCTATCACAATAATTGTTATGTCAATGCCTTGTGTCTACCATAATAACTGCTGTTACTTCCATGTGATGTTCTGTCTGGAAATGTGGACATCGGATCCAATGCGGTATGCCCTGCCTCAAGGATCACCATTATTACAGGTGATGATTGATTGATTGATTTAGGAACCTACATCACAGCATTCGGGGCATTCCCATAAGCGCTCCGTCCCCATTCCGAGCAGCCAGCCAAGAGTTCCAACTCTAATAGTACCAGTAGCAATCTGATTATATGTCCGTCTCGCCTTTCCTCTGAGCGTCGAGCGTCGGCCAGATCCCCTCGTCACCCCTCGCTGCATCATTCTTGCCAGAGCATGGTCATCCATTTGCTCCTCCGAAGTGTACACGTGCTCCCACAAGGCCGCAACCACGTCTGCCTTATCATGCATCAATACTCCACCAAGTTTTTCAGAGCCAGTCAATCTGTCCGCCTGTTCATTCCCCAGCACACCAGCATGCCCCGGAGAAAAAATACCAGACGATGCTTGTCACCCGTGACTTCCGAAGAGAAGCAAGACACTCTGCACGAAGCTTGCCTGTCCTCACCCTACTCAGCATGCTTTCTGAGTCAGTTACAATCACGATGTGTGTGTGTGGGTGTGTGTGTATGTGTGTGTGTGTGTGTCGTATTCACCATCCAGCGGAAAGCTGCACTGACCGCCTCCACCTCCATTCTTAAGCTAGATGTTGTGGTATCATATGCCAGGCTCTCCTGCACCAAACTTCGACAATTAGCTTTTGCTAAGAACACCCAGGCACTTCTCCTACCTCTCAACACAGAACCATCTGTGTATATAATCACATCACCCGGGCGAGCATTATCCTGAATTAGTTGCTGGATTTTCACTTCCGTGGCCCCTGCTGGCCACTCCCTGCTCAATGTGATTATAACTCTGCACAAGTCTGACTGCTCCGCTGGCACTCTGACCCACTCCTCTCCTCGCCTAATATCCTTCAAGATGCACACCTGTCTGATCGTATCCTCCGCCTGAGCCATCCATGATTTCCCTCTTATCAGTCGCTGACCCTTAACTGCGTCCAGCGCCTCATGCAACGGGTGATCTGTGTGATGATCCACCTGAGAATGCGGACATCGGAACCAGTGTGCGTATGCCCTGTCTCAAGGATCACCATTATTTCAGGTGATGATCCACCTGAGAATGCGGACATCGAAACCAAGGCATGCATGTCCTGTCCTGTCTCAAGGCTCACCATTATTGCAGGTATTATTCAACATCTATAAGCCACACTGACCAGAGCACAACCAACTGCACTAGGACGGACCAGTGTTGCCATTTTGACGCTTTTCGCACTAAATTTAGTGCTTTTTGAAGTCATTTAGTGCCAAAATTGTGCATTTTGCGCGACCGCGCGAATTTCATGCTTCACAATTTTTTGGGGTGCTTTTTGGTGCTTTTTTGGGGTGGGTAAAAATTACTTTAAAAATCATTTTGGGAACACTAAAAAGCCGAATTAGAACTGAAGCGTAGGAGTAAAACAGTCTTAGTACATTAATGCCCAATATTCACGTAATTTAACTCCCTTTATTACGATTCGTTTGAAGTGAGTGGCACGTGCAGGCAATACGCAATGCGTTAAAAGATTGTTTAAACAAGAATGGGCTTGAGTTACAAAGACTTGTTGCACTCGGTACTGACAATGCGTCTGTCATGACAGGTGTAAACAATGGAGTATATCCATCCATCCATCATGTGCCATGCCGGTAAGCGTGGGCGGTCATGTTCTGCCATCTCACTCGATCAACAGAGTCGTTGATCAGTTCCGTGTTTCTGTCTCGACCATGCCACAAGGCCAAGCCATCCAGATACTTGTTTCTAGGTCTTCCCCTTGGTCTGTTCCCCTCGATCTTACAGTTGTCACCAAGTTCTCCAAATCATTTCTTCTCATAACATGCCCAAAAAATTGTGACTGTCTACGTCTAATGTCTCTGATCAGTTTACGATCTTCATTTGTTTCTTGAAGGACTTGTTCATTGGTCTTTCTGGCTGTCCATGGTATTCTTTGCATTTTCCTCAGAAACCACATTTCTACAGCCATCAGATGTTTTTCAGCCTGGCTGCTCATTGTCCAAGCTTCACATCCATATAAAAGTACAGGTTCTATGTAGCATCTCAACACTCTTTTTCTCGTTTCAATTGACATCTTTTTATTGGTCAGTATGTTTTTCATCTTGCTAAAGGCTACTTTTGCCATGGCGATTCTTGTTCTAATCTCTTCAAGGCATCTCCCATCAGATGTTATTACTGTTCCGAGGTAATTGTACCTATTCACTTGTTGAAGAATATTCCCATTTACGTGTATATTACACTGTGGTATTTCGTTCTTCTTAGTGACGACCATAATCTGTGTCTTTTTACAATTTAATTCTAACCCTTGTTGTTCACTGTGTGTAACAACCGCATCTACTAAATTTTGCAGGTCCTGTTCATTGTCTGCAATCAAGACTGTATCATCTGCATATCTAATGTTATTGATGCATCGTCCCCCAATGTTGATTCTTTCCATATTTTCAATATTTCTGAAAATATTTTCACTGTACAGGGAAAACAGATCTGGAGACATTACACATCCCTGTCTCACACCTCTCTTAATAGGCTGATATTGGCTTACTTCATTATCAACTCTTATGGCAGCTTGTTGTTTCCAATATATGTTTTTTACAAGTCTAAGGTCTTTCCCATCAATTTGTAGATCTTCAAGCATCCTTATCATGTTGACATGTCTCACTTTATCAAAAGCCTTTGTGTAGTCAATGAAGCAAAGGTGTAGATCTTTGTTTACTTCTATAGAACGTTCGATTACGGTTCTCAGTATATACACAGCATTTACTGTACCCTTGCCTACTACAAACCCACATTGCTCTTCTCCTATTTCAGGTTGTATTTTCCTCCTAACTCTTTGCATGATAATTCTTAGCAAAATCTTCGTGATGTGACTCATTATACTAATTGTTCGATGTTGATCACATTCCAAGGCTCCTGATTTCTTTGGGATTGCAATAAATACAGAATTACATAACTCATGAGGTATATTTCCAGTATCATATATTGTATTAAGCAGACTGGTAACTTTATCTATTCCATATTCTTCTAAAGCATTTATCATTTCTGTTGTGACGCTGTCTGGACCGGGGGTTTTGCCAGATTTCATATGATTAAGAGCATTCTGAACCTCCATCTTCAAAATTGCTGGCCCTTCATTGTTATTTTGAACAATATATTGTTCGTCTCTGCTATCGTCATAAAGGTTTTTCACGTAATCTGACCATAGATGTAAAATCTGACCTTTTTCTATTATGACTCTTCCATCTTTTGTCTTTAGGCAGCCTGCTGATGTACGTGTTCTTTGATTAGTGAACACAACATGATTTTCTTGGCATGTGTAAAGAAGGTAGTTTGCCATTGCTTTCCTTCCTAGCAGTGACCATACTGGTCAGTGACCGTAGCCATTGTCTCCTCAAAAAAGGAGATCCTCTGCCTACCGTCGTGAAGGTGGAGACCATAACCTACAACTATCTGTCGGCTGCTCCCCATCTTCATCCACCACCTGCACCCATGGCTTCACGTAACCCTGATCGGGGGGCTAAACGGGTACTCCACCTTGCCCAAGGGTGTCCCGTAGGCTAGCGGAGGGAAGGAGGCGCCTTACTTCTCCTTTGATAGGGGATACCCCTACCCCGCTACCCCTACCCCGCTATACAAAACTAAATTCCGAAGCTCCTCATCTGGTACTAGTTAGGTGTGTATGTCATTCCCTTCAGCTGGCATTTTTGTAAAACAATTGGCACTCGATGGGTGATGTGGTCAATAGCGCACACTTCGCCTTTACTTTCCAGAACATTTCACGGTGCTTAGTTTCGGCTGAGTCAACCCGGGAGCAGTAGTGGCCTGTGGGGACTCAATTACATGATCTACTGGCTAACCATTCGCTATCGCGCTCATGACGGCTTGTGCACTTGGTAAGCGTAATTTAAGGGGAAACAAATACCTCTTTTTGACGGGAACATAATATTCATTTTATTGTTTGAAAGGGACATAACTCGCAAACGTTTTTCTAAAGAAGCAATTAGTTACATTAATTGTTAAATATTTAATATAATGACACCACATATTCACAGTTAACACGACAATTTGATATCCCAAAGTTTGGTTTGAAACCTTTACTGCTAGAAATGAATAAAATATACTTGTTAATGCAATATTAACAATGATTCAACACAGCAAGCTCCGTGCACGATGTTAACGACTGCCCATAATGGACGCTCTATTACTTTGGTATCTCTTCACAACGTATACACATTTCTCTATCGTCCGTTCACGCGGCGTATTCTTATGTTAATGTCTTTTATGGTTACATTTACGAGAGCTTGGGCATCGGTATTCGTGATGTTGTTCATGGAAATACCTACATATCGCTTTAAACGTGACTCCCACTGGGTCGTTTAACATGGAAAACGTATATCTTACAGCGGGAGTTGTTATCTATATCTATAAAACAGAGTGTATGTTTGTTTGTGGGTTTGTGGGTCTTGGTTGCGTTCGATAACGGTACATCCGATTGAGATGAAATTTTCTACACGTCTTCCTTTCATTCCTGTGCAACCGACTATAATAATTTCTTAATGTAAAATCTTCTACTTATTTAATAACATTTAATTTTCCATTTTCATTATATAATGTCTATATAGCAGGGGGACTTCACTCTAGAAAGGTTATTTCAAGGGGCATAACTTTTAATAACATTTCTATATACTTTATAGTCATATTGTTCGACTTACCTGCACTATTGTTAAACTCTTTGTCTATAGTTATTTTTAGGCATATGCGTTATATTAAATAATGATATAATCTTTAAGGTATTTTTAAAGTTTGTATAAAAATAATGCATTATGCATAACATTTTAACCCATCTTTTTCTGCTTACAAAACTTATCAACTGTCATGTCGGTGATTAAAAACAGTTTTCATTAAAAATAATGAATGGTGTGTGGAAGGACATTCTTTTAAGTTACTGTGCGCCAGGAGCTGGGCGAAACCACGCCGGGTCAGATAGATAGACAGATAGTCGGGAACGGAAGCTTATTTGACTACTTATATGAATGAATTAAATGACATGCTCCCCACCAGGGACTGGGTGAAGCCGGGCCGGGTCAGACAGACAGACAGATAAACAGACAGTCGGGAACGGGAGAGCTTATATGACTACGTATATGAATTAAATGAGATGCTCCCCACCAGGGACTGGGTGAAGCCGGGCCGGGACAGACAGACAGACAGATAGACAGACAAACAGATAGTCGGGAACGGGAGAGCTTATATGACTACGTATATGAATAAAATGAGATGCTCCCCACCAGGGACTGGGTGAAGCCGGGTCAGACAGACAGACATACAGACAGACAGACAAACAAGCAGACAGACAGACTGATAGATAGATAGATCCCCTCCAGGGCCTGGGCGAAGCCGGGCCGGGTCAGCTAGTAATCCTATAAAAGTTAACTTTTTTTAAATAAATAAAACAAATGTGTGTTTATTTCATACATTTAAAATTATAAAACAAGTGCAGTTGGCATATCAACTAAAAATTCATTATTATGTGTGTTTTAACACAGTATCTATTCTTAAAATAAATTATTTAATAGCATAAAGAAACAGTGACAATGTTTCTGCTAAGAAAACTTTCACAAATTTAAGGTATGTCATGCAAATGGCTTGGTATGTATGGTGCTATACTTCACTTTCATTCTTTTTCACATTTTCTTCGTCCTCATCTGTATGTTTCTTTTGTTTTCTTCTGGGCAATCATTTCTCTTCGATGACTTACTATCTTCAAATGAATCGTCTCTATTGTTGTCAGTTTCACTGTTTTTGTCATCTTCACTTTCATGAAGACGACTTCCTTCCTCAATCGACTGTTGACCTCATCTAAAGCTTTCCTAATTGCATTCTGAGCAGCTTTATCATTCTAGTCTACTGCCAAATCCAAAGCTTGTTTGAATGACGCTGAGGCTGCTTCATACTCTCCACATTTAACCTCTGATTGGGCTACCAGAACACGTGCATGTCCTTTACATGACGTAGCAGTCAACCCCAGCAGTTTCGCTGTTCATGATTCCTGGGCAAATTTTACGTTCAGTAGTTTGCCATTGCTTTCTGAACGACCGGCTCCTATACCTTTTTCGAAAAAACCAGCACCGCTGTGTTTTGTGCTCACAAACCGCGTTCGCAAGCCCTTAGACACAGAGACCATAAAGGCATAACAATTACAGCCAGAACATGGATGGAGTTTTACTTTTCCATTGCACACACCCTGGGCTGAATTGTAGAGACCATGTGTTGCCCATGCAGCATGATCCCTCTCTCAGCCTGTCTAGTTTACCTCAGAGGATAGGAAACGTCAATACATCTGAAACACGACAAGCTGTATAATCTGCCGGATCGGCAAAGCAATGGTCTAACTCTCCGCCTGCAAGAGATTCGCTCTTAGACTAGTTGCCAGCGAAGGCTTAAGTTCTGGTCTGCCCAGCCATGACAACTAGTCTTAGGTTGCATTTTCTGACACTAGGATAAGGGTTGTTCCCTCCCTAATGCGACCCTCCGCCAGAACGACAACTAAACTACAAAGAAGAATTATGTCCATTCAAAGTAGTTCCTTTGGGGAGCGATACACCCGAAAATATCCCTCAGACTTTTGGTAGAAGCATTCGAGGTCTAAAAGCGTCTTCAGCTGATCTTTCGCGATCCTCCATTACCGCCAATTGCTTCGCTATTTCATTAATCGCTGTCCAGCATTCTCTACCATACAGACAAACACACACAACGTGTCAGTAAGTGGATTTTTGAGCTTGCAATATTTATATTTTCCAATGACTTTGCTCACAAAGGTAACAAAAAATATATATGGATATGACAATTATTTTTTTTTTGATAGCTGTGCCAGAACTATCACCTGATGTAATTGTGCAGTTAAGATATTTGAAAAGAGACTGACTTGTGTGTGTGTGTGTGTGTGTGTGTGTGCGTGCCAGCGTGCGTTCGTGCGTTTGCACGCTCCTTACCTTCCCCATTTCTATACATAGGTCATCCTGAAAGTTATGCTCAGGTTTGCTAACATTTAATTTTAACAATAATCCCTTCTTCTCGCTCCCTTCAGCCTCTTAGTCCAGAATGTGTTGTTAACTTCCAATAGACTGCTATTATAACTGTGAAGTGTACTTGCTTCAGACAATTTAAAGCCAAATTTGACTCTCGTAAGAGGTTTGGTGATTTAAAGCAAAATCCTGGTTTAAATGTCGAAACAAATCAGGTCATAAGACACATCCTTGTTTTACTCACGTTTTAACTGTTCTAAATTCACATAGTTCTAATGTTGAAGACAGTCCGGTTTAAACATCAGTATGAATGCACGTTTTGGTGTGCGTGTGAAGGAGTAGTGGCTACAGTTGTGAGAACTTTTAACTCGATCCTTTCTAGACCTCCCCTCCCACCCACACACACACACACACACACACACACACACACACACACACACACCACACACACGCACGCACGCAAGCACGCACGCACAAACACACACACACACGATGAATTAAAAGAAGAGAGAGGGGGAGGAGAGAGAGGGGGAGGAGAGAGAGAGAGAGAGAGAGAGAGAGAGAGAGAGAGAGAGAGAGAGAGAGAGAGAGAGAGAGAAGAGAAAGAGAGAGAGAGAGCAGACTTCTTCTTCTTCCGTTCACTTGAAATATGTCTAGAACTGTAATGTTGTCTCTTGAATGAATTTAACTGTCTTTTTTTTTTTTTTGTGGCTCACTCAGTGGTCCATAGAGTTTATCTTCCACTGTCGTCTCTCTACACTATATGGTTTGTCTAGATATGTTGTATTTTAGGCAGTTTTGGAGTATGTGATCTGCTGTCTGCGACGCCAATCCACATGTGTACATGGCTGATTCACCAATCTTGAATTTTGTATACACATCGTTGCGTAATCTATTGTGTCCCGTTCTGAGGGGCAGAATAATGATTTGTTCTGGTATGTCCATAACGTGATAGTCGTCTTGAGCAGGTTTTGGTGGTTTTCTGGTTGATTTAATCATTTTTTTCTGTTGGTGGTATGTAACAGGTACAACAGGTTGTCTTTTTCCTCCTTCCTTAGCTAATCGATCAGCTCTCTCGTTTCCGAGTACTCCACAGTGAAATGGTATCCATCGTATGGTGACTTTACGCTGGCTGCCAATTTCAGAAAGTATTGTCCGTAGTACTGGCGATTTCCAAGACAGGAGCGCCTCGAGTATTGATTTTGCATCCGTCAATAGCACCACAGTTTGTGTGCCATGGCTGGTTTTTAGTAATTTCTCTGTTGCTATCTTGATTGCCTGGGTTTTAAGCATCATAGTTATGGCAGTACTTTCCTGTTGGTACTCTGGCCGTGTCCTTAGTATTATTTGGGTATTCAATGTACACTCCCACTCCTCCATTTCGAACAGCATTCTGCGCTGACTCATCTGTGTAGACTCGGATCCAGAGTTCTTGTGGGTATTTTTCATCAAGGAAGCTGAGAGTTGCTGTTCTAGAGAACAGACAAACACTCGCACACTTATCAATTTACGATTTTCATTTGTTTCTTGAAGAACCGTCTCTGTCGGTTTTCTGTCAGTCCATGGTATTTTCATTTGAAAATATTTAATTGCATATCCTTACAGGACGTCACAGTCAACCCCAGAATTGTTGAAAGTTTTTGCTTTCTTGGCAAGTTTACCAGCACTCATACTATTATATAAAAACCAGCGCAAGGCGGCCTGCTTTCAAATCGCCCGTAGATGTGTTTTTAACGCAGTATGCGAGACTACGAATCATTTAACATATAAACTAAATACTCACTGTTAGATTTCATCATGCCAGCTTTATCTAGTAGATTTTTTGTTTCCTAATATTTTAAAGACCGAGTATCCACCGGGATAAGTGGATAACTACAGCTGAGTGGAGCAGGACACTTACTTGTACTGACTGTGGCAAATGCCTGTCAGTAGTAGTAGTAGACATCTTTCAGTCCTGAAGTTGTGCCGCTAGGTGATGGGAAGGGGGGGGGGGGGGAGTGGCACCTGACAGCACCGCAGGTGACTGTACAGTCCAATGCGAGAGTGACAATCTCTGTCACAGTTTCCGCATCTGTAAGTAAGATGCTGCAGTAAGTGACTGCATTTAATGCCTTTTCCTCCTATCTTCAGTTTGTTGGATCAGATTGCGCTCAAAGAGCACCAGTCCGTTTGTACATCTCTTCTCCAGGAACATCTGTCTGTTGCAACTCTTTCCCATGTGTCTGGATCTATGCCAAGGGTTTTCATATCTTGTTTATACACATCCTTATATCGCATTTGGGGTCTTCCGGTTGGCCTCTTCCTTGTGGCTACTTCTCCGTATAGGAGATCTTTGGGAATACGTTCATCCTCCATTCGAGATACATGGCCCAGCCACCACCAGAGGCGTCTCTGCTTAAGAGGGGAGTGCACCGTGGTAATATCTGCTCTTTCAAGCACATGTTTGTTTGTTATGTGGTCTTTCCATGATATGCCCAGGACACGTCTCAGACATCTCACGTGGAAGGAATTCAACTTTCTTTCCTGTGAGTACAAGGTCCAGGATTCAGACCCATAGAGTAGTGTGCTAACAACACAAGCTTTATATACTTGAACTTTTGAACACTCTGTTAGTCTATTATTCTCCCAAACTCTCTTAGCCTGGAATGTGTTGTGGCTGCCTTTCCAATGCGTCTGTTGATTTCTGTCCAAAGGCAGAGGTAAAATACCCCGTGCGGAACGTCAGGGGAAACCTTACCAAGGATTCATTCATTTACTTAAATCAGAGCGAGAGAACGATGTTAATGGCTGTTTTAGGACAGCCAATGTCCCACAGAGGCTGTTACGAGCCACATGTGAGATGGTGTTGATCCAGAACACCAAGGAGCGAGATTAGTGGAGGGACAGGAACGCATACGCCAGGCATATGATTGTGAATATGAGAAAAGTCCAATGTGAGAAGTTTTAAGAAAATAATAAGTCTGCGCGAAAGATATGCCTCTGCCACTTTAACGGTGTTCGCATGTAACATAGTTGCAAACGTGCTCTCACCGCTGTGTTACCGGTAGGATATTCAAAGCGAAAGTAGACGCACGCGTGCCATGGATGCTAAAATTGAACCAGCGATTGTCAATCGTGTGGGGAAAGGAGGGGGGAAGGGAAACTGTAGCAGTTACGGTATTGTCTAGACTATCACAATATCTGTTGTATTAAGGCCTTGTCTATCACAATAAATGTTATGTTACTGACTGGCACCTTGCCGTCTTGACAGACGATTGTTTGTAAAATGGAGTCACACCTCTCCATAACACACAGCCTAGGCTGAATTTAGAGACCATGTGTTGCCCATGCAGCATGATCTTTCTCTCGGCCTGTCTAGTGTACTTCTGAGAAAGGTAACACCAATACATCTGGAACAAGACAAGCTGCTGAAGCTGACGGGTCAGCAAAGCAAAGCTCTAACTGTCCGCCTGTCGGAGTTTCGATCCTAGACCAGATGCCAACCAAGGCTTAGGGCCTGCTCTACCTGCCATGACATTTACTCTTTAGGTTGCATTTCCTCGCACTAGGATAAGTCTTGTACCCTCCCAATTGCACTCCTCCGCCTGAAGTCGTTGGCACAATGTGGGGCGTCGGGTTCGGTAAGCGTCGCCCAACGTTCGGCGCTAACAGAAAGCAGGTAGTCCCGTCTACTGTCATACAGTAGCTCAGTCATATCTGACTAAGACCTGACACAATGTTATGTTACTATATTGTGTCTATAACAATAATTATCATGTTATTGCCTTGTCTATCACAATAATTGTTATGTCAATGCCTTGTGTCTACCACAATAACTGCTGTTACTTCCATGTGATGGAAACGTGGACATCGGATCCAATGCGGTATGCCCTGCCTCAAGGATCACCATTATTACAGGTGATGATTGATTGATTGATTTAGGAACCGACATCACAGCATTCGGGGCATTCTCATAAGCGCTCCGTCCCCATCCCGAGCAGCCAGCGAAGAGTTCCAACACTAATAGTACCAGTAGCAATCTGATTATATGTCCGTCTCGCCTTTCCTCTGAGCGTCGAGCGTCGGCCAGATATCTCGTCACCCCTCGCTGTCTCATTCTTGCCAGACCATGGTCATCCATTTGCTCCTCCGAAGTGTACACGCGCTCCCACAAGGCCGCAACCACGTCTGCCTTATCATGAATCAATACTCCACCAAGTTTTTCAGAGCCAGTCAATCTGTCCGCCTGTTCATTCCACAGCCCACCAGCATGCCCCGGAGAAAAGATCCAGACGATGCTTGTCACCCGTGACTTCCGAAGAGAAGCAAGCCACTCTGCACGAAGCTTGCCTGTCCTCACCCGACTCAGCATGCTTTCTGAGTCAATTACAATCACGTTGTGTGTGTGTGTGTGTGTGTGTGTGTGTGTGTGTGTGTATGTGTGTGTGTGTGTGTGTGTGGTATTCTCCATCCAGCGGAAAGCTGCACTGACCGCCTCCACCTCCATTTTAAGCTAGATGTTGTGGTATCATATGCCAGGCTCTCCTGCACCAAACGTCGACAATTAGCTTTTGCTAAGAACACCCAGGCACTTCTCCTGCCTCTCAACACAGAACCATCTGTGTATATAATCACATCACCCGAGCGAGCATTATCCTGAATTAGTTGCTGGATTTCCACTCCCGTGGCCCCTGCTGGCCACTCCCTACTCAATGTGATTATAACTCTGCACAAGTCTGACTTCTCCACTGGCTCTCTGACCCACTCCTCTCCTCGCCTAATATCCTCCAAGAGGCACACCTGTCTGATCGTATCCTCCGCCTGAGCCATCCATGATTTCCCTCTTATCAGTCGCTGACCCTTAACTGCGTCCAGCGCCTCATGCAACGGGTGATCTGTGTGATGATCCACCTGAGAATGCGGACATCGGAACCAGTGTGCGTATGTCCTGTCTCAAGGAACACCATTATTGCTGGTGATGATCCACCTGAGAATACGGACATCGAAACCAAGGCATGCATGTCCTGTCCTGTCTCAAAGCTCACCATCATTGCAGGTATTATTCAACATCTATAAGCCACATTGACCAGAGTACAACCAGCTGCACTAGGACGGACCAGTGTTGCCATTTTGACGCTTTTCGCACTAAATTTAGTGCTTTTTGAAGTCATTTAGTGCCAAAATAGTGCATTTTGCGCGACCGCGCGAATTTGATGCTTCACAATTTTTTTGGTGCTTTTTTGTGCGTTTTTGGGGTGGGTAAAATTACTTTAAAAATCATTTTGGGAACACTAAAAAGCCGAATTTGAACTGAAGCGATGGAGTAAAACAGTCTTAGTACATCAATGTCAAATATTCACGTAATTTAACTCCCTTTAATACGATTCAGTTGAAGTGAGTGGCAAGTGCAGGCAATACGCAATGCATTAATAGATTATTTAAAAAAGAATGGGCTTGAGTTACAAAGACTTGTTGCACTAGGCACTGACAATGCATATGTCATGACAGGTGTAAACAATGGAGTATATACAACATTAAAATCCGAAGCTCCTCATCTGGTACTAGTTAGGTGTGTATGTCATTCCCTTCAGCTGGCAGTGCCACATTTTTGTAAAACAATTGGCACTCAATGGGTGATGTGTTCAAATGCGCACACTTCGCCTTTACTTTCCAGAACATTTCATGGTGCTTAGTTTCGGCTGAGTCAACCCGGGAGCAATAGTGGAGACTCAATTACATGATCTACGGGCTAACCATTCGCTATCGCGCTCATGACGGCTTGTGCACTTGGTAAGCGAAATTTAAGGGGAAACAAATACCTCTTTTTGTCAGGAACATAATATTCATTTTATTGTTTGCAAGGGACATAACTCGCAAACGTTTTTCTAAAGAAGCAATTAGTTACATTAATTGTTAAATATTTAATATAATGACACCGCGTATTCACAGTTAACACGAAAATTTGATATCCTATAGTTTGGAATACCTTTCCTGCTAAAACTGAATAAAAGTTATTTGTTAATGCAATATATACAATGTTTCAACACTGAAAGCTCCGTGCACGATATTAACGACTGCCCATAATGGACGCTCTGTTACTTTGGTTTCTCTTCACAACGTATAAACATTTCTCCATCGTCTATTTTGTACCGTGGTTATTGTTACCAGATCACTGATAGATGTGATAGTTGTCGATGTCAACACCACGTGTAGATTTGGATTAACGATTTTATCTTTCACGGAATATTTAAAAATATCAGTTATTTTAATTTTGTGGAAGTGAATTCGATGGTTTATCACCACGTGTAGATCTGGATTAAAATTTCCTCTGTTACGGATTATTCAAATATATCAGTGATTTCAATTTTGTGGAAGTGTTTTCGATTGTTTTCACCACGTGTATCTGTATCTGTGCTTCCGTATTGAATATTTTCTCTGTCACGGATTATCGAAGATGGAAAACCAAATTGTTAAACGTGTCAAAGTCAACACAAGTGAAGGTTTTGAGGGAGGAGCGTTCCATCAAGCGAACACACTTGTGTTTTCTATATCAGGACCTCATGTATTCCGGTTCAACTACTCGCTGATGGCGAGCGTCTTGAGGGGGCCTTGCGGGATCGGTAGGGAAGGGATAAAATCCATCTACCGTTTTGAGGACCCTAAAAGATGGTACGCTACGCTGATACCGGAAGCAAAGGCAGCTCATTATGAACGGCTTCACGGAATGAAGCATGAACTGCAGGATCCTAAAGTAACTATTGTAATTGAAAACATAGAGAAGGAAAATACCAAGGCTATGATTCACTGGATGCCTACAACCGCAAAGATTGAGACAGTGAAGCAAAAAGCCGCGGATATTTCGGGAGATATAAACGCGGAAGTGCATAAACTGAAAAACAGCACGGACAAGTGGTTACTTCTGTGCAACCCGAAAGAACCTCTGCCACATTACGTGGACATGGAGTTGGACGGGGTAGAAGACAAGCTACACCGTCTCTTCATCACAGTTCCGGGGCGCCGTACGATGTGTACAGTCTGTGGGGAAGACTCCCACTGGAGTAATAAATGTCCGGCCAAAGTACAAACCCAGAAGGGACCTAGACTGGCACAAAGAGTCACCTCGAACACCCAGATAGTTCAACATAGTAACGATAAGGAGGATGAAGACGGTTTGCAGCTGGTCAGTCGGAAAAGGGGACGCTCAACCAAGAGCCTGTCTGACGGTGAGAGCTCGACACCTCCAGCCTGCCAAACACCTGTTACCACGCTGCCGCCCCTCAACAACCACGACTACCCTACACCGCCTGAAGCACACAGGTCAAACAAAAGGAAATGTGTAAGTAATCATACTGAACAGATAACGACCAGCGCCATGACCGGAATAGACAGTGATAATATTAACACACCAACACGACAAAGAAACCTGTCAGATTCTTCTCCACGCCTCGTTATTGACTTAGAGATTTCAAGCCCAGCGAAGGAATCTACTGACTATCTCCAGAAATGATAACATGAATGCAGACAGTTTGAAACAAGAAACATAATTATGCTCAACCGTTTCTTATTTTACAACAAAAATGGCAGCGGAAATTAAAATAATGAGTATTAACATTCGAGGTATAAGATCCAAAATTAATCATCTTATACCACTCATACACAAATATAAACCTGATTTTATACTCATACAGGAAACTAACGTTAAAACCGATGAACACGCATCATATATCACAACATGCTTAGGTCTAAGACACTCATGTTTTAGTCTTAGTACTCAACATATCGGATTGGGTACAGCAATAATACAGACATCGGACAGGTGGCAGATTATAGAGAAGGACAGGGACTGCCAGGGTAGGATAGCTATAGTACAGGTGAGAAATAACATAAATAAATACACAATTGTCAACATACACGCACCGCCTGACTACAGAAATCAGCTGCTCTTCTACCAAACACTGGAAAATTTATTATCACGATCATATCGGGGTTACAACATCATTCTAGGGGGTGATTTTAATTGCGTACTTTCGGCGCACGACCTTATAAATGGAGATGTAAGAATACAAATTAGAAACACAACGGGGGAAGAGGAACATCAATTAGACACATTGCAAACAATTTTAGATATCCATGGGCTAACAGACGCATACAGGCAGATGCATTCCCATGGAATAGATACAACACACACAAACAATGCGCATAATAGAGCAGCGCGATTACATATAATTTATGCGCCCATAACACATCACATAACACAAGTCAAGCATATACAGGAGACACTGAACTTCACAGACCATAAGGCTGTAGTTGCAACAATAAACACAGTACAAGCAACACCACATCTTACAAGATCTCCCCATTGGAAACTTAACAGCACACTTTTACAAAATCAGGACGATGTAGATTGCATAACAAAACTGATCCTCACATACACAAGCGATATACCAGAGGGTAATGCGCGAGAACTCTGGGAAACACTTAAACAAACTATACGAGAGAGAACACAAACACTACCAACAGTAATACACAAGCAAAAACTATAACAAGAAAAAGTATTGGAAAATGCAATTAAGCTCTTACTACAGACAGACAAAAATTCACCACACATCATAGCATTACAGGAAGAATTAGATCTCCACAGACATCATCGATTTCAGAGGGCTTTACTGCGAACAAAATTACAAACTATAACACAAGAGATACCGATTAAACAATACCTAGCTTTAGAACAAAACATACAGCGCAGCAGACAGATAGGCCAGATAATTGACAGGGAAGGAAATATACAAGTCGAGCCACAACAAATAGCCTTAGCCTTTGAAGATTATTACAAGAACCTTTATACATAGGAAAACCCACAGGCGCACGTGCAAGAACACTTTATGAAATTCACAAAAGAACTCACAGAGGAACAGAAACTAACACTAGATACTGAATTAACACTAACATTTATAACACAAGCGGTTCATGGAATGCAGAAGGGAAAATCGCCTGGCCCTGACGGTATTACCGCTGAATTCTATCAGTTTTTTTCTTTTCCTCTTCTAGGTCCCCTTTTACTAGCAGTATTCTCCGAATCTTTCCACAAACATGAACTTCCATCCAGTTTCAACACGTCTTACATTACTCTTATTCCGAAGGAGAACACTGACAAGACACTTTTAAAGAGTTATAGACCTATCTCGCTTTTAAATGTAGACTACAAGATTTTAACAAAGACTTTGACGAATAAATTGAAACCAGTAATGGCATCTCTCATTCATGAAGACCAGCAATGTAGTGTACAACATCGGAATATCCAGCTACACACACACTTCATAAGGGACATCATCAACTACACACATCTGAAAAAACTGTCAGTCCTCAATTCTCTCTTTAGATCAAGAAAAAGCATTCGACAGAATATCTCACTCATTCCTCCACAAAACTCTCTCACACTGCAACGTGGTAAATTATTTTCGGACATGGGTCAAAATTTTATATTTGAAACCGCAAAATCGGATTCTATTAAACCATACCCTAACCAATTCTTTCAGGTTGACTAGGTCAGATGAGACAGGGATGTCCCTTGTCCCCATTACTGTACGTCGTCGCTCTAGAGCCACTTCTAGAAAAGATACGACAGGACGACAATGTCAGGGGTACGTTCATACCAGGGAAGGGTGAACAAAAGCTGCGTGCTTATGCGGACGATACCATTTTCTTTCCGACAACTGAAAAATCTGTACGGATCATTTTAGAGACGTTCTCGTTTTTCGGCAAAGGGAGTGGGGCAAAATTAAACGTCCAAAAATCTACTATAATGGGCTTAGGAAAATGGAAAAAATAAGGCGGATTTTCCATTTGACTTAACATCAAACAATCTTATAAAAGTGTACGGAATAATCTTCCCATGTCAACCAAATCAGACACACAAAGACACTTGGCAAAATCTAGAGAAGAAAATAGCAGATATGTTACAGAGGTACAAATACAAAACAACTACCATATTTGGTAGAAGTACCATTGTTAATACATATATAATTCCAAAAATACTATATCTGTGCACAATCCTAGAACCTCCACGTCAGACTCTCACAAACATAAACAAAGAGATTAGACGCTTTGTGTTTGGCAGCACCATCTACAGTATCAAACATACTACACTCATGCAAGACAAAAAAGATGGAGGTATCGACCTCCAAGACATAACAACCAAAATACAAGCACTTAGGATCAAACACGTAGGTGAAATCCTATAACACCCAGAAAAACACCCTTTAGCACACTATTACATTGGAATTAGGCTATCTTATGTAAAACCTATTAGGAATACATCCTCACATTACTTTGGCACTCTCCAAACGTTCTACAAAACATGTATTTCAGCCATTAAAGGACACGAACAATTACTACACAAGAAAACACATACAATCTACAGGCATTTAGTTAAATTACAAGCAACTCCGGTACATCTCAGAATTAAAAGAGGACATAGATATTTCATAAAAGATTATACCGAAATTTTCTCTAATATTCACAACAAGCAGATTACTCCAAAAGCAAAGGAAATTACAAATAGGCTTGTTTACAGCATGACCCCAACAACAGAGAGAACAGCAAACATAACTAAACAAATACTACAGTGTCAGCTTTGTAGACGGAACGTCCAAGAATCAGAAGAGCACATCTATTACGAAAGCAACACAATCATGCCAACAAGACATCTCCTACAAAACATCCTAAACACTCATACGAAACAAAGAACAGATGTTTACAAAGCAATCATGATACATTCCATTCCTTACTCCACACAAGACATCCACACAAAGCTACTTGTTCTATTGGCAGAGTACAGAAATCTTATATGGACATTAAGAAACAAAGCACTATACAATTACAGAACAGTCAACAAAGAAATTGTCCAACAACTTTATCAACAAAAAGTCGCAAACATTATAATCTTAGCCCCATAAGCGCAAATCTCGTAAAAGATTTGGCTGAAGACAGCACATATTACAGAAGAAGCAAATAACTTGTTTTAAAGAAAGGATACCACAACTGTAAATGTGTTTATTGATGGTATTAATAATCTTACAATTATATTATTATTAATAATAATACTATTATTATTACTGCTACTATTATTATTAATGTTCCCATTATTACATTTGAATGTGCAACGTGAAATATATTGTGGATGGGTGTCTGTGCCGTTGACAGTAACATATGTATACGTCTGTGTGAGGATGCAGGTGTGTGGCGTATGAATTTGCACGCGCATGTGTATGAGTGTGTGTATGTGTTTGTGTTTGTGTGTGTGTGTGTGTGTGTGTGTGCGCGCGCGCGCGTGCGTGCGTGTAGCAGCCTTTAAACCAACGCGGTATGTCATATTAAAATGATGTTATATGGTAATGATATGTTTCAAAAGAAAAATATGCTCCACCATGTATAAACAAATTGAATGAGCCCTTTAAGTACCCAGTAAGCTAAGGTGGCTTTTAGTGGCCAGGTGTTAAGTCCTTCCCATTGTATATGAAACCCAGACACGATTACAACTTTGGACCAATTATCTCCCTGGAGATAGGCCATGGACTCTAATTGCTAGTAGTAAATCCCTGATTCTTGTCCCCCAAACAAAAGGTATCATGGACTAGAGCGTCACCCTGTAATTTTTCATCAGGCAACAACACCAACGACCTTCGCCTCAGTAGCTAAGTGACCCAGAAATCATAAAGAAGCCACATTTTAATGGAAATGATAGTTTAAAGTTTATTGTCCAAGCGCGGGGCATTTAATGTACTGCGGTCTCCAGAAATCACGAGATTGTGTGTGTGTCTGTGTGTGTGTGTGTGTGTGAGAGAGAGAGAGAGAGAGTGAGAGAGAGAGAGAGAGAGAGAGAGAGAGAGAGAGAGAGAGAGGGGAAAGGGAGAGATGGACAGGTGTTTCATGCATTCCGCTTGCGGAAGTGGAAGTGACGCATATGCAAGGAATGTGTATCTACATGCACTATGCCATAAATGTCATATTATCATAACTGTATATATGTATGTATTTGTTTTATTCACAATGTCACACTTAGCACTTACAAACGGCAACGCTCTGTAATATACACAAACAAAAGAAACACACACTACAAATTGTAAATATACATTACTTTGTATGAAATAAAAGTTTTTAAAAAAAATGTTTTATTGTGACTCTAAGGTCACTCTAAGGTGACTCTTTCGCTACCAAGGGCCCATCTGGTGCCACATTGGATCCGCTGTGGTGGCAATTGGTACTTTTATTGCCACAAAATGATCAGTGGTTTATTTGATACATTTCTGCTCCGTTTCGGAATTTTAAGTTACAGTAAACTGAAAATTTACACGGCCGGTACATATCTTTATCATCATTGTGCGGTAAAACATTTATATTTCATAACATTACTGTGACACACCCCTACTTCCAGTTTTTTGCCATTGTTTTTTTTTCCTTCATATTTTGTGAAAGAGACATGGTTCAGAATATGCACCAAAACTTTCTTTTGGGTGATTTTAATGAGCAATACTGTTTATATTCTTGAAGACAAGTGGTGTTTGTTTGATTATTCAGTAAATGAAACATGATTAGCAGTATAGGAGTGTAGAAAACACATTATAAGTGCAGTTTTTTAAATAATTTTTACCTCTTTAATTTCAGTTGTTATTATTAAACCTCTCATTATTGTCATAATATTTGTAACCTATCAATTAATTATTAACACTGTCATGTTCCTTGTGCAATCCTCTTTAATTTGATATGTAATACAATATATCTGCTACCATTTTAACCATTTTAAAATCATTATTGTAACACACCCCTACTTCCAATTTTCTGCCATAAATTTCTGTTTGTTTAATGTCCTTCATGGTTACGTTCACCAATGCTTGGGCGTCATTGTTCATGATCATATTCTTGAAATACTTACATATCGCTTTAAACGTGACTCCCACTGGGTCGTTTTAACATAGAAAACATCTGCATATGCTGGGGGGAGGATCTGAGCACCTATGGACATGTCCGGAGTGCAATGAAGATACCCCAACTGATAACTGATAACTGATAACATAGAAAACATATATCTTACAGCGGGAGCTGTTATAATCCTATAAAAGTAAACTTTAAAAAAAAATAAAACAAATGTGTGTTTATTTCATACATTTAAGATTATAAAACAAGTGCAGTTGGCATATCAACTAAAAATTCATTATTATGTGTGTTTTAACACAGTATCTATTTTTAAAACAAATTATTTAATAGCATAAAGAAACAGTGACAATGTTTCTGCTCATAAAACTTTAACAAATTTAAGGTATGTCATGCAAATGGCTTGGTATGTATGGTGCTATACTTCACTTTCATTCTATTTCACATTTTCTTCCTCATCTGTATGTTTCTTTTGTTTTCTTCACACACACACACACACACACACACACACACACACACACACACACACACACACACACACTCATTCACGCACGCACGGACGCACGCACACATATGTATGGTTTACACCCTTTATTTCTTATTCTCTTTGGCAGGTAACACTCCGGACTGCACAGACAAATTCACTCAGTGCAGTGTTGTCAAGAGAGCTCGCTTATGCCGCTACAACTACTACAAAAGAATGTGCTGCACATCTTGCGCTGAGCATATGTAAGCCATTACATTATACAAGTTGTCGGTTAGGTAAAAGCTCTACCAGTCTCTTGGAAAGCTGTTTTATTATGTTCTATGGCAAATATATCACATGTTTCTTTGTAGGTTCTATTCTATCTAATGAGTAAATCAACAAAAACTAAAAGCAGTATTGGATAGCTTTACTAGGCAAATTATTTTTAAAAGTTGCATATCCCTTACAGGACATAGCAGTAAACTCCAGCATTTTTTTTTTTGGCTGAGTGTGATTCCTGGAAAAATTTACGTTGAGTAGTTTGTCATTGCTTTCTGAACGACTGGTACTCATAACTTTAAAACTAATGCAAAGCGGTCTGCTCACACATCGCCCGCAGCTGTGTGTCGAACGTGGTATGCGAGATTACGAACTGTATTCGTAACCACATGGCCACAGAGCCAGTAGATCACAATTACACGTGACAAAAGGTCGTTGTAGCTAGACCCTTCATCAGCACACAAATAATAACCATGAAGTGATATAAGAATGAGTTAAGTGTTAGTTACTTAGCTGAAGTCAGTCCTCTGTAGTAATATAAATCGATGAGTTAAGTGTTAGTTACATACCTGATGTTTGTGCTCTGTAGTACCATGCATCGCTGAGTTAAGTGTTAGTTACTTAGCTGGGTAGCTGGGTAGAGGTATCCCCTATCAAAGGAGAAGTAAGGTGCCTCCTTCCCTCGGCTAGCCTACGGGACACCCTTGGGCAACGTGGAGTACCCGTTCAGTTCCCCCGATCAGGATTACGTGAAGCCATTAGTGCAGATGGTGGATGAGGTTGAAGAGCAGCCGATAGATAGTTGCAGGTTATGGTCTCCAGCTTCACGGCGGTAGGCAGAGGCTCTCTTTTTGGGGGGAGACAATGGCTACGGTCATTGACCAGTATGGTCTCTGCTAAGAAGGAAAGCAATGGCAAACTAACTTCTTTACAGATGCCAAGAAAATTATGTTTTGCGAAACACTAGCAGAAGGAAAAACCACAATGTAATATACAAGTAAATGGGAATGTTCTCAAATAAGTGAGTAGATACAGTTGTCTCGGAACGGTCATAACATCTGATGGGAGCTGCTTTGAAGGGATTAGAACACGAATCGCCATGGCAAAAGCAGCCTTTTGCAAGATGAAAAACATACTGACCATTAAAAAGATGTCATTTGCAACGAGAAAAGGAGTTTTGAGGTACTACATAGAACCTGTGCTTTTGTATGGATGTGAAGCGTGGACAATGAACAGACAAGCTGAAAAACATCTGATGGCTGTGGAAATGTGGTTTCTGAGGAAAATGCATAGAATACCATGGACCAATGACCAAGTCCTACGAGAAACAAATTAAAACCGTAAACTTATTAGATAAATTAGACGTAGACAGTCACGCTGTTTTAAGCACGTTAGGAGAAGAAATAAATTGGAGAACTTGGTGACCTGGCAAGATCGAAGGGAAGAGAACAAGGAGAGGACAGAGAAGTAAATACCGGGATGGCTTGGCCACGATGTATGGTCGAGACAGGAACGCTGAGCTGATCCACGACTCTGGTGATCGAGCGAGATGGCAAAACATGACCGCCCATGCTTACCGGCATGGTAGATGATGATGATGACTTAGTTGACTTCAGTCCTCTGTAGTAACATAGATCACTGAATTAAGTGTTTGTTACTGACTTGATGTTGGTCCTATATAGTACCATGCATCGGTGAGTTAAGTGTTAGTCACTGATAAAGTCAATCTATATAGAGCAGTGGTTCTTAACCTTTTTTGGCCCATGCACCCCTTCACCATATGTTCAGAACGTTATCTCCCCCCCCCCCTTTTTTTTCGTATGCCCTCCCTATAAATATCCCCTCCACTGTATACGTAAAAGTGGAAGCTAAATTTAATAACACATACTAGAACAAGTCTAGACATCTACATAAAACGTGATTTGCGGATCTACTTACGTTATAAAACGAATTTCAAAAGGGCAAGAAGTACAGGACCGTAAAGTATGGAGGGGAAAATAATGTAAAATAATCGGTTCTTGTATTAATGCGATAATGAAATAATCTTAATATGCCCCCCCCCCTAAAACCCTAAATTTCCCAACCCCCTGGGGGAAGGGGGGAATTCCCCACCGCTTAAGAACCACTGGTCTAGAGCAGGGGTGGCCAACTTTTTCAGCAGGCGTGCCAATATTTCAGAAATAATATTTCCTGCCGGGCCACTCAGCTAATTTTTTTGTTAAATTAAAGTAAACAAGCAAGCGTGCTATGCTTCGACCACATCGTCGTTTCCCACTCCGCGGGCCGCAACATGACTACCGGCGGGCCGCATGCGGCCCGCGGGCCTCGTGTTGGCCACCCATGGTCTAGAGGATAGAGGACAATCCGGCAGAACTATCCCAGCAGTTGGTTTGTCTACTTCGCGATTGTGTAATTTATTCATGTGTTTATTCATTTTTCTTATCCCATCTTGAAGGGAATAATGATGATGTGCTCACGCCAGTCATGCCTGACTCTCACCCCTGAGTTTACTACATGCTCTGTAGTTCTCACCCCTGAGTTTATTACATGCTCTGTAGTTCTCGCCATTGAGTTTATTACATTCTCTGTAGTTCTAGCCGCTGAGTTTGTTGCATTCTCTGTTGTTCTCGACGCTGACTTTGTTACATTCTCTGTAGTTCTCGACGCTGAGGTTATTACATTCTCTGCTAGTAATACATACAGTCCTCATAGATAAGTAACACAGTCAATGTTCCCTTTACAGGCCTAAGGCGCACTGGGTATATGTAGTTAGACCCATAATTCATAGGCCAAGCGGTAAACAGTGGATGATATTATCGGTATCATACCAGCCACCTTTACTTCCCAAATCCCGATTTTAACCTGGGTCAATCTGGGAGTACAGCTAAATTTAAAAACAAAAAAATCGAAACTGCCCGATGCGGATAGAACCCAAGACCATCGGAACGGCGGGATGGTGGGTCTAAATAACTGAGTGTATACTACTCTATACGCGAGACTACTATTACAAATTACTCAATAGTAATGTGTTAACCATAACATAGTTGTCTTGAGGCGGCGATTTGACGCTGTGATTTTGTTAATTTCTTCTCATTCTGTAACAAACAATATTGTAAACATATCTTCATGCTTCAGAGATAAGGTCTTGTAGGGAATAAGAAAAACATACATCATATATGTACATTATACTAGATTGAGGGAATTTTTACACATTCAAGTATTTAACATGTTACCTCCGTGTATATTTTGAAAATGCCAAAATGCGAGCTAGCTAGTAATCGACCACAGACAATGTAGAAGCGATGAAATTTAAATCAATGTTT
>OY992878.1:131718879-131776379 GCA_963921405.1 Cepaea hortensis | reverse complement strand
TCTTCACAGTTCTTGCAGTCCTGGTTGCCTCACACGTGACTGCACCCTTGCGTAATGATGCACGCCACGAATTTCGTTCTCTGGCTGCAGTCTCCCAGGTGTCATGATGAATTCCAAAAGCATTCAATGATATTTTCAGAGTGTCTTTAAAGCGTTTCCTCGTTTAAGTACTAAGTAAAGGACACTTATTCACGCATTGAGGCGTAAAGGGTATGTGGTGATAGTCTCATATTGTAGAAACCTGGCGGTACTTAATGGGTGGTATGGTCAATATCATTCCGGCCTCTTTTAATTCCCAGGACATTTCTTGGTGTCCATTTTAGGCTGTGTCCATCTGGGGGACCATGTAAGTTTAAAACATCAATCTGCATGGCGATTTGAACACATGACCACCAGGCCAACGTACTGACAGCAACTGCGTCCATGGTTATAATATACCTTATATATATATCAATCAATCAATCATGTGCCATGCCGGAAAGCGTGGGCGGTCATGATTCACCATTTCACTCGATCACCAGAGTCGTGGATCAGCTCAGTGTTCCTGTCTCGTCCATGCCATGTGGCCAAGCCATCCAGGTATTTTCCTCTCGGTCTTCCTCTTGGTCTGTTCCCCTCGATCTTGCCAGCTGTCACCAAGTTCTCCAGTCCATTTCTTCTCATAACATGTCCAAAAAATTTTGACTGTCTACGTCTAATTTCTCTAATCAATCTACGATTTTCATTTGTCTCTTGTAGTACTTGGTCATTGGTTTTTCTATCTGTCCATGGTATTCTTTGCATATATATATTGCATATATATATATAAAGTATAGATAGTGTATTTCTGTAGATATACAGTATACCAGACCATATGTTTCAATAAATTATATGTGATTATATATTTCTGCATTTTGTTAATATACTAGACTGCATATTTAAATGCATTTATTTAGCATATGGTTGATGGTTACTTTATCTGGCCATATACTTAAACAAATTGTATTTACTTTTCTTATCTTTCTGTAGAATATTAACGTACCTAATCATACATTTAAATGCATTGTATACTATGCATGTTTCTATAGACATTAATGCACCAAACACATATTTAAATTATTTGTATATTTCTGTAGATGGTTAATATAACATCACATATATTTAAAGGAATTGCATTTAGTATATGTCTGCATATGTTTAATGTATCTGGCCTATAGTTAAATGAATTGAATTTGGCATATTTCTGCAGATGGAAAATGTACCCGACCATATATTTAGAGGAACTGTATTTGAATATTTATCCATATGGTCAATGTGCGTATATAACTAAAGGGTGCTTATGGCTGCTAGTACCATATTTTGTATAGACCAGTCGACACTCCATGGGCGATGTTGTCAATATAATTGTGACCGGCTTTGCTTCCCAGGATATACCTGGTGCCCATTTCGGTCTGTATCGACATAAGGCCTAAGTCCGTTAAAAACCTTCCTGAATATTGATCTGAATTCATGACATCCTGGCCGGCAGGCAAGTATTCTAGCCATAGCACCACCACGACGCCCACAGTTAATATACCAAACCGTATATTTAAATGAACTGTATTTAGTATTTTTCTGTCTGTAGACGGTTAACATATCAGAACACATATTTAAATGAACTGTATTTAGTATTTTACTGTAGAAGGTTAACATATTAGAACATATATTTAACCGACATGTATTTAGTACATTTCTGTTTGTAGAAGGTTAACATATCAGAATATCTAAATGACCTGTATTTAGTATATTTCTGTAGATGATTAACAAGTCATAACATATATTTAAATGACCTGTATTTAGTATATTTCTGTCTGTAGAAGGTTAACATACCAGAACATATATTTAAATCAACTGTAATTAGAATACACATGTAACTGTTAATTGTACCTGGTAATAAATCTGACCGAATATCATAACACTATCGTTGACTAATTGCACATGCTACATATAATCATATGTCACGTATGAACATCAATGCCCTTATTATAAAACCATACCTGCCATTATTATATTGCCATTGTGTCTCATGTCTTGAACATCATCATGTGCCATACCGATGGCACACACATCTATCCTCAGTGTTCATGACAGCTGATTGTCTTCTATGCAACCCTGTCAACCCATCCAAAATCTTCTCTCTCTCTCTATCAAACCCTATCTCTTAATATCCTTAATCTTTCTGGTTTTCACAACTCTCTCCAGAGGTATTGTCTTAGTATATGTGTAATATGTTGTTTTTGTGTGTGAATTGCGCCTTTTATGGTGCTTTATGTATGTAATTTGTATATCATTACATTAGTGTATCGTTAGAATCCGTTCCTTTGTAGTCGTTAATGGAATTGCTTAAAGTTACAATTTCTGATTTCAACCCCTAGCAGTAGCAGAGTTGTATTTCTTTTTTATTCTGATCAGCATGATTCTTGAATCCATCAACATTATATGGAACGGAACAATGACCTGAGGAAAGAAACATCCTAGCTGCAGAGAAAGAGATAAACAGAATTCTTTAGTAATGTGATGAGCCATGGTTAGGCTGAGAGAACAGCAAGTTAAAAGAGGTGTGGCCAAACAAGAACACTATGCAGGAAGCCAAAGCAGAGTAATAAACCAACACAGAACTGGTGTCGTGAGTTGATACAAGCTGCGGGATTTGCTGAGGAGGGGATCCGAGCACTTATGGACTGAATGGTTCGATGTGCAATGAGGATGATATTTCGACTAACTATCTAACTGTGTCATGGTGCCACAGGTCATTCATTCAGTAGCTTGTCCTTTGCAGAACCTCCATCCCATAACAGCCTTCCGGGAAAACTTCTCGTCATAAACAAGATGCCCCGCGTCCGATACACTCATCTGGAGATCATTTGCCACATCCTGCACCCATCTTCTCTTTGGCCTTCCTCTTCCTCTCTTCCCGGGCATATACCCCGTCTTTATTGTTCTCTCCCAATTTTCATGACTTTTCAACGTGCCACAGTTAACTTTATTAAAAATTCAATTCTTGCATATGATGGTACATAAAAATCAAGTTAGACATAGTCAATGTCTGTCTGTGTACGAATATTGCACATGTAATCATCCTTGATAGCCCGTTTATTATCGGGGCCCATAAGGGAAGCACAGAGCAGTAACCAACTAATTATGCTGGTGGTAAAAGACACTAGCCGGCTCCGTGGCGAAGGCGGACGCGGTTCGTGATCCCGCATACCCGCGTTCGAAACACAGATGCGCGCGATTTATCAGCAGACTACGTTGCAATGATTTTTTTACGAATTGGTAGGGATGCCTGTCGTTCAGAAAACAATGGCAATCTGCTGAACGTAAACTTGCCAAGAAATCACAACAGCAAAAAATCCTAGTGTTGACTGCAACGTCCTGTAAAGGATATGCAACTAACTTTTAAAAGACACTAAAGAACATTGGTAAGATACTGTATATGTGACCCTATAGACAAGTGTAACTGCAAAATCAACTAGTTATGAGCAAGTCTTCAAAGGTCCTCTTCGTTAGTTGGTTTGGGGCCTATCTTCCGTTTAATGATGAGAGGCAGAAGAGGAAGCAGCATTATCATTGATCCATGGCCTATTATGAAATTCAAGCTTGAAGAAGTTACAATATATTGATTTTGTGCGCGTTTCTTTTGTTTATTCTCTGGCAAAGCTGTAAATATTGAAATATCAATTGCCCTTCAGTTTATTATTTATATCACAGAGTGAGTTATCTCCTTGCTATTTGTTTCATTATAAATGTGAGTGTGTGTGTGTGTGTGTGTGTGTGTGCGCGCGCGTGTGTGTGTTCTTGCGTGCGTGTGTGTGTGTGTGTGTTTTTTTTTTTTCCTGAGCTTATTCAGGTGTCTGCATTACTCAAAACTCTTTGATTACATATCGAGTATGTTTCCGAACTTTCTGCCATCACCCTTTATGTGTTTTGTCTGTGCAGATTGTGCCTATATTAATTCCTATACGCGGTATCCCTCCAATAAAATGCAGCAACTGTCAAAAAAGTGTCATTTACTGCAAATAAAGGGTCTTTGAGCCTGAGGAATTAAGGCCGCCTGGCTAGTGCAGTCGCCGCGAACGGTGCAGGTTAGGATTTTCTTTTTGCCCCCGACAGAAAAAAATCCCACACCTTCCGAGGATTCGAACCCTGGTCTCCCGGCCAGCCGCTCCTCAACAGCAACATTGCTGGATATTTAACTAAAAGAATGCAGAGCATGACTCTACTTGAATATCAAGAAAACAGATACAATGGTTAGATGAAAGAAAAAGTTAACACCAAATATTAATATTACAATCGGAGGAAAAATGCTTAAACATATCAATAAATAAAAATATTTGGGAAAAATAATAACATGAGGCTGGAGATGCGTGACATGACAGAGATTAAGAGCAGAATAAGCCAAATAAACACGACGTGTCAGAAGAAGAAAAGTATCTTATTATAAAGTCATGTTCATTGAAAGTCGGAAAGAGAGTACGGAAATGATATACTTAACCTGCTCGCAAATAATAATCTTCAGACACGTCACAAGACACAACAGACTGAACTACTACATGTTTAATGAATTGAAGGTAGAAAATACTGATTAATGTGACCGTGGAACTGGTAAACTGACAGCTAAATATTTGTAGCAAAGTCCAACATCTTCAGAACAGAGTAAAAGTATTTTGGTAAACTTTCCATTTGAGGACGAACTCTAAGGGGTTGCCTAGCCTGCTGTTTTCTTTGGATTAATTCATATTGACATCTGAAGTGAACGAAAATGGTGAAGAAGAACCCTTCTTCTGTATGGCAGTGAACTCTGCACTATGAATGAACAAATTAGGGAGATAATGGAAGAAGAGGAAATGTATTCTGTTGCGAATTTATTTTGTGAATGTCTTGGACTACCAGAGTAACTAATGATTGCCTGGAAGAGGTTAGTAAAAGTGGAACATTATGCACAACTTAAAGAAAGAGACAGGCAGTAAAGTGAGAACAGAGACACAGGATACCATCTTCACAACATGAAAGAACAGCCGTAGAAGAAGCAGAGGAAGACCAAAGGAAATGATGATGAATGGTCTAAGACTGTGACAGAGAGGAATATCATCAACTGAATTGATCTAGAACACCGCGGACCGAGATATGTGGAGATACATGAACGTCTATACCGTTTGGCAATGTGCATGATGATGATGATGATGATGATGATGATGATGATGATGATGATGATGATGATGATGATGATGATGATGATGATGATGATGAGGGCATTTTTAAATAACTTCATACCAATCTTTTAACTGAATAGCTAAATAATTATAACTGAACATGACAAAGATGAGCTTCTTCCAAACTCATAAACAACTCATCGCATGTGCTGTAGCAATACAAGTATATGCATATTATTAACAACCAAAATTATAGCAGGAATGTAAATACACACATAAAGCTGGAACATAAGAGCTGTGCACCTGGCTTCTAGTTCTTGAAATATGGCGGGGGTAGAAGCCAGAGTCAATTTCTATCGTACACTATGTGTGAAGATGTAGAACAGTGATTCTCAACCGGTGGGGAATTCCCCCCCCCCCCCCCACCCGAGGGGGGGGGATTTTAGGGTTTCCAGGAGAGAAGGAAGATTATTTCAAGATCGCGTTAATACAAGAACCGATTACTTGATATTGTTTTCCCCTTCATACTTCACGGTTCTGTATGTCTCACCGCTTCTAAAATTCATTTTATTAAGTAAGTAGACCCACAAATCACGTTTTATGTGGACGTCTAGACTTGTTTTGGTATGTGCTTCCATTATTACGTATACTGTGTAGGGGCGGGAGGGGGTATTTTTAGGCAGGTAATACGAAAGGGGGGGGGGATGACGTTCTGAAAATATGGTGAAGGGGGGCACGGGTGACATTTTTAGGTAGGAAATACGAAAGGGGTGGCGGAATGACGTTCTGAAAATATGGTGAAGGGGGCACGGGCCAAAAAAGGTTGAGAACCACTGATCTAGAAGAACATCTGACCCAAAGTATGGGAGGGAATAATTTAAATCCTTCTCCCTGATTAGGGAAATTTAAAATTGTGTACCAACCACACACTGATGACTAATTTCAAACAGAGACGGATAGAGGCCGTTACCTTGGAATCTGTCTAGAGCAGGGGTCAACAAACTTTTTTTCCATGACGGGTCGCATAACTGAAAAAATGACGAGCGCGAGCCGTATACTCATTCTGTACAATACTAGCGCCGGTCTCGGTGGCGAAGGTGTTACGGACACGGTTCGTAATCCCGTATATGCGATCTGAGCGCGATTTGGCAGCAGACCACGTTGCACTGTTTTTATTTTTTACACACTATAGTATTGGTGCCGGTCGTCGGAAAGCAATGGCAAACTACTGAACGTAGACTTGCTAAGACATCAACAACAGCAAAAAATGCTGGTGTTAACTGCAAAAGTCATGGAAAGGATATGCAAATAAGTTTAACAAAACTTGGAAGCCAGAACAAAAACTCTGGGTAAAAAGACGAAAAACTAAGTTAATTATGAGTGTGTGGCGTGCAATGCACACACACACAAAAGACAACCAACATATTCATTTACTAAAAGAAGTTGTCAAAGAAGGCAACGTTAGCAAAAAGATAGTTACATCAGACCTAGTGTGCATATATCCGAATCTCACAAATTAAGCAGCTAAAAAGATTAGTGAGATTTGTGAAACTGAAATCTGGCTTTCAAGATATCATCAGTGTTTGTTTTGGAATTGCTGCATTCAATCAAGAGAATTGCTTTCAAATGTTCATTAATTAATCTCGTTCGATGTGTTGACTTCACATCCTTCATTGTTAAAAATGTTTGCTCACAGAAATAAGTTGTTCCAAACACTGATGCCATACCAGCGGCAAATTTATTTAGTTTCGGAAACTCAACATCAGGTAAGCAGTTATAAAATTCAACACGTTTTCCTTCTCTGTGCTTCTCTTTCAATAAGTCATTTTCTTGCAAATCAATGCGCTCCAACTGTAGTTCAACTGGCGCATCATCAAGGTTGCAATCAAACGGATTCTGGAACAGAATGTCATTCTCAATTCTGTCAAGATCTGAATATCTCTATAAAAAATTCTTCTTCAAGCTACAAACAAATTATTTTTCGGAAAGTCGGGGTTGACATCTTCGGCGATTGTAACGCAAAGGTCTTCGAAACAGTGAAAATTAGAAAAGTTTTCTCTTTCCAGTTGTGTTTCAAACAATGACAGCTTTCTTCGAAATCCTGTTATGATTCTGTAGAGATAACACAGAGTTTATTCTTTCCCTGAACTTCCAAATTCAGTTCATTCATGTGGGATGTGATGTCGACCAAAAATGACAACTTTGACAGGCAGGTAGGATGAGACAGTTGTGGATCAGTTCTATTTTTTTTTTTTTTTCAGTAAGAAAAACATCTATTTCGTTCAGGAGCTTATAAAAACGAAACAGAACGTTACCGCAGCAGATCACTGATGTGTGATAAGGCAAGTCACATAATTCAGAATCAATTTCTTCAAGAAAAGAAGCCTGGAACTGACGATAATTGAGTGCATGTCCCAGAATGAAGTTCTCAGCAGAAACGACTGCTTTCAGTTCACAAGAAATATCTATGTCTTTCCTACAGCGTGCTTGCTGATGTATGACGCAATATATGAACAGGGCGACCAGAATTTGCAAATCTTCCAACTGAGACCCGATCTACCCGATGGGATTCCACCGAATGAGACCGAAATCGCCTGAATGCAACATTTCTGCCTGTCTGGTTTATTACATAAAATAGGACAGATATTTGGATCATCGCACAGAGTAAACATTTGCGCAAGGACCTGCAACCGCACAAAGGTTGGAAAACACTGGCCTAAAGACCAGCTCGATTAACACCTTGACCGGGGAATTCTTCTGGGTTGGGGATACTATTTTTGTTATAACACGAGCCTCTATGGCTCGTTTATGCTATGTTTGCTACTGTATTGCCTCTAATCACACGTGTAGTTCACTTACCGATCACTGTTAAACAAAGAAATCCTTGTTACATACCTATAACATGGAAGAATGGCAAAAAGAAGTAAATATTTCTGGAGCATCAGACCTGTGTTGACAGGTATGTGGAAGCATCTAGGGGAGAGAAAGATGCCCGTGTGTTGCCATGGAAACCATGGTAACATCAGAACGCAGGCGGCGCTGCCACGAGCCGGGGAAGGGCTTGTGATGGCGAGAAATAAGCAAACATTACAATTAACAAGAAAATCTACATACAATAATTTATAATTGAAAATAGTAAATTTAAGACACATAGCAGCCAGTAGGTCTCCACACATGTGAAGATCTCCTATTATTCTAAACATAACATTTACATTTAAATTGTACCACAACGTCTTGTGTTCCATACGTTATATCAAGCAAGTTCGAGTACCGTCGGCGGGCCGGATGAAATGACGTCGCGGGCCGGCTCCCGCCTGCGGACCGTAGTTTCGTGACCCCTGGTCTAGAGTAAGCAATCGTTACACAAATTCATGCTGAAATAGGACACTGACCTCTGAGATGCATAACTAGGTGTGAGTAACACCTGGGAAGAGGAACTAAGAAGAAGTAGAAGATGAAGAAGTTATGTTCGAAAAATTCTCGAATCATCGTGACTAGGATTGAAGGAAGTTAGAATTTAAATTGTAAGAAGTACCGGTAAGTTTCGGACAGGGCTGAGATACCAGAGACATACTTTCAAGATAAGAACCATGTGAGAAATGCAGGGAGTACAATGTACACCTTCATACTGTTATATAGATACTAGTTGGGCCTTTGAATGTGTTTGAAATAAGAAATTATGGAACATCATGTGCGTCATTGGGTTTTTCAGCACATTTGATCCACTTAATAACAAAACAAGAAGCAGCCGTGAGAGTAACTGGTGAAACAACAAACTGGTTAAATGTGCAAAGAGATGTAAGCCAGTGTTGCATTAACTCAGCATACGTGTTCAACATCTATGCATAATATGTAAAGAGAAACGACAGACTTAATAACCTAACACGACAGTTTTGTTTTACCAAAACAGAAGACATAACAGTTTCCTGACTGAATAATCTGTATGTCAGTCTCCATATTGAATAACCTGATATGACAGTTTTCACATTGAAAAACCTGAAACATAAGTCTTTTTTTTTTTGTTTGAAGAACATGACAGTATGCAGTCTGAATAAACTGACATGATAATCTCTTTACTTAATAAATTTATATCATTCTAACTGAATAATCTAATGTAACATTCTGACTAAAAAGTTGACAGTAATCTGACTTAATAAACTGACATTACAGTCTTAATGAATAATATGACAAGACAGTCTTAAGATTGAACACAATGACAAGACAGTCTTCTAACTGAATAACCTGACTTATGACATTCTTATAACTGAATAACACGACAGGGACAGCTACAATGAGTAATGTGACTGTTTTGAAAGCGACTAAGACACACAGACAACATATCACTCAAACATCCGAGAGAGGCAGTAGTCATTTTCTATTCACACTTTGAGTATAGAAATGTTGGAACATGTGACAACTGGAAACAATTACAGAAGAAGACAGCGCAAGAAGATTCTCGACATCATTTCATCATGGCACGGAAGGTGTCAGCACACGAACTGACCATTCTATTGTATTTCGAGAGCTACAATAAGCTACATCAGTAGGCAGACACTTGCTGATGATGATGGCGATGACAGTCTTCAAACTGAACAATCTGTCATGACAGTCACTTACTGACTATTTTATCTTATATATAAAAGGCAATCTCCGTCTGTATGTCTGACCTTTATGCGTTCGCGAACGGTCCATCCGATTGAGATGAAATTTTCTACACGTCTTCCTCTCATTCCCGCCCTGCCAACTGTCATATCTTTTTTAGTGTAAAATCGGCTACTCACTTAATATTATGTAATATTTCATTTTTCATTATAATGTCTATATAGCAAGGGGACTTAAATCTAGAAAAGTTATTTCAAGGGGCATAACTTTTAATAACATTACTATATAACTATATAGTCATATTTTTGCATCGTTTTCAAAGATTTATAAACTCTTTGTCTATAGTTATTTACCGGCATATGAGTTATAATAAATAATGATACAATCTTTAAGGCATTTTCAAAGTTTTCATAAAAATAATGCATAATGCATAACATTGTAACTCCTCTTTTTATGCTAAAGAAGTTATCTACAGTCATGTCGGTTATTAACAACATAATAAATAAATAATAGTTACCTTATCTCTATCAAGTTTGAAGATTTTATATTTCTTTACACTGTCGCCAACTCTAAGAAGACATGGAACAACTTCAGCCATTATTAAATCATATATATAAAAGGGACTGTCTGTCTGTCTGTCTGTCTGTCTATCTGTCTGTATGTCCTTTATGCGTTCGCGAACGGTCCATCCGATTGAGATGAAATTTTCTACACGTCTTCCTCTCATTCCCGCGCTGCCAACTGTCATAGTTTTTTTTCTTCTTCCTCCTCCTCCCTCCTACCTCTTCCTCCTCCTTCTACCTCCTCTCTCCACCCTCCTCCTCCTCTTCATCCTACATTTCCCTCCTCCCTTCTCCTCCTCCTCCCTCTACATCCTCCTCCCTTCACTCTCTTCCTCCCTCCTCCTCCCTCTTTCTCCTCCTTCCTCTCCCTCTTCCTCCTTCTCCCTCCTCCTCCTCCCTCTACATCCTCCTCCTCCCTTCACCTCCATCCTCCTCCTCCTTCCCCCTCCTCCCTCTTCCTCCCCTCCCTCCTCCTCCTCATCTCCCCTCCTCCATTCCTCCCCCTATCCCTTCTCCTCCTCCCTCCACATCCCTCCTCCTCCTTCTCCCTCTTCCTCCTCCCTCCTCCTCCTCTCTCCTCCTCCTCCATCTCCCTCCTCCTTCCTCCTCGTGATTAGAAACAGTTTTCGTTAAAAATAATGGATGGTGTGTGGAAGGACATTCTTTTAAGTTACTTTTTTTTGTTGTGGAAGGACATTCTTTTAAGTTACTTTTTTTTTGTTGTAAGAATTTAATGAGACGCTACCCGCCAGGAGCTGGGCGAAGCCACGCCGGGTCAGATAGATAGACAGACCCACCTTTTCGCTGCAGTTATCTACAGACATATGCGTTATAATCCTCCTCCTCCTCCTCCCCTCTTCCCTTCTCCCTCCTCCATCCCTCTCCTCCCTCCTCCTCCCTCCTATCTCCTCCTCCCTCTTCCTCCTCCTACCTCCTCGTTCCTCCTAATCACTACTTTTCCTTCCTCCTCCCTCCTCCTCCTCCTCCCTTCTCCTCCTCTCTCCTCCTCCCTCTACCTCCTCCCTCCTCCAATCCCTCCTCCTCCTTCCTCCTTCTCCCTCTGCCTCCTCCTCCCTCCTCCTGCGTTCTTCTCCTCCCTCCTTCTCCCCCTCCTCCTCCTCCCTCCTATTCCTCCCTACTCCTCCTCCTCCCTCCTCCTCCTCTCTCCGCCTATCTCTTCCTCCCTCCTCCTCCTCCACCTCCCTCTTCCTCCTCCCAGCTCCTACTCCTCCTTTTTCTTCTTCTGCTGCTGCTGCTGCCGCCGCTCCATTTACCCAAGTTAATTGTTGGGGAAGATGTAAAGATCTTTCAAGTGCTCTTTCTAATGCTTTTTGTAAGGTGGTCTTCGTTTATCTAAGGTTGTTCTAACTGCAACCAATAAATGATTAGACAGGCAGGCAGGCAGACAGACAGACAGACAGACAGACAGACAGACAGACAGACAAACGGGAACTTATATGACTACTTATAGGAATTAAATGAGATGCTCCCCATCAGGGGCTGGGCGAAGCCGGGCCGGATCAGACAGACAGATAGATAGACAGACAGACAGACAGACAGATAGATAGCCGGAAACGGGAACGGGAGCTTATATGACTACTTATATGAATTAAATGAGATGCCCCACACCAGGAACTGGGCGAAGCTGGGCCGGGTCAGCTAGTATTCTATATTATATCCTGAAGTAGCCGTTTTTTTTTTCTCTCTCTCTCTCTCTCTCTCTCTCTCTCTCTCTCTCTCTCTCTCTCTCTCTCTCTCCATTTATCAGGGGCCACACATACCTAACTGTTTTCATGTTATATTGTCATATCCTGATACAGCCGTTATTTATCTCATCGTTATATCCGACTTCTCCCTTACCCTGTACCTTAATCTCCCCCACTGTAGATGCAATATGAAGCTAACAAGCAACTGTGGGACTCCTGTATGTACAGCACAGTCAATTCCCGTCCTCTTCTGCCTTTTGCCACCCACGAGTACATTTTACTCAACCACAACACGCCTACCATTTGCTACCACGTGCAAATCCCTCCAAGTCCTCATTATATTCAGCTGTCTCTAATTCTGTACTCAGTGTGTTTCGCCTGCCCTGTGGGTTGCAGAGATTAAGTACCCAGTGTGTTTCGCCTGCCCTGTGGGTTGCAGAGATTAAGTACTCAGTGTGTTTCGCCTGCCCTGTGGGTTGCAGAGATTAAGTACTCAGTGTATTTCGCCTGCCCTGTGGGTTGCAGAGATTCAGTACTCAGTGTGTTTCGCCTGCCCTGTGGGTTGCAGAGATTAAGTACTCAGTGTGTTTCGCCTGCCCTGTGGGTTGCAGAGATTAAGTACTCAGTGTGTTTCGCCTGCCCTGTGGGTTGCAGAGATTAAGTACTCAGTGTGTTTCGCCTGCCCTGTGGGTTGCAGAGATTAAGTACTCAGTGTGTTTCGCGTGCCCTGTGGGTTGCAGAGATTAAGTACTCAGTGTGTTTCGCGTGCCCTGTGGGTTGCAGAGATTAAGTACTCAGTGTGTTTCGCCTGCCCTGTGGGTTGCAGAGATTAAGTACTCAGTGTGTTTCGCCTGCCCTGTGGGTTGCAGAGATTAAGTACTCAGTGTGTTTCGCCTGCCCTGTGGGTTGCAGAGATTAAGTACTCAGTGTATTTCGCCTGCCCTGTCTGTGCGTTGCAGAGAAAGAAATCTTTAGTTACAATATTATCAGGCCCGGGAAGGTTGCCCGGCCAACAGATGCCTGATGAAGTCGGATATGTCTACCGAAAGGTGCAAATATCGCAGCTCTGCTGTAAACAGGCACAACGCAATTACGTCTAAAACAACTTTCCGTACGAAAGTAGAAGAAGAAGAAGGAGTAGAAGAAGAAGAAGAAGAAGAAGAAGAAGAAGAAGAAGAAGAAGAAGAAGAAGAAGAAGAAGAAGAAGAAGAAGAAGAAGAAGAAGTTATCAGGTTTTCTCGATGTGTGTTTTATCAAGGCTAGTACCTTTTCCTCATCAGTGTGCAAACCACAGGCAAATACGAGGGAGTTTCAAATGAAAACCTTAATATTCTTGGTGTGTGTGTGGTGAAAATAATCTGAAAAAAGGAAAGAACAAGTGTACCATTTTTCGATGTAGTCACCACTGCGCTCAATGCAAGTCCTCCAGAGTCGATAAAGTGATCGGATTCCTGTAGACAAATCGACTCTGGGATCAATACGCGTTGTGCCTGACCTGGTCGTGAACAGTGTGTCAAAGAAGTTATGCCGTCTTGAAACGCCCTACTTCGCTCATACACTTGATGGACTGACAAGCATGCATCACCATACTGAACCTTCATTCGCCGATTAATTTATATAGGTTTCAATCATTCACTGATCAAAAGTGATGCGGCCATCTTTAAACTGCAATTATGACGTCACCGTGTTTGCCTACTCCGTGATGTCACGTGCTGAACACTTTTGACATGCTTAACAACAATATTGACAGGTTACAAGACAATGGCATGGTTATTGTAATTTCTATCACACTTTTGAGGTTTTTAAGTGAAGACCTCTCGTTTGTATCCTAACTGCAGGCAATGTTCAAATCACAGGCAATAAATGTGTGCAAACCACAAACTATATATAAGTGCAAACCACAGGCAATATGTGTGTGCTTCTTGTTAATTAAACTGAATACGCATGTTATTTAACATTATCAATGTCCTCTATGTGAACTTTCCGAAGCAGTGCCAATGAATACAAATTCAAAAGCTATAATGGTATAGTCCGTTCACAAATTATTGCCCTCATTCACGATCAATTTTTTTTTTTAAACTGTCTGTTGCATCGTTATGAAAATTGTTCCTGCCATCGTATATTTACCCCCCCCCCCCCCTTTCACCCAAGGAATATGTCTTTGATAGATCCAAAGACAACTTAAATCATGGAAAGCGGCGACATTTCTTTGAAGTTTTGGCGAAAATGTGGTGAATTCACGCTAACAAACTTGTTTTGCAGTAGTGCATGCAAATTCGGGTGACAACACAAGGCGTATCTTATTTCGTATGAAAGTTGGTGCAATGGGTAATATTAGTAAAGACAGAGAATTAACAGAGTCATGGGGTAAATAATGTGGCATCGAAATGGAAATGGACAGGAAAGTAGAAGGATTACATTTCTTCACTTATTTTTCATTTTCTTCTTTCTTTCTTCAGCTGCTGGTTAATAATGTGTACACAAGATTGATTGATTGATTGATTTAGGAATCGACATCACAGCATTCGGGGCATTCCCATAAGCGCTCCGTTCCCATCCTCAGCAGCCAGCGAAGAGTTCCAACACTAATAGTACCAGTAGCAATCTGATTATATGTCCGTCTCGCCTTTCCTCTGAGCGTTGAGCGACGGCCAGATCCCCTCGTCACTCCTCGCTGTCTCATTCTTGCCAGACCATGGTAATCCATTTGCTCCTCCGAGGTGTGCACGTGCTCCCACAAGGCGGCAACCACGTCTGCCTTGTCATGTATCAATACTCCACCAAGTTCTGCAGAGCCAGCCAATCTGTCCGCTTATTCATTTCCCAGCACATCGGCATGCCCCGGAGAAAAGATCCAGGCGATGCTTGTCACCCGTGACCTCCGAAGCGAAGCAAGCCACAAGGAGTTATGTTAATAGGATGCACTTAGCTTTTTATATGCAGTTCATGAAAGCTTCCAAACAGCTATGCGTTAATGTGCGTATGGAGTGATCAGAGATGATACCGCAAATTAGACATCATGTGTACATTTTTAAGGATCTGTTCAGCTCTCTGTGTAGTTTGTTCACACGTACACATGCGTAACAGAACCGTTTTGAGTCTTCGTGAAAGGTTGTCTACTCTGCTGTTTACTGTTCAGAGACAGAACATGATTACCTGTGTATGCCTCTGTAGTGGGCTTCCTTCTTAACGGCCAAGATGTTGGTCCTCTTTTCATTGAAGTTTACAGATTGATTCGTATGCTCGTGTGTTGTCCACTCATTTGACACCGTGTTTGTTCTCACGTTTCTTGTTATGCCACAATATGTCAGTTTTAATTGCAATATTACTCTTCTGTTTGTAGTCAATGAGTTTAGTGTTTTTTTTTTTTTTTCAATGCCAGTTGTTTGTCACAGTTGAGGGCTTGCGGAACTGAAAATTCATCACTGTGGAATACAAACTGTTGCCATTTACAAGTTGTATTGTTTGTGCCGATGCTGTAATGTTTAGGGTCTGCAATTCTTCTGAATATTTGGAGCGAAATATCCCTGTAGGTGTGTATGTGGATTAATGCCTGCGATCTGCCCAGACCTTAATCTGTGTCGGATGATTCCAGAAGTTTGACGATGACTGATCTCAGTTGCATAACATTCAATCTATCCTTTCTCCAATAGTCATCTTCCTCTTTCAACACATGGTCCTTACATTTTTTCCAGTAACGTTTATCAATATTTAATAGCGCGGACTGGGTTAGTATCTTGACGCCAGATAATTTGAATGCAGTATTGTCAGCTGCCACCTGTCATTTAATTTTAGCTCACACAAGTTCTATAGGGTTAAATGGGAATGGTACGACGGAAGTCTCAAGCACCTATGGCCATGCTCTTCTATCAACTTGTCGATTTGATATTTCTTGCTTTTTTTTGCAAGGGGCAAACAATTCTAGCTTGAAATACGTTTCTGAAAATGGTAGATTTTCCCTTCGTAGCCATATCTTTATTGCTTCCTTTGTGTTGGATGCCGTAGGTATTTCGTCTTCTTGGGCAACAACATTGTGATATGCTTGCTTGCTTGCTTGTGTTCGTTGGCTTGAGCTCCAACGCGAAGTCCTGTATGTCGGATGAAGGCATCCTGTTGTCCAACATCAGTGTGATGTCATACAGGACTTGAGGTTTGCGTGAGTATCCGTTGTCCCATGTCTGGCTTATTGGTGTGCAGACTGGTGGTTCCTCGCCGTACAGGCAGACACTCTCCGACTTCGGAGGAATCGGCGATCCTATTGACCTTAGCCAGGACCCCGAAGGGACCTGTTGCCCAGGACGCTCGACGAGGACGCGTCAATAGTTCTTGGCCAGTATATAACCCGGCCCTGGTGCCTTGGAAACACCTCTGCGTCCCACATTGTGATATCATGCATTGTATATAATTAGGCAAGACGGTCTATCTACGGATGGAAGCACTCTATTCTCGAGTAAATCTCTAAATACATTACCATTTATCTCATTATGATAATCCCTATTGTTTGTATGCTTTGATAGGAACACGAGTCCAGCATTCTGTAGTAAGTCATTATGAGTACTACCAGAATAGGCTATGGCCAAATGTTGTCCTTTACTACTGGTCACATATCGCTTTATCTTTACATCCACTGATTGCCAATCCTTTTCACTTGTATGGTGCGCATTGATCCATGTTTCATCCGAATACACAATGTCATAATTTTCTTTGCGCATTTCCCTTGTTTCACGTAAGTATTTGCTTCTCATGGCTCCTAAATGCGGTTGCTCACAAATGATATGTTTACCTTCCTTGTACTTTCTAAACGTGAAACCTAATGTCCTTATAATTTTCCACATTGATCTTCTCAACCAAACCCTAAGTTTTCTTACAGTCACTGTTTCTTTGCTATCCAATAGTTTTATATTAGCTCGCCTTACGACATCCTTGTCTAGGCTGTCTACAATTGCCTTTCTACCACCTACCGTTTGCTTATTGCGTGATGGTTTCATTCTAGATTCGTGCACCCATCGACGAAATGACCGTTTACCCAAACCTAGTGCATGCACTGTTCTTTTCTCGGGATTTGTAATAGTATGAAACAGTTTCCTGCGATCAGCTTCATGACAAAATATGTGTATAACTTCATAGCGATGCTTTGAAGTGTACAGTTTCACATTCAATCCCATTCAACAATATTCACACATTCAGATGTTCGCGATAAATGGTACGATTTATAAAATAATCACGTTTCATGAAATCACCCAATATCGGTAGAAAAATTCACGACACCTCTGAACACTCCCGGTCTACTACGTGAGGGTCTTGTCATAAGGTCATTCTCGTGCTGCACGAGAAAATTCACTGTTCATCCCTGATGTTTTCGTGTGACGATGAAATATTTTTCATAAAATGCACTTCATCTCTGACACGTATATACCACATATAAACAAACATTGAAATCTGCTGTACAATCTCCAGGACAAAAACGTTTTTGTTGGGTGGACATAATGATAAGATCATATGCTAAATCTAATAATTTTTCCTCAGTTGGTTACTGAGATATGGATATTTATATGGAGGAAAACAAATGTAAACGGACTATAGTTTACTAACACATTAGAACAAGTCAAATGAGCTTCTCAAAATGCTAACGGCAGCAATAAAAAATATGGTTGAAATGGACATGTATAACACATGTTTATCTGAAAAGCCTTTATTTTGAGATAGTAATTCATTCTCTACATCAGATGGGCGTGGATTGAAATAACTGAAAATAACGCACTGAGAATTACAGTATATGTTAAATATATACACTCATGATCTGAGATGAAAAGTGGTAGTGCTTGCTAGCAACACTGATGCCGCATGCAATGTTCACCGACAGCGATGATCCATACATGAGAGTTCTGTTTACGATGGTTAAACAATGTCTGCGTCACCTAGAGCTCGGGAAATGTGAAATGACTGTTTATGTTCTGTGCCTGGTTTATCATGTTTTCAGTTTAATGGCTTGATGGGAGGGAACGTATTCCGAATTGGAGGGCGGTGCGAAACAATACACTAAATATTTATTACTCATGAAATAAAAACAATGACCACTTAAATCTGCAACAGATGTTTAGTTCTGCGTCAGACATGAAGAATGGTGTTCGAATATAAGCAGATGTGTTCCATAAGAAATTCCTATAATCAACTGCAACACACGAATTTTTGAATATAATCATAGCTGCAAAACGAATAAAGTAATAACATGTTTATGAATGACATTTCAATCTTTTAAAACCGAAACCAGTTCTTGTTCAATCCATTATTTAGTTCGATTAGTAAAGCGGAACAGTTTTTATCCATGATAACTACAGAGAGAATGAAACGCATGCAATTGTGTATTGTAGAAACAACGAGACTGTTACAGAAATTCTCGTGAAATGGTTAATATTTAAGCGTTGGTAGATCCCACAATGTTAATACTAGATAATGGATTTCTGACTTTAGGCAGCCTCCCCTTGGTAAACATCAAGAAGGGCCGAAGTAGAATTGAGGCACTTTCCTGTCGTGATGTGATCCCACACGAATCACTGGCAATAGAATCCGATTCTAGATCTATTTCTTCTGCAGGTTTTCTTGGTTGCCCAAGCAGTGATTTATCTGTCATCATAAGGATCTGGGCGTTTTTATCCCGCCAGGTCAGCCACACTCTTCGGTGATACAATATGGCCAGAGTTGCCCAAGCACAGTAGACGGTTATCAATGAGATCATCAGTGTTATGACAGCAAACACAGACTCGGATTTGCCGACCACGTGATAATGCCCTACTCCAATACTGCACAAGTATGTGCTGGCAATTAACAATGGAGTCAGCAGGAAAAAGCAAGAAACATCGCATAGAAGACTCGGCATGTCCATATTCTGAGAAGGATGTCGAATATATTTCCAAATGGATGGCAGTACCCTGGAAACAGGAAAAGGGTATGCACACAGCTCACAGTGGGTTCTGGAGTTCATCTGCAGCCATTTCTCCAGGCAGGTAAAGTGCATGTACCCAACAGAACCCGTACAGAAACACGGGGAGATGAGACTTTCGTTAGTGTCATCTTCCTGACATATTCTGCAGCAGGTGCGCTCGCTGAGGCTACGGCTTATCGAAGGAACTGCGTTTTGTGTATCCGGTGATCCTATCACGTCTCCTGAGCCAGGATGATCCAGTGGCTTGCAGTCAAGGTCCTTTGTTTGTTCAGTTTCACTTTGAGGGATTTTAGGCTCCGTTGCTGTTTCTAAGCTCAACTCCACGTGCGGCTCTGGGGCTGCCTTGTCCGACAACTGGATGAATGCTGGCTCAGTCTTAACTGCGTCGAAATGGTGTTCCTGAACAGGGGTATTTTCATATTGACATACTGTTGCAGACTCTTGCGATAAATCACCCATGACCTTTAGCGATGAGAAAAGTAAATTAATATTACATCATCTACTATAATATATTTGCTCAAAAAGAGAAATGACATCTAATGTTAGTAAATTTGTGTAACTAAATAGAACCAACAGAATTCAGTGACAGAAGGCAGTATACATCACACACCAAAGCATGCAGTGTTAAAATTATTCCATAAGAAGTGGAATGAGTTGAATTGCAGTCAAGCAGTAAACATATAATGAATCAATCAACAAGAACAACAGTATAAACTATTTATAGCACCGTAACATCAATGACTTCTCATTCTTAGTATGGTCGGAGTAATCCCCAATCATATCAGATACTGCCATGATGATGAGAGATGATAACCCTTCTAATATAATAGCGTTAGAGTACAAGGGTGACGGACTCAATTACTCATAACTTTTCCTATCGAGACAAATGGCGTGTATAATTTACGTGTTGGTGAGGCTATGATGATTCCGGGGTCCTATCAGTTGGACTTTAAGAGATTAAAATGATACATATTTTTTTTACACAGAACTTAGCCTTCCCTCTCAATATCTCTGTCTCTGTCCATTTCTGTATCTTAAAGCCCAACTGATTGGACCCCGGGATCATCATACCCTCCATCCATCCATCATGTGCCATGCCGATAAGCGTGGGCGGTCATGTTTTGCCATCTCACTCGATCACCAGAGTCGTGGATCAGCTCCGTGTTTCTGTCTGTGTTGTGTTGGGTGGATTGGCGATGCAAGGGCGGGTGGGGAGAAGTGTATGGTGTGTGGGTTTGAGATATGTGTGCGGTGTGTTGGTGGGGGATGTGTGCATAGTGTGTGGGTGGGGGGTGTGGTGGTATGGGTGAGGATATGTGTGTGGGTGGGGGATAGTGTGTGGTGTGGGGGATGTGTGTGATGGGTGCGGGGAATGTGTGTATGGGTGAGGTATATGTGTGGGTGAGTAGGGGATGTGTGGTGGGTGGGGGAAGTATGTGGGCGTGTGTGGGTGGGAGATGTGTGCGTTGATGGGGAATGTGTGGGTGGGGGTGTGTGAGTGGCTTAGAGATGTGTAGGTGGGTGAGGGATGTGCATGTGTCGGGGTGGGATGCGTGAGTGGGTGGAGGATACGTGTGGGTAGGGGTATTGTGATCGAGAGATGTTTGATTGGGGGTGGGTGCGTAGTGGAGGATGTGTGCGTGAGTGAGTGTGTGTTGGTGGATGGGTAGGGAATGCGTGTGTGGTTGGGGAGAGGTGTGTGGTGTGTTGGTTAGGGATATTGTGTGGGTGAGGTATGTGTGTGTGTGGATGGGGGATTTTTGTGGTGTGTGGGTGGGGGTATGTGGGGTGGATGGGTAAAGGTATCTGTGTGGGTGTGGGTGGGAATATTGTGTGGTATGTGGGTTGGGGATATGTGTGTGGTGTGTAGGTGGGAATGTGTGGTGGTATGTGGGTGTGGTATGTGTTGGTGAGGGATATGTGTGTTTGCGGTGCGTGGGTTGGGAATATTGCGTGGTAGGGGATGTATGTGATGTGCGGGTGGGGGATTGTGTAGTGGGGGATTGGGTTAACGCATGTATGGGTGGGTGGAGGATGTATGTGTGGGTGGTGGGGTGTGTGTGTGAGTGGATTGGGGATGTATGGGTGGTTAGGGAGATGTGTGTGTGTGGGGGAGGGGGCGATTGTGTGCGTGGGTGGGAAATATGTGGTCAATGGAGATGTGGCTGGGGTATGGGTGGTTTGAGATGTGGATGGGGAGAGGATATGTGGGTTAGGATGTGTATGTGGGTGGGCGTGGGATATGTGGGTTGTTGGGGGAATGTTTCTGGGTGGCGAGTGTTTTTTGGTTGGGGGAACAGGTGAGGGGAGTGTGGGTGGGGGATGTGTGGGAGGGGGGGGTGGGTCGGTTGGTGGGGTATGTATGTGTCCCTTGGTGTGCGTGTGTGTGGGTAGGTGGGGGTGTTTGTGGGTGGGGTGCTGTATGGGTACGTGGGAGATGGGCCTCATAACATGGTAATTTGCCTTGTTTATGTTTACAACATTCATTTCACAATGTTTATTTTTCTTCCTATGTAAATGTATAATGCTCTTGATGAACGAAAGACGAGTGATTGGAAGAGCCGAATGTAAGACGGGCCTGCGCGCCCAATTTGTGACCCTAATAAAGTTGATTTGATTTGATTTGATTTGTCTCTACTATGCCACGTGGTCAAGCCATCCAGGTATTTGCTTCTAGGTCTTCCCCTTGGTCTGTTCCCTTCGATCTTACCAGTTGTCACCAAATTCTCCAATTCATTTCTTCTCATAACATGCCCCAAAAATTTTGACTGTTTACGTCTAATGTCTCTTATCAGTTTACGATCATCATTTGTTTCTTGGAGGACTTGTTCATTGGTTTTTCTGTCTGTCCATGGTATTCTTTGCATTTTCCTCAGAAACCACATTTCTACAGCCATAAGATGTTTTTCAGCTTGACTGCTCATTGTCCAAGCTTCACATCAATATAAAAGTACAGGTTCTATGTAGCACCTCAACACTCTTTTTCTCGTTTCATCATACCCTCACCAATACATAAATTATACAATGAGAAACGTTATGAGAAATTGAGTCAGTCACCCCTACTCTAACGCTTTTAGATTAGAAGGGTTATCATCTCTCATCACCATGACAGTATCTGATATGATTGGGGATTACTCCGACTTTCTAAGAATGAGAAGTCATTACGGCGGTGCCACAAATATTTTATACTGTTGTATGATTGGGGATATCTCCAACCATACAAAGAATGAGAAGGCATTGGTATTACGGTGCCATAAATAGCTTATTATCTTGCATGATTGTCAGAACTCGACAATAATTAGAAAAGCCGAGAACCGTCTGAATGCAGCAGAAACGTGGTTTCTGAGAAAAATTTTAAGACTAACATTGGCGGGACAGAAACACAACTGATGTAATCTGTGAAGAAGCGGATGCAAATTGCAAAGTAATTAGGTAAATTAGATATAATTAAGATTATTTGGATCTATTAAGAAGCTGGCAAAAGTAATAGGACAAATACCAAGCGGAAGTCAAAGGGAATAGTGTATAATCATTATCATCATCAACATATTATCATCTTCCCAAACAAGTGGCATAGATGTTCATGAATCTCCACAGTCCTCAGTCCTTGGTGCTCCAGATCAGGGGTCACCAAACTTTTTTCACGGCGGGCCGGATAACTGACAAAATGACGATCGCAGGCCGCATACTCATTCTGTACAATACTTGCGCCGGACTCCGTGGCGAAGATCTTACGGACGCGGTTAGTAATCCCGTATACCTGCTACTGAAGCACAGCTGCGCGCTACTTGGCAGCAGACCGCGTTGCGCTGGTTTTTTACGCTATGATATGGGTGCCGGTCGTTCAGACAGCAATGGCAAACTAGTGAACGTAAACTTGCCAAGACATCAACAACAGCAAAATATGCTGGTGTTGACTACAAACGTCATGTAAAGGATATGCTACTTGTATTGGCACCTTTCCGTCTTGACAGACGATAGTTTGGAACATTATGCATCAAAAAGGCTTAATAACTGTCATATGGCAATAACTACGATCCATGGCGGTGGCGAGTGTGGCTGGTAAGGCCAATTCTTGCTGCAAATGTTTGCCCACAGTAGGTGCATGTGAAAACATGGTCATTTCCACCATTTTGCACCATCTTACGTCTCTCACGCTCTGTGTGTGCTTTATCTGCAATCATTTTCTCCTTTGTCTTTATTCCATTTCTGATAGTTGCCCTCCATGCAACACGTTCAGCGGCGACGTGCTCCAATTGTGCATTATCAATGCCTGTATCAATCATGTCCCGCTTACACACATCTTTGTATCGTAGTAGAGGCCGACCTTGAGATCTCCTACCCGTCAGTAATTCACCAAAAAAGATGTCCTTTGGTATTCTACCATCATCCATCCTCCTAACGTGTCCTATCCATCTAAGTCTACGAAGACTGAGCATGGAATACACCGTCACACAACCTGATCTTTCCAATACTTCAGTATTTGTGATTTTGTCTTGCCACTTAATACCAAGTATTCTTCGCAGACACCGCATATGAAAGCTGTTTAAACGTTTCTCTTGGCGTGAGTAAGTTGTCCAGGTTTCACTGCCATAAAGAAGAGTACTAAGGACACAGGCTTGGTAAACGAGGACTTTTGTTTTGGCAGTAAGCTTCCTGTTCTCCCAGACTCTTTTTGCTAACATGTTCATTGTTGTTGCTGCCTTGCCAATCCTGATGTTGATTTCCTGATCGAGGGATAATTTGCTATTTACCTCTGATCCTAGATATGTAAAATGGTCTACTATCTCCAGTTCGGCGTCGTCAATAAAGATTGATAGTACACCATGTGCACCTTGTGACATAATCTGTGTCTTCTTTTTGTTAATTGTTAAACCAAATTCAGAACAAGCATTGGAGAATGCAGATAGTAGATGTTGTAATTCTTCCTCAGAGTGGGTCGTAATCGCAGCATCATATGCTACTAACTTTAACAATATTTGCAAGCCAGAACGAAAGCTCTGGGGCGAGAAAAGACACAAACTTAAGTTAACCATGGGTGTATGGTGTGCAATGCACACACACACACACACACACACACACACACACACACACACACACACACACACACACACACACACAAAACCAACCAACAAACCAATATATTTATTTACTAAACCAAGTTATCAAAGAAAGCGATGTTAGCAAAAAGATAGTTACATCAGACTTAGTGTGCACATATCCGAATCTCACAAACTAAGCAACAAAAAAGGTTAGTGAGTTTTGTGAAACTGGTAATTAGCTTTCAAGATATCATCAATGTTTGGTTTGGAATTGCTGCATCCAATCAAGAGAATTGCTTTCGATCTCGTTCGATGTTGTGACTTCACATATTTCATATTTCAACATGTTTGCTCACAGACATAAGTTGTTCCAAAAACTGGTGCCATACCAATGGCAAATTTCTTCAGTTTCGGAAACTCAATATCTGGTAAACAACGGTAAAATTCAACAAGTTTTCCTTCTCTGTGTTTCTCTTTCAACAAGTCATTTGCTTGCAAATCAATGAGCTCATAGTGTAGTTCAACTGGCACATCAACATGGTTACAATCAAACGGATTCTGGAACAGAAGAATGTCACTCTCATTTTGTCAAGATCTGATATCTCTGCACAAAATACTTCTTCAAGTCACGAATAATTTTGTTCGAAAAATCGAGATTGAATTCTTAGGCGATTGCAGCGCAAAACTCTTTGAAACAGTGAAAATGATAATAGTTTTCTCCTTCCAGTTGTGCTTCACACAATGACGGCTTTCTCTGAAATCCTTTGATTATTCTGTAGAGATAACAGACGAGGTTATACTTTCCCTGAAGTTTCAAGTTCAGTTCATTCATGTGGGATGCGATGTCGACAAAAAATGACAACTTTGACTGCTAGGTAGGATCTGATAGCTTTGGATCAGCTCTATCTTTTTCAGTGAGGAAAACTTCTATTTTGTTTCGGAGCTTGTAAAAACGAAACAGGACTTTACCGCAGCTGAACGCCTCACTGATGTGTGATAAGGCAAGTCACAGAATTCAGAATCAATTTCTTCAAGAAAAGCTTGGAACTGACGGTGATTTAGTGCTTGTCCATGAATGAAGTTCAGAGCAGAAACGACTAGCTTCAGTACATAAGAAATATCTAAGTCTTTCCCACAGAAAGGTTGCTGGTGTATGATGCAGTGTGTAAACAGAGCGCCCGGAATTTGCAAATCTTCCAACTGAGTCTAATCTGCCCCATCAGACACTTTCTCACTCCAGCCATGATTTTTCCTCCATCAACTGTTAGTTAGTTAGTTAGTTAGTTAGTCGACAGATCATCCTCATTGCACATCGAACCTTTCAGTCCATAAGTGCTTGGATCCCCTCCTCAGCAAATCCCGCAGCGTGTAGCGGCTAACGACGCCAGTTCTGTGTTGGTTTATCAATCTTCTTTGGCTTCCTGCGTAGTGTTCTTGTTTGGCCACCACTCTTTTAATTTGCTGCTCTCGCATTCTGGCCATTGTTGTAGAGTCACAGTCAACACTTGGTTCTCGCAAAAGTCTTACTTCTCGTAGAGCATTCAGAATGTCGGCCTGGTCCATGGCGCGTCCGCCCTCCACAGTAGCCTCACCTGCGAGCTTGTCAGCCCGCTCATTTCCTTGTACTCCCGCATGCCGTGGCACGAAGATGAAACTAATCTTTGCCAGTCGAGACCGCTCCAGAGGCAGCAACCATTCTCTTTGGACCGACCCCTCCTCTATCCTCTTGATCATGTTCATTGAGTCGCTAAGGAAACAAGCCCTAGTGAATGTCTGTGTCTCGAGCCATGTTATTGCTTTACTTACTGCCATGACTTCCATGGTCAGGCTACTTGTGGTTTCAGTGAAACACCTTGAAGCTGATTCCACTTAAGGTTAGAAGTCTTGCAAAACATTTTGCACTTCCATGAAAATGTCTTTTAAAGTTGTTGTTCCGTGCATGCTGCAAACGAATGCCAACTCTTCCGATATCTGAAAGTCCACATTACCACCACGAATTAACACAAGAAGTTGTGACATACTCGAGAGATCAGTAGACTCATCCAACGCCAGAGAATACCACAACAAGGTCCTAGTTTTGTCGCGTATCTGTAGCACTATGTTCATTCCAAGTTCTTCTGTTGTTCGTACAACCGAACTTGCCGAAAGGCTGATAGTTCCAAACAAATCGGCTTTCTCAAGACACAAGTCATATGCTGCCTCCATCATACACTCTTTGATGAAGTTGCCATCAGTAAACGGTTGTCCACGTTCTGCCTTCTCATGCACTATTTTGTGACTTGTACGAGTGACAGATTCATTTTCAGCAAACTTTCTCGTGAAGTGATTTCTTTGTGTTTCTAAACTACGTTTCATTGACACATAGCAACCAGGAGATCTCCGCACATGTGAAGATCGCCTATTATTCTAAACATAATATTTAAATTTAAGGTGTATCACAACGTCTTGTGCTACATACGTTATATGAAACAAGTTCGAGTATCGTCGGCAAGCCGAATGAAATGACTTCGCTGCTGGATCCGGCCCGCGGGCCATAGTTTGGTAACCCCTGCTCTAGATCAATTCCACTGATGATAATCTTCCATGACAGCATTCCTGTCAAACCAGCATCCATCTGTCCGTCTGCTTTTGTCGCTAATGTTTCAAATGGTCACACTCTTTGTCAAAGGCCTTCTTCTAATGATATCTCTCATTATTATTTCACTATAAGGAAGAGACGATAGAAGAGACCAATGCTAGAATGAATAGAATACTCTGGACTGCATAATTAACTAACAAAATGTGCTTGGTAGAGGATAATGAAAGTATAAAATTATATGCAATTATAAGAAAGAGACCTACAGTGTTCCTTGATCATGAGGAGAGAAGCCCTGAAGAATATCTTGATGACTAGAAAGATGAGCGTCAGAAGAGGCAGAGGAAGAGAAATACTGTCATGTGGACTAAGAAGGTAGCATAAAGAAATATTACAACACGTGATTCAGAACACCATGTACTGAGACGCCATTGGCAAGGCACATTATGATAATAATAACCAGGCCACAAGGAAGCCACAAACTGATTTTATTTATTAACTACAAATACTGGTCGCATATCAAGAACTGTTGGAAACATTCGCCTCGCCTCCAGCTTTTTGCTTCACATAAAGAACATTTGTTAATATGAGACCAGTATAAGTTATTATGCCAAAATTTCGGACATTTCGGAATAAAATACTCAACGTCAAGAACTGTTGGAAATATCCGCTCTAGCTTCTTTCTTCACATAAAGAACATTTGTTAACATGGGGAAAAAAACGTTTTCATGTCAACAGGTGGAAATATCAGCCCAAAATATTTCCTTCGCGTCAAGAATCCTTTACACGAAGAACAGTTTTAAAATATAAGCCCCTAAGTACCGGTGTCAAGCTGAGAACTGTTAAATATGGACCTCAAATACCTGCTAAGAACAGATATACATATTTGCCACAGATGCCTGTTTACTTCAAGAACAGTTGAAAACATCAGCCTCAAATACTAGCATGTCATATATTAGAGGTAACATAATTGACCACTGGCTTTAAGACTGTATGCAGACAGAGAGAGAGAGAGAGAGAGAGAGAGAGAGAGAGAGAGAGAGAGAGCGAGAGAGAGAGAGAGAGAGAGAGAGAGAGAGAGAGAGAGAGAGAGAGAGAGAAAAGAAAACCACACATTGCAACAGTTGAGCATATTAATATGCAGACTTCATCTAATCTCATTTAGCATTTTGGTATTACTGTTTGTCAAAAATGCTCCCCGCTGCAAATGGAGTGTGGTATAATTAAGAGTTGAGCTTCTTCTTCTTCTTCTTCTTCTTCTTCTTCTTCTTCTTCTTCTTCTTCTTCTTCTTCTTCTTCTTCTTCTTCTTCTTCTTCTTCTTCTTCTGTTTCTTCTTCTTCTTCTTCTTCTTCTTCTTCTTCTTCTTCTTCTTCTTCTTCTTCGTCTTCTTCTTCTTCTTTATCTTCGTGTGATTTGTCTGCGGGAGACATTAGCGATCCTGATCCCTTACATTTCACTGTTCTCTGGTATTTTAACTGATTCTCTGCCGCAGACCGATAGGTCGGTTCCATAGAACGGTTTTGGCACCCGCGAACCGACCTATCGGTTCGGCATATATAATGCTTTAATTGATCCATTGCTCCTTTTAGGTCTACAATTTTTAGTGTCCCATTGAATTAAACTTTACAACGAAAGATTTCTCTTCCGCCCGTGTGCAAGAGCACGCTAGTCCCAATTTCTTTTTTAGGAGAAATTAAGTTTGGTGTGATTCGAAATAATTGTGATTCGAATTTCGAAGTGACAATACCTTCTGGTTCTGGACCTCATATATGGTAATAAAATTAACGTTGTAAACAATTTTATGTTATAGTTATTGTGATGTAAAGGACTTTGTGAAAGATTCTTAAACTTATACCACATGCAGTAGTCAGTTAATTATTTAGAAGACGGTCATAATTTCAAAAGAAATCTAACAGTGAAGGTTCCTCATATTATGATGGCAAATGCCGACTTATGCTTGAGTAATGGGCCATACTTGTGCCACTAAATTTGCTTTGTGATAGACTTAGTTGTGCCACTAAATTTGCTTTGTCTATCACAAAGTATTTAAGGAGTATTTAAATAATTAAATTTAGAAGAATAATAATTAAATAGAAAATAGTGTTTATATTGTTTCTCAGTACTCTACTCCTCAGTAATCTGCCAGGTGTGTTCCTGACATTTTCCATTTTGTGTGCACATTATGTGCTTCACAATATTATGTGTTTATTGTGTTTTATTGGTGTTGTCGTGCAGTTCTTGTGGCATTATTGAACAAAAGTGGTGTATGTAATACTATTCAGCAAATTTAACTGGATTAGCTGCTGTGGATACAAAATAAAGCCTTGGTAAGTTAAATTTTTAAATATTTTTAACCTTTTTAATTTTAATTTTTATTAGTAAACCTCTCATTATTGTCATAATATTTCTTACCTATCAATTAAGTATTAACACAGTCATGATCCATGTGCAATCTCCTTTAATTTGATATGTAATACAATATATCTGCTACCATGTTAACAATTTTAAAAGCATTATTGTTACACACCCCCTACTTCCCATTTTCTGCCATGAATTTCTGTTTTTGTCGGGACCACTTTTTTGTTTGGCAGGCAATCAGGAGTTTGTAGATACTTATATTCATTGTCATTTGTTATCTAACTGTTCAAGCTTTCCTTACATTTTCCCTGAGCGTATATTCTGCAGAAAAAGTCTAGAAAGCAATGGGTCATGAAGAATGAAAATACTGACATCCTTCAAGATCTGAACAGTGGAGAAAACTGGCTAATAGACATCATTATATCCAGGAAAATGAAATACTTTAACCATATTAAAATTCACAGTGGTTTCAATAGAACAGTAATTGAAGGCATGGTCCCAGGAAGAAGAGACAAGGATTACAAAATTTGCAAAGGTTCACCCATACTGTAATGCAATATTGTCTGGTCCACATGTCATTTTTTTTTTTTGGGGGGGGGGGGCAAGTAATTTAACACATCCTCAACTTCTGCAGAGAGTATTGGTTGATTAGAATAATATAGTAGTTGTTTTATATATATATATATATATATATATATATATATATATATATATATATATATATATATATATATATATATTCTTCTTCTTCTTCTTCTTCAGCGTTCCGAGCCATCGAGGTTCTTTGCTGCAGATACAATCCGTCTCCATTCGTCTCTCTGGTTGACCTTCTCTTGCCAGTCGTTGATTCCAAGTGCTTGTAGGTCTGTATATATATTATCTCTCCACCGTCTTCTTGGTCTACCTCGGGGTCTACGGTCATTTATTTCCTGAGTGTAAGCGAGTTTTGTTTCACTATTATCTTCCATTCTTTCTATATGCCCCAGCCATTGTAGTCTATTAGCCTTCATGATACCAGTGATTAGCGGGGACTTAAACAGATCATAAATGTCTTTGTTACATTTTCTTTTCCACTCTCCACTTTGTGTATCCCTAATGGGTCCAAAGATGTGTCTTAAAACTTTGTTCTCAAAGGTTTGTAACAAGGCTTCGTCTCCTTTCGTTGTACTCCAGGTTTCATAGCCATACAGCACAACTGGTCTGATCAGTGTTTTGTAAATTGTGATTTTGGTGTTACGAGATTGCGCATTTGATTTTAGTAGTTGTTGTAGTGCATAGTATATGATCTTATTTCCAGAATTGATTCTAGTTTGTATTTCTTCCCTTATGATGTTGGAGCAGTTGAAGATTGTACCCAGGTATTTGTATGTTTCCGTTCTTTTAATGGTATATTATCTATTTGTATGTGGCCAGAGTTTGTAGCCATTCCTTCTCTTGAAATTACCATACATTCTTTCTTTTCTTGGTTGATAACCAACCCCATCTGTTGGGCTTTTTCCTTTAAGTGAGTCAATATTTCCAATGCCTGTTGTTCATTTTCCCCTATAATATCTATATCATCTGCATAACCAAGCAGCTTGAATGTTCCTCCAATATCACATTCTTCCTTTACCTTCCTTAAAACTTTCTCTAGAGCCAGATTGAAGAGTAGCGGCAATAGTGCATCACATTGTTTCACGCCAGATGTTATTTGGAAAGGACCTTTATATGTTACTATATTATAAGTATCTTCCATGCATAGTCTGGTCATGTTGATTAACTTCCTTGATATTCTAAATTTCTGCATAGCATTCCATAGACTATTCCTATGGACACTATCATAAGCCTTTTTAAAATCCACACAAATGTTATGGAGATCTCTTTTATATTCCCAATTTTTCACGGCTATTTGTCGTAAGATAAATATCTGATCTATTGTTGATCTGTTTTGTCTAAAACCCGCTTGGTAGTCACCTAATATGTATTCTGAATATGGTTTTAGACTAATTAATAATACTGCGTATAGTATCTTATAGCTTGTGGACAGGAGCGATATTCCTCTACAATTTTCACATTGGAACTTGTCTCCTTTCTTAACGATAGGTATCAATAATGACTCTTTCCATTCATGTTGTAATTCTTCTGTCCTCCAGATTTTTATTATTAGTTCGTATAGCTTTAGATGTAATGCATGGCCACCTGCCTTTATAAATTCAGCAGCAATTCCATCAGCCTTGTTGCCTTATTGTTTTTTAATTCGTGTGATTACATATAGGATTTCTTCAAATGTAGGTTCTTCAATTTGTGGTTCACACGTTAGAACCTCTTCCTGTGGGAAAGTGTTACTTGGAGCTTCACAATTTAGTAATTCAACAAAATATTCTTTCCATGTGTTGCACATTTCCTCATTGGTGTTTATCATATTCCCATTTTTGTCTTTTAAACCATATGTGTTGTGTTGGTGCCCTCGTTTCATTGACTGCAGTTCTTCAAAAAACTTTCTGGATTCGTTTTTCTGGTGATTAGTTTCCATAACTTTGATTATATATATATATATATATATATATATATATATATATATATATATATATATATATATATATATATATTCTTCTTCTTCTTCTTCTTCTTCAGCTTTCCGAGCCATTGAGGTTCTTTGCTGCAAATACAATCCGTCTCCATTCGTCTCTCTGGTGGACCTTCTCTTGCCAGTCGTTGATTCCAAGTGCTTGTAGGTCTGTACATGTATTATCTCTCCACCGTCTTCTTGGTCTACCTCGGGGTCTACGGTCATTTATTTCCTGAGTGTAAGCGAGTTTTGTTTCCCTATTATCTTCCATTCTTTCTATATGCCCCAGCCATTGTAGTCTATTAGCCTTCATGATACCAGTGATTAGCGGAGACTTAAACAGATCATAAATGTCTTTGTTACTTCTTCTTTTCCACTCTCCACTTTGTGTATCCCTAATGGGTCCAAAGATGCGTCTTAAAATTTTGTTCTCAAAGGTTTGTAACAAGGCTTATATATATATATATATATATATATATATATATATATATATATATATATATATATATATATATATATATATATATATATATATATATCGAAGAAAACGTCCAGGACTGCTGGCTAGAGGAGTGTTGCTTCTTCATGACAATGCCAGACCACATACTGCTCGATTAACTCAGGAGAAAATTAACCAACTAAGGTGGGAAGTTCTGGAACATCCATCTTACAGTCCCGACTTAGCCCCTAGCGATTTCCACCTTTTTTGATCCACTGAAAACTCACCTTAGCGAGAGACATTTCACGAATGACGCCGAAGTTGAATGTGACGTGAAAACGTGGTTTAGAAAACACAGCACGCAGTTCTATGCAGCCGGTTTGTGAGGACTGATAAAACGAGGGGATATGTTGAGAAATAAAGGGACAATGTATGTATAAAAATAAACTGGTTTCAAGTTGTTAAGATATTTAGTTATATGTCTACAGCCATTTGTGATTTACTTATTGACTTCGTGTGTGTGTGTGTGTGTGTAATATATATATATATATATATATATATATAGATTATATATATATATATATATATATATATATATATATATGTATATATATATATATATATATATATATATATATATATATATATATATATATATATATATATATATATATATATATATATATATATATATATCGTAGACTTAGATGGATAGGCCACGTTAGGAGGATGGAAGATAGTAGAATACCAAAGGACATCTTCTTCGGTGAATTACAGATGGGTCGGCCTCTCCTACGATACAAAGATGTGTGTAAGCGGGACATGATCGATACAGGCAGCAAGTCGCAGCTGAATGTGTTGCATGGAGGGCAAATATCAGAAATGGAATAAAAAAACAAAGGAGAGAATGATTGCAGATAGGTCTAAAACTGAGCGCGTGAGACGTAAGATGGTGCGTAATGGTGAAAATGACGATGTGTTCGCATGCATCCATTGTGGACAAACATCTACAGCGTGAATTGGTCTGATCAGTCGCATTCGCTACCGCCATGAGTTGTAGTTATTATGCCTTTTTTATAGCACAATGTAACAAACTATCGTCTGTCAAGACGGCAAGGTGCCATACATATATGATATTTTATCACCACATATCTCTTTTGTTAATGGATTCTGCCCAACTATTACGCATAATAAGTTGTCCCATTAATGTTACTACATCCACTGATTTTAAACATCCAATTTTAGTTTGACTTTTCTTATCTATTAAGATGTTCACTTGTTGTTACATTGAATGTGGCCTTTTACAATGATTTGTATAGATCTCCGTTCATTTCAGAGCCACCCAGATTTATTTATCCTATGCGTATTTGCTTATGGCGGTTGTATGCATTCTACTGTATTTTTGGCTTAATGTCTTTATGACCAAGAAACAAAGACATTCAATAATCAAGTGTCATTTATAACCGATGGAACAAGTAACATTTTCAAAATTGCACAAGTCACAGTTGGCGGTAAATTTCTTGTGTCTCAACAGTGTCTCAAAGGGACCCAGCAGTGACAAGGGTGGTTACTGTGAACAGTGCCTTTGACTTTGATACGCGTTTGCAAATATTATGCTCTATAACCCTTTTACTAATATTCGACACACAACAATGCATCTAAAATTTATAATTTCACATATAACTGACATGTGGATTTTAACGACGCACTAATGTAGTTCATTGTGTCAAATCTATCCAACACAATACTTGAAATATGAGATAGATGGTAAGATAAAATACATAATAAATTATTTTGTCTTCCTGAGGATTAAAACGCCTGCCTATTTGATATAGAACAGTTGCCCGGCTATCTATCCGTATGCATAAGAACAGCACATTCATAACCTAACAGGTGCGATTTATGAGCGTTGTAAATCAGTCAGTATTTGCGCACTGGGGCTTACAGAGCAGTTTCCTGCAATTCCACTGTGAAAGTTTGACTTTACAGTTGATTTTCTAGCCATGCTTAGACTTACAGAAATAAATACAACTATACCTCTGTCTTCGAAAAGTCCATCCAACCTTTTCAGTGTAATAATAACTTGAACGATAGTTTGTTATTCTGCGTAGAGACACTCTACTCTGCAATAACATCAACTTAGTTCTTCACATGGGATATTCTGTCTTGTAATATCAAAACCGTGTTTTAAATCTCAAGACGAAGACATCTTTCATAATGTGGAAGTGACGCAATCGAGTTATTAAAAACTATAACTAGTGTTAATGCTCATATGCCGTATGGTGCAAAGGTTCTTGCCGTTCAATCCTTATTCAAAACAATGTTTTCCAGTTGTGAATTTGAATAATGAGGACACACACAATATAATGCACAATTTATGTCTGGCATATTGCTCTGTATCTCGTCAGGTGAGTTATTTGTGTTTTCATTATTCATAATCGTATTTATAGTTTAGCATTTTAGATATATTCATGTTGTTTTTGAAGAGTTATGAAGAAGATTAGTAATAGGAATACATTCGCAGGTATTGATTGGCATTCATAGGTGTAGACAAAAGAAGTATATATTAGAGGCCATACTAGAAAGTATACATATTAAACGCTATTTTGGTCAAACAGGTAGTGCGTGTTGTTTCTCCAGTGTTTGCGTATAAATATATTAATCATTTGCCATCTCCGCATTGATGGTCGGATATAATAAATCTTCGGCATTCTCTATCTTTTATTTTGACCGCAATAGTACCGCAGTGGTTAGGTGGCTAAGTCGTCAAGCCGTTTGACTCCGGCTCTGAAGGCTGTGGGTTCGATTCCGGTCCGCGTCCTTCGGTTCACGAGTGCATTTTTTCATTTTTCAGAGACTCCTGGGGGTCGTCATTGGAGCTACGGAGTTCGTGCTTTGTGCGTCGCTTTCCGCGCTGCGGAAAAGAGACTGAGCCATATGGGATAAAATCTCGGTGCAACGAAGTCGACTTTAAAGCGACGCTTTCTAGCCGGCCCTGTGGTCACGTGTTCTAAAACCCATCGAGACAGGGATTCTTCTTCTTCTTCTTCTTCTTCTTCTTCTTCTTCTTCTTCTTCTTCTTCTTCTTCTTCTTCTTCTTCTTCTTCTTCTTCTTCTTCTTCTTCTTCTTCTTCTTCTTCTTCTGCTGCTGCTGCTGCTTTCATCCGGATAATTTTTTTCGGACGTCATTGCATTGTGCCAGTTCACAGCAGAGCTGCATTCTTGTGCTGTTAGGCTGACACATCCGACTTCTGCGGACATTTGTTAACCGGAGAGAGAGGGATTTAAAAAAAAAAAAAAAAAACATTGACCTGGTCTTCTAAGTCGAAACAGCCAGTAATGGGTACCAAGAATTTTTTTTCTCTATAGATTGTACAGCAGATTTCAAAGTTTGTTTATATGCAGTATATAATTTACGGGCCAGAGATGAAGTGCACATTATTAAGTGTATTACGTCTTCACGCGGAAACATTAGCGTTGAATAGTTAATTTCCTCGTGTGACATGGGATTGGCCTTATGACAAAAGCTTCGCGTAGTGGAACAGGGCATTACTGTTGTCGTGGATTACCTTTAGTGTCGTCCCTGGAGTGAGGGGAATCAACACCCACATTATATTTTAACCCCCTATCATTATCCTGGAGAATCCACTAGATTCCGTCCACCACACTCCCTCAGTTTATGGACACCTCTTTCTCTCTCTCTCTCTCTATCATCACTGGATCATGCCCCTCTCATTCTTCCCCCAACACAACATACTCAAAAACTCTAGCTTCTAAAAATTAATAACAATTAATTTATTAAAAGAAAAGTGTAATGTATGTGAGAAGAGTATGCGAAGAATGTGTGTCGTATACTATAATGTGTGTAGAATCGGACCAGTAGATTAGGAGCCAAGTCAGATCATCCTAGCAAGGTTACACCACAGCACATACACAGCTCAGCACATAAAGACCTCACCGAGCGATGTGTCTCTCCTGCCAGTTGCTGACTTTCTCTGGTAGCTACCTGGTAATCCATATACATGATCATCCGAAATAGATACAGTCTATAGTTTAACACTGATCATGGATCGGTTATACACTGCATACTATAAGTCCCCATAGTTCTTAAATGTACCAATCCCTGTACTGTGAAAATAGGTATCACTGTTATTGGTAACACACTTGATTCTATCTATTGTCTTGATTATCACAAACACCATGTCCCTTGTAATATTCCACTGGAATCTACAACCCCATGTGAATGCTACGTTTAGTGTTCCTTTTTAATCCCTAGTGTTCATTTGATATGTGGTGTAAAAACGAACATCACCCATCCTAGGTGAACCCTATCACACAGGAATCATTTATATGGTTTTGCTCAACTGAGCCATGTTCTGGTGGACCCTCCTGATCATGGGCCCAGCATAAACACTATTGTATAAACTTTCTTCTCTGAAGTTATCCATCTTATTAAAACATTGACTGTTCATCTCCTGTTCTTCCTACCCGGAGTAGAACTTCATCAAAACCAGTGTAGAGCTTCCTCGTAACTGGCGGGGAACCTGCTAGAGAAATAACACACCTGGTGAGAGCACTAGTCACTGACCTTACCAGCTGAGTGTAGGCCTACGGCCTCGCTCAGATATTTATCAGCGAACTAAACTCTGTCATGGAGCAGAGGAGCTCATCACCTTCTTCCGAATTAGGATAAGACAAGGAAAAACCAATAGACAGAGTGCAGAACCCCAGTAGGCACCCCACTGGAAGATCCTACCATTGGACATTTCCCCTATCTCCCAACCTATCCTCAATCTCTCCAAATATCACCCCACTACACTATTCTCACTAGCAGAGCTAATTATCACCTCACTACCCTATTCTCAACTAGCAGAGCCAATTACCGTATCACCCTAGCTAGTTTTTACAATGCAGCTGCCTACAGTCGCCGACACTCTTTTACTGCCTAACCACAACGCAACACACTACGTTGAAGTCCTAAACTCTAACTATCATACATTAATTATACATAAATACAATCTATGGAGTACCTTATGTAACACTGCTTTACTTCTGAATCACATCTACATTTTGCCATGACAGGCACGTGTATATTAAATTTAATTAATCCCGAACACGGTAGATGTTTTCCAAATTCATACAGAGCTAGCGAAACACCGTCCGTCTAGGCCAACTCTCTTGTTTACAATCGCTGCAACAAGTTACGTTTTTCAAACAGTCTTGGTTGTTCTAGTGACGTCCTTTGATGTCAACACCAGTTGGTCCCAAGGGCAGACTATCAATTTCCCTAACATCACAAGAATTATTGTCTCCCTTATCTCAACTACAGCACCCGTCTCTCTTTTATCCTGCGAGTCGGCAAAATAACCTCGTCATATTTTCCGTCTCGCAGGGAATTCTCAAGGACGGCTGTACCGTTTGATCTCACCGCCGCCAGTAACAAACAACTTGGAACTGTGAATCCGACTGTCTCTGTTATTTGTATCATCTGATCGTTAACTTCAGTGGTTTTCGTGACAACTGTAAAACAAGTTTTTTTAGCGAGAAATCACTAGTGTTTCAATAAAACATCAAATAATTGTCTCCGCTTTCCTTGATTTAAGTTGCTTTTGGACCTATCAAAGACATATTCCTTGGGTGGGGGTAAATATAAGACGGCAGGAAAAATTTCATAACGATGCAACAAACAGTTTTCAAAATAATTGATAGTGAATGTAGGCATTAATTTCTTGACATACTATAGCACTGTAACCCAATTTTTTTTTTTAAGCGCGGAAAAGGGCCATGTAGTTTCGTTTTACCCTCTGTCCTGCTTTCGAGACGGATTTTTAAAATTGACCTGAGCTCCCAATGGGTCCTAGGAAATGTCTTCATGAGTGAAGGCGTCCGAAATGATACTGACCACATCCCCCATAGAGCGCCCATTGGGCTATACAAATATTGGGTTAGCACTGCTTGCTCCATTCACTTTGAGGCGTGTAACAGGGTCTTTTAACTTGCTCTGCGGAAAAGGTCATCATGGTGTATTCATGTAGGCTTTATAAAGCCTTTCTCTTAATGTTATCTACCCACATATAGCATTGTCTTTCTCTGTCTTTCTTCCCCTCCACATTTCCCACTAAATCATCCTTTAACAAGGAGCATTGTCTCGTTATATAATCCTGAGACCTCTGAAATAAACTTCATTTTTCATTTGGGTGTCTCATTTTCCTCAATGTCCAACAAAGTTTCAATTAAGAATTTGTTTTAAAGATATTAGTTTTCTCTGACACCCGCACTAGTGTCATTCCAACATATTAATTAATTCGTGTACATTCCCTTGTCCTTGTGTTCTTCATCCGTGTGTCCTCCAACTTATCAATTTGTGTACATTCCTGTGTCCTTGTTCTGTGCTCATCATACGTGTGTCTTTAAACAAAGAATGTTTCCCCCCTCCTCCAAAAATTTATTTCACCTTAGCTTACAGTTTTATCCGTTGTGCTACTTCCTGTCAGCTGACCAACATTAACCCATTAACTCCTAGCATTAATAAAGCTTGCTGCATTCTGATGCTTGCTGTATTAATAAGCTGTTCAGAGTTCTACATGGCTAGTTCATCAGCATAGATGGAGGTGTGCACTTTGGCTGGGACATTTTATTTTCTGTAATGTCATTTATATAGACTAGGAATACAGTTGTTGAGAGAAAGCCTCCTTGGAGGACACCATGCTCCAACTACATCTTCTTGCTGATTTGTCTTTGTACTTTTGTCCTGGCAGTTCTGGTCTCAAAGCAGTGGCCTATCTATCCGTACACGTTTGATTGATCTGTGGTTACTGCCTGCCAATTGGTCAAGTACATAGCGACCAATTTTGTGGTGGATGTCTCCTGTGTAGAAAGCTAAGTCTGGAGTTGTAGTGTTACACACACACACACACACACACACACGCACGCACGCACGCACGCACGCACGCACACACACACACTACTATTATTATTATTATTACTGAGGAGCGGCTGGCCAAGCGGCTAGAATACCGGATTATCCTTCGGGAGACCCGGACTCGAATCATCGGTAAGATTTGGATTTTTTTCTGTCTAGGGCAAAAAGAAAACCCTAGCCTGCACATATCGCGGCGACTGCACTAGACAGGCGGTCTTAATTCCTCAGGCTCAAGAAGCCCCTGCCACACACCGCAAGGTACTATACTGGCAGTAAATGACAATGTTTTGTGTTCCTATTATTATTATATATTACTGAAACATGTGACAACTGGAAAGATTTGTTGAAAGAGAGATAGAATAAGGCAGCCACTTTAAATGCGTGACAGTGTTTTGTGTCATGACACGGAAGGCAGACCAAGAATTGATACATGCAGTTGGAGATCGCAAGATGTAGGGAACCATGATATCCGACGCCAGTCGGCAATGCACTTGATGCGAATGATATATTACTTACAGTTCATGTAGTTCATGGACACCCTATCAGAGTTTTAGAACCCCTATGGCCAGAGACTAAACAGCGTGCATGGTTAGCCATCCCGTCGTGGTTTAAAGTTAACCATTTGCAAATATTGTTACAGGCGCACCTGCTTTAGCAGGACTTAAACTTGGAAGAACGCAAACAGGGTGAGTGTTTAAGTTTAATGTGGGCGGTACAGGTGAACTGATTACAGAGGCTCTGCTACCGTTGAATTATTCACATTGCCATTATGGGCACAGAAATAGCGTTCCTTTACATGACCTGTGGAATATATCATTTACAATTATGCCATTGTGTGTGCGATTATATATATAAAAAAATAGTTAGTTGCACTCATTTAAAGGATGTTACAAACTTTGCGACTTACTAGCCAATGTTAATTAAGTAGTTTGACCCATACATACTTCGAAATCAACGCAAAGCGGTCTGTTCCTAAATGTCCCGCAGCTGATTTCGAAGCCATGTCTTGATATGTCGGGGAATTGTGAAAAGTAGTCAAAATAAATTTAATTAGGCAACTCACTTTGAATTCTTTTATTCCTATGTTAAATCGATACTATTGTATGGATAAAAACATGGAAATAATTGAAATAATTACTAATACACTATAAACGTTTATTAATTGGTGCCCGTGCGTCGTAGTTGAGATACAATGGTATGACGAAATCAATATTGAACTCACGGAGAGAGGTAAACACATTCGAGTCAATCAAGAGTTGAGTAAAGACATTGGATAAAACACACATTGAGAGAAACGCACAAGGAGTACAAAACAGTGGGAGATTAAAAACACAGAGAGAAGATAATTTAAAGACAAAGGTGAATAATTTAGAGAGAACTTGCAGGCAGCTGCAGGGGATACAGGGAGTCTTCGTGGCGAAGTAGTCAAGCCGTTTGGCTCGGGCTCCGAAGGTTGTACGTTCGATTCCGGGCCGCGTCCTTCTGTTCATGAGTGAAATTTTTCGGAGACTCCTGTGGGTCGTCGCTAGAGCTACGGAGTTCGTGCTTTGTGCGACGCTTTCCGCGCTGCGGAAAGAGACAGAACCATATGGAATAAAACCCGGTGCAATGAAGTCGACCCTGTCGACTTTTAAGCGACTCTTTTAAGGGGATAACAAAGGTTAGGACTTCTTGGTGTGAAGTGTTTGAGGGCCTATGCCCCATTAGAGGATAAAAGGCTACAGATGAAGAGAAGAGGAAACACAACATAATACAGTAAACCGTACATTCTATAAGCGTATAATTCTATAATGTGAGAGTAAAGAAGAAATCTGTTTCATAAATGGCATCATAGTTCGAAAACTAAAGCTTTGGCCATTTTGAACGTCTGTAGATGATGCAGAACAGCACTGGAAGACATGGTTCCTGAAAGATATGGCAGTAGTTGATCATACAAAAATATGGTTCCTAAAGGACATAGCAGGAGTCGACCTAGAAAGGTATGGTTCCTGAAGGACATGGCAAGGGTCGACCGTAGGAAGGTATGGTCCCTGAAGGACATGGCAGGGGTCGACATTACTAAGGTATGGTTCCTGAAGGACTTGGCAGGGGTCGACCGTAGGAAGGTATGGTTCCTGAAGGACATGGCAGGGATCGACCTTACTAAGGTATGGTTCCTTAAGGACTTGGCAGCAGTCGACCGTACGAAGGTATGGTTCCTGAAAGACAAGACAGGGTTGAATGTGGTCATAGGAAATTACAGACGAACTAGGCATGAAACTTCTGGTGCTGAGGGTACTGGCGAATATCGATAAGCTTCTCTGGTGGGCGTGATAAGAGTAAAATTCTCTACAGAACCTGCAACACGATGATACTGATGAATATCATTATTAGCAGCATCATGTGTCATGTCGGGCGTTACAAACGACAATACCCTTTCCCTCAAACAATCATATATATTATGTGCGTTTTTGAAGTTCAAAGGCTGATAGTATTTCACGACCCTCTGCCAAACCCTGCAACGTTTACTCTCGACATAGGCAACAACCTCATTCCCCCAACTGTAACAAAGCTGCTTTCCTGCATAATAGTCACATTGTAAGTATGCCAACACTGTTCAAATAGCTGGATTGCTGTATAAATGTTAGCTCAATGGCCCCTGTTGTTCTAGCGAATAAGGAAATCAAACACGCGTAGCTAATGGTGTGTAGACATAATTAAGAGGAACATGGCAGTGACTTAGAGTGGAAGAGCTACAAATATTCTAATAGGGTCTACAGAGGAAAACTAATTTGCATCTAAGTTTTAACACACGAATGCCATGAAAAAATAACAATACGTGAATTTATCAGAGTACAGGAAACGAAGCAAGGACATAACCTATATATCAGCTCTCTGTGTCACAAAAATAAACTATTGTGTTAATCTGATTTCTAATAGACTACAATGGCTGGGGCATATAGAAAGAATGGAAGATAATAGGGAAACAAAACTCGCTTACACTCAGGAAATAAATGACCGTAGACCCCGAGGAAGACCAAGAAAACGGTGGAGAGATAATATATATACAAACCTACAAGCACTTGGAATCAACGACTGGCAAGAGAGGGTCAACCAGAGTCAATGGCTCGGAACGCTGAAGAAGAAGAAGAAGTTAATCTGATTTAGTCGCATAACGTAATCAGCAAACATAAGTAAAGGACTCAATCTCATGTCTTCCTTAACGCGCATTGGGAATGTGGTGCTAGACCCATATAGACCAATCGGCACTGAGTGAGCGATGTGGTCGGTATCAAGTCGGCCTTATTTTGCTTCACAAGACATTTCCTGGTACCTATTTTAGGCTGCCTCTACCCTTGAGCCCAGGCCAATTTTAAATAAAATTATTCAAATCCGGCCTGATTTGACCAACTGGCCGGCAGGCTGCGTCAGGCCACTGCACTATTTATCCCCCATATAACGTAAAGCTGCTAATTATTTGTCGTGTTTGAGAATCTAGTGTCTCCATTATCGTGTCATTTCGTTTAAAGTGTTTCGATACAAATAACTACATGTTGCTGTTCACACGTCACTGCTAACACCACACCACAGGTATCATAACCTTTATATTTACGTTTAGGGTTAAACGAAAGGCAATATAAAAATATGCAGAAAGCTGGTTTACTTAACGCAACATTTGTATTCACATACAATATTAGTTTGTATTTGGCTTCCCGAACTCGTATAAGACCACAAATAGACTGGGGTTTTTAACTGAAAATGTGCAGTTGGAGACGTCATGCACATGAGTGGAATAGACAGGTAAAACCTGCTCGAACAAAGCATGTTTTGTCTGTACTAAGTCAGACTCTGATCTCAATGGATGGGAACATACTGTCAAAAATATAGTTATATGACATTTATAAAAGGAAGTTCTACAAACAATACGTGCTATACAGGCCTATACATTAAGCTATGCTCGCATATTTACAGGTCGCATCTACAAGCACTTTGTGACTTCAAAGGTAATATCTCATTAAGTGAGCTATATGAGAGATTATATCTCGTTAAATTAACAATCTGAGAGGTACTGTGACATTATGTTAGTAATCTCCGAGATTTTATCTCATTAAGCTAGTAATATCGAAGGTAATATATCATTAAAATAAATATATCAGAGGTAATATATCATTACGATAATAATATCAAAGGTAATATATCATTAAGATAATGTCAGAAGTAATATCCGATTAAATTAGTAATATCTGAGGTGCTATTTTCATGAAGCTAATAATCTTATAAATCCTTAATTTAGTAATCGTGTTATGTTATTTCTTGTGTTTACATGTTTCTGCGTTATTGATTCTTGTGTGATTTTTTTTATGTATGTATTTCCGATTAAAAAAGGACTCTTTTTTCGCTCATTGAGGCGTATTGGATGTATTGATCTAGCCCTATATTGCCATAGACCAACTGACACTCCATGAGTGGTGTGCTCAATATGAGACCAGCCCATTTGATTTCTCAGGACATTTCCTGGCATCTGTTTTAGGCTGGATAGATCTGGGAGATCTGGAGTAAAATGGAGGTTTCGGCAACGATAGATTTTATTAGAAGGCAGCAGGTCAAATGGTTTGGCCACGTATCTTGGTTACCACCTATCAGTGTACCACAACAAGCAATGATGTACAGACAAAATGGAAGAGAAGAAGAAGAGGTCGACCACGTAAACGATGGACTCAGGGAATAGCAGAGTCCATGGGAATCTCGATACGTGAAGTCCTTAAATGGGCATTCTCCCGATGTTTATACTTCACCTCAAGGTACAAGAGGAATAAGATGGGATGAGGTGAGATGAGATCAGGGAGCTTAGAATGTATATACATATTTAGAGCTAATGATGATGATAATTCAAACTGGAATATAATAAGTGGACTGAAATGTGACTAATGAAAGCTTGCGCTATAATATAACGCTAAACATATTATTATGAAATACGTTTGTAGTTGAAGAGTATAATGCACAATTAAAAGACAGCGTTCTTTCAGGTGTTTGAATGTGTGTGTCTTGTTTGTTGTTGTTTCCTCCAAGTAGATGAAGAGCACAGATTACCTCAGCTTAGTGACCTATACAGCTTTGATTGTCAGTCTATCAGTGTCCAGATCAGCAAGTCAACGTCCCAACTACAACACTCCGGTCAACAGCTGGAACTATGGGTAAATATTAGTCTTTATGTTCGCCATTGGGGGTACACTACTGGCAATTCCACAGCCTATTTTTGCACGTAAAGGAGGCGGTATAGTATGTCCCACAATGAATGCCTTCATTCACGATCAATTATTTTGAAAACTGTCTGTTGCATCGTTATGAATTTTTTCTAGCCGTCTTATATTTAACCCCACCCAAGGAATATGTCTTTGATAGGTCCAAAAGCAACTTAAATCATTGAAAGCGGCAACATTTCTTTGATGTTTTGAGGGAAATGTAGTGAATTCACGCTAACAAACTAGTCTTACAGTAAACCACGTTATTTCTGGTAAGGACACAAGTACAAGGCGTAGCCAGATTCGTATGGGAGTGGGTGCAATAAAAAAAGTAGCTTAAAGTAGCATTGCACCGGGTTTGTATCCCATATGGCTCAGTCTCTTTCCGCAGGGCGGAAATCGTGACACAAAGCACGAACTCCGTATCTCCAGCGACAACCCTCTGGATTCTCCGAAAAAATGCACTCGTGAAATGAAGGAGTCGAACATACAACCCTCGGAGCCCGAGTCAGACGGCTTGACCACTTCACCACGGAGACTCCCGAGAGGGGTGCAATGAGTAATATTAGTAAAGACAGAGACTGTACAGAGGTATGGGGTAAATAATGTGTAAATTGACAGGAAAGTAGAAGGAATATATTTCTTACCTTATGTTTCATTTCCTTCTTGTTTCATTAGCTGCTGGTTAATAATTGTACACACGTATTCATGTTACTAGGATGCATTTAGCTTGTTATATTGAGTTCGAGAAAGCTACCAAATAGCTGTGCGTTAATGTGCGAATGGAGTGACCAGAAATGATACCGCAATTTAGTCATCATGTTTCCATTTTTAAGGATCTGTTCAGCTGTCTGTGTAGTTTGTTCACACGTACACATGGGTGACAGACCCGCTTTGAGTCTTCGTGAAAGACTGTCTACTCTGCTGTTTACCGTTCAGAGACGGAACATGATTACCAGTTTTGCACTATGAAAATAGTTGTCAGTGTCTCTATAGTGGGCTTTCTTCTTAACGACCAAGATGTTGGTCCTCTTTTCATTGAAGTTTATAGATTGATTCATATGCACGTGTGTTGTCCCCTAATTTGACAACGTGTTTGCTCTCACGTTTCTTGTTATGCCACAATATGTCAGTTTCCACCGCAATATTACTCTTCTGTTGCTATTCAATGCGTTTAGTGTGTGTGTGTGTGTGTTGTTTTTTTCTTTCTTCATTACAGTTGTTTGTCACCGCTGAGGGCTTGCGGAATTGAAAATTCATCACTATGGAATACAAACTGTTGCCATTGACATTATGCTGATGCTGTAATGTTTAGGGCCTGCAATTTGTCTGAATAGTTGGAGCAAAATATCCCAGTAAGTGTGTACGTAGATTAAGGTCTCCGATCTGCTCAGACCTTAATCTGTGTCGGACTATTCCAGTAGGTTGATGATTGCTCTCGGTTGCATAAAATTCAATCCATGCTTTCTCCAATAGTCCTCTTCCTCTTTCAACACATCCTCACATTTTTTCCCAGTAACTTTTATCAATATTTAATAGCGCGGACACGGTTAGTATCTTGACGTCAGACAATTTGAATGTAGTATTGGCAGCTGCCACTTGTCCTTTAATTTTAGCCCACACAAGTTCTATAGGGTTTAAATGAGAATGATACGGCGGAAGTCTCAAGCACCTATGGCCATGCTCTTCTATCAACTTGTCGATTTGAAATTTCTTGCTTTTTTGCGCCTGTTTTACAAGGGACAACTACTGTAGCGTGAAATATGTTTCTGGAAATGGTGTATTTTCCCTTCGGAGCCATATCTTTATTGCTTCCTTTGTGTCCGATGCCGTAGATATTTTGTCTTCTTGGGCGACGACATTGTGATATGATGCATTGTCCATGATTAGACAAGACCGTCTATCAAGGGATGGAAGTACTGTATTCTCGAGTCAATCTCTAAATACATTACCATTGATCTCATTATGGGAATCCCTATTGTCTGTATGCTTTGATACGAACACGAGCCCAGCTTTCTGTAGTAAGCCATTATGAGTACTACCAGCATAGGCTATGACCAAACGCTGTCCTTTACTACTGGGCACATAACGCTTTATCTTTCCATCCATTGATTGCCATTCCTTTTCACTTTTGTGGTGCGCATTGATCCACGTCGCATGCAAATACACTATGTCATAATTTTCTTTGAGCATTTCCCTTATTTCACGTAGGTATCTGCTTCTCAAGGCCCCTAAATGCGGTTGCTCGCAAAGAATATTTCTACCGCCCTTGTACTTTCAAAAAGTGAAGATAATGTCCTTTAATTTTCCAAAAAGTTGTTTTGGATAGCTCTATGTTATTGTTCTTTCTCAACCAAACCCTAAGTTTTCTTACAGTCACTGTTTCTTTGGCATCCAGCATTTTTATAATGCTGGATAATCCTGGATATAAAATCCTAAATTTTTATAATTTTAGGAGTCTCCGTGACGAAGTGTTCTTGAGGAGCCTTTTGACTCGGGCTCCAAAGATCGTGGGTTCGATTCCGGGCCGCATCCTTCGGTTCACGAGTTAAATTTTTCGGAGACTTCTGTGGGTCATCGCTAGAGCTGCGGAGTTCGTGCTTTGTGCGATGCTTTCCGCACTGCGGAAAGAGACCGAGCCATATGCGATAGAACCCGATGCAATGAAGTCGACCCTGTCGACTTTTAAAAGCATTTTTGTAATAGCTCGCCTTATGACATCTTTGTCAAAGCTGTCTACAATAATCTTTCTACCTACCGTTTTGTTTTTGCGTGGTGGTTTAATTTCAGATTCTTGCACCCATCGACTCAAACCCAATGCATGCACTGTTCTTTTTTTTTTCGGAATTTGTAATAGTATAAAGCAGTTTCCTGCGATCAGCTTCTTGACAAAAATATGTGTACAACTTCATAGCGATTCTTGAAATGTACAATTTCGCATTAACTCCCATTTAAAAAAAATTCACATATTTCAATGTTAGCGATAAGTGGTAAGATTTTAAAAAAAAAACAAAAAAAAAACAAACATATTAATTAGGTTTCATGAAATAACCCACATTTTGAGACACCTCTGAACAGTCCTTGTTTGAACAACGCGGGTAGTTGGCATAAGGCCAATCTCTTTAAAACACCACAATATTCAACATTTGAGCGCTGATTGTCTGGCTACGCTGTGATACATTTAAAATTATGAATTTCATCTCAGACCCGTAAATTATATACTACATATAAACAAACTTTGAAATCTGCTGTAAAATCTCCAGAACAAAGATTTTTTTTTGTTGGGTGGACATAATGATAAGGTTATATAATAAATCTCATAATTTTCCCTCAGTTGGTTACAGAGATATGGATGTTTATATTGCGGCAAACAAATGTGGACATACTATAGGACGGGAAATCTCTGATGTAGCAGTTTTGTAGCCGTTAATCTTGTGCGTTTGTATCTCAAACCCAACCCAAGCTGAATGAACATATCAAATATCCTCTAGTTTGGCAATGAATATCGAGATTACTACTGGGGGACTAGGCCACTAGGGCCACGCTTGCCTGCCGGCCAGATGTTCTTCTACTCGAATCCCGTACTAGGCGGGCATTTTTCCATGAACACAGGCTTCCTCTTACATCCAGCCTGAATTGTTACCAGGAAGTGTTCTTTGAAGTCATCATCATCATCATCTTCATCTTCATTATCTTCCACTTTTGGCTTCTGCAGATTAATGGTGACCTTTAATAAAGATGGCCAATCGCCATTAATCGGCGATCGCCATTAATCGCAGATCGTCATAAATCGGCGATCGTCATTAATCGGCAGAAGCCAGTTTTGTGCAAACAGAAAGATATGATAATCAGTTTAAAATTAAAGTGGTAGACAGTTGAAATTACTGTGTAAATATGTGTATATTTCAGTTTGAAGGATTTATCAAATCACTTTAGTGTATGTTGTGTGATTTCTGCAGTATGTACCTGACGAGATGCAGTGAAATGTGCCAAGCAATCTATTGTTTGTGTCTTCGTTATTCAAATTCACTACGGGAAAACATTGTTTAAGTTTTAATGTCTGCTTTCCTGTATATTTTAAACATGGTGTTGACCCAATTGTCTGTATATTTATTCTTATTGTTTTTCTTTTAATGAAAGCAATAAAAAGATGTCAACAGCAAGGGAAAGCATGTTCAAGTACTATAAAGAACCTATACTGGTGCATGTACGTGAAACGCGAACAATAAGTAAACAAGTGGACAAATTTATAAATGCCGTGGAAATGGGATTTCTGAGAAGAATGCGAAGAACACCATGTACGGACAGTACACACTAGACAGTCCTCGTAGAATCAAATAAAACCCATACATTTATTATAAACATTTGTCATAAACGGTCAAGATTTCTTGGTACATTATGAGGCGAAATGCACTTGAAAACATAGCGATAAATAGCACAGTTAATGAGAAAAGAGCAAAGGGAAGGCAAAGACACGGATACCTGGATGGCTTGGCCACATGGTAACATCAGGTCAAGAACACAGACCTGATTCAAGATAGAGATCACGTGAGATGGTGAACCATGACCCTCACGCTTACCGGCAAGGCACGGGATGATTATATAAACCATGATACATCGTATCAAGAACAGTTTATATTTCATGGTTTACCAGTTGCTAAATTATTGTCTATTTGAATATTTCCTGCGAATTTTTTATTTCATTTTATTTTTTTTTTAATTTTTTACAAATTTTCACTCTTCCAAAGTGACCGAACTCCATTAACTGGCAACCGTGGTAATTTTTACAACCCAGTTTTCGGAAATAATGGGAAGTAAGTAACTGTTTTTTACTTCTAGTTTGCCACATGCAGATCTTAGTTCTTATTTGAATTTGAATAGTTTATGGCAGCTGTATCTAAGTTCTCGTATTTATTTTGGTGGTTTAGTTGAATTACTTGTAAGGAGACAATAGCTTGGGAATCAGCCCTCTAGCGGGCCTTTGAAATGGCTGGAACGACTACATCATTAAAATGACTGCAACGATTACATAACATAGGTTCTGAGTGACCCATAATTATGTTAAACATGTCGAAAGAACTGCAAAACTACAGATAGAACTGATGTGGCAGATGTTCTTAGTAACGTTAGTAGCATGTCATCGAAATCAGTATTTCATGGCTGTGATTTTGAGAAATTGTGAAACTGCATTTATTACCCCTAGTTCACAGACGCCGCCATTTTCTCTATATCATTAAAAGAAAAACACAAGGTGTATTTTCTTTGCTGGTTGTCTCAAATACAAATGTTTGGTACGTTGTGTCTGTTTACAGCGGCACAGCGGTTGGGAATTCTGTGCCTTGTTGTTCGACGCACGAGACTACATGACGACAATTGTTTGTTACCGGGTTTGCCTTCACTATTCAGCCTGCTGCAATGATGCAACTTAAATGGACACAACCACTTAGAGGTGGAGTAAGGTCGGGGTCAGCTTTAGTTCTTTGACCTTAAGCAAGTACTCAAGTTATGGGTTACTAACTGCACACTTAGTTGCGGCTCTTCAGTCCTATATTTCATAGTTATCCGAGGGATGGCTGTAATCAGTAAAGAAGTTAGATTGATTGTTACTAGCAAGATATAGCTTCAGATGATTTTACCACGCATCACCAAAATGTTTCAGGACAAATTTGTCTCCAAATTAACACCGCCAAAATAGAAAATATTGATCTTACCAACAGTTCAGACGACATCAAAATAAACAACCATGTTCTTGAAAAAGTCAACAACTTGACATACCTAGGAAGCAAAATGACATCTATAGGGACTCAACCCAGAAATATCATCTAGAATCGCAATGGCATCTGGTGCCTTCAATAAACTGTCAAACATCTGGAAGTCAAAGACACTCAGCAAACACACGAAACTTAACATCTTCAACTCTTGTGTGATTCCAGTGCTAACGTATGGATGTGAAAGTTGGAGGTCAACGATAGCTTTAGATAAAAAAAATTAGACAATTTTGAGAACGAACAAATGTCTTAGAAGAATTCTAAACCTCCACTGGACAGATTTTAGAACCAATACGCAAATAAGACAAGAGACTAAGCAAGATATCGTATCCAATTTTATGAGAAAATGCCGTTGAAACTACATCTGCCATGTACTCAGAATGGACAAGACTCCCCCACTAAGCCCTCATAAGGACACCGTTAGGGAAAAGAAAACGGGGAAGCCCAAGAGAGACCATGAGTAGAACCATCATTAGAGAGGGCTCATTCAACGGCCAAATAAACATTCAAGATCTACAACAGGTGGCAGCGAACCGCCGGACATGGAGAGCCATGACTTCTGCCCTATGCGCCGCTTTGGGCTCAAGAGGAAAGACTAACTAACTAACTAACTAACTAACTAACTAACTAACTAACTAACTAACTAACTAACTAACCTCCTCCATTTCTGTGGCACAACACAAGGAAGCACGTTAATGTAAAATTGTTGAGAACATGCATCTTCCCAGTGACAACAGATAGATGTGAGTCATGGAACATGTCGCATTCACTAAAGAAGAAATGTGGGGCTTTGGAGCTCACAGGTTACAAAACAATTATTAGAATACCGTTGACCTAGAAGAAGAAAAACATTGACATGTTAGAAGATCTGAACATGGAAGAAAACTAGCTAATAAAGAATATCGTGTGTATATGTGTGGGCGGGGGGGGGGGGGGGAGCTGAGTGGTGTCGAGGTATGGTGTCCGCCTCGAGTGCTGGAGGTCCCGGGTTCAAGCCACGGTGAGGACCATGATTTATTTAAAAAATCCACCTGGACTTCCAGTAATAAAATTTCCCCTGGTCTCTGGGTAGTGAGATCGGACGCCCGTGTGTATTGTTGCGCACGTAAAACATCCCTTGGCAGTTGGAAATCGAAAAAGAGTAGCCTAATGGCGCTGCCCGGGCAAAATTTCGAGTTAAAAATCTACCCAAGTAATTTAGGATCCTCGCCGATGCAACGGAGTTCGTGCATTGAGCTGAGTTTCTCCAGACTCAGGTTTGAGTTAGGAGGAAAACGGAGCACTTATGGGTTAAACCGTGTGCCGTGATGTTGATCCAACGACTAAACTAAACTATTTCATTTCATTTCATATTGAGTATCGTGTCTGGCAAACTAAAATACTTTGTCCATATTAAACGTCACGAGGCTTAGAGAGAACAGTGATGGACGGCATGATCCCTGGAAAAAGAAGCAGGCTTAATCAGCACGACAGTATGTCGAATTATCTCGGGGGATGAAAAATACACACGGATGCAGGCCAACGTTACGACCGAAGTCTTTATCAACGGGACAACAAGAAACAAAGAATAATAAATATATTGTATGGCACAACGATCATCACATATAGGTACTTCCTTAGACTTTGTGTCAATTCCAGGAGACTGAAAAGTGAACATTTTCATTTTGCTGGAGTGATCACGGCGTCTAGGGAACTACCCATTTGTGTTAGTCGTTCTGTATATATATATTTAAAGAAAGTCAAGAATACAACAGGAAACACTAAATATGATTTGTGCAAATCGAAAACTGACAAAGAAATACCAGATAATTTTAACATAAAAGTGAAGAACAAATGTGATTTATTGTCTGATATAGAGATCCTATTTCAAGATGTGGATGATCAATTGGAAATGTTGAAGAATGCAATCAGTTTGGCTGCTGAAAAAACTATTCCGAAATTAAAGAAAGGGGGTTGTAAGACATGGATGACTGGAGAAATTGTACAACTAATGGAAACAAGAAGACAGACTAAAAATAATCCTGCAAATATTAATAAATTTACAGAAATGTCAAAACATTATGTAAGGAGGCAAAAGAAGCATGGCTTGAGAAAAATTGCATAGAAATTGAAAAACAATTCAACAGTAAAATTACCAAACTAATGTACAAAAGAATTCAGGAGCTTACTAATTAAAGAACACGTACATCAGCAGGATGCCTGAAGACAAGAGATGTAAAAATCATAATAGAACAAGATCAGATTTTACATGTATGGTCAGATTATGTGAAAAACCTTTATAATGATAACAGAGAAGAACAGTATGATATTCAATATGATAATGAAGGACCATCAATTGTGAAGATGGAGGTTAAGAATGCTTTAACCATATGAAAACTGGCAAGACCCCCCCCCCCTATTTAGAAAGCATTACAACTGAAATGATTAATGATTTAGAAGATTATGGAATAGATACAATTACCAGACTGGTGAATACAATATATGATATTGGAGATATACATCATGAATTATGTAATTCTGTATTTATTGCAATCCTAAAGAAATCAGAAGCCTTGGAATGTGATCAACATCGAATAAATAGTATAGTGAGTCACATCACGAAGATTTTGCTGAGAATTATCATGCTATGAGTTAGGAAGAAAATCCAACCTGAAATAGGAAAAGAACAATATGCGTTTGTAGAAGGCAAGGGTACAGTAAATGCTGTGTATATAGTGAGAACAGCAATTGAACATTCTATAGACGTAAACAAAGATCTACACCTTTCCTTTATTAACTACACAATGGTTTTCGATAAAGTGAAACATGTCGACATGAAAAGGATGCTTGAAAATCTACACATTGATGGGAAAGACCTTGGACTTGTAAAAAAAACACATATTGGAAACAACAAGCTGCCATAAGAATTGATAATGAAGTAGGTCAATATCATCTTATTAAGAGAGGTGTGAGACAGGGATGTGTAATGTCTCCAGATATTTTTTCCCTGCAAAGAAGATATGGAAGTAATCAACACTGGGGGACGATACATCAATAATATTAGATACACAGATGATACAGTCTTGATTGCAGACAATGAACAGGACCTGCAACATTTAGCAGGTACGGTTGTTGCACACGGTGAACATCTAGGGTTAGAACTGAATTATAAGAACTATATAATTAATAGAATTAATAGAATAATTAATAGAATTATAAGATTATGATCGTCGCTGAGAGGAAGGAAATACCACAATGTAAATGGGTATATTCTTAAACAAGTGAATCGGTACAGCTATCTCGGAAAAGTCATAACATCTGATTGGAGATGCCTTGAAGAGATTAGAATAAGAATTGCCATTGCGAAGGTAGCCTTTTGCAAGATGAAAAACATACTGACCAATATAAAGATATCAATGGAAACGAGAAAAAGAGTGTTGAAGTGCTACATACAACGTATACTTTTGTATGGATGTGAAGCGTGGATAATGAGCAGACAAGATGAAAAACATCTGATGGAAATGTGGTTTCTGAGGAAAATGCAAAGAATTCCATGGACAGACAGAAAAACCAATGAACAAGTTCTCCAAGAAACAAATGAATATCGTAAAATGATCAGAGACATTAGACATAGGCAGTCAAACGTTTATGGGCATATTGTAAGATGAAATGAATTGGAGAACTTGGTGAAAACTGGCAAGATCGAAGGAAAGCGAAGAGGGGGAAGACCGAGAAGTAAATACCTGGAAGGCTTTGCCACGTGGCATGATCGAGACAGAAACACGGAGCTGATTCACGACTCTGGTGATCGACTGAGATGAAAAAACATGACCGGTCACGCTTATCGACATGGCACAAAATGGATGATGGATATATTTGTAATCGAGTAATTGCTTTATGATGAAATTGCATGAATACCGTGGACGGACATAAAGACGATTGAAACATTTCTACAAGAAACAAATAAAATGACAGCCCACCCGTATTGACATGTCGCTTTATGATGCGGTACCAGAGGACACGGCAAACAGTAAGGGGTACTGAAAGCTATAGACGCCCAGCAGTTGAAATTTGTCGACTATAATTATAAAGGATACCTCTGGCTATCTCGCTGATGACACATGTGAACTACGGCATCGTGATCTTCTATTTACCTGATTACATCTGGCTTTATTTTTAAGAAACTAGAGGCAGTGGGCCGGTCTCCCTGGTCTAGTGTTACACGACTTTCTCCGTAATCCCGTGTAATCTCGTGAGTAACGTGACGTGCGCGAGAATTGGTAGCGGTTCTCTCTGCGTCGGTAACTTACGGCGTTTGTGAGCCAGTCGCTCAGAAAGCAATGGCAAACTACTGAGCGTAATCTTGCCAAGAAATTAACAATCAGCTGAAGGATGCTGATGTTGACAGCCATGTCCTGTAAAGGATATGCGAATAAAATTTAAAAAAGAGGCAGTGGAGATGATGTATTTGAGAATAACAAATTGGGGAAACAAACGCTAAGGTAGTGAGAGCCACATGAATTACAAGATTACTAATAAACACCATAAAAAAGACAAATCACATGTCTGAGAAAAACCAACAGCAGAAACAAGATGGAAAGGAAAAATTAACCTTATGTGGAAAATACTAAACAAGAGAGGCAGGGGTAGGACAGAAAGGCGTGTATGGAAGTTAACAGCCAGGCAACAGTTAATATTATAAGCAAAACCAACATCGTCAAATTATCTAATGTCATTGAAGATTGGAAAATCATGATTGCAGATGTCTATTCTAGGCAAGCAAAATGAAGAAAAAATCAAGAACAGGAACATGAACAAGAAGAAGAAGAAGAAGAAGAAGAAGAAGAAGAAGAAGAAGAAGAAGAAGAAGAAGAAGAAGAAGAAGAAGAAGAAGAAGAAGAAGAAGAAGAAGAAGAAGAAGAAGAAGAAGAAGAAGAAGAAGAAGAAGAAGAGAAAGAGGTGGAGGAGCTGGAGGAGGAGGAAGAAGAAGAACACGTCGAAGAAGAAGGAATCTTGCTAAAAATATTCAGGATAATGCATTCATAATGCATATTAACGTATCTTTTTACTTTCAGTAACCAAAGATTTCTTTCCTAATGTGTTCCACAGTTCAAATAACAATCCAGGATATTCTACAAACGGCAACAGATCCCAGGTGCAAGCAAACATGATACCTAGCCCATCAGATCAAGGCAGCAGACCTGTTCAGTCGGCATATCCATGGAATTTCCAACCGTCAGCTCCCAGTAGTTACCCTTCCATTAGTCCTTCGCCTTCCCAATATCCTGTTCACAACAACGGGTACACTTTCAGGCCTAACCCAGATAGCCAGTGGTCTCCTCAGCCACCCAGCCAACCACCTACCCAGCGACCAACCAGGTGGGTCGATAACCAAGTGCCTAGAGACCGTAATCAAGGATTCGACTTGGTTGACTTTGAAAGCTTGCCAGCTAACTACAAAACTGCCTTTATGTCCGTTGAAGAGTTGGTTAGAAACAGGGGTACGTATTGTTTTCCATAGAATAATATAATTTAATCTTTCTGTTCCTTAATAAAGACTTATGTGTATAAGTGCGTGTGTGTGCGCGCGCTCGCTCGCGCATGTGTGCGTGTGTGTATGTGTGTGTGTTTCCTTTCGTCGAGTTTACAGGTTAGAATTTGTTCTCATTTATTTATTTTAAACCCCAATATGTTGACAATTTGTTTTATTAAAAGTTAATTGCATATCCTTTACAGGACGTCGCAGTCAACACCATCACTTTTGTTTTACTGTTGTTATCTCTTAGAAAGTTTACGTTCAGTAGTTTGGCATTGCTTTCTGAACGACCGGCACACACATCATTTCGTAAAAACCAACGCAAGGCTGTCTGCTGCCAAATCTCTCGCAGCTGTGTTTCGAAAGCGGGTATGTTGTATTACAAACTGCGTCCGTAGGCTCTTCAGCAAGGATCCAACTGTGTGCTTTCTCTAGAATCTTAATTTAAACCTCGTTGTTGAAGCAACTTAATTTTTTTGCTTTCTATAGGATCCTAATTTAAACAGCAAGGTTTAAAAGTTTAATCGTATGCTTTCTTTTCCCCCTTTAGAATCATAATTTAAATCTCATAATTTGTTTGTTACTTCTTTTTTATCTAGAAAAAATAAATAATACAATTAGCAGTATGCAGTTCGCCACTTGAAGTGAGTCTAAAATCATGATAAATTTACTAAACTTGAGTTTGCATGGCTTCAGTATATGAACTCTGCAAGTCCGAATAAAGTACAATATATGGCTCCTTCTCGGCTCCACTATTTCTGTAATCCTTTATTGCGTAAGGGTTTCTATTGTTAAAACTGTATCCGTGGATGTGATCTGTTTTGGGGCAGTCTTTTCGATTTTCAGCTACCGTGTTATGTTAACCTGGTTCTTCTTTATTCGTTCATGCCTTTTATATTCGGATATTTAATGTGCGGAACGTTCACATATGTCCTCCTATTAATCTAAGTAAGTCGAGTGGTCAGCTCATTATCCCACGATGTATAACATTCTTGTGTACCTTGTGTTGTAAAAATCCGCATGTTCTTAGCAATGATTCGTCCTCGGTCTTCCTGAGTCAAAGGCGAACGCTGAACTTCTAAGACACTCCCAACGTTGTATTTTTTCCAACAGCGCAACCTGAGAACAACTGGTTAAGGGAAGCAAACACAAATACCATATTTACTAAAGGTACAGAAGCCAACATATGAAAAAGACACAATTAATAATAATCAACGTAGAGGAGCAGAAAATTACGGACTGGATGCAGCTGCACATGCATTACTAGAAAACGAGATACATATGTACAGTACTAGGCGATGGATTTTGACATCCGATGATGATCACCTTCGTTCGTCGACACCTTATCCTTTTACAGTTCAAAGACATAACGATTTGATGTATAGATGGATTGGAGTAGTTCTACGGCATTGTGAAATAATTTCACATGTAAGTGGGGGATTCAAATGAAGCTCTTAATTTTTTTATTTATTTATTTATTTATTTATTATTTTTTTTTTTTTTTGGGGGGGGGGGGGGTATATTCTGAAACAGTAAAGAACAATTGTATAATTCTTCGATTTATTGACCACTTCGTTCAATGTAAGTCCTCCAGCGTCGATAAAGTGCTTGGATTCATGTAGAAAAAAAACAATGCTCTTGGTCTCACAGTTTGCTGTACCTCTTCATCGGACAGGACAGTCTTTCCTCCCAATGAACGCAATTCGCAATCCCGCATACCACATTCGAAACACAGCTACAGGCAATTTTGAAGCACGCCGCCTTGCGCTGGTTTTCATACAATGGTCGTTCAGAAAGCAATGGCACAATACTGAAGGTAATCATGTCAAGAAATCACAAACAGTCAAAAATACTGGGGTTGGCTGCGACGTCCCGTAAAGTATACGGAACTAAATATTTGTGTGTGTCTGTAAAGGATCGGTTTCATGATAGACATTGCGGACTGTACAACTCAGGATGTCTGTTCTTAAAATGTTTCCAGGTATGGTATTTCCGCCTGGGCCGAATTCTGCAAATGTGGTGGTTGTGTTCGACCAATACACCCAGGAATTGTTTGACCCTAGCCTGCAGTCCATGGTGTCCGACATTCTACCTACATTAGTCCCTGGTGCCTGGAGATCGATGA
>OY992878.1:131706379-131713879 GCA_963921405.1 Cepaea hortensis | reverse complement strand
TTGACAACGGTTCATCTGTACTGCTGCATCAATTTTGGCGATGGTTTTTTTTTCTGTTGCAACAATATGCGCTTGACCCGGCCGCCGAAGAACTGTCGTGAACTGACGTCCTTTCCGAAACATTCGTGCCCAGTCTGTCACTGTTGCCTTCGACACATATTTGTTACCTACGCTGCATGCATTCTACGATGAATGTCCACTGGTCGACATCCTTCAAAGTAAAGAAACTGAATCACCGCTCTTTTAACTTTTTTGGACGGATTTTAGATTAACCCCGCCATTTTCTCAACGGTCAGAAACAGAACCTATGCATCATGGGACGATAAGCACGTGCTCTTTTTTTCATTGGTCAGTACTTATCACATGACTATGACATGATCATGTTCAACGTACGCAATTACGCGCCGTGCGGCACGAACGGATTTCAAATGAACACCCCTATACATAGTGGCAGGCGAAGGATCATGGTGTCACGACTTTGAGCCTAGCAGCAAAAGAGAGAGCATGCAATGGTCGCATGCTTGATCACCAAAAGCCTAAGAATCCAAGATACTGTTGGCCGATTTTAAAGAAACTGGTGTCAACATCAACTGTACCCACTACTTGCAAACACTAGACAAGCTGCAAAATGCCATCAAGGATAAACGACCCGGCGTGCTTTCCCACGATGTGATTTTGTTGTACGATAATGCTCGTCCGCATGTCGCAAAGATTGTCCAGGTCTTATATTCCTGATTTGTCACCGTGTGATTTTCATTTGTTCGGACCTCTAAACAAAAGCTCTCAAGGGGCAACGATTTCACACAAATGCAGATGTAATGAACGCGGTAAACACTTGGTTCAGTGAGCAACCATAATCATTTTTTTTTTGTGGATGGCATTCGCCACCTACCTAAGCAATGGGATGCTTGCCTGAATGCCTATGGCGACTTCTTCTGACCAACCCATGGTGGATAATTTATTCAAAATGAATACTTTGTTTAATTCTACCACACCTGTTAATGTTTGTTCCATGCTTACGTAATAAAACCATTGGAACGGGTTTCAAATGAACGCCCCTAATATATATATATATATATATATATATATATATATATATATATATATATATATATATATATATATATATAATAATAATAATAATAATAATAATAATAATAATAATACTGGGCGTATCCCCAATGACTTGAAAACATCAATTTTGATCACACTACCCAAGAAGCCAATAGTTGTTGATTGTGAGGGTTACAGAACCATTAGCTTAATGAGCCATATAACTGTAGTCATTCTATGTGTTTCATATCCATGTTGTAGTATCGCTAAAGGTTAGTCCGCAATATTGTAAGTTTTTATTGCTGTTGTTGATGTCTTGGCAAGTTAACGTTCGGTAGTTTGCCTTTGCTTTCTGAACAACCGGCTCCCATTACCATCACGTTAAAACCCAGCGCGACACGGTCTGCTGCCAAATCGGTCGCAGTTGTGTTCTTGACGCAGATAAGCGGGATTACGAACCGCGTCCGTAACGTCTTTGCAAATTCAAAGTTTAAGACTAGATTTAATTTCTTTTTACCTCTTCATAAATTCTAGAATGAGGGAAGCTCATTTAGCCTTGTGTAGTCACACACTTGAAGTGCTTCATAGAACCTGTACTTGTGTATGAATGTGAAGCATGGCCAATGAGCAGACACGCTGAGAAACATAATGGCTGTGATAATGTGGTTTCTGAGGAAAATGCGAAGAATACCATGGACAGACAGAAAAACCAATGACCAAGTACTACAAGAAACAAATGACAACATTAGACTGGTTAGAGAAATTACACGTAGACAGGCACAATTATTTGGACAAGTTATGCGAAGAAATAAATTGAAGAACTCCGCGACAGCTGGCAAGATTTAGGAGAAAAGAACAAGGGAAAGATAAAGAAGTAAATACCTGGATGGCTTTGCCTCGTGGTATGGTCGAGACAAGTATACAGATATGATCCGCGACTCACGTGATCGTGTGAGATGGCGAAACAGGACCGCCCACGCTTATCGGCATGGTACATGATGATGAGTCTCATTTTAATATTTCCTATTGCTGATTACTAATTCTTTATTATATATAAAATATTCACCTCTAGTTCTTTTCAATTTCCATTATGGGTACCTACCCGACGGCCACCCTGCCCTCTGGAAGACGAACATCGTGCACATGGTTCATGGTTCCTTCTCATGTTACCATTTGGCTTGGCATAGAGAAATCATACAAACACGGTTCACTAACATAGAATTCACGTTTTTGTCACAAGGTAGTCTTTTTCATGGCCCGTCGATAGTTATAGAACCTACATTTCTGCGTGTGCCAAAAGAAAAGCAGCTTCTCCTCTAGTTCCTTTACCCTGCATTCATGGACTGGCTCTCACCTCGCGCTTTCTTCTGTCTCGGAAAGTGACTCTAGTTTGGTGTCTTGCTTTCTCATTAGAGACTGCTGTTGTGGCTTTGATGCGGTCATGGAACAGCTGACGACACTTCTCCACTCCCCACATTCGCCTATAGGCTTGCAAAAGGTTCCCCCAACAAATGTTAGCATGTTCATGTTTATCCGCTGTCTAACATAACTACTTGTATATTCTGTATTTTGCTTTTTCGCAGATTGCGATACCACGCGGCAAACGAGACCCTCTTGAACTTACAAGGACAACAGAAGAGGATTGTACATTTCTCTAAGTATAATCCTCCTATGTACCAATTTATACCACATGGTCTTTGTGCGTAAGTGCCTTATTTGTGAAACATTCATATCAGTATTGTATACCCAACGGCCTTCCCTCTGGTAGTTTGGCTGAAGTCTGTTGACAACCAGATACTGAAAACCTGTGGAGGGAAGACTACACTCTAGGCCTAATCACATCCAGACGTATGTGTGTTCTGAATCATGGTCTGGATTCATTCAAACATTCGTCTCCGTAGATGTAAAGTTCCAGTACTGGTCTTGCACACACTAATGGTTTATGAGCTTGGAGAGAGAAAGGAGGGTTTTGCGGCACATTCCCCGTGGGGATCGTACTTCTGTTTCAAGTTGGGAGGCAAATCAAGATCACTAAAATAGATGCCAGTCATTTCAGGGCTCAAACAACTAGAGTGCAGACAGACCCAGCCTACAATGCGTACCAGGACATCTCCTATGAAGTAAAGTCGACCAGTGTAACATTAACCACATTACCCATCATGTGCCGATTGCTCTAAACAATTTGGACTAACACCATTTACATCTCATGGCACGAAAAGGGGTCCTTAATGTGTTTTTTTTTTGTTGCTTTACCTTCATTATTGGTACACTTGACACTAAACATGCCAATTGTCGCATTGCCGTTATCCTCCTTATGCCCAAGACAATACCTCCAATACATTTGATGTCGACACAACCATGCGCGTGTATTTATTCAATCATGCCAGTCATCGCTCCGAATCTTTCGAAAGATATGCTCATCATCATCATGTGCCCTGTCTCCCCAAAGATCTCTGTCTTTGGTGTTCCGGATGTTCCTCCATACCACCATCTCAGTCCATCCAGTATCATTTCTCATTGTCTACCTTTGCTTCTTCTTCTTATTATTTATCTTGCATTGCTGTTTTTGTCTGCCATTGTGTCGTTTCAATTTGTCAAAGTATTGCACTTTCCGAGAGATGATGGAGGTTAATTCTTTAAGTTCCAGAAAGTTTCGAGGACAATCCCAAGGGAGGAAATTACCGCTATCAAAAATCATGAGTGCATGGCTTTCAAAGCTGTACACGCGTTGGAAGTGACCTCTGAGGTAGCCAGATTTCTTTAGTATACTCTGGCCAAATGTAAAACACAAGAGGTCGCATTAAATTGTGACTGAAATTCATGAGAAAGAGTCCATAACACATAGCAAGTTGCTTGGGACTGAACAAATTAAGAGTGAGTTTTCTTCAATTGGTCAGTGGCATTCTAATAAAGTGTATGCAACATTTAAGCATAAACGCCTCACTTTATTTCTTTAGGGTTTGGAAAATGGTCCGAAAATCCCATTCGTGTCTTGTCACTGCCAAGATGAAAGCTCGCAAACTGTGTACTTTTATTTATATGATACAATGGTCTCATAACTCGTCGAAGGGGAAACTCTTATCTCCTCGCCGGAGAGGATGGGAAACACACTACAGTGTGTAAAACACGGTTATGTAGCTCAAGTATCCACCAGAATATGTGGTAACCTCTGTGGTGCTTTCTGCTGTTAGCGAGAGTTTCATAGAATATGGTACCATACGTTACTTTCCACCTAACGCTGGCAACCTACGCGACTGAAAAAAGGATGAGCACATTGTCCCACAACTAAATGGATAAGTTGAGCATGAGTAACCTACCATATTGTTCATCGCATGACACGCAGTATAGCAGCCGAACAAAGAATATCTCTGAAACTGAAATACTTTGCCAATATTAAACCTCACAGTGATTTGCAAAGAGAAAGAATGGCAGAAGGCATGGTTTCTGGAAGAAGAAACTGGCACCCACCCAGTACCCGCATGGACGGGAGGGTATTGACGACACCTTGGACATGAACATGAATGTAGCAACCAACCTTCATAACACATCCTGCACTTATTTAGTTTGTTCAGTTTGTAAATGATTACTTACAGTGCACACGGATATCTCCATGGGTAACCCAGTCTCCTTTCATAGATCATACAAGGGGAATCTCAACACAATGCACGAACCCCGTAACATGATGATCGATGATCGATGATCACGACGTAATTGATTGATTGGTTGCTGTTACCACTATCACTGTACTTTACATTAACATTAGTTATTTGATTTAATTATACAAGTTTGCTATGTACATGTTTCTTTCATGAACATTATTAACGATTATTATCCCAGTACTAAAGTTTGCATCAATATTCTCCAACAGGAACACGGCTTATTCCTCCAATGGCCACTGCCTCCAGGGGGCGGTCACAATGAGCTTGCTCGTCTACGACTTGAGCTTCAACCCACCACTCTCATTCGACATCTTCAGCATACCCTCCTACTGCAACTGTGTTCAATTCTGAATTATGCTACTCTGATTTTCTTTACCAGCTAACGATAATATATTTGAATAACGAAGACACAAACAATAGATTGCACGATTTATTGCCTGGCATATTTCGCTGCATCTCGTCAGGTAAACACTGCAGAATTCACACAACATAAAGTAAAATACCTAGATAAATCCTTCAAGCTGAAATATACACATGTTCGCATAGTAATGTCAATTGTCTACCACGGTAATTTTAAATTGACTAACATGTCTTTCTGTTTGCACATAGCTGGCTTGTGTAGATTAATCATTATAGCTTCTACAAACTTTAACAAGTGAGTATCTTGTGGGTTAAACAACACGCGAAAGGCACTGTCTCTGCCAATCACATGGCCGCTTTCGAGCATTTGCTACGGGAAACATTGTTTTGGATAATACAGTGTATATTTATTTATGTTTTCGAGAAATACGTCTGGGGTAAATACACTTTCGGATATAACTTTTAAATTACTATGAATATTTGCTTCTCTTTATAAAGACAATGGCTACGATCACCAACCAGGAAGAGGACGTACCACTACGAAGAAGGAAAGATATGACAGACTACCGTCTTTACATATGCGTAGTAAATTAACAACTAATCAGACAAACTGAGGGAACTCAAATGACAGTGTAAATTTGATTTCTGAGGTCAATGTAAAGAATACCATGAATTAACACGAAATAAGAAATTTAAACCATAAATACTCTCTAATTAGAGAGATTACATTAGACAGCCATGATGTGTGGTCACATTATGATGAGAAATAAATTTGAAAACTGTGTGACAATTAACAAGATTATTTGGAAAAGAGGAAGTGGAGAATAACAAGGTAAATACCCGAATGGCTTGGCCACACCGCCCAGCACAGATCTCATTTCAGACTTTGGTATTTGATTGATATGGTGAACAGTGACCGCCCATGCTTATTTTATTATCATTGTGAATATAGGAAGGCTAAATCCAGCGGATTTATAATAGGAGCGCTAAACCCAACAGCTTTATAATTTTTATAAAGATGCATAATCCTTACAGGACGTTGCAGTCAACACTAGCATTTTTCAGATGCTGTTGATGTTCTGGGCAAGATTACGCTCAGTAATTTGCCATTGCTTTTTTAGCGACCGGCTCACATACCCCGTAAGTAACTAACGCGACACGATCCGTTGCCGAATCTCGCGCAGCTGTGTTCCTCGCGTGGATATACGGGATTACGGAGAAAGTCATTAACTCCTCCGCCAGGGAGCCCACAACTTTATAATAGGAACGCTAAACTCAGCAGCTTTATAATAGGTGCGCTAAACCCAACAGCTTTATAATTGGAACGCTAAACTCAGCAGCGATTGCTGCTCTTCATCATCATACTAAACGATTAGACTGGGGTAGATTTTTCTTTTAAACAAGAAAAACAACCACAACATAATTTGTAATAAAATATGGCAAAAGTGCAGACAAACTAAAGATTAACGAGTGGAAGACAAATGCTGAAACATTGAAAATATGAGCACAAAGTATAAGCCAAGAGAAGTACACGAAATATAACCATGACAAGGCGTAACAGTGCATTCGTCAATGTTGGTCAAACAAAAGAGATTGGTAATTATGGTAATGGAAACAACGGACACCGCAAAAAGATGGACGAAATACATTAATGATGTCATCGATGGTTAAATTGGATGCAGACGAGAAACACAAATTAACGAAGCTTCTTGAACGCTAAAATCAAAGATAAAAAGAGAGAACAATAAGAAGATAATGTAAAGGGAACCACAGGACATAAATGGCATACAAATATGGATTGGTGGCACCCTAGAAGCAAGTATACCAAAGGAAAAAGAGCAGAAACTGCCGGAGAGAGTCGTACTTCTGGTTTTCACTGTGGAGAATTATGATGACAGAAAATTGTGCATTTGACTAAACATCGAATTTGAGGTCATTAATGTTTTGATATGGCCTATATTGTAGCTTGTAGCTCATTAACCTTATAGAACACAATATATTAATTTATAGGACCTTGGTTAATTAATTTATGAAAAATTGTTTATAACTAAAATGTATTTAGACTGTTATATATAAATAATCGTGTTTGTTATCCCTATTTGTTTATGTTTTATTGATTTACAACTAACTGAACAACAAGGCTGGGAATTGATGCATTTTAGATTGCTATTATTTATCTATGAAATGTCACTTGTGTAATACACAACTTGTGATTTCACTTGTACACAAACTGCTTATTAAAAACTACTTACAAGCAATGCTAATGAGACCTAACGTATAGAATGTATGTATAACTTAATGTATTGTTAATATGTAACTTATTATGTCACTGAACCATGGACCTATATAAATATCTTATACTCACGTTTAATAAATGATTAACCATTAATTTGTATCGTTGTAATCAGTAAAGAGTGTCATATAAAAC
>OY992878.1:131656379-131701379 GCA_963921405.1 Cepaea hortensis | reverse complement strand
CAGTGATATACATGTTTGATCTAGAACACCATCTTCGACGCCTTTGTAAGTTTCTGTACCTTTGCCAGCGTCTCTATTAGTTATAGTAGCTCGATCAACATTTCTGTTTGTACTGGTGCCGTGGCAAACTTCTCTGTCAGTTATACCCCCATCAATGTTTCTATCAGCTACAATAACATGGCCAACGTTTTTGTAAGTTTTACTCCTATAATGTTTTCTATCCGCTAAAGAATCATGGTTAACTTCTCTGTTAGTTATAGTACTTCGATTAACGTTTCTGTTCTCCCCAGTTTCCTGGCCGACTACTCCGTTAGCTACAGTATCCTGATCTACGACTATGCGACCTTCAGCACACCGGGCGACTTCTCTATACATTATAAAACTTCGATCAGCTTCTCCATTAGACTCAAGAGGATGGACATTCTTTTTGTTTGACTTATTATCTTGGAAAGCTTCTCTGCTATCCGCACTGCCTTGGACTGCTTCTCTTTTGCCATCAGTACACGAACCGATGTCTCTGTTAGTTTGAGTACATTGTCCAATTTCCCTGTCAGTCTCTTTATCAGGCACAATGTGTCTATGAGCTTCAGAGGAATGGAGTGTTGCATGTTTATCTTCAGTACTCGCACCAGCGATTTTAGAGCCGACGTGTTTGGTGAAACGATGCTGATGCCTACCCTGTCCGGCTGGATGAAGTTGCTCATTCGTCACATCAGCCGACTTCACAAAGTGGTCACGTCTGTACTTCACACCGTTCTGTAAAACACTCAAACTGCTTTTGTGAATGCCGTTTCTCAAGACGGTTGGTTTAGAATGAGTGACCTCCTTCAGAAAAACTCGAATTGCTTCATCAGTGGCGTTGTTATTCCTAGAGAAGTAGGGGATGGAATTCGAGTTGTAGCCCATATTTCTCTGGTACATATTCGGTGTTGCCTGGCTACTGTCTCTAAGTGGTTGGTTGAAGGTGACGCGACCTGGTTTCGGTGTTGTGTATCTTAGTACATCTTGTGCCGCCAGATCGTCTCGGCGTATTGGTTCAGCTCCTTTATAACCCGGCATCTGGCCTGGCCCGTAATCTGATATACAGTTGATAATGATTAGGACAAGCAAATTATCAAATATATTAAATCTTTATCACATCTAAGTGGCAGACTCAGATAACTTGTCCCATTATTTACGTATCTAAAATCAACAATATAGCCCAAGAGATCATGGATGTGTTAATGAGAAAAATGTGTCTAAGTGGTTCAGATATCTTGCTTATGTATTGACAAATATAAATGAATGTTAGAATGTTGACCCGTTCAAGATTAAATGCCACTCTAGGGGAAGCCGTGGCTGAGAAGTTATGGTGGCCCAGTCAGATTCAGAAGGTTTCGATCCCAGCATAGTTAGTTAGTTGCATATCCTTTACAGGTCGTTGCAGTCAACCCTAGCATTTGTGGATTGTTTGTAATTCCATGGCAAGTTTAAGTTCAGTAGTTTGCCCCTGCTTTCTAAACGATCGGCAACTATACTATTTTTATGAAAACCATCGCAAAGCTGTCTGCTGCTAAATCGCCCGCAGATGTTTTTCGAATGCGGTATGCGGGATTACGAATTGAGATAGTAATCCCTTCATCTCAGATACAGCTTAGTGCAGGGTATATTTTGCCCAAGCACCATCTATGTCTAATCACATCGCCCGTTGCTATGGTCTCTTGTGTAGCGAGATTGCATATCTAGCCTTCTGGGATACGGGCGGTAATAAGGGAAGTCCCGTGTGCGGTTGGAAATCACAAAAAGCAGACGGAAAAAGCCGCAGCCCTGGCAACATTGTTAGGAAATAAACCCTACCTACGGGTAAATAGAGCCCGTTACCTTGGATAGAATTTGAATAGTGGAAACAAACTTGTTTATCCATTACACAAGTGTCGGTTCCTTTAAAAATAATAAACAGTGAAAAGATAACATAACCTTTATTCTTGAAATATCCGTAGTTCGATATTGCAAAGAGTTGTTACCTAATGATATCTCCCGTCTTGTTGACCATGATCATGATCATGAACATCATCTTATTATTGCTCATTTTATTTTTTTACTCCTTCTTCAGCTCATGCCCACTCTCGTCTTCCTCCTCCTCCTCTTCTTCTTAGTTTTATTTCCCAATGGGGCATTTAAAAGTAATTGACTCCTTATCACGCCTTGAGTCGTATTGACATGATTCCTTTTTTTTTTTAAAATCAGAACGGTTCTGGGGGACACTCAAGCTACAAAATTATTACGAGATAAAGTTGGCAATATTTTATTGGAATGGTCTGGCACGGACGAGACGACGAGAAAGGAACTGGCTGTCCCACACCCTTATGACGTATCCTAGAACATGTAAAGGCCTGGCACTACATATACCCAGGGTATTATCCGCCAATGGTCTATAGTTAAATGTTTCAAGAAATAGATCATCTCAGTATTTCTCTCAGAAGTCAACGCGGCCACGAGTTTTAACGCGACAGAGCTTGAACTTCATTTGCATTAGCTGCGGGATAGTGGGTTCACTTCACACACTAGTCAGTTGGACACAAACGTTGACTACTCGTTTAGAAAGCAGTAGAGAACTGGATACTAGCTTTCCATATAACCAGTGTCCCTCGCAGGCAGGCCAACTCTTCTCAGAAGTGCCTGTAGTTTACCTCCCCAAGACAAGGACCAGTAGTTAACATTTAAGTTCAAACTGATCATCGCATGGGTCAAACCCACTACTCCGCGGTCAGATTCAGTATAGAAATACAGTCGGGTGCAGTCATGCTAATGGTAGTCGTCCTTTCGTGACGTTCGGTCACAGAAGTTGTGTGTATGTCTAACACATAATTCTATATATACCTTATGGGTCTGAGAAAATTGTAATTAACTGTTATTTCACTTTGTATTGAATATAATAGTTAAAATGTGACATAATTCCCTCAACAAACAGTGACTGTCAACGAAGAATTCTGCGTAATGTGACATAGTTCCTCCAACAAACAGTGACTGTCAACGAAGAATTCTGCGTAATGTGACAACTCACCAGCTGGAATTCGCGGGGAACGAGCAATTCGTGCAGGTGTTGTCCTGCCGCTAGCTGAAAACGTAAAACATGCTTGTTTGAGAACAGTAATGTTAGCGATGACAAGTTTGATAATTAAGAAGTAGCTTACGTTCTAAACAATTCATTGCACTGAAAAGTTACGGTTGTTAATTACTTTCCATAGTGTCTACTCACTTTAGATGTATAAAGAATTACTTTAAAAAAAATTGAACAAGATAAATTATGTTTAGCAGATGATGAAATGATCTACGTCATCATCTGATGATATGAAAAATTGAACTAAATCACAAAACGTACATACCATGTCATAAAACCAATACAATACAATACAATACAATACCATACAATACCATACAATACAATACAATATAATACAATACAATACCATACCATACCATACCATACCATACAATACCATACAATACAATGCAATACCATACAATACCATACAATACCATACAATACCATACAATACCATACAATACAATACAATACAATACCATACCATACCATACCATACCATACCATACAATACAATACAATACCATACCAAACATACCATACCATACCATACAATACAATATCATACCATACCATACCATACCATACAATACCATACCATACCATACCATACAATACAATACAATACAATGCAATACCATACCATACCATACCATACAATACCATACCATACCATACCATACCATACCATACCATACCATACAATACAATACAATACAATACAATACAATACAATACAATACAATATAGGATATCCAGAAAATTGAGAAACTAAGAAACAACAATATTTTTAGAGTGTCTGAGTACCAGGCCCTGCACCGGATAGTAGATGAAATTAGTACGGAAGACTGCTCGCAGCAGTCCTAAACATTTGGAGCGAATCATGTTAAGAAGTGCATGGCAAAGGGGACGCAAATAGAATGTATAGATATAGCCATATTGTCGTAAAAACAACATGTTGAAAAAAACAATTTAAAACAATATTTAAATCATAGCAAAACAAAACCAACGAAAGCCAGCGCTCAAGAAAAGCAAAATAGAGGAAAATCTAAAAACACACGGAGGGACTGACATAATTATATACGGATGATATGGACGAAGCCGCAAGGAATAGCTAAGAATAGGACGTGTTGGAGTTAGTTGGTTGAGACGTTGCGGGCCTATGTTCCTATGAGAGATAAAAAACGAGAAAAGAAGAAATAATGATAATTATAAGTTTTTATGTTTATAAATAACCAAACAAGATTCAGATCACCACCTTCTAGTGCAGTGGTTCTCAATCGGCGGGGACTCCCCCCTCCTCCCCCCCCCACGGGGTAGTTTTAGGGTTTTATGAGAGGGGGGGAGGAATTAAAAATTATTTCAAGATCGCGTTAATACAAGAACTGATTACTTGATAATGTTTTTCCCTCCATACTTTACGGTTCTGTACTTCTCGCTCTTCTAAAATTCGTTTTATAACGTAAGCAGACCTGTAAATCACGTTTTATGTAGACGTCTAGACTTGTTCTAGTATGTGTTTCTAAATTTAGTTTCTATTTTTACGTATGCTCTGTAGGGGCGGAGGGAGGAGGGAATTTATAGGGAGGAAATACGAAAGGGGGGGGGGGGTGTATGACATTCTGAACATATGGTGAAGGGGTGTACTGGCTTGTCATGTGATGAAGTTTACACCATAACAGTCTTCCAAAATGTCTCTCTTTCAAAAGTCAGATTCCCTGCGTTTGTTGCTGTCATGCGTAAATTATTTATCACATCTTGAATCCATCCGCGACATGGCTTTCCTCTTCTCAGCTTCCCCGGTATACTTCCCTCCATAATTTTTTTTTCCAGACATCCACTTTCATGCCGCATTGCATGCTCAAACTATTTAATGTTCCTCAATGTTATTTGTCTTAACTGATTCAGTTGGTTGATGTTTGCGTATCCTTTTACAGGACTTAGCTGTCAACAGCAGCATCTTTCAGCTGTCTGTTGATCTCTTGGCAAGATTACGCTCAGTAGTTTGCCATTGCTTTCTGAGCGGCCGGCTCAGTATCCGCAAGTCACGAGCGGGGGTCGAACCACCTCAGTTCTCGCTCCGCTGCGAGACTCTGCGTGATAAACGGGATTACAGAGAGAAAGTGTTGTAACCCCACAGCCAGAGAGACCGGCAACTGATTCAGTGGCAACGGATAATATATCGCCAATTGTGACCGCCGATTGGACAGAAGAACGATATATCGATATACTGGGATTATAGTGTTATTTGTTTCATTTCGCGGTATCTTCCACAATGTCAATGCTCAGTGAATGGAAATGTCCATTATAATACTTATTCATTTGATTGTGAACCATGTGTGGTCCAAATTTACTTTCTGTTTGGCAATGGCTCAGTAATACGTCTTATTGAATATTGAGTACTTAGTGAGCATGTATGTTTGTTCCCTTTTAGTCCTGAAAAGTTGTAATACTCCTCTGTGAATTCAAATACGCATTTGCTTTCTTTCAGCTGATTTTATCAGGATTAGTTTAGGAGATATGCATGCTCTTAGTGCTCTACCTTTTATCAGGATTATATCAGAAAATATGCACGCTCTTAGTGCTCTACCTTTTATCAGGATTATATCAGAAAATATGCACGCTCTTGGTGCTCTACCTTTTGTCAGGATTTTATCATAAAATATGCATGCTCTTAGTACTCTACAGTTTGTCATTATTATATAAGGAACTGTTAGTACTTACTGTAACGCGAGACTGGAGCTGGCGATATAGGCCTGCTTGGTACTGGGATTAAAGAAGTCGGTAACAAAAATGCACGTGAGAATTAATGAATAATGGTCTGAAAAGCATGTCGTATCTCAAGTAACATATCCGTATTCGTAAGCTGGTATTCGTTCGAAGGTGTCATTGTGTGTTGTCATGACATGACAGTTTCATTCATTCATCATCATCATCATCATCATCATCATCATCATCATCATCACCATCATCAGCATCTCCCACTTCTGCCGTCAAGCGTCGTGGGGAGGAATATTTTGCGTTCCAGCGCCCGGTGGGCGGCACTGGATAGTGTCATTCCGTGTGGTTGTACAATGTCTCTGATGTCGTCATTAACGTAGATAATTTCATTATAACATTAGGCTGATGTATTGCTTGGTTCATTAAGCTGTAAAAACGAAAGAACAAACAGACCAACGATATGCATTTTAAAGAGCTTGCCACGCTGGCCCGTATTACATGCTGCCAGTTGTTTCAGCAATCATATTAAATACACATCATTTGAATAACAAGGAAGCAATTTGTGATATTTTGTATAATTTACATAATTACAGAGGGGACTACTGCAACACACATTTTATTCATTACGGACTCAAAGAGTCTCCTTAGTAAGGTGGAGACAGGAATGTTTCGTATGGAATGGCTTTCCTCGCTTTAGAGGTCACAGATTGTGAGAATTTTATGGATTTTTTGCCCTGGCCAAGCGAGAGTGCGGGGGGGGGGGGCGCGAACAGGCTAAGAGGCTGACGGGGAAAGCACATCTCGGTGGTAAATTACCTATGGACAAGGGAGAGTTGGTCGAGCGCCTGTGGGACCAGGTGGAGAAGGCGGGAAGGGGGGGGGGGGGAGAGAGAGAGCGACTGAGAACCCGTATGTGGGAAGAGTGATATGGAGGGGGATCGGCACGGGTTCTGGAGGAATCTCAAAACTGAGAGTGTATACCAGGAGAACTTTTAATAAGATAGTGGTGGGAACGATTTGTAGTATGATTTTTTGCTGGCTGTTGAACGAGGAAACGGAGCACGTATGGGAATGTCCTGAGTGCAGTGATGTCGAATCTTAGCTCAACTCAACTCAACTCAAATCAACTCCATTTAAATAATTTATGTCTAAATGGTCATTCAAACAAATACGAGCGTACTATCATTTCTAAATGTGATAAGTAATCCTTCTATCTCAGCCATTTATGATTTTAAAATCACTTCTTTAGTCAGAATGCATGAACTGTCATTAATTTCAGTAAAATGTTAGCATCAACAATGGCAGTTCAGATCGGTGAAAACAAGGCGACTGAAATTATTTAAACCAACCAAGTAGTCATTAACAAAGTAAAGGACTCTTTTTCACATCTTAAAGCGCATTGGGCATATGGTGCAAGACCCGTAATTGTATAGACCAATTAACACTTCATGGGTGATGTGGCAAGAATCACACCGGACGCCTTTACTTCCAAAGACGCTTTCTGGTACCTATTGTAGGCTCCATCAACCTGAAAGACCAGATCACTTTTATAAATTCGAATCCGTCCCGATGTGGATCGAAACTATGATCACCGGGCCGGCATGTGTTTAGTGTTTAATATTTAGTCGACGGATCAACACTAAACACATGCCGGCCAGGTGGTAATAGGTTCGATCCACATCGGAATGGATTCGAATTTATAAACGTGATCTATGAATTATAAGTGTCTAGCCTCTAGAGTTTCTCAGCCCCCGACTACACAAGCAGAAGCTAATGGAACGACGGTGTGAAAACTAAAGATATTATAAATCTGACAGCATCACGCATATGTATGTACAATATTGTGTAGCATGTCTTTTACAGAACTTCGCTCTCATCACGGCCAGCCGGAAAGTTTCCCGATCATCTCTGGCCATTTCTCCTGCTTCAAGCACCCTCATGTACAAGATATCGGCAATGCCCTATGGTCATCTTCATACTGATAGATTCCAGCCCTATCTTCCAGGAACAATGCCTTCCATCACTGTCCTGTCGGAGCAACTCTGAGGTTTAATGTTGCCAAAGTATTACATTATCTGAGAAATGTAGCTGTTTATGAGCTATTTTCTTCAATACTTGTTTAATGCCATAGTTTATCGTCTTCTTGTTCAACGAAATCCTAATTACTGTTCTGTAAGGTTTAAGCTAAGGAGTCCCAATCAACTTTCCTCTAATCCCTTAGCACCACTGGAGGGGAGGGCGGCATCATCTGCATATGTAAGTTTTGGAATTTAATTTCAAGCAATTATTAATGAATAAACATTGTATGATGTCTCATTATTTTTGACGTTTTTCATTACATCTGCATATTTATATATTAACTCTGCTGTGAAGATCAAACCAGTTTCGACGTTTCAGCGGCTAATCTGACTTCTGCTAGTATTTCATGATTCAATTAAATGGATCATATCTACTGTAAACCCCCATATCTCTCATGATGCTCCACAAGTTTTAAAGTTGAACGTAGTTGAAGGTCTTACTGTAATTTATGAAGCTAGTAAGAAGATCTGTATTATGTTCTATGTATTTCTGAAAGCCGGCTCTCGTGTTGAATATACAATCCCTGGTTTCTTTGTCTGGTCTTAAAATAGCCTTTACTTCTTGTAATGTATAATCTAACTAGATTTAAACATTTTAATGATGGTTAGTCGCAGGAGTTTGCGAGCATGACTTACTGGACATATGTAAATCTTCGTATAGTCCATACCGTGTGGTGTTGGTGATCATGTCTGTGCATAGTCTTATACTTCGTGTACTACCAATCATTTATGAATCTGATGTTTCTCCATATCATGTCAATCAATTCAACATCATCTCCCTTGGTCTCCCCCTGCCTCTTCTCCTCTTCTTCAACATTTGTGACGACATACTTCAGCTTCCCTCTTCTCATAACATGCCCAAAGAATGTGGACTGTCGTGTAACCAGTTAGAGTAACTAATTAGAGTAACCAGTTAGAGTAACTAGTTAGAGTAACCAGTTAGAGTAACTAATTAGAGTAACCAGTTAGAGTAACTAATTAGAGTAACCAGTTAGAGTAACTCATTAGAGTAACCAGTTAGAGTAACTAAATAGAGTAACCAGTTAGAGTAACTAATTAGAGTAACCAGTTAGAGTAACTAATTAGAGTAACCAGTTAGAGTAACTAATTAGAGTAACCAGTTAGAGTAACTCATTAGAGTAACCAGTTAGAGTAACTAATTAGAGTAACCAGTTAGAGTAACTAATTAGAGTAACCAGTTAGAGTAACTAATTAGAGTAACCAGTTAGAGTAACTAATTAGAGCAGCCAGATCTCTTTTTGAGTTAACTTCTTTTAATATATTTTCATTGCTCTTTCTAAGCGCCCACGGTGTTCTCACCATACGAATACAGATACATATACAATCAGAAACAGTTACAAGTTAATACTTACTGTAACGCATCGCTGTACCTGGCGATGTAGGTCTACTTGATACTGTTATTGAAGACGTCCATAATAGAATATTACAATAATTATGGACAAGACATATGTTGCATGGGGATTAAAAAAGTAATGTTTTAAGAAAACATACTGTACTATAATCACGTGTCCTTAATACAAAATGACCGTTCAAAACAGACACGGCATATTATCCAATCAAAACTTTGGCCATATCTTCGCTAGGTAGGTGCAAAGGTAGAGGGGCGGCTGGCCGAGTGGCTAGAACGCCGCTTTTTCTTCTTCAGGAAAAATGGGCTCGAATCCTCGGTAAGGTGTGAATTTTGTTCTCTCGTGGGCAAACAGAAAACCATAACATCACAGTTCGCGGCTAATACGGCCTTACTTCCTCAGGCTCAATCCCCCCCACCCCACCCTTCCCCCTATCCTACACCGCAAGGCAGGCTGTAGATGACAGTTGAAAGATGACAGATGCAACGAAAATAACGAATGAATGAACCAACAACTGAAATGCAAATTACATGTTGCCATTTACTTGCAGCAATAATATTAAACCTGCACCATTAGAATGAGAGAGAAGCAATGGTATCATTTGAATAATGCATATTGCAATGATGATATACTTAAACATTTGTTTACTGTCATTTCCAAAGGTAACAAAAAATTTTGCTCTCTCTCTCTCTCTCTCTCTCTCTTTCTCTCTCTCTCTCTCTTTCTTTCTCTCTGTCTCTCTTTCCCTCTCTCTCTCTCTCTCTCTCTCTCTCTCTCTCTCTCGGCTCTGGCGAATAAGTTACGGACGCAATTCGTAATCCCGCATTATTGAAGCACGGCTGTGGGCGATTTGGCAGCAGACCGCCTGGTGTTGTTTTTATAAAATGGTATGAGAGCCAGTCTTTCAGAATGCAATGGCAATCTACTGAACATAAACTTGCCCAAGAATCACAAACAGCCAACAAATTCTGGAGTTGACTGCGACGTTCTCTAAATGATATGAATCTAGCTCTTTCGCTCTCTCCCTCTCTCGCTCTCTCCCTGTGTGTGTGTGTGTGTGTGTGTGTGTGTGTGTGGTGTGTGTGTGTGTGTGTGTGTGTGTGTGACCAAGATAATTCATCACTCTTGTCGTCAGAAGGCCTTAACTGGCATTGGCTTTACGGAGTTAAAGCAACAACTAGGACAGACAGACAGACAGAATGACAGACAGACAGACAGAAAGACAGACAGGCAGGCAGGCAGGCAGGCAGGCAGACAGGCAGGCAGGCAGGCAGGCAGGCAGGCAGACAGACAGACTCTGGCCAACTGGATTCTAATTTGGTAAAACAGTTTTGTTTAGCTCAGCACATGGGACTGCTACGTTAGGGATTAGTCAATAATTACACCGAGCACTTTGTTTTCTGATATCCCTGGTAGCGTAATGGCTTGACCCATACCTGCCGGTCCAATTGTCTTGTGTGCAGCCAGATTAATATCTCTATAACACTAACATTACCCATCAACCCCAAGTGAGCGAAGGCAGTTAACCCCCACACTCATAACCCTTGATCATGGATAGGAATATTTCAATTTAGTTTTAACTAGGCTGTCTGTTTATATGTTATATCTCATTCATTGAGTTGTGATTTTCCTTTGTAACTTGTACCGTTTTCAATAGCGTATGTATATAGTATTTCAAAACTGTCGCACTGCGAACTGATATACAACGAACAATTATATATCGGAAACTACTTGTAGTTAAGTCACAAATTACTTACCGTACCGTGGTCTTGGATGCAACTGTTTGCCTCGGGTCATTGGAGTACTTGGTGCTGGGATAATACGACAATTGGTTATGTAACTGACGCTGTAAACGCAATGTACAATCAAGTGTGAAAGGATGAAAAGTCCTTTATTCACACCTTGAGGTGTATTGGGTATATGTGACTAACCCCATATGTCTATGTGGACTAATCCACACTCATTGGGTGATGGAGTCAATATCCAACCGACCACTTTAGTTGCCTGGGCATTTTCCATTCCCTTTGAAGCTAGGTCGACTTGGGAGACAGGATCAATTTAAAACATCAACCTCGATGGGGATTCCAACACATGAGGAATGGGCAGGCAGGCCAGCGCGCTACTGGGGCTCCCATTGGTACAGATTATTATTAAAATTAAGCTTGTAGTTCTACTGTGGCAAAATTGCAACTAACTGTTTGTAGCAGTAGGTTGTTAACATTATAAAATCTGTGAGGGTTATTCTCTTTAGAATACGTAACTTGTTTGTGCACTTTCTGTTTTAGCGTAGACTGGAGTTCAACGCCCAATAGTGGTGTCATTTTCCCGACTAGTACAACCATTGGTATCAGTCCAGACTGATAAGACGGGTTCTAGAGATGAAAAACCAAGTATGAATTTATATATCTTAGGCGTATCTGAAACAAGATGGACAGATACAAGTTATATACGGAGAGAAGATTACATATTCATTAACTCAGGAGGAGATCCTCACGAGAGAGGAGTAGTAATTTTAATAAAACGAGATTTAGAGAAAAATATTAATGGATTCTGGACTCATAGAGATGGGATGATACTTCTCAAAATTAAGGCAAGACCGTTCAACATAGTAATTCTTCAGACATATGCTCTAACAACTGATTATAGTGATGAACAGCTAGAAGAATATTATGAAGACCTACAACAAACACTGAAAGTTGTAGAATCATCAGAGGTCCTAATTGTCATGGGAGACATGAACGCAAAAGTTGGAAAAAATAAATATAAGCAGATAGTAGGGCAATATGGTATGGGAAACGGAAAAGATAGAGGAGATCGGCTGATACAGTTCTGTGAAGAAAACAATCTTATTGTTTATAACACATTGTTCCAACATAACTCTAGGAAATTGTATACGTGGAAAAGTCCTGGAGATAGAACAAGAAACCAAAATAACTACATTATGATTAGAAATACATTTAAAAAACAATGTTTAAAATGCCAAAACATACCCTGGTGCTGATATCAACTCTGCCCATAATCCTGTAATCTTCAAAATTATAAATACAACTTAAAAGCCCAGGAAGTAAGTTACCATTCAACAGCATACCACAACAAACAATGATGTACAGACCAGATGGAAACAGAGGAAGAGGCCAGCCACGTAAATGTTGGACGGAGGGAATAGCAGAGTCCATGGGAATATCGATACATGAAGCCCATAATCGGGCACTCTCACGATGTTTTTACTTCACCTCGACACCGCAAGGTACAAAAGGAACATGTTGAGATGAGATAATGAGATGAACCCGGGAATATGGACATCGAAGACACTTCAAGCAGATATATCGGCATTGAAACAACCAGAAATAAGTCAACTATACCTGGTTGAAGTAAAAAATAGATATGATAGGCTAATCATTGAAAGTATGGAACAATATATACGTGAAAATCCCGAGGATAAAATTAATACAAAAACCAGTATAGAGGTTGCAAATACCACCTTTCCAGTGAAGATAAATAAAAGAAAACAATTACGGATAACCGATGACATCTTGAGTAAAATGACTCAAAGGAAGAAAGCAAAGAACACTCCAGAGTATATATTAATATTCAGAGAAATACGTCACATGTGCAGTTGCTAAAGAAGAGTGCTTGCAGAAACAATGCGAAGAAATAGAGGATCTGGGAATAATACACAACTCGAAAGAATTACATGAACATATAAACAGATTTATAAAGAAGAAAAATAGTATCACAGGAAACGGTTGTATCAGAGGAAAAAATTGAGAAATTATCATTAATAACACTGACATAATAAAAAGATGGACAGAGTACATGGAAAATTTGGTCTGGGACAACAGGGTCATTAGACCAACATTGTATAAAACTCAAGATGGACCAAAAATATTAAAGGTTGAAGTTAAAAAGGATATTAAAAAGATGAAAGAAGGAAAGGCTGCAGATCCTGACAAGATAACAACAGAGATGATAAAATCCTTATCCAGCATTGGTATTGAAACTATCACATAATTATGTAACGATATATATAATACTGCCGGTCTCCCTGGTCAAGAAGTTAGCAGCTTTCTCCGTAACCCCGAATACTCTCGTGGATGATGTGAGCGCAAGAGAATTGGAAGCGGTTCGAGTCGAGCCAGTGACTTATGAGAGTATGGAGCCGGTCGTTCAGAAAGCAATGGCAAACTACTGAGCGTAATCTTGCCAAGAAATCAACAATAAGCTGAAAGATGCTGATGTTGACAGCGATGTTCTGTAAAGGATATGCAAAACATTATATATATATATATATATATATATATATATATATATATATATATATATATATATATATATATATATATATATATATAATACTGGGTACATCCCGAAGGATTTGAAAACATCCATGTTCATCACACTTCCGATGAAGCCAAGAGCTATTGATTGTGAGGATTACAGAACTATTAGCTTAATGAGCCATATAACTAAGATACTACTCAAGGTCATTACAAGGAAGAATTCAATATAAAATAGATGAGGAAGTAGTTGAAGAACAATTTGGGTTCGCACACACAGAGGCACCAGAGAGGCAATTATCTGTTTGAGGATGTTAATTGAAACATATATAGAAGTTCAAAAAAGTATAAATGTTTGTTTTATAGACTACAAGAAAGCTTTTGGAGTACAACATGAACGACTAATTACGTGCCTTCAAGATATAGGAGTAGACGGAAAGGACATCAGATTTATTAGTAACTTGTACTGGGAACAAGTGGCGTCTATTAGATGCGGTAATAACTATTCGTCGCCTACAGAAATAAAAAGAGTAGTACGGTAGGGATGTGTACTGTCCTCGAGCCTCTTCAACCTATATACAGAAAGAATTTTTAAACAAGATGAAATGCCTGGACTTAACATCAATGGAAGAATCATAAACATTCTTAGGTGTGCTGACGATATCGTGTTACTAGCAGAAAGTGAGCAAGAGTTACAAGACTTAGTGGGACAAGTAAACGGCACATTGCAGAATGTGGCTTAGATATTAACATTCAAAAAACAAAAACTATGCTAATTTGCAGTGAAAAGGAAAGGTCATCTATGAACATCACAGTAAACGGGCAGATACTAGAACAAGTAACAAGTTTCTACTATCTTGGACATATAATAACAGATGATGGCAGAAGTGAAATATAAATCAAAATGAGAATAGGAATGGCCAAAAATGCTTTCAACGGCATTAAATAATTATTAAGATCTAGAGATATACTACGTATATTCAGCGCTAATGTATGGCGCGGAAGCCTGGAAATTGAACAAGCAACTTGAAAGTCGCATAGATGCCCTGGAGATGTGGATATACCGACGAATAGGTCGTATTTCATGGAAACAAAAACAATCAAATGCAGAGGGTCTAGAAAAAACTGGGAATGAAGAGAGAGTTGATGAAAGAAATAAAAAGGAGGCAAGTGGAATATTTTGGCCACGTTAACAGACATGATACTCTTATAAAAACCATACTGGAAGACAATGTTGAGGACAAGTGAGCAAGAGGTAGACAATGATACAAGTGGGAAGATAACATCAAGAGATGGACTAACATCAGCCTGACAGAATGTACAGCCAAGGCGAGAGACAAACAGTGTTGGGGATCCATTGCAGCCAACCTTCTTTGTGGAGACGGCACCTGATGGATTGATTGATTGATCTAGAGATGAGCCTAGCAAAGGTTTAAGTGGCAAACCCACGTGTATCGTAATTTCATCGTGTGATATAAAGGTTATTCAAAGATCCCTTTTATAATGATTTTTTAAACGAGTGAATTAATTTAACGCTTTATTCTAGAATTCCAAGAAACATTGAACACAGGTTTTGAATGTGTGGCCATCGTTTCGTTTCCTGTAATCGTTGACCCGTTAGTTTACAAATAAAAAAGGTTTCTAGCCACCACAAGTGTACCAGTCTCGGTTCTACAAGAGCTAGAGCTCTGGTCTTGAAAATACCGTCTGCCAGGGTTACAGTTCTTATATTGAAGGTACCGTCTGCAAGGTTTGGTGTTCTTATCTTGAAGGTACCGTCTGCAAGGTTTGGTGTTCTTATCTTGAAGGTACCGTCTACAGTCTGAAGTTCAAATTTTGGAAATAACATCTGCAAATTCTGTAGGAGATACCGTCTGTAGGGCTAGAGTTGCAAATCGTGGAGTTACCGTGCATACAGAGGGTTGTAATAATGGAGGCATCGTCTGTACGGTGGGAGTTGTACACATCTCTCTCTCTCTCTCTCTCTCTCTCTCTCTCTCTCTCTCTCTCTCGCTCTCTCTCTCTCTCACACACACACACACACACTCTCTCTCTCTCTCTCTCTCTCTCTCTCTCTCTCTCTCTCTCTCTTTCTTTAAAAAGAAACGCGTTTCTCATCTATAAGATACCGACTGTGCTCTACTTTATTAGGCAAGGGAGTATCCGTGGCAAAGTCGTTAAGCCGACTGCCTCGCACTCCGAAAATTGTATGTTCGATTCCAGACTCGGTCGATCCGTTCATAATTACAATTTTCGCAGAGACTCTTAGAGGTCGTCTCTGGAGCAACTGAGTTCATGCTTTGTGCAACACTTTTGTGAGGCCACTCTGTGGAAAGACCGATCCATATTGGATACAATCTGGTGTAATTGAGTCGAACCCCTCACCTATAAACCCCTCTTTCAAACGGTAACTTTACGTTATTTGCGTCTTTCGACCGACCCTTCAGAATTCCTTGTAGCATATGTTCACCCACACCCATAGGTTTGCTTCCCTCCGAGTTCATGGCTCACTCGTCCAGACTGTAGTTATGTTGAATGGCCTCTCGACCACCTTTTAAGGCTGGTCTATGATCGCGGACAGCCCTGGTTGGCTGACTTGAACGGAATCAGTCAGGCCACAAGTTCCAATTTGCATTTTCTTGGGGTTAAATCTTCTGTCCAGTAAAGATTTCACATAGACCACAACAGTAAATAAGGAAGTAAATTAGTTCCTTTCATCGTGGTTGCATCGTCTGCACACACACATACACATGCGCGCGCGCATGCACCACACACACAAACACACACACACACAGAGCAAGAGAGAAAAAAAAAGGGGGGGGGGGGGGTCCAGAGAGAAAAAGAGGCAGTTTTCGCCTAGCTCAATTATCAATTCTAATAAATCTTACAAATGCCCAATCGATTGATCAGTGTAGTTAGTTGAATATTTTCCCCCGTACGTCTCTCTCTCTCTCTCTCTCTCTCTCTCTATATATATATATATATATATATATATATATATATATATATATATATATATATATATATATATATATATATATATATATATATATATATATATATAAGATAATTAAGTTGCATGTCCTTCACAGGATGTAGCAATCAACCCCAGCATTTTCGCTGTTCGTGATTCCTGGGCAAATGTTACGTTCAGTAGTTTGCCATTGCTTTCTGAACGACCGGCTCCTACACCTTTTTCTAAAAAACCAGCTCCGCTGTGTTACGAACCCGGGTATACGGGCTCACAAACCGCGTTCGCAAGCCCTTAGCCAAAGAGACCGGTATATATATATATATATCCCCATCTCTCTTTAACTCAAGTTTTTTTTTTTCAATGTACATGTGACATGGTTGTGATCATTGATGTGCGAGAGATGAATGATTGGAGGCACCGAATGTAAGGCTAGTCTGAGTGCCCAGTTAGTGATTCTCTCTCTCTCTCTCTCTCTCTCTCTCTCTCTCTCTCTCTCTCTCTCTCTCTCTCTCTCTCTCTCTCTCTGGTATTTCTTCCTCCTCCTCACCTTTTTCCCTTTCTCGTTCCTCCTCCTCCGCCTCCTTCTGTTCTTCTTATTATTATAATTCTCCTCCTGCAACTGCTTCTCCTTCTCCTCTTCCTCATCACCCTTCTCCTCCTCCCTCTTCATTTTGGACCATAACATGAATGTCCCATTTGATGTGTGAAACATGTTCACAACAGAACAGAGCTAGAATTCCAAAGCATAATGCCTGGGCATTAAATCAGAGAACATGTGTTGCCATTGCGGCATGATCCTTCTCTCGGCCTTGCCTTGTTTTATCCAGAGGAAGGGATAACCAGTACGTCTGGAATAAGGTAGGCTGCAGATGCTCGCGGCTCAGCATCAAACCTCCAAGAGCAGGAGGTGGGTAGCGGCCTGGCCCTCACATCCGGGGCGTTTGACTTAGAGACGTTCAGCCATATCCCTCAGCTGAGTGCCTCATACCAAGTGTCTGGACCAGTATGAGCGTGTACATCTGTCATCGTAAGAGTCTAGACCATAAAAGCGTGTACAGTACTATCGTCAGACTCTCCGCCTGACACTGTGGGATCCCGCGACCAGCGAGAATCGCCCCACCTGAGATATTTCTCGGCTGTTGCGAACAAATCTCCGCTTGAATTAATAAGTAAAGAAACGATAAAAGTAGTGGTATTTCAATTGCGCTTATGCTCCCACCTATGCTACACCCTTCATGTGTCTTCACAAAGTCAGACTCTAGAGTCAAGCTCAAATATATATCTTAATGAAATATTTAAGTGATTGATCGTACGCAACATTAACGCGCCGCTAATATGTACAAACCCTATCGTGTGAGATGTCTGGCTTAGAATAATTAGTTTATGTAAAGAACAGTTTATGACGAACTGGTAATATCATGAGCATGGTGGGACGCCAATTCGACACCTGAGCTCGTCACTGGTCATAGTGAGGAATGAATTGGTCACCCATCTTTTCTTGCTCTCAGGCCTATAAAGTGTGATAGCGCTATCACATCACTGACGCATAGAAGAAAATTGCTTCAGGACTAATAACAATCAAGAAAACGTCTTGATGTATCTCTTGGTACAAAAGGATGGTCGTCTTTCTTGTGGCAACAAATACCTAAAGTAATTACTTTTTAAGGTATTTACTTCTTCAAGTAGTTACTTCCGAACACCTTCGATTATCGTTGGACCAGCCGTTATAGTGTGTGGGCTGTCGCAAGAAAAAGAGTGTGTAAGTGATTCTGGAAGATCGTTTTTTCTATGCACGTGAAACGTAAACGATAAGCAGATTTGTCGAGAAATATGTGACGACAGCAGAAATATAGTTTCTGAGGCAACTGCAAACAATTTCACGGAGGAACAGGGAAACAAAACAGCCACTCCATATTAGAACGTAATTGTAACCGCTGTCCTTAAAAAGCAGATCAAATCGTAACATATTCAGTGCTAAACAAAAAATAGGTTTGGATCAAATAAAAATGGATGGCGGAAAATGGAAAATAGAGGTGTGTCACAGTTATGGCTTAAAAGTTGTTAATATGATAGCTGACATGGTGTATTATATATCAAATTAAAGGGGGTAGCATGAGAAAAACTACTGTATATAAGCTTGTGGCAGATCTGGGATGTCGCATAAGACGATTAATCATCCCATGGCAATTAATCAGTTAAATTGATTACTCAAGTTAGACGTTTATAACCAAGATTTGCATGGACGTGTCACGGGGATAAATAAACCTGAAATGATAGTGACAACTGGCACAATGCCGGAACAGAGCACAATGATGACACAGAGATACATAGCTGGATGAAGACACAGAGATAAATATCTGGTGGTTTGACCAAAAAGCATAATCGGGACACCACCAGATGTGAATAAGACTGGTAATCGTGTGAAATAGCGAACTGTGACTGTTAACGCTTATCAACATTAACAATATAATGATGACGATATTTATCCTGTTTGATAATGAATAATTTTATATTAAACTTCTTTCTGGATCGCCAACTGGGTTTAGTCCACAGAAGTCAGTTTTTACTGACAAGTATTCTCAGCTCATGGGTAAACACAAATGCCTTACTGTTAAGCTTCTCTACAAATATGTGTGTCTTTAAGTGTGCCAACTTTAAACCCAAGAATTTGAAGTTCCGAAGACTGTAATTCCTACATTTCTTTGTCGGGTATAAGAGGACAAACTATTAATACACGAATGAATGAAACAAAGAAAGAAAAGAAACATGTCATATACCAAATTTACGCCTTTATTTTAACATATGGATGACAGATGCCAGGTTACAACAACGGGAGTGATGACAAGCGATGTCTTGATGTTAGCCGACGTTGACATTTAGGCAACAAGGTCGTACAGACGTACCTGACTGCGTTCCTTTGTTAACTTTTGGGCTAAGCTGTGTGGATTTGTCGACACCTGGCAACAGAAATAAAAAACACGCTTCTTATATTATCACAGGGGTAGAACAGACAGCAGCTGAAACTGTGGAACACAGTAACATTGATACATTGGTAACAACGCTTAATGAGATCCGTGCTAAATTAGATAGTTGGGCATGCTTGCCAAGGCTATAGCCCGTATTCAGTTCCATGCACACGCAGGAATTTTTTTCGGACCAGTACAGCTGGGAATTGACACAGCCTTATAAAATGGGCCTAGGAGTTAGCGACTGTCTCCGAAATCCCGTATACTCTCGTGAGTAACGTGACGACGGCGAGAATCGGTAGCGGTTCTACTCGCGGGGGTAACTTACGAGGTATGTGAGCCGGTCGCTCAGAAAGCAATGGCAAACTACTGAGCGTAATCTTGCCAAGAAATCAACAATCAGCTGAAAGATGCTGATGTTGACAGCGATGTCCTGTAAAGGATATTCAAACATTTAATTTATAAAATGGACACCGAATAATTTTCATAATCGTCAATGCACTTTCAGAGAACGAAAGGTTGCGAGGGGGTAAACTCGTGAACAGTTCTCGGAATGCAGAGGTCTTGAATATAAGAAGGCCTAGTACATTACAAACCCTAAGACACAATTCATCATGGAACTATCTTTGCATTTTTACTTTGACCGTTATTGCTACATTTAGAGTGTCAACATGTATTTGTACTGAAGATTTACAATATCAAGTTATTTATACTTGTATATATAAGTAAAAGGAGGGGGCGGGGCTGAGTGGTCTTGAGGTATGGTGTCCGCATCGAGTGCTGGAGGTCCCGGGTTCAAGCCCCGGTGAGGGCCGGGATTTTTTCACGTGGACTTCTAGTAACAAAATTTCCCCTGGTCTCTGTGTAGTGTGATAGGACGCCCGTGTGAATGTTGCGCATGTAAAAAATTCCCTTGGCAGTTGGAAATCGAAAAAGAGTAGCCTAACGGCGGTGCCCGGGCAAAATTTCGAGTTAAAAATCTGCCCAAAGTATTTTAGGAACCTCGCCGGTGCTACGGAGTTCGTACACTGAGCTGAGATTGTCCGGACTCAAGCTTGAGTTAGGAGTAGAACGAAACACTTATGGGTTATACCCGTGTGCCGTGAAGTTCAACTAAACTAAACTAAAAGGTTCCTAATAAAGTTAGCACCAGACTTACAATGTTTAACTCCAATGTTAGATCGGTACTGCTATATGGGCCAGAAAGATGGAGAACAACTAAAGGGATTACTAATAAACTATAAATATTCACTAATTAGGAATGCAATGGCATGAGAGAATCACTGATGTAGAGCTCATGGAGAGAATTATACAAATGCTAGTGAACCAAGAAGTGAGGTATGACTCTGGAAGGACGCAAGCTGAGAAAACCTGATGACAAGTAAGTAAGTAAGTAAGTAAGTAAGTAAGTAAGTAAGTAAGTAAGTAAGTAAGTAAGTAAGTAAATCTTTATTTTCCAAGGGTTAAGAATTGGGCACGCAGGCCCGTTTGACATTCTGCCCCTCCTCTCATACATTCTTTCATTCAACACCTCTTATTAGAGAGAATACAAGTTTGCAGGGCACGTGCCTACCTCAGAGTTAACGCAAACACACAACATCCACTGCATAGTGAAATTAGGAAGGTGAAGGGCAGCAGGTTAAAAAGAGGACGGTCGTGGATGGGTCAAGCCGAAGACATTCTTCAACAGGTGTGTTCACTTGAGGACTTAGAACCTGGCGAGGAGTGGGTGCAAGTGCCAACAGACTTCTGCACATCCGTTTCAGTTTGCACCCAACTAGACAGAAAATGCAGACAAGAAAATCCGGCTGCTGTGGAGGCTGAAGTACAAGCGTTGATTTTCGAGAATTCGCTAGACAGTGGCGCGGTCATCTACACAGATGGGTCGGTCGTCCGACATGTGAGCAGCTCATGGGCCTTTACAGCTCGGGCCGGAGGGAGAATTGTGAAGGAGGACTCTGGTGCTTTCACTGAAACCACAAGTAGCCTGACCATGGAAGTCATGGCAGTAAGTAAAGCAATAACATGGCTCGAGACACAGACATTCACTAGGGCTTGTTTCCTTAGCGACTCAATGAACATGATCAAGAGGATAGAGGAGGGGGTCGATCCGAAGAGAATGGGTGCTGCCTCTGGTGCGGTCTCGGCTGGCAAAGATTAGTTTCATCTTCGTGCCAGGGCATGCGGGAGTACAAGGAAATGAGCGGGCTGACAAGCTCGCAGGTGAGGCTACTGTGGAGGGCGGACGCGCCATGGACCAGGCTGACATTCTGAATGCTCTACGAGAAGTAAGACTTTTGCGAGAACCAAGTGATGACTGTGAATCTACAACAATGGCCAGACTGCTAGAGCAGCAAATTAAAAGAGGGGTGGCCAAACAAGAACACTACGCAGGAAGCCAAAGAAGATTGATAAACCAACACAGAACTGGCGTCGTTAGCCGCTACACGCTGCGGGATTTGCTGAGGAGGGGATCCGAGCACTTATGGACTGAATGGTTCGATGTGCAATGAGGATGATCTGTCGACTAACTAACTAACTAACTAACACCTCTTATGAAGCAATTCTTTGACAACAAAAGAACAATAAGCATTAAAACGCATGAAAAATAATCAATAATACATGACTCGTTGAGGCAACGTTTAACATGGACATCATGAATACCCAATGTGGGTGTAACGTGCCACAAATATGGGAATGTTGTTGTTGTTGTTTTTTTTTTTTTGGCTAGTTGTCGTTCGAGATAATTTACCATTATTATTGTCTTTGTTGCTGTTTTTTTTTTTTTTTTAAGGGGGCATGTAGTCTGTCCTGAGGTAGTGTATATCAATATAACTAGACACTCTCTTGTGTTGAACCCACAGGGCAAACGAAATAACAGGAAACATAAAGACACCCGGAGAAGAAAAATACAGACAGAGATTAATAATATGGGAGGACATGGAGGAAGCTGTAGAGACAGCAACAGATAGGACAGCTTGGCTTGGTTTGGTTGAGAACCTCTGCCCCGGTGGGGGATAAATGGCAGAAGAAGAGATGGATACTAAGCGGGTGCGTTGGTGTAACGGTTAAAACATTATGCTGAGAATGGCATGAGCACGATCGGAGAAGAGTTCAAGGTAAGCTCTCGACGTTAGCTGCAGGAAGGAAAGACTGGTCATCTAGGACAGCAAATGTAGAGGGTCCTAACACTTTACGCCGGTCTTCCTGGCCTAGGAGTTAACATCTTTCTCCGTAATTCCGTATATTCTCGTGAGTAACATAACTTGCGCGAGAATCGGTAGCGTACTCGCCGCGTTGGTAACTTGCGGGGTATGTGAGCCGGTCGCTCAGAAAGCAATGGCAAACTACTGAGCGTAATCTAGCCTAGTACATCAACAGCAGCTGGAAAATGCTGATGTTGACTGCAACGTCCTGTACGGGATATGCACTAAAAAAACAACACTTTACGTTTCCACAGAATGTTACTGCTGCAACACTTCTTACAGACACAGCGCCTGAAACCATCGATTGATGTCATAATTAAGGATGTGAATACCACTATGCTTGAAGCACACAAAAGAGTGTGATCCGCGTGTCCCTTTTTAAACTAACCTGAAAGTAAGGACGTGGTTATAGGGAATCATGGACAGCAGTATTTAGTCATGTCAGTCATCATGTGCCATGTCGTAAACATTGGGGCTTTCGAGATCAAATGTTACAAAAGCGTTTAGAATATATGGACCCAGAAAAGAAAAGTGATATTGTGCAAGATCTGAACATCGAAGAAACCGGTCATAAACAACATCAAGTCTTGGAAAGTGTAATACGTTGGTCATATTACGGAGAAGTTGCGGTTGCGTAGGGTCTAGACCAGTGGTTCTCAACCTTTTTTGGCCCGTTCCCCCCTTCACCATATTTTCAGAACGTCATTCCCCCCCCCCTTCCTATAAAAAATTTGGCCCGTTCCCCCCTTCATCGTATTTTCAGAACGTCATTCCCCCCCCCCCCTTTCATATATCATATCTAAAAATCCCCCCCCACCCCTATACAGTATACGTAAAAATATAAGGTAAATTTAATAGCACATACTAAAACAAGTCTAGACATCCACATAAAACATGATTTGTGGGTCTACTGACTTTATAAAATGAATTTTCGAAGGATGAGACGTACTTAACTGTAAAGTATGAAGGGAAAAACAATATCAAGTAATCGGTTCTTGTATTAACGTGATCTTGAAATGGTCTTCATTCCCCCCCCCTCCCTGGAAACCCTAAAATTCCCCCCTTGGGGGGAATTCCCCACCGGTTGAGAACCACTGGTCTAGACGATGGCTTGCCACAACTGTGGTCTTGGGTTCGTTGCGTATCAGGACTGTGTGGACTTTTTTTTTAAAGTTGACCTGAGCTCCCAAATCTGTCAAATGGACACCAGGAAGTGTCTTGAGAAGTAAAGGCAACCACGTGGTACCGCCCATATCACCCACTGAATACCCTTTGATCTATAAACACATGCGCCTATCTCCATATTCCCAGTGCGCCTTAGGCATGTAAACACATTTTACTTTATATTACATGTCACAGTGGCTTTGGAAGAACAGTGGTGGAAAGGCATGGCTCGTTGAAGACTAGTCAGAAGGCCACCTAGCTCGGGAAGGGCAGATGACATTAAAGAAATCTTGGGCATGAGGGTGCAACAGGCAGGATAAAAGGCAAGAGATCAAGAGATATTTCGGCGCGCCGTGATAAGAGTAACCGACTTGAAAAATCCTCCTCTGTGGTGATAGTAGAATATGTTACTGTTTTATTACACATTGTTCACATGAAATGTTAATGGATACTTACTCGGTGGTGATCTGTTTGGCGTCTGAACTGCTACACTAGTTCGTGCTGTAGGAGCAAACTCGGGAGATCCTGCAAATGGACACAGTATAAAAGGATTTAAGAGGTAAGATGACCTACTTCATTGCACTGGGTTTTATTCCATATGGCTCGGTTTCTTTCCGCAAGGTGGCTACGAAAGCGTCCCACACAGCACGAACTCCTTCGCTCCAGCGACGATCCCCAGGAGTCTCCGAGAAAATTGCACTCGTGAACCGAACGACGCAGACCAGAATCGAAACCACAACCTTCGGATCGCTAGATAGCCGGTGTAACCAGGGAGGCTGTGCAAACCGGCAAATAATAAAAGACCTAGTACGGCGAAGTTATTTATAGAGACGGTGGAAACGATAAATTTGTATTATTATTGTCGTGATCGACATCATCATCACTATGTGGTTTTCTTCAACATATTAAACACGACCACTACCATAATTCCAATGATCATAGCTATAACTTAGCCTACTCTGTAGAATACGGGCATTTAACAGCCCCTTTCCATTGGTTTAATTTATAATCCGAAAGAGCGCATTTAATTTTGCTCAACTTGATTCGATTAACGTAATTGTGTCTTGTATATTTTTTCTTTAAAAAATAACAGGAAAAGGGAACTGAATATGGAAGAGATACAATTACGTTCCAATATGGAGTGACGGTAACACTGGACAGCATAATACACACGAGGTCGGAAATCTCATTCATCGACATGCTAGCTAAAACATAGACAGACAGAATATCATCGAGAATTATGACTATAAGATTTAAAGATACTATTAGAACAACAACGATTATAAGATTTATGCACCATGTCATGATACTAGCACCGATGAAGTAAAACACGACTTCAACAACGAGCTGTCCAGCACAAAACACAACATACGAAACTCGGATGACATAATTGTGGTAGGAGATGTCAAAGGTAGGGTAGAGAAAAGACGATTTCCGTGGCATACATATCACAAATAATACAGTGACACCTAGTGGTGGTTCTGGCAGGAGTGCCGTGCTTGCATGCACGGAGGCAGCCAAATCCCATGGGCGGCCGGGCGGACTCGTTATTCTACACTTTTTAAACTAAAATAATTATATAATTCAATCTGTTTTTAATACTAGAACAGTGTTTCTCAACGGTGGGGAATAGTAGGATTTCCGGGGGGGGGGGAAATTGGGGAGAGGGGGGGGGGGGTTAAGATTATTTCAATATCGCGTTAATACAAGAACAGATTACTTGATATTGTTTTTCCCTCCATACTTTACTGTTCTGTACTTCTCACTCTTCTTAAATTCGTTTTATAACGTAAATAGGCACACAAATCACGTTTTATGTAGATGTCTAGATTTGTTATAGTATGTGTTATTAAATTTAGCTTCCATTTTTACGTATACTGTGTAGGGGCGGGGGGATTTCGTCTCATCTCATCTCATCATGTTCCTCTTGTACCTTGCGGTGTCGAGGTGAAGTATAAACTTCCTGAGAGTGCCCGATTATGGGGGGATTTATAGGGAGGAAATACAAAATGGGGGGAGGGGGTGACATTCTGATCATATGGTGAAAGGGTGCATGGGCCAAAAAAGGTTGAGAACCACTGCACTAGAACATTACATACAACTATAGGAAAGAGAAACAGAGTACAACAGACCGCAACATAATTTGCGAACAGGTGGCGGCTATAGCTCTCTGCACAAATTCTAACTTGTGCAGTCGCCGGAAATAAAAGAGGAATGTACAAGGGCATCAAGCAAGCTGTCAATCCATCAAAAAATAAGATGGGACCTTTACGATCATCAGAGGGGATATTCATGAAAGATCGAGCGAAACAAATGGTCGCTGGATAGAACACTATTCAGAGCTATACTCAGTTGGGAACACTGTGGGAGAAGAAGCTCTGGAAGCCACTGAACAACAGTCCACCATGCATGCCCTGGATAACGAACAGTGCCTCACAGAAATCAGCGAAGCACTTGACACCCTCAAATCCGGCAAGGCACCAGGAAAATATGGTATTCCACACGAAATCTTAAAATGATGCAAAGAAACAATCATCCCAGAACAGTATGCAATACTTCAGCTCAGCTGGAAAGAAAGATCAGTACTACATGATATGAGGGGCGTAAGCATTGTTAACATTTATTTTGTTTTAAAAAGGGGACAGAAGCGACTGCACCAACAATCGCGGCATTTCAACAATCCACAACATTACAGGCAACAAAAAAAAAAAGTCGCTTAAAAGTCGACAGGGTCGACTTCATAGCACCGGGTTTTATCCCATATGGCTCGGTCTCTTTCCGCAGCGCGGAAAGCGTCGCATAAAGCACGAGCTCCGTAGCTCTAGCGACGACCCACAGGAGTCTCCGAAAAATTTAACTCGTGAACCGAAGAACGCGGCCCGGAATCGAACCCACAACCTTCGGAGCCCGAGTTAAACGGCTTGACCACTTCGCCACGAAGACTCCCATCTGCATTACACTCTCTCTGCATTACAGGCAAGATTTTCGCTAGAGTAATCCTAAAAAGATTACACATTCTTGTTGAAATAATTTACCCCGAATCACAGTGTGGATTTATACCCAACGGGTCCACTATCGATATGATTTTCTCACTCAGGCAGATCTAAGAGAACTGCAGAGAACAGAGGAAGCCATTACATATTGCCTTTATCGACCTCACAAAGGCATTTGCCTCGTGAGCAGAGACGGCCTTTTTAAGATCTCTGAGAAGGCAGGATTGCTCAACATCCCAGTCATTCAGCATCAGCAGCTGAGTAAAGCAGGGCTGCGTGCTTGCTCCTTGACTTTTTTGTTATCTTCTTCGTCTTTCTCTTAAGGCAAGTATGTGGGACTGCCACTGAAGGCATATACCTCCATACAAGATCTGATGGCAAACTTTTTAACCCATTAAGACAAAAATAAAATCAAGATTCATACGAGAACTACTTTTTGCATATGATACAGTACTGACTACTCATGCAGCAGAAGATTCACAAATGTTCATAGATCGTTTTGCAGCCGCCTGTAGAGACTTTGGGCTCACCGTCAGCCTAAATAAAACACAGGAACAAGATGCTGGCGTGCTTCCATCAATCACAATTTATAATTACGAATTGAAGGTTGTCCATGAGTTTGCATATTTGGGTCGATAATAATAGTTACCGGCCTCATTGGCGAAGAGGTTTCGGACGTGATTCGTAATCCCGTATACCAGGGTTCGAAACACAGCTGTGCTGGTTTTTTCGAAAAAGGTAAAGGTACCTATCGTTCGGAAAGCAATGGCAAACTATTGAACGTCAAACTTGCCCAGGAGTCACGAACAGCCAAAATGATAGGATTGATTGCAACGTCCTGTGAAGGACATGCATCTAAATTTAGAATATCAAATCATCTTTCCTTAGAGACAGACATCGACAGACACATTGGAAAAGCAGCAACAACACTTTCCAGACTAAGAGAGTTTGGAAGAACAATAGACTAACAGAGCGTACAACAGTTCAAGTATATAAAGCTTGTGTTGTTAGCACACTACACTATGGGTCTGAATCCTAGACCTTGTACTCACGACAGGAAAGAAAGTTGAATTCCTTCCGCATGAGATGTTTGAGACATAGCCTGGTCATATCGTGGAAAGACCATATAAGAAACACATGCTTGAGAGATTATTAGCATAGTACACTCGCTCCTCAAGCAGAGACGCCTCCGGTGGCTGTGCCACGTATCTCAAATGGAGGATGAACGTATTCCCACATATCTCATATACGGAGAACTGGCGACAGGGAAGAGGCCAACCGGAAGACCCCAAATGCGATATAATGATGTGTGTAAGAAAGATATGAAAATACAGATATGTGGAACAGAGTTGCAGCAGACAATTGTTCCTGGAGAAGAGATGTACGACACGGATTGATACTCTGTGAGCGCAATCTGATAAAAATATACTGAAGATAAGAGGCGCAAGCATAAATTGCAGTCACTTGCTGCGGGACCCGCCTCGGCCACAAATGCGGAAATTGTGACAGAGATTGTCACTCTCGTATTGGACTATACAGTCACCAGCGGCGCTGTCAGGTGCCTCCCCAGCGGCACAACTCTATAGTTCTATAGGACTGAAAGAGGCTTACTACTACATACAACTATATGAAAGATAAACAGCATTCTATGATGACGTGGTGAGAAAAGAGATATTGGAGAACATCGTGGCATCAGGTAAGATCAGCGTTAAAAGAGACAGAGGCAGACCAAGAGGAATTATGTTGGATGGATTGAGACGATGGCATAGAGGAATTAATATCGTCAGAAGAACTGGCCCAGAACACCAAGGACCCTGATCTGTGGAGAGACATGAACGCCTACGCCAGTTGGTAGATCACATGATGATGATGGTGTTTTAACAGAGAGATCGGCGATGAAATGGCCAACGTGTGATTATTAAGAAAGTATATAATATTTTAAAACCCTGTAGCCGTTAGTCTTAAAGCGAAATTAGCATCATTGTGTAACTGTTGATTGTTAACAGGTGATGGTGTGATGTTAAGGAAGGCACGCCTCAAATGACTCAGAATCGAATAAATTACAAATCAGTCAGATACAATTGTTTACATTCATCTTATCGGAGGATAGAGGAGCGGCTGGCCGAGTGACTAGAAGGCCGGACTCTCCTTCGGAAGACCCGGGTTCGATCCCTCGGTAAGGTGTGGGATTTTTTTCTGTCGGGGGAAAAAAGAAATCCTAACCTGTACAGTTCGCGGCGACTGCACTAGCCAGGCGGCCTTAATTCCTCAGGCTCAATGATCCCACTGCAATACACCGCAAGGTACTATATTGGCAGTAAATGACATGCTATCGGAGGATGGGACTATGACATCTATTTTAGTAGCAGTGTGCATGACGTGACGATTTATTGAATTAGCTGAGTATCGGAGCGTCATGTATCGGCTCCGCACTTTTAGAAGCCTCTTTGGATGGCAGGTAATTCCCATGGTCTTCCCCTGCCTTCCGTTGAGGGCCAGCTAGCACACATGTGGATTTTCCCCGACGGGATGGTTGATGTATCACAGTGGATAGAGGGACACATTTGACGTTAAAATATTTTGACCGTGAAACGTCCTAGGAAGTACCCCGGAAGGTTAACCCGGTCAACAAACGTCCTGAAAAATCGGATTTGTCAACCGAAAGATGTAAATACGGCTGTTCTGCTGTAAACTAGTAAAAAGCAATTATGCCCAATACCCCTCTTCACCCCACCCCAGGCCAATATCTGATGAACAAAGAAGAACATATGGAAAACTATAAAAAGGCCTCGACAACAGTTGTACAATTTATAAAGAGCAACAATTGTACTTTTCATCTGGAAAAGAAAGAAGACCATGGTGAACTATTATTGAGAGAATCATTGCAATTGTTTAGTTTCTAGCTGGGCAGATTTTAACTTTCAGATTGTGACAAGGAACAATTATATGAAACAAGCAATGGGATCTTTGTAAAGGCGATAGAAATGTTAACAATATTTGACCCCGCTATCTCACAGAAAGTTAATAGTATAACAACTGCTACATCTTAACTTGCTGAAAGTTATTTGCCATATTTCTTAAGACATAGTTTTCACAGAGAAATCATATATATTTTAACAATTGACATAAAACAACACAAAGTCATTTGTAAAGAAATCAACATATCTTTCGGTAATTCTCGATTACATGTCAGATGCCAGTCACATGTACCAGATAGAGTGAGTAGTAACAATTGTAATGTTGATAATTCGGGTTTTATCTATTACAGTTATCTTCCAAGTAAACTCTTGACCGAGTATGAACCAGATGTTCAAGATATGCGTGGACTGGGGTATGATAGCGGGGCAAGCATACTGATCGCTGACGAAAATTATAAATATAAATCCCAGAACGTTATTTGTACCTTGTGCATCCCATTAATTAAATGTAGTTGTTACTGATGCTGTCAAAGTAACATTTCAAGAAGTTAATTTGTTTAACATACCGGAGAACTGTACACATACTTGTCTGCATGCCCTTAAACGAGGAGCATTCAGTTATGTAATATTAGTAGACTAGCACTGAAATCTGTAAGTGATACAAGGTGGGAGTGCAGAATAAAAGGAATTTGATTTCTAAGATTCCTATTAAGTGAAGTAATGAACAGTTTACATGATACAAGAGACGGCGATTCCAGAAATATGACAAAACATACAACTCAATGTTTGATGTGTCGGACTGCGCCTTTTCAGCTAATTTGCTCTGTCTTTATATGAAACGATATTCTGTCAAGTAATGTTGTTAAATTGTTTAAATGTTATAACCTGGAGAAAAATCGAAATAAACTGTTTTTCAACAATTCCTAGCCATAGTTAATCGTCTCCCTTTAATACGCTTGATCTGGCTGTGTGGTGAAGGAGTTACGGACGTATTTCGAAATCCCAATACCGTGTTCGAAACACAGCTGCGGGCGATTTGGCAGCAGACTTCCTTGCGTTCGTTTTACATAGTTTGAGTGCCGGTCGTTCAGAAAGCAATGACAAACTATTGAATGTAAACTTGCCAAGAAATCACAAACAGCTAAAAAAACTAGGGTTAACTGCGTCGTCCTGTTAAGGATATGCAACTAACTTGTTAGAATATGCATAAAGAGAGTTTGTGGGGCTGTGGCAAGCATTCTTGCCTACCAGCCCGGTGGTATGTGTTCTAATCCAGGTCGAGTTAGATTTTTAAAATGTTGACCCGGGCTCTCAAGTCGACCCAGCCTAAAATGGGTACCACGACATATCATGGGAAGTAAAGACGGCAGCTCTATAAAAATAAGGGTCTAGCACCATATGCCCGTAGGCCTTAAGGTGTGTAATCGGTTCCTGCAATTTTACTTGTTTAAGTAACTTTTATAATAAGATAGCGTCGTACCTGAAGGTGGGTGTTGACCCCATAGGGAAACTCTCAGCGCCGATAGTCCTTCATCTGGAGAAATTAGACAAAGATGGTTGATTCTACGATGATGAATTACGATATAATCTCAGAGGTTATAATTAACAAGACCAGAATAATGTTATTTATGATTCAAACGATGATACAATCTTAAAAATAATGATCCATCCATCCATCCATCATGTGCCATGCCGGTAAGCGTGGGCGGTCATGTTCTGCCATCTCACTCGACCACCAGAGTCGTGGATCAGCTCCGTGTTTCTGTCTCGACCATGCCACAAGGCCAAGCCATCCAGGTACTTGGTCTGTTCCTCTCGATCTTACCAGTTGTCACCAAGTTCTCCAATCCATTTCTTCTCATAACATGCCCAAAAAATTTTGACTGTCTACGTCTAATTTCTCTAATCAATTTACGATCTTCATTTGTTTCTTGAAAATAATGATACAATCTTAGTAATGATGATAAATCTCAGTAATGATGATACAATCTCAGTAATGATGATACAATTTCAGAGGCTATCATTTATGTATTACTAGCTGACCGGGCCCGGCTTCGCCCAGGCCCTGGAGGGGATCTATCTATCTATCAGTCTGTCTGTCTGCTTGTTTGTCTGTCTGTCTGTCTGTCTGACCCGGCTTCACCCAGTCCCTGGTGGGGAGCATCTAATTTTATTCATATACGTAGTCATATAAGCTCTCCCGTTCCCGACTATCTGTTTGTCTGTCTATCTGTCTGTCTGTCTGTCCCGGCCCGGCTTCACCCAGTCCCTGGTGGGGAGCATCTCATTTAATTCATATACGTAGTCATATAAGCTCTCCCGTTCCCGACTGTCTGTTTATCTGTCTGTCTGTCTGACCCGGCCCGGCTTCACCCAGTCCCTGGTGGGGAGCATGTCATTTAATTCATTCATATAAGTAGTCAAATAAGCTTCCGTTCCCGACTATCTGTCTATCTATCTGACCCGGCGTGGTTTCGCCCAGCTCCTGGCGCACAGTAACTTAAAAGAATGTCCTTCCACACACCATTCATTATTTTTAATGAAAACTGTTTTTAATCACCGACATGACAGTTGATAAGTTTTGTAAGCAGAAAAAGATGGGTTAAAATGTTATGCATAATGCATTATTTTTATGCAAACTTTAAAAATACCTTAAAGATTATATCATTATTTAATATAACGCATATGCCTAAAAATAACTATAGACAAAGAGTTTAACAATAGTGCAGGTAAGTCCAACAATATGACTATGATGAAAACATCAATTGAACGTTCTATAGAAGTAAACAAAGACTTAAATCTTTGCTTTATTGACTACACAAAGGCTTTCGATAAAGTAAGACATGTCAACATGATGGGGATGCTTGCAAATCTGCAAATTGAGGGAAAAGACCTTAGACTTGTAAAAAACATATATTGGAAACAACAAGCTGCCATTAAAATTTATAATGAAGTAGGTCAATTTCAGCCTATTAAGAGAGATGTGAGACAGGATGTGTAATGAATCCAGATCGTTTTTCCCTGCACAATGAAAGTATTTTGATAAATATTAACGATATGAAAGGAATAATCATCGGGAGACATAACATCAATAACATTAGAGATGCGGATGACACAGTATTGGTTGCAGGCAATGAGCAGGATCTGCAACATTTAGTAGATGCGATTGTTGTACACAGTGAACTACTTGGGTTAGTATTAAATTGTAAGAAGACACAGATTATGGTCGTCACCAAGAAGAAGGAAATACCACAATGTAATATACAAGTAAACGGGAATATTCTTAAACAAGTGAATCGGTACAATTATCCTGGAACAGTTAGATCATCTGATCGGAGATGCCTTGAAGAGATTAAAATACGTAAAGCCATGGCGAAGGCAGCCTTTTGCAAGATGAAAAACATACTGACCAATAAAGAGATGTCATTTTCAATGAGAAAAAAGAGTGTTGAGGGGATACAGAGAACCTGTGTGGATGTGAAGCGTGGACAATGAGCAGACAAGCTGAAAACATTTGATGGCTGTGGAAATGTGGTTTCTGAGGAAAATGCAAAGAATACCATGAGCAGACAGAAAAACCAATGACCAAGTCCTACAAGAAACAAATGAAAACCGTAAACTGATTAGAGAAATTAAACGTAGGCAGTCAAAATTTTTGGTCACGTTATGAGAAGAAATATATTGGAGAACTTGGTGACAACTGGTAGAATCGAGGGGACGAGAACAAGGGGAGGGCAGAGAAGTAAATAACTGGATGGTTTGGCCACGTTGAATGGTAGAGACTAGAACCCTGAGCTAATCCACGACTTTGGTGATCGAGTGAGATTGCAAAACATAACTGCCCACGCTTACCGGCATGGCACATGATGATGATGATTGACTTGCAAATTGTTTTTTAAAAGTCCTCTCTATATGAGCTCTACATTGCTTAATCTGTCATACCATTGTATTCCCACTATTCTGAGGTTAAAGCTTATAGTGCTGAACTGATATTCAATTGTTCATTTAGCAGTAATAGTGGTGGAGATCCATCGTTGTCACTTTAAATCCACTAACTGGAACGATGTGTGTGACCTGCTCTTTGGCATGCATGTGAATGGTTGACAGAGAGTAATGACAAGGTGAAGAAATGCATCCCTTTTGAGAAGTGATATTGGAGAAGATTGTGAAGAATATCGTGGACAGATAATAAAACAAATGCCGAAGTATGTTCTTTACCACCACCACCATTACTACTGCTGCTACTACTGCTACTACTACTACTATTACTATTAATACTATTACTACTACTACTACTACTACTACTACTACTACTACTACTAATACTACTACTACTACTACTACTACTACTACTACTGCTGCTGCTGCTGCTGCTGCTACTACTACTACTACTACTACTGCTATTACCACTACTGCTACTCCTACTACTACTGCTACTACTACTACTACTACTACTACTACTACTGCTGCTGCTACTACTACTACTACTACTGCTACTACTACTGCTACTGCTACTATTACTACTACTACTACTACTACTACTACTACTACTACTACTACTACTACTACTGTTGCTGCTGCTACTGCTGCTGCTGTTACTACTACTACTATTACTACAATATCTTCATCATCTTCTCCTTCATATTATTTGGTTTCTATTGTTTCTTTCATCACATAACAGTCTATGACATAACTTCGATATCAACAAACAACATTACCTTAACTCCCTCTTTACTCAGCATAGTGAATATTGAGCTTGCTTTACCCAGCCAAGGGTCCGGCTGCAACCACTAGAATTTTGCAACCACTAGAATTCTTGCCCGTGTGTTAGAAAAGAAACTTAAGTCACTAAACCTTACATTCATATTGCGAGAGAAGACAAATGAGGGATGGATTTGGGGCTGGCTAACGCATTCCGAAGAAATACATTAGATTAAATCACACGTAGAAGAGAATAAGAGACAGGAAAGATTATCATAGGGAGAACATTTGCGTAAGTAATGAGATAGCTAAAGATGGGAGGGCTTAGACTGAGTTCGTTGAGGGCGTATATGGGGGATAAGCTGTGAAAGAAAAGATGACAATAAAGAACTACTGATATAAAATAAGTACTACCTATATAGTATATAGATGATTAATGTGCATGCACCTACTGAAGAGAAAGAAGATGATATTAAAGAAGACTTTTATAATGATCTGGAAGATGTCATAGAAGAAACCCCCAAACAGGATATCCTGATTGTGCTGGGAGACTTCAATGCAAAAATAGATAGAGAGCAAACTAATAAAAAAGTGGCCGGTATGGAAAGCCTACATACAACTTCAAATGATAATGGATGGAGAGTCATCAACCTGGCAGAAGCCAAAGGACTGCAGGTTAGCAGTACCAGACTACAAAGAAAGGATATACACAAACAAACTTGGAAATCATGTGACAAGAGAACCTATAATCAAATAGATCACATTTTAATTAACAACAGAAATGCATCAAACATACAGCAAGTCAGAAGTTATAGAGGAGCTGAGTGCCACAGTGACCACTTCCTCGTTGGAGCAAAATTTAAAATAAAACTTAAGAGAGCTTTCTATACTAAATTACAAAGATTACACCCAACATATAACAGAGAAAAACTGCAAGACATTACAGTCAAAGATAAATTTACAGATGAAATAAAATGTAAACTTGAAACTCTGCAAAACCCTTTGGAGGAAAGCATTGACCAAACTTGGTTGAACATCAAGAATACAATTCAGTCTACCGCAGAAGAATGTCTCGGTGTGTTAACCACGCATAGAAAGAACAGATGGTTCAATCAAAAATGTGAAGAAGCAGTCATTAGGAAGAAGAATGCCAGACATGTATGGTTAAATGACATCAATAACATCCAAAAGGAAAAGCATTATAGAAATGAATGTAAAGAGGCTACAAAAATAGTCAGACAGCAGAAGCGAGAATATATGAGTAATATAATCAAAGATATGGAAACTAATCACCAGAAAAATGAATCCAGAAAATTTTTTAAAGAACTGAAGTCAATGAAACGAGGGCACCAACAAAACACATATGGTTTAAAAGACAAAAATGGGAATATGATAAATACCAATGAGGAAATGTGCAACACATGGACAGAATATTTTATTGAATTACTAAATTGTGAAGCTCCAAGTAACATTTTCTCACAAGAAGAGGTTCTAACATGCGAACCACAAATTGAAGAACCTACATTTGAAGAAATCCTATATGTAATCACACGACTTAAAAACAATAAGGCAACTGGGACTGATGGAATTGCTGCTGAATTTATAAAGGCAGGTGGCCATGCATTACATCTAAAGCTATACGAACTAATAATAAAAATCTGGAGGACAGAAGAATTACCCCATGACTGGAAAGAGTCATTATTGATACCTATCTTTAAGAAAGGAGACAAGTTCCAATGTGGAAATTATAGAGGAATATCACTACTGTCCACAAGCTATAAGATACTGTCCGCAGTATTACTAAATAGACTAAAACCATATTCAGAAGACATATTAGGTGACTACCAGGCGGGTTTTAGACAAAACAGATCAACAATAGATCAGATATTTATCTTACGACAAATAGCCGAGAAACATTGGGAATATAAAAGAGATCTCCATAACATTTTTGTGGATTTTAAAAAGGCTTATGATAGTGTCCATAGGAATAGTCTATGGAATGCTATGCAGGAATTTGGAATACCAAGGAAGTTAATCAACATGACCAGACTATGCATGGAAGATACTTATAATATAGTAACATATAAAGGCAGGAAATCAGACCCCTTCCAAATAACATCTGGCTTGAAACAGGGTGATGCACTATCGCCGCTACTCTTCAATCTGGCTCTAGAGAAAGTTGTAAGGAAGGTAAAGGAGGAATGTGATATTGGAGGAACATCCAAGCTGCTTGGTTATGCAGATGATATAGATATTATAGGGCAAAGTGAACAAAAGACATTGGAAATATTGACTCACTTAAAGGGAAAAGCCCAACAGATGGGGCTGGTTATCAACCAAGATAAGACAGAATATATGGTAATTTCAAGAGACGGAATGGCTAGAAACTCTGGCCACATACAAATAGATAATATGACCATTAAAAGAACGGAAACATACAAATACCTGGGTACGATCTTCAACTGCTCCAACATCATAAGGGAAGAAATACAAACTAGAATCAACTCTGGAAATAAGATATACTATGCACTACAACATCTACTAAAATCAAAGGCGCTATCTCGTAACACCAAAATCACAATATACAAAACACTGATCAGACCAGTTGTGCTGTATGGCTCTGAAACCTGGAGTACAACGAAAGGAGACGAAGCCTTGTTACAAACCTTTGAGAACAAAATTTTAAGACGCATCTTTGGACCCATTAGGGATACACAAAGTGGAGAGTGGAAAAGAAGAAGTAACAAAGACATTTATGATCTGTTTAAGTCCCCGCTAATCACTGGTATCATGAAAGCTAATAGACTACAATGGCTGGGGCATATAGAAAGAATGGAAGATAATAGGGAAACAAAACTCGCTTACACTCAGGAAATAAATGACCGTAGACCCCGAGGTAGACCAAGAAGGCGGTGGAGAGATAATACATGTACAGACCTACAAGCACTTGGAATCAACGACTGGCAAGAGAAGGTCCACCAGAGAGAAGAATGGAGACGGATTGTATTTGCAGCAAAGAACCTCAATGGCTCGGAACGCTGAAGAAGAAGAAGAAGAAGAAGACTACCTATATAGAAGAATGCCGAAAATTCCTTCTATAGACAAAATTAGTAAACTGGATATTTTGAAGAAGGCTAAATCATAAAGACAGCTTATCACAAACATCAGAAAGTGAAACAGTCTTGATTTTCTGGCCACACTTTGAAAATACAAAACCTGGAACATGTTGTGGCAACTGGAAAGATTTGTTGAAAGAGAGATAGAGGAAGGCACTGAGAGAAAATTCTTGGCAGTCTTTTGTCATGGCACGAAAAGAAGTCAACACACCAACTAATCCATGAGGAGACACTGAGGATAATGATAACATGTCAGAAATTTTTGAGAATTGCCTGGGAAAGAAAAGTGGTGAGTAACAGAAGTTGCCATTTCCACATTATTATTTCGTGGTCTGGAATAGAAGGCTGTGTCTGTTGTGGATCTACCTTGCCTTTACTCATCTACACCTGAGAAAAGGCCAAACAGACATACAATTAGACTGCCACTGGTATCATTCGTATTGAGACTCTTCGTTGACTATTGAAGATGAAGACTAAGAAAGTATGGGAATGTCCTGATTTCTGTGATGCCAGTTCTTGACTCAACTCAACACAACGCGTCCATACATGAGACAACCACCCACCTTTAGCATAAACCTTCACCGTCGGTATGCCCAATCCGGACAGTCTATTGGGTTCTTTGGGGACATTGGACATATTCGGTTCTGGTTCTGGTTCATCAAATAACTGCGTTGGAAACAGAAGATACACTGTCGGTAATGTTAGAGGTAAACAGTTTTTTCTGGTGTGTGCAAACATCTACGTACGTATACAATCTGATTCATGAATGAAATAATAAATATAATGTTAATAAAAATAAGCAAAGATCCCTTTTACACACAAATGGCGCACTTGGCATATGATGCTAGACCCATAGTGTTACCAATCGGTGGGTGATGTGGTCAGTTTTACACCGACCGCTTTACTTTCCAAGATATTTCCTGGTACCAATTTTAGGCTGGGTCGACCTAAGAGCCCAGTCGATTAAAAATTTAGAATCTGTACCGCTGCTAATTGAATTCACGACAACTGCCGCCAGCAGACTATTGTCTGTTTGCTTGCTTGCTTGCGTTCGCTGGCTGTGAACTCCGGCGCGAAGTCCTGTATGCCGGATGAAGACATCCTGCTGTCTAACATCAGTGTGATGTCATACAGGACCTGAGACTTGCGTGAGTATCCATTGTCCCATATCTGGCCTATTGGTGTGCAGACTGGTGGTTCCTCGCCGTGCAGGCAGACACTCTCCGACTTCGGAGGAATCAACGATCCTACTGACTTTAGCCAGGACCTTAAAGGGACCTGTTGTCCAGGACGCTCGGCGAGGACGCGTCAATAGGTCTTGGCCAGAATAGAACGTGGCCCTGGTGCCTTGGAAACACCTCTGCGTCCCAGACGAATGTCTAATCTCTACGCTACCGCCGCTCCTAACAAATGTTAGGTTTTGCGTCAATTTACTGCAGGTAAACTGTGCAGTTTGTACAAGACCACTACAACTGCACACAGGAATACCTATATAACTGCTCCAGTCGATCCCCACAGGGAATTAATAAAATAAGCACTCCGTAGCGTAGGCGAGGCGCCCAGTGTGTTGTCATCTGAATCCACACGTTTTATAAAGATGTTATAGGAAAGTTTTCCTCGAGTACCTCAATGACCGGTGGCCATGTGTTCAGATCCCCATCAAGGTGGGTGGTTTAAATTGACCAGGGCTCCCAGACCAATGAAGCTTAAAATGGGAACCAGAAAATGCCATGGAGCGTAAAGGCAGCCGGTTTAATGATGACCTCATATATCATAAAGTGCCGACAGTGTTAGAAACATATGAGGCCAGCACGATATAAATAACGTGCCCCAACGCCCTTAGAAAGAATGCATTTATTTTACTTTATTAAAGTAGGTGTTTTTTCAAATGCAGTAAGTTATCCAGCCTATTCTACAATTTATAAATGTGGAAGAATTTTAATGTGCTTAGAGGACTTTTTTTTTTGCCTAGTAAAGTACTCAGTTTTATAAATATGTCATTATTGTAAAATATCGGGCATCGTTCACTTCAGACCTGGCACATGTTGATTCAGAGATGAGCATCGTTTCTTTATGCCACTTCACCTCATCAATGACGAATAATATGGGCCTCTTAGCACATGAATGGTATGAGTGCCGGTCGTTCAGAAAGCAATTGCACACACTGAAGCTGAACGTAAACTTGCACAGCAATCACAAACAGCCAAAACATGCTGCAGTTAACTGCCACGTCCTGTAAAGGATATGCAACTATGTTTTTTTTTCTAACTTAGCTCATACGAGTACCAGGTAGTATTGTGTTATGAACGTTAAGTCTTCACTTAAAGTCAGTCAGTCTGTCATGTCTTGAAACTTAACATAGTATGCACATTTATAGACACACAACATGTTGCATTTAGCTAAACAATTAACTATATAAAAATATACATCATCATCATCAACACCATCAAGTGCCTTGTCGGCTGGCGTGGGTGATCATGCCCCTCCATAAATTGTGATCTCCGACGTCATGGATCAGTTCGTATGTTGACTACCTTCCGTGCCATGACACGAGACTGTCAAGAATATTCTCCCTTTATAGCACTTTCTTTGGTAGAGATTAGATATTGGAACAGAACATACTTTGTAGAAATCATAAACCGTGGGGAAATTGCCTTGTAGAAATTAGAACTTTGGATGGGAAATGCCATGTAGGGATTGCAACATCGGATTGGAGATGCCTCGACGGGACTAGAACAAGAATTCCAATGCCAAAAGCCGGCTTTTGGAAGATGGAAAGCTTACTTACAAATCATACGTTATCACTTGAATTAACAAGAATAGCGTTAATATGCCAACCAGAACTTATACTGTTGTATATATATATATATGAAACATGGAGAATAAACAAAGAAGTTAACACATATTTGATGGCAGCGGAAATGTGGCATCGGGGTTTCCTTGTGCCCATTATAAGGCTGGTTCGCTTCCTGGAAGTCCAGGAAATTGGACAACCATGGATGCTTGTAATGTGATTCGAACTCATGACCACCGGACCGAGAGACAAGAGTGCTAGGCACTGCATTGCAGCGGCTCCCATGACTTTCTACTTTATGATATTTAAATACTGACACAATAGACAGCTGGGCGAATCTCTAATACTACTCCTTGAAATAAGTTAAGAAATATTGAGGACACGGTTTGGTCAATATTTTATGTTAGCGGTCAGCACAAGTGAGTGATACGGTCTTGCTGTCCAGTCTTTATTTTCGAGAGGCAATCCTTGGTTGACGTTAACGCTGAGAGGGCTTCAGAGCTGCAATGGGAGGACGACAGACCCTAGAACTAGTTAATTTGTTTAGGATAAACAAATGTTGAATACATACCGTATCCTCATTTGGAATGCATGGAAATCCAGTATTCAGGGCATGAAATCTGTAAACACGGAAACATGACGATCGATTATTGTTGATCTTTGCATTGATTATTTTATAATACGTCGGTACTATGACACTCTTTCGGTATTATATGTGACACAATAGTACGAATTATGTAATTGGTCTATTTTTTCAGTTAAGTAGTAATAGTAGTAGTAGTAGTAGTAGTAGTAGTAGTAGTAGTAGTAGTAGTAGTAGTAGTAGTAGTAGTAGTAGTAGTAGTAGTAGTACTAGTAGCATCAGCAGCAGTAGTAGTAGTAGTAGTAGTAGTAGTAGTAGTAGTAGTAGTAGTAGTAGTAGTAGTAGTAGTAGTAGTAGTAGTAGTAGTAGTAGTAGTAGTAATTTTATTATTATTATTAGTATTAGTTGTGATAGTAGTAGTAATAGTAGTAGTAGTAGTAGTAGTAGTAGTAGTAATAGTAGCAGTAGTAGGAGTAGTAATGGTGGTAGTATTAGCAATGATGGTCGTGGTGATGGTGACAACGTCACGGTTTTTGTTGGGATACGTGGCGGTGCTGGTAGTAGTAGTAGTAGTAGTAGTAGTAGTAGTAGTAGTAGTAGTAGTAGTAGTAGTAATAGTAGTAGTAGTAGTAGTAGTAGTAGTAGTAGTAGTAGTAGTAGTAGTAGTAGTAGTAGTAGTAGTAGTAGTAGTAGTAGTAGTAGTAAGAGTAGTAGTAGTAGTAGTAATTTTATTATTATTATTAGTATTAGTTGTGATAGTAGTAGTAGTAGTAGTAGTAGTAGTAGTAGTAGTAGTAGTAGTAGTAGTAGTAGTAGTAGTAGTAGCAGCAGCAGTAGCAGTAGCAGTAGCAGTAGTAGTAGTAGTAGTAGTAGTAGTTGTAGTAGTAGTAGTAGTAGTAGTAGTAGTAGTAGTAGTAGTAGTAGTAGTAGTAGTAGTAGTAGTAGTAGTAGTAGTAGTAGTAGTAGTAGTAGTAGTAGGAGGAGGAGTAGTAATGGTGGTAGTATTAGAAATGATGGTAGTGGTGATGGTGACAACGTCACGGTTTTTGTTGGGATACGTGGCGGTGCTGGTAGTAGTAGTAGCTTTAATAGTAAGTAGTGGTGGTGGTGGTAGTAGTAGTAGTAGTAGTAGTAGTAGTAGTAGTAGTAGTAGTAGTAGTAGTAGTAGTAGTAGTAGTAGTAGTAGTAGTAGTAGTAGTAGTAGTAGTAGTAGTAGTAGTAGTAGTAGTAGTAGTAGTAGTAGTAGCAACAGCAGCAGCAGCAGCAGCAGCAGCAATAGTAGAAACTGATGCAACAGTAACTAAACATGAAGAACGCAACACATTTCTGGAAGCAATAAATGTTGCTGAAGCACATCCCTGTTTATCAAACATTGAAGAATGAAATAGCTAAGACCTGCAAAATACCGCTAGTTTGGATGAAAACCTTTTCGTGCGCAGAAATATGAAGTGAGACATATTAAAAGTTATATTCACTTTCCTTTTTTCCCTTTATGTTTGTTGTAAAATAAAGAGTTGAGAAATGATACAGTCATTTACCGTCCCTTTGATCCTCTCACTTACCAACCCGTGAGCATGCCACCGCCCAACCACATAATTCTGTCACTTAACGTCCCGGCAATCCTGTTGGAGATTATAAGTCTCCTAGGTCTAACAAAACTCTACCAATGTGCTTTAATTGTGATCAAATTAACCATCGAGTGACATTTGGTCAAGTAAATATCAACATATCCACCTCTTGTATGCCAGCCTTGACACTCTCCCATTGCCTTTCCAAATGTTTTTATTGACTTAACAATGACACTTTGCTTGGTGAAATGATATATTATTAGGTGTACCGGTAATTAACGTTCCCTGGAATGCATACAATCAATGCTATATAGTGTGCCGTAGCGAGCGTAAACAGTTGACATTGTTCCTATTTTATTATATCAAAATGGTTGCCGTCTTTTTTTTTTATCCTCTGGAAAACTAAGCGCTAACTCTAAGTCTGTTGTATCGGGCAGAGATGGTTTAAGTTGTGAAATTGGCTTGCGTCTATGGGGGTGAGATTTATGTGCGATCGTGTCTACCCCTTCCATACCAACGTGACAGCATATTAGTAACTGTGTCGCAGAGCTCTCCGTTCCATCTCCAAGCTTAGTAACCAGTGGGATGTGCAAGAACTGTCCTGGAACTTCACATCTACGCAGAGGCATACCAACGTTTAGCCAGATCATAATTCCGTACAATGTATGGACTGTCTGGCATTTGGCATTAGTTGGTAATTTTTTCTATACTGGCTTAGACACTTCATTGTCAACAGATTCCACCTCAAACGCACAGAAGGACAAACAATGCAAACTCAAGTACCAACACAGCAAGCGCAAACCACACAATGAGAATATGAGTGAACACAACAGAAACAATTAGCGACGTACTTGAATGCTTGACAAAGGAAGTTACTGCCGGCATTCGTGTCGAAGATGTGGCTGTATTTCTCTGAGAGCATGACCAAGTCTTCTGGTGGTATACACTCGAAGCTGACGTAACGCAACAGCAGATCCAAGCAGCCAATGCGCTGTAAGTAGTTATACTGGATCCAACTGATGATCATCTCCACAGTCTCCGCTTCGTTGGTGACCATAACCTCGGGGTCCATGAGTATGCCTTCAAGCTAGAACAAGTCAAAAGTTTGAGCAACAGTATAGACAACTACACTAAAGCTAAAGAAAAAGAGTGCATCTCTTTTGCAGAAGGTTGCGACCGACCCCAGATAGGTGACTTAGAACTGCTACATTATTTTAATGTTTGTATCAAAATCATATATAATTGTCGTTAATGTATCACTCAGTTAACTGTATATGTTAATGCTTATTGTTATTATGATAATTACGCAATGTCTGTTGATATACCATTTATTAAGCATAATCAAGAATGCATAATACACCATACACACATATACACCCACCCACACATACAGATAAACGCATGCATTTTTTTCCATATCCTATTTACAGGACATCGCTGTCAACACCAGTATTTTACTGTTGTTGTTGATGTTTGGCAAGTTTACGTTCAGTAGTTTGCCAACGCATGCATACATACACGTAATTTTGTAACACGTCAGTTTATCAAGTCATATTGCCATATAGCTGGTTGGATTTTAATAAGCCGGGGTTTGGTTGTTAGAATAGTATTTGTCAACGTATAGAAAAGCTTCACGATAAATAGCAAGTAAAGATGTTTGACTATGACTTAAAATCGATTTAAGTTTTTCCCTTGTGACACACTTACAACAACTTTTAGTTAAGTGGGTAACGGGGAGCTTACACAGCAAAGAGGTCAAACAGTCTGCCTCGCGTTCTAAAAATCGTGAGTTCGTGTTCAAACTGTGTCGAGTGCAGTGTTTGTTATGACTTCTGGTGGTTATCGCTGGAACTACGGATATGTTTTAGGTATCGGCAATCGAATTGTCATTCTGTGGAGGGGGAGAGCCAAGTGGTATAATCCCCGATGCAATGAAGTAGACCCTCCTTCGCCTTAAACCTGGATAACATAATATTACCTCTTCTTCTAGGAACCACATCTTTCATTACTGTTATTCCTTGACCACTGTGATCTCCAGTTTGAAATAGCTACTGTTATAAATGTGCGTGTCGTGCCTCGGATGCCTTCTTAACGTTACAACTCAGTAAATATTAATTTTGCTCCTAAACTCTATCATAAATTGTGTTCACTATATTTTGAGATCATCTGCCCCGATCTTTGAAGGCAGTGTGTTCGTGTTAATTTTGTTGTTGTTGTCGCGACCTCAGGGGTTGTCTATGGAGTTACGGAGTGCATGCTCTGTGCTAGGCTTTCATCCGGTGGTTAGCTGCTCCGATGAGAGAGACCGAGCTATATGGGGTACAACTCGATGCAATGATGTCCATACTCTTGCCTGTCAAGCTACATTTGTATACTATAGTCTGAAGGTCAGCATGGCCGAATTGATAAGAACGCGTGTTCTTAAACATCCGGTGTGCTGATGCCGAGGTAAGGAGGTTCAACCCCTACACCAGACAGTTGAACTA
>OY992878.1:131531379-131651379 GCA_963921405.1 Cepaea hortensis | reverse complement strand
TTTCCGCAGAACGGAAAGCGTCGCACAAAGCACGAACTCCGTAGCTTTTAGCGACGACCCACAGGAGTCTCCGAAACATTTAACTCGTAAACCGAAGGGCGCGGCCCGGATTCGAACCCACAACCTTCGGAACACGAGTCAAACGGCTTGACCACTTCGCCACAGAGACTCCCGTGTTAATAATAAATGTTGAGGTTCACCATACACACACTCAAGCACACAAACACGCACACTCACACACACACACACACACACACACACACACACCTATGTATACAGAGAGAGAGAGAGAGAGAGAGAGAGAGAGAGAGAGAGAGAGAGAGAGAGCTGTAGTGTAACGCATAGTTCTTTAAAGAAGAAATCGTGTGCAACCCGACGAAAGACATACAATATTAAAGACACACTGAGCACGTAAATGTGCGAGACACGGACATTAGCGAAGGGTCCAGAGTCGGTAATGAGAGCAACTCTAGTTACATGATGATGATAACTGATACGTGTGTGTATATCTCACGTTGACGTTGTCCATTGTAGGACTGCTTAAGATGCCTTTGACGACGTCCACGACCTCTTGCACTCCCATGACGATGGCGGCGTTTATCACGGGCTCCAGTAATTCGTCTGTCAGCGCCATGTTTGATGTGTACATATAGGCGAAGATCTGTGCGTACAAGAGAAGAAGAGTGTTACGTGGAAGAAAATATGTATATATGAGATAATGTGTTTATGAAAGAGAAAATATGTATATTTATTTGATCATATGGGAGAAAGTGTGTACGAATAAAAGACGATATGTACATGTAGTAGAAAGTATTACATATAAGAGACTATGTGTACATGTAGGAGAATGTATGTGCGTATAAGAGACGATGTGTACAAAAGGAGAATGTATGTTCGTATAAGAGACGATGTAAGTAAAGGAAAAAGCATGTGCGTATTAGAGACGATGTGTTCACATAGGAGAAAGTATGAACATATAAGAGACGACGTGTACATCTGTATATAAAAGAAAAAGTCCACATTTGTAAATATATATACACACAGGAACAGCTGTGATCATACAGCTTATCTGAACATATAACAGGACATTAAACAACTTGGAGAAGATATATGAGATAATCCGTATATACTTCTGTACATACAGAAGAGGTGTGTCCATGTAAGAGAAGGTGTGTCCATATAAGGAAAGGTGTGTCCATATAAGAGAAGATTGATATATAATTTTCTGCGTTGACACCTTTCCGCTTTATAGCACAAGAATATCATACATTTTCTGTCTCTGTCTTCCTCTATCTGTCTTTGCACAAATTATTCCAGTTATTACAATATGATCTAGTTTCCCTCTTCCCATAATGTGGCCACAAAATGATGACTGCCCCCGTCATCATGCTTGTGATAAGTTATTTGTGTGTCTTAGCCTTATTCAAAACGTTAGATTATTCAGTTTCGCTTTCCAAGGGATTTTCAGCATACATCTGCAAAGCAACATCTCTGAAGCCTCCAGTAATTTTCTTTTATGCTTGTTTACTTATTGTCTAGGATTCACAGCCATATGACAAAACTGGTCTTCTTATGGCCGCTGTGTGCTGACAATATTTGTTCCATATTATTCACAGATCTTTGCCGTCAATGTTTAATTTTCTAGTAGTTTATACTATTTCCTCATTTTTTCACGCCATCAAAGACTTTTGTGTAATCTATTAAGCACAATTACATTTATGCTGTTTTTACTGATATAGCTCGTTCTAATAAATTGTCCTGAGAATATATGTGACATTGTTTGTGCCCTTTCCCTCTACACACCAACATTGTCCATCACTATTTCTGGTTTAATCTTGTTTTGTATTCTTTTCTCATAATAATTCTCAGTAACCGCTGTTCGGGTCGTATGAGTCCTTAGAGAGACGTGCATCAAATCTGTGTGAGATGGGTGAAGAAACTGTCATCCTGAGCTCAGAAACCAGTTGGGTGTGCAAGGCCGGTCCTGGAACATCTGCGTAGAGTTATAAAAACTGTTAAAGACAAGAGGATCGACTTCATTACCCCGAATTTATCCCATACGGCTCGGTTTATTTCCTCAGAGCGTCATATAGAGCACGTTCTTTGTAGCTCCACTGACGAGCCTGGGGAGTCTTCAAGAAATTTGCTCTCTTGAATCGAATTCTGGAGTTCGGAGACTAACCCTCAAACTTTGGAGCGCGAAGCAGGCGGCTTAAATACTTGGCCACGTTGTCCCTCATCCCTTCCAACGTGGAGATGTATTAGTATTAGGATACAACCAGGTCTTGATTTAGTACATCATTTGCTGATTGGCTGGGATTACTCCAGGAGTTATCATGTTTCCTCCACATAATTGAGGTAGGTAATTGCCACCCGACTCTAATCCAATAGTACCAAACACCAACAAGAATGTGAAGGTACAACATGCACCCGACATACCTGTCGGACGGCTTCTGGTGAAGAGTTATTAATCTGAAAGCTTATAGTAGGTTCTGGCCGTGAAGTAGCAGGACAGAATACAGAGCTGTATGCAGCCAACACTAGTTTGTGAACCAAGATTTCTTCATCTCCAACCTGCAGTACATATAGAAGATATATTAAATGATGTAATGTTGCACCAACCATTGGGTATAAAACATCGAGTGACATCAATATTCAGCTGCGAAACAAATAAGCATTACATGTATTTTCCCATTGACACTATGCGGCTCGGAATCTTGGGCTGTAATTATGAAAAAGGGTGAAAAATCTTTAGAAGCCTTTCATATTTTGTAGTTTTGTTTTTTGTTTTGTTTTGCGTATCCTTTTACAGGACTTAGCTGTCAACAGCAGCATCTTTCAGCTGTCTGTTGATCTCTTGGCAAGATTACGCTCAGTAGTTTGCCATTGCTTTCTGAGCGGCCGGCTCAGTATCCGCAAGTCACGAGCGAGGGTCGAACCACCTCAGTTCTCGCTCCGCTGCGAGACTCTGCGTGATAAACGGGATTACAGAGAGAAAGTGTTGTAACCCCACAGCCAGAGAGACCGGCATATTTTGTAGTGCTGCAATATTATTGGAGTGAACTCTGCCATGCACAGTCTCTTCTACCGCTGACTTTCCAATGCCTATCTTCTCATTGCGTAGCCACAGAACATCGTTTGTCTCTTTCCGATAGTTGTATATGATATATGATTTCACTAGCCTTTTCCATTCACTCGATGTTAGTTACTCAGGCAGTCCAAGGTATTCGCAACATCCATGTCAATAGCCACATCCCCGTTGTTTTTCTGATTTGAATAATGAAGACAAAAATATATTTCACAATTTATTGCCTGGCGTATTTCGCTGCAGATACATACTGCTGAAATTACTCAAGATAAATTAAAGCAACAAGATAAAACCTTCAAGCTAAAATATCCAGCAGATATTCCCATAGTAATTTCAATTGCTGTCTGCCAATGCAAATTTAAACTGACTATCATGTCTTTGTGTTCATTCAAAGTTAGCTTAGCTATATGAATAGCGATGGCCTCTGCAAACTTTAACATTCGTCCATCTTGTGTGTTAAACAACACAATAACACATTGTCTCTATCAATCAGGTAATCGGTTTCCTAAGATGAAATTCTTTTGAGGACGTGGACGTTCTAATTTGTTCGTTCACAGCTGTTACATATGCAGCCAGAAAATCGTATTGACTGTCATCGTGGACACAAGTAATAAAACATATCATACACAACTTGACTACTGTGTGTGGATGGGGAATGTGTGGGTGGGGGTGTGTGAGTGGCTTAAGGATGTGTAGGTGGGTGAGGGAGTTGTATGTGTCGGGGTGGGATGTGTGAGTGGGTGGAGGATGTGTGTGGGTAGGGGTATTGTGATCGAGAGATGTTTGGTTGGGGGTGGGTGGGTGGGGGTGTGTGGGTGCGTAGTGGAGGATGTATGCGTGAGTGAGTGTGTGTTGGTGGACGGGTAGGGAATGCGTGTGTGGGTTGGGAGAGGTGTGTGGTGTGTTGGTTGGGGATATTGTGTGGGTGAGGTGTGTGTGTGTGGGTGGGGGATTTTTGTGGTGTGTGAGTGGGGTATGTGGGGTGGATGGGTAAGGGTATCTGTGTGGGTGTGGGTGGGAATATTGTGTGGTATCTGGGTGGGGGATATGTGTGTGGTGTGTAAGTGGGGATGTGTTGGTGAGGGTTATGTGTGTGTGTGGTGCGTGGGTTGTGAATAGTGTGTGGTAGGGGGTGTATGTGATGTGCGGGTGGGGGATTGTGTGGTGGGGGATTAGGTTAAGGCATGTGTGGGTGGGTGGAAGTTGTATGTGTGGGTGGTGGGGTGTGTGTGAGTGGATTGGGGATGTAATAGTGGTTAGGGAGATGTGTGTGTGGGGGGGGGGGGGACATGTCAGTTGGTGGGGATGTGTGTGTATGGTTTGGGGATGTGTGAGTGGATGTGCAATGTGTGGGTTGGTGGGGGATTGTGTGCATGGGTGGGGAATATGTTGTCGATGGAGATGTGGCTGGGGGATGGGTGGTTTGAGGTGTGGGTGGGGAGAGGATGTGTGGGTTAGGATGTGTATGTGGATGGGCGTGGGATGTGTGGATTGGTGGGGGAATGTTTGTGGGTGGCGAGTGTGTTTTGGTTGGGGGATCAGGTGAGGGCAGTGTGTGTGGGTGGGGGATGTGCGGGAGGGGGATGGGTCGGTTGGTGGGGTATGTATGTGTCCCTTGGTGTGCGTGTGTGTGGATAGGTGGGGGTGTGTATGTGTCCCTTGGTTCGCGTGTATGTGGGTAGGTGGGGGTGTTGAGTGGGTGGGGTGATGTATGGATAGGTAGGAGATGGGCTTCATAACATGGTAATTAGCCTTGTTCTTTCGTTCGCTTGAAATATGTCTATATCTGCAATGTCGTCTCTTGCATGAATTGAACTGTTTTTTTTTTTCAGTTCACACAGTGGTCCATAGAGTTTATCTTCCACTGTCGTCTCTCTAGGCCAGAAGGTTTGCCTAGATATGTTATATTTTGGGCAGTCTTGGAGTATGTGCTCTGCTGTCTGCGACGCCAATCCGTATTAGCCTTGTTTATGTTTACAACATTCATTTCACAATGTTTATTTTTCTTCCTATGTAAATGTATAATGCTCTTGATGAACGAAAGACGAGTGATTGGTAGGGCCGAATGTAAGACGGCCTGCGCGCCCAATTTGTGACCCTAATAAAGTTGATTTGATTTTGATTTGATTTGATTTACAGCAGGGTATGACAATATAAAATAAAAATATAACATCATATATATATATATATATATATATATATATATATATATATATATATATATATATATATATATATATATATATATATATTATGTAAGAAAACAAACACTGATGCATTGACAGCAGTTGCTAGACCACTCACCAAGATCATAAGCAAATAACAAACGTCATGTGCGGATCATATCGTGAGAAAGGTGGAATAGAGGAATTAGCCTGAAGTTGGAAAATAATAGGCAAGAGAAGAACAGGAAGAGAAAGATGTTTGTGTAAACGCAGCTGGGCAGCAACTAGTAATCTAAGCTACGTACAAGTCCCGAAGTAGGGCCGAGCTATGGTTCTGCGTTGTGTAAGACCATCACATTTGGTAGGTCTGAATGCACAGAGGAATAATAAGTGGTCATGATTTTCATCACTTCAGCAGACGACAAACACAGGCGCTGATCCCTCGTCCGACAGCTCTCGTGACATTATCAGAGCTATCCCCTATCGATAACATTAATTTGACCTCAATTTGATTAAAACTCAGATAACAAAGAGGATCACCAACACCCGTTCTGGACCAGACACCTGAAGAACCATTTTTAAGAAGAGTAGTATAATAAACTGCCATCCTGCGCAAAAGGAAAACATTTAAACGTACCAATAATATGCAACGATCTAAAGCATTGTCACCCAAAACAGTGCTAAGATTAAAATTCTTTTGCTGTTTTTAGAGTAACATGGGACTTCTGTGGTTAGAGAAATATTCCTCAACCGCGTTTAGATTAAGATTATTCTACAGCGTTTGAAAACAAATGTTTTTTCTGCTGCGTTTATAGATCTGCGTTTAGAGTATCATTCGGCAATACGACTAGACTATCATTCTTAAACTGTGTTTAGAGTAAAATGCTTCAACTAGGATTAGAGTAACAATTCTTCATTGGCGTTTACAGTAACAATCTTAAACTGCGCTTTAAGGAACATTCTTCAGATAAGCTGATAGTCACATTCTGTAACTGTGTTTAGTGTAATATTCTTCTAATGTGTTGACCGCAACGTTCTTCAACATTGTTGAGAATCGAATTCTTTAACAGTGTTTATATTATATTTTTCAACGTCGTTTAGAGAAACATTTAATTGCGTTTACAGTAATATTCTTCAGCTTCGTTTACAGTAACATTCATATATTTCTGGATACGATCTTGCTCGGTTAATTTTGCTTTATGTGGTTACACTCTTCTTTTTCTGACCCCCTCCCCCTCACCCTACACTTTTCTCCCCTCTTCTAATGAAAGTTTAGAATGAAATGTGTTTAACTGTGGTAAAGCTGTGTATATGTCAACAGTAACACTTCTACACATCATGTTGCTTCAATTGTTCAGAGTCAGTTTAGGAAGAGTATTCTGCACAAAGCCAATGAGTGGTCAGAATAATATTTAATTGTATTAAAATGATTTACACATGGATTACACTGATCACTGACTACATTAGTATACTTACACCGACCTTGACGTCGCAGAGAAGCTGATTGAGCCAGAGACATCGTAAATACTCCCCCATAAAACTTGAGTTAATACACGCTTCGATTGCTGACATTTCATCCGGATCGTGCGCTGCTGCTTTGAGTTTCTCTGCTGTGCATTTGACCATACTATTAGTTCTAGCTTCGTGCAATACCTTGCTTAGTTCTGTAAAGGTGGACACCCCAGTCTCATCTGTTTCAGCAGCCCTGTGTCTAAATCGAGGAACTTTAGAACGATGTCTTTTGCGTTTTGAAGCGCCTGGGGGGAATAATGAACTTTCCCGGTCAACGGTCATCCGGTTTGAGTGGTTTTCGTTTTGCAGAGCGATGTTTATTGCAGGGGAGTGTCGCAAGGTGGGTGACTTTAACATCTGTGGGAACGCGCTTGTTGTCTTGATATCTGTGTCTTGTGGTGAGGCATCGATGATGTTCTGGGAGTTGTTGTTAGAAACTGACTCTATAGAAAACTTGTTCTTGCGGCCTGGGCGGCCAATAGGTTTAACGTACGATGTGGCATGTTGAGGTGATTCCATGTATGTGAATAGTGGTGTATCTTCTTTAGTACAAGGTTCATAATCATCTATATGTATATGACCTAATCGTTCAGTATTACAGTTATATTGACTTGATTTAGTTTCGGCTCCTGCGTCAGTTGACGTTTTGTACTTGTCAGTAACGCTAGGTCTGGGCATTCCGTTAAACATCTTAGGAGACCTTAATGCTACAGGGTCATTCTTGCTGGACTGCAAATGTCCTCGGTTACCTTTGCCTATAGTTCTTCTCTTATAATACCTTCCAAGGTCACAATCTAAACCAGCTTTTATCTTTCCCTCACCTTCAAATATGTCGGCTTCTTTCCATTTCTGATGTGTAGTTGTTCGTGAATGGCAGCAATATTCACTGTCAGTTTCTGGTGTTTCTTCATTGGTTAGAAGTTCTGTTTCAGAGTCATCAGTCTGTTCGTGTCTGTTGCCACAGCTGAAGGACGGATAATCTGTGGGGTTTGAATTAGGAATATCGTTGACTTGTTTCCTGTTTTCGTTCACATTTGCAGAAGCAAAGTCATGCGAGAAAACTTCATTATCGTGCATGGTCTGCAGTTTGTATTGTTCATTGCATTTCATATTGATGTCCACGTTAACAATAGGTTTCTTTGATTCATAATCGATCATTAAGCCATCTTCAAGAGCTTGCATTGTTTTCTCCGGTATACTTGGTCTAGATACGATATTGCTCGGTTCATTGAGTTTAATGTGATTATACTCTTGCTTAGCGTTTCTTTTTCTGCCCCACTTTCGTATCAAGTTCTGTGAAATGTGTTCAACTTGTTGAGTGGCGATTGCTTCAGGAATATCAGCGTTATTTGGAGGCGACACGTTCAGCATTTGGGTTTCCTCCTGCAACGACTCCTTTCTTTCAAGATGGTCAATTAAACGCCTAGAAACCTTGGGCTTGACAGTTGCATCAGTACTCTTGTTTCTTTGTAGCGAGGATTCATCACTGCAAGTAATTGAATCTTTAACTACTTTATCTGAACGCCTATGACATTCAGGAAATGCGGTTTCTTCTGTCTTCTCTAGACTTCTACAGCAACCGAATCTGTCAGACACGGTATACACATCAACGTTGTTTCCTTCAGTTGATACACACTCAAGAGTCTGGTCTTGATTTGTAACAGAACAATCAACCCTGGATGAATCCTTGATGAATATTCCGCATTTGGCAATATCACCTCTTCTCTTTTTCATACTCTTGTGTGCTTCCGTTTCACTTCCATGTTGATCACCATCGGACTCGCAGTTGACGTGAATTACATACGAATACTTGGAACTATCGTCTTCCATGAAGTGCTTCACGCGCCGAACGTGATATCTATGAGTTCGAGCTTCAGGAGTCACGTTCATCTGTATTTGGTACGGTATCGCTTTGTCGCTTTCAGGTATAGCCCCACCGATTCCGGGCTTGGGGCAGGATTCTAATTTGCAGGTGCGAGGCTGTTCGTCATGATGATGCTCACGTGAATCCTCAAGTGAACCAGTATGCTGCAGGGGGACATGCTTCAACCGAGTGTTGCTGGTAGCTTGATGTGCCCCTCGTGAATGTGTGGATCCGTCAGAGATGTGCCAGCTGAAGGTATCATCCTGAGGACGTGTAGATTGTTGCACTTTTTCTGGAGTCTCCTCGTTACTTTTCGGTTCAGTTATTTTTAATGTCTGTTTGGAGTTGCTTCTCTGTTGTCTTGAGTTCACTTTTTGCATTAGTTTGAATAAACTGAATGTAGTATCCGTTGTCTTGTGGTTAACTCCTGTATGTTCCAAGAAGGAATTATCTCCGGCTACCTGATTACAAGGGTTCTCTGTCCTGTCATACAGGGTTTCCTTAAGAACTGGTGAAGTCCCCACTTTAGCCGTTTGCTCCTGTTGGTCTTCGAACATGAACACGCCTTTGGCAGTCTTTGATGTTCTATTAAGAATTAGAAAAATAGTGCAAGAACCAACACCTTTAACAAAGAACTAAAATTTTTTCATATCACTACGTAACTGATAAACGTACGTATACTAAATACGTACGCAAATCATGTAGCCTTTAAACAAGCTTCCTCATAAAGAAATGTATGTGATATATGGAGGTTATTATTAAACTCATTATGATTTGCCTGTATGTCGAAAATATGTAATGTTCACAAAAACAAAACAACATAAAGAACTTTTTTTTTTACACCCCATGGGTTGGTAGCATTATATTGGAATTCCGTCGGCACTCGAGGAACGACGTGGTCAATATCGCGATGTTTCTTTAACTTTCCAACATATTTTTCTTTTAACCTCAATGGACCTGGGAATCTTGGTCAATGGTAAAATATCCGCCTCGATTAGGACTCGAACAAATGACCAGCAGACCGACAGGCTAGTACGCTTGCTAGCACTACTACTGCTGCTGCTACTACTGCTACCACTACTATAGTTATGACTACTACTACTACTACTACTACTACTACTACTACTACTACTACTACTACTACTACTATTACTACTACTACTACTACTACTACTACTACTACTGCTACTACTACTACTACTAGTAGTAGTCGTAGTGTTAGTAGCATTACTGGTGTAATAACAGTCGTATTGTTAGTAGCATTACTGGTGAAATAACAGTCGTAGTGTTAGTAACATTACTGGTGTAATAACAGTCGTAGTGTTAGTAGCATTACAGGTGTAATAACAGTCGTAGTGTTAGTAACATTACAGGTGTAATAACAGTCGTAGTGTTAGTAACATTACTGGTGAAATAACAGTCGTAGTGTTAGTAGCATTACTGGTGTAATAACAGTCGTAGTGTTAGTAACATTACAGGTGTAATAACAGTCGTAGTGTTAGTAACATTACAGGTGTAATAATAGTCGTAGTGTTAGTAACATTACTGGTGTAATAACAGTCGTAGTGTTAGTAGCATTACTGGTGTAATAACAGTCGTAGTGTTAGTAACATTACAGGTGTAATAACAGTCGTAGTGTTAGTAACATTACTGGTGTAATAACAGTCGTAGTGTTAGTAACATTACAGGTGTAATAACAGTCGTAGTGTTAGTAACATTACAGGTGTAATAACAGTCGTAGTGTTAGTAACATTACTGGTGAAATAACAGTCGTAGTGTTAGTAGCATTACTGGTGTAATAAAAGTCGTAGTGTTAGTAACATTACAGGTGTAATAACAGTCGTAGTGTTAGTAACATTACAGGTGTAATAATAGTCGTAGTGTTAGTAACATTACTGGTGTAATAACAGTCGTAGTGTTAGTAGCATTACAGGTGTAATAACAGTCGTAGTGTTAGTAACATTACAGGTGTAATAACAGTCGTAGTGTTAGTAGCATTACTGGTGTAATAATAGTCGTAGTGTTAGTAACATTACAGGTGTAATAACAGTCGTAGTGTTAGTAACATTACAGGTGTAATAATAGTCGTAGTGTTAGTAACATTACAGGTGTAATAACAGTCGTAGTGTTAGTAACATTACAGGTGTAATAATAGTCGTAGTGTTAGTAACATTACAGGTGTAATAATAGTCGTAGTGTTAGTAACATTACAGGTGTAATAATAGTCGTAGTGTTAGTAACATTACTGGTGTAATAATAGTCGTAGTGTTAGTAACATTGCAGGTGTAATAACAGTCGTAGTGTTAGTAACATTACTGGTGTAATAATAGTCGTAGTGTTAGTAACATTACTGGTGTAATAATAGTCGTAGTGTTAGTAACATTACTGGTGTAATACTATTAGAGGTGTTAGTAACATTATTTGTGTAATAGTAGTCGTATTGTTAGTAGTATTACTGGTGTAATACTATTAGAGGTGTTAGTAACATTACTGGAGGAATAACAGTCGTAGTGTTAGTAACATTACTGGTGTAATACTATTAGAGGTGTTAGTAACATTACTGGTGTAATAACAGTCGTAGTGTTAGTAGCATTACTGGTGTAATAACAGTCGTAGTGTTAGTAACATTACTGGTGTAATACTATTAGAGGTGTTAGTAACATTACTGGTGTAATAAAAGTCGTAGTGTTAGTAACATTACTGGTGTAATAACAGTCGTAGTGTTAGTAACATTACTGGTGTAATAACAGTCGTAGTGTTAGTAACATTACTGGTGTAATAACAGTCGTAGTGTTAGTAACATTACTGGTGTAATAACAGTCGTAGTGTTAGTAACATTACTGGTGTAATAACAGTCGTCGTGTTAGTAGCATTACTGGTGTAATAACAGTCGTAGTGTTAGTAACATTACTGGTGTAATAACAGTCGTAGTGTTAGTAACATTACTGGTGTAATACTATTAGAGGTGTTAGTAACATTATTTGTGTAATAGTAGTCGTATTGTTAGTAGTATTACTGGTGTTTTAGTAGTCGTAGTGTTAGTGGAATTATTGGTGTAGTGTTAGTAGAATTACTTCCGTAGTGTTAGTAGCATTACTGGTGTAACAGTAATCTTCTTCTTCCTCTTCTTCTTCAGCGTTCCGAGCCATTGAGGTTCTTTGCTGCAAATACAATAATAATAACAGTAATAGTAGTAATAATAATTATTTAAGAAGTAGCATCAACAGTGATAATCGTAGTCATAGTGCTGGTAGCACCATGTGTGTTATAGTAATAATCATGATGATAATAATAATATGATGTAGACATACCTGCTCTCAGAATTCATGTAAATTATATCTGGTTCCTGAGACAAAGAATGTCCACTTTCGTTGTTGTCCACTGTTGGACGTGGACCGCTATGGCGGTTATCACTCAGCTCGCCCGGTATATCTTCATCTCTAATCAACATCCGCCGTCCTTCAAATGGCAGGGTCAGTTCCTTAAACGGATTCTTGACAGTGACCGCTACACGCTTCTTCTTCTTTCGTATCATCTTCTTGGTGTGTCCTAAGTCGTGTACAGTTGCATTGCAGAAAAACGATGTCTGTTGGTGAATAAGAGAAAGTTAAGAAGTTTAGGCTAACGGACTACTCAGCTTCTACTCGTGTTAAAGTAAAGTTAAAGAACTTTTTACACTCATTAAAATGTATTGGGAACATGGTGCCAGCCCATTATATTTATAGACCAAATGACAACGAATGGGTGATGTGATCAATAGTATGCCGGCCGCCTTTCTTCCCAGAACAATTTCTGGTTCCCATTTTAGGATGGGTTGACCGGGTAGCTCGTGTCAATTTAAACACACAACAACAACAACAACAACAACAAACAGGAAAGAAATCTTTGCCTCTACGCAGATTCGAACACAGAAGCATCTGGCACACAAGCTGGAGTTGTAGCCCCTGCTTTGCTGCGGGTTAACATAATTTTTTTTTCCCACTGATCCTTTACGGAACACTGCAGTCACTAGCATTTGTCAGCTGCTGTTGATGTCTTGGCAAGATTACGTTCAGTAGTTTGCCATTGCTTTCTGAGCGACTGCCTCACATATCCTCGTAAGTAACCAATGCGACGCGATCCGCCACCGATTCTTGCGCAGCTGCTTTACCCACGTGGATATACGGGGTTACGGAGAGATTTTTTAATACCTCGTCAGGGAGATCGGCACTTAACAGAATAAGTACTTCAAAACAATGTTTTCCGTAGTGAATTTGAATAACGAAGACACAAATCATGTATTGCACGATTTATTGCCTGGATTATTTCGCTTCCTCTGGCAGGAGCATACTGCAGAAATCACACAACATAAACTAAAGCAATAAGATAAATTCACATTACTGCTTGAATATGTGTGTTGTATATTTCAGCTTGAAGGGTTTATCTTTCTACTTTAGTTTATTTTGTGTGATGTTTGCAGAATAAGTACAATATATACAACGCAGTAGAATCAGAATTCTCTGTGTGTGTGTGTGTGTGTGTGTGAGTGTGTGTGTGTGTGTGGGTGGGTGGGTGTGTGTGGGTGTGTGTGTGCGCGCGCGTGCGTGCGTGTGTGTGTGTGTGTGTGTGTGTGTAAGACTACTATACAGTGCAGAAACCTTAATAGTGAGCAAGCAATTGGAAATATTGCGCATGCATTTGTATATACAAAGTTCATTTCAATGGTTGAGAATGAATATACCAGAACAAAAAGAAACATCATGTGGTTATAGACGGCGATTAGAAGAAGTATTTGTGATGTGTTACCTCGATTCAGTTTACTGTAAACGTATTTCAAAAATCACTAGGGTATAGCAGTAAAATTACTATTTTTTAATTCCAAATCACCAGAGTATAGCAGTAAAAATACTATTTTATCTTGCCAACATCTGTTCTAGGCAGCATATGATGAAGTCTATTTAAATTACAAACGCGATTGTCTGCCAACGTTCCATTTGGTGCAAGTTGTAACACATGTATGAATGTATTGCGCACCACATACTTTGTTGGCGAGCTACGTTTTTTGCAAATACAATGAATTCTTTATAACTTCTTTTGACGTTTTATTCTCTAATGGAACATAGGCCATCAATTACCTCCCACCAAGCCACGCTATCTTTTGCCATCTGCAGCTCGCTCCAGGTCTTTCCATTGTTCATGTCCGTATCTAATACTCCTCTTGATGCCTTACTTCCTCCTCTATTTCTGTTGTATGTTGAATTGAGGCGAGTACCGACATCACAGCACTCGGGAATTCCAATATGTGCTCTGTCCTTATCTACAACAGCCAACAAAGGGTCCCAGTACTATTATACCAGTAGCAGTCTGATTATGTGACCGTCTGGCCTTTCTTCGGAATTTTGAGTGTTGGTCAGATCCTCTGATCACTCCCTGCAGCACCATTCTCTGCAAAACGTGATGATATACCCGCTCTTCTTTGCTATATACTTGATCCCAAAGGGCCCCGACCACATCTGCCTTAGCATGCAACAGTACCCCACCAAGGCTTGCATACCCAGCTAATATGTCCACCTGCTCGTTTCCCACCACACCAACATGTCCTGGGGGAACAATTCCAACAGATGCTCTCTAGTTGTGATTGCTGAATGGATGTCTGCCACTCTGCCCGAAGCATGCTTGTATTCACCTTTCTTATTATACATTGTCAGTCCTGTACAATATCGACATGCGTGTGATGTTTGTAATTGTCTCTACCGCAAAAGCTATCTCTCCCAATACATACTTAGTTCTAACATTTCGGGTGCTAATCCTAGAGAATTGTCCATGCGAAGGGATGTAAATGAACGATCCAGACTCCTTACAGCTTTCACCGCATCGCGTTATATTTCTAGGAAAAGAGCTCACTTTTATCTTGGCTGGCTGTGTGATTTTTCTTTCATTTTCCTTAAACTTGTTCATGCTTGGTTCGATTTTGCAGCTAAAGTTTTCTATAGAACCTTGTTGCCAGTTCACGTTTACGGGCGACGAGCTGGGCGTCAAATCAGCCTCCGATAATGCGTGTGGCATTTAATGTTAACATTTGTGAAATGCTACCTTTTCTTCTGTTATTCTACATTTTAGTTTCCTCAACAAGTCTGCCATCTGTTGTTATTAAAGTTAGTTAGTTAGTCTTTCCTCTTGAGCCTAAGGCGGCGCATAGGGCAGAAGTCCTGTCTCTCCATGCTTGGCGGTTCGCTGCTACCTGTTGTAGATCTTGGATATCTACTTGGCCATTGAATGAGCCTTCTCTAATGATGGTTCTACGCAGGGTCTCTCTTGGTCTTCCCCGTTTTCTTTTCCCTACTGGTGACCATATGAGGGCTTGATAGGGGAGTCTTGACTTGTCCATTCTGAGTACATGGCCGATGTAGTTCCAACGGCGTCTTCTTATGAAATTGGATACTGTATCTTGCTTAGTCTCTTGTCTTATTTGCGAATTGGTTCTGAAGTCTGCCCAGTGGATGTTTAGAAGTCTTCTAAGACATTTGTTCTCAAAATTGTCTAATTTTTTATCTAAAGCTACCGTTGATTTCCAACTTTCACATCCATACGTTAACACTGGAATCACACAAGAGTTGAAGATTTTATGTTTTGTGTGTTTGCTGAGTGTCTTTGACTTCCAGATGTTTGACAGTTTATTGAAGGCACTACTTATTAAAGTAGCCAATTACTTAAATATATTGACTTTTTCAGACTGGTTCCATTCAATTTGATGTTGTATTTGGTTATACATGTTGCTTTTTACGGCATGAATGGTAGGTTACTGTGTTACTATACTTAATGGCCCTGATCCAGGTGACATAAATGATATTCGTTAAGCATACCAAGAAAAGGAGCAATTGAATGAGAGGGGGAGAGATAGGTATAAGATATATCAATGGAAGAAGAAGGAGAAAGCAACAACAACAACTACAACAACAACAACAACAACAGTAATACTTATTGCTACCCAAAGGCTAAATCAAACATTCTAAGGCAATTGTTGAATAAGACTAGTGGAACTGCGGTAAAGCTGTGGAAATGTAAAGAATATAAAATAACACAAAGTAATGCAGCTTTACAGAACGGAATTACGAACAATACAAAGACTTTGCGGCGACTAGCCTTCATCAGCGTACAAATACATACACAAAACACAACATAAAATTACGGAGAAGACCTCCAGTGATTACATTAAGGCATAAGAAAATTATAAGAAGAATAAAAAGATGAAAACTATGAGAGCCTGGGATTCTGAGATAAGTAGCAAATATTTTTTATTGTAAGATAACTGTTGTAGTGAACGGACGTTAATAAAGTAGTGATGGTTCCAAAGTCCATCTAATTTAGCGATGGTTCCAAAATTAGCGAAAGACATATTCTATACCTGATAATGAGTTTAGAGAAGTTGGTGACAACTGGCATGATTGGAGGGGTGGGGGGAGTAAATATCCAAATGGCCTGGCCACATGGCATGGTGGAGACAAGAACATGGAGCTGATCCACGACTCTAATGATCTTGCAAGATGGAGAAACATGACCGCCTACGTATATCAGCATGGCACATGACGGTGATGATGCCTGATAATGTAATAATAACAAATCTGCAATAAGACACATTATAAAGATCCTGTTTACAAGTCTTGAATCGTATTAGGTATATGGTTCCAACCTCATATTATTAGAGAACATTCGACACTCCAATGCTGATGTCGTCAATAAATATCGGCCGGCATTCTTCCCAAGACATTTTTTCTGGTTTCCATGCCTAAGCTGGATCGGCCTGGGAGCCAAGATTAAATTTAAGGCATGGCCGCCGGGCGGTGAAACCCGCATGGACGCCACTGGACTACTGTGATGTCTGATAATATAACGCATTTAATAGCACAAAAATAACACGTTTTCATGTTAGTTTTAAAATAATTATTTGATCTGTTTAAATTAGATTAAATGTTGAATGTGCTTAGCAAGATCAACCGTGGGTTGCTTTACGAGGCAATTTTACGTTCGGTAGTTTTCCATTGCTTTCTGAACGAGAAGTCAACATAAAACCAGTGTAGGGGTTGAACCGCCTACCACGACATCAGCGTATGGGAAGTTTATGAGCTACGCCTCTTATCTTTTAGATGAACATAGCATATGCAGTTGTTGTTTTTTTTTTATTTTTAAGCTACTGCGTTATAATAACATCGGCTAGATTTAAATGAAAATATAGTTAAATTGACCTCGCTGACAGCCTAGTTCAGTTTTCTGAGATGATAATGCAAATAGTCAAGAAAGTTTTCATCATGTTGTATAAACACCGTGGAGGGCATTGACACAAAGCGTCGAGGTTAAGAGATACGGCTAAGCCCTTTCACTGGAAGAAATCAACCGTAGGCCTATCTTTAGTCTCCTTCATTGGTTAGTAGGTCACAGCACACCAATGACAACAGGTGTGTAGGGAATCTGTTTCTGCCGTTAACATAAACTCTTTATTCGCTCAAAGAAAGTTTTAAAACTCGGTCTCGTTCTTCGGACTACTACACGGAACGACAAGTGTCGTTTAGGGAGTTATATCTTGATGAGCACAGAAAAGGTGTAATAGAAGTAAGTTTGTTTATAACTTCGCTCACGCTCTTGTAAATATATGCTGACGACAGTTTATGGCGTCTTGCAAATGGTTTGTACATTCTCTCGCTCTCTTTCTTTCTTTCTTTCTTTCTCTCCCTCTCTCTCCCTCTCTCTCTCTCGCTCTCTCGCTCTGTGTGTGTGTGTGTGTGTGTGCGTGTGCGTGCGTGCTTGCGTGCGTGCGTGCGTGAGTGCGTGTGTGTGTGTGTGTGGTTTACGATTGATCTCTGCTGGGTATCTCTACAGTGAGTTTATTATGTTTTGTAAGTTCTAGTAGTGGTCCTAGTCGTGGTATTAGTGGTGTTGTGGTATATTAAGGTTAAGGTCATCTACATACAGAAGAGAACTTCCATTTAGTAGCCTGATGTTTGTGTAGTGACTGTTTACCTGACCAGGTACTAAATTACCATCTTCACAGAATCTATGTTGCCGATCTTCCCTTCTCCTTTCCCCATAGAAGAAATCAGCGTCGTTTTGAAGACCAGTACTTGGTCTCTACGTCCGTGGAGAGATATAATTATGTTCTTACTAGATCGTGACTAAGAGCATCATATATGGAATGCGACCGCGCGCGCGCGCGTGTGTGTGTATGTGTGTGTTTGTGCGTGCGTGTGTATGTGTGTGTGTCCGTGTCCGGGTCCGGTCCCTTAAGCGAAGCGAAGAATAGTGGTAATGTATCCTACCTTGCATGTCGTGTAGGGCGCTTAAGGAATGTTTGCGTGAGACTGACTACTTTTTCCATAGCAAAGCTTATTATCTTTTTTCTTAAACTTGTATTTCGTTCAAAACAGTGTTTATTGACAAGGTGCATTGTGTGTTTTCCTTTACACTTACGAATACCACAAATACATGCATATACGAACATGATAATATTACATTCGTGGCAAGGTACAATTGCATACAGATTACTTGATGATGATGATGATGATGATGATGATGATGATGATGATGATGATGATGATGATGATGATGATGGTGAAGTAATCATATGCTCTCATGCATACTAAAATCTTTCAACATAAATGCATTCATACTCCAATACTTAGTATTATTTAAATAAGTTTAACGGTATTACTGATGGGATCCTATATTAAACATTGCATCATTTGTCCCATTTTACAAAGTAAATTCAACATTGAAAACATGTATATTGGTGTGTGTGTGTGTGTGTGTGTGTGTGTGAGAGAGAGAGAGAGAGAGAGAGAGAGAGAGAGAGAGAGAGAAACAGACAGACAGACAGACAGTCAGAGAGAGAGAGGAGACAGACAGATACACAGACAGACAGACAGACAGACAGACACACACACAGACACACAGACAGAGAAAGAGAGAGGGGGGGTGGGGGACAGACAGACATACAGACAAACAGACAGACTGTCAGAGAAAGAGAAAGAGAGAGAGAGAGAGGGGTGACAGACAGATAAACAGGACAGACAGACTGTAAGAGAGAGAGAGAGAGAGAGAGAGAGAGAGAGAGAGAAAGAGAGAGAGAGTCAGACAGACAGACAGACAGACAGACAGACAGACAGTCTGTCAGAGAAAGAGAGAGAGAGAGAAAGAGAGAGACAGAGAGAGACAGACAGACAGACAGACAGACAGACAGACAGACAGACAGACAGACATACTGTCAGAGAAAGAGAGACAGACAGAGAGAGACAGAGAGAGAGAGAGAGAGAGAGAGAGAGAGAGAGAGAGAGAGAGAGAGAGAGAGAGAGATTTGGCTGCGAAATCCAACCAATCATGAACAAGTCTGTATATGGTTCGGCTTGAGTTGGCTGACAACCCGTGCTCCACTCGACACATGAAAGGCCGAAGAGGAGGAAGAACAATTCATGACTGGCTAGGATAAGGCATAGGTTGGCAATGTTTTCTACTCTGCTTTAAGTATTTAATTGTTAAATGATAACTAAATATGAAAAATCAAAGATTTATCTAACAGAACACCCCGTGAATCAAGTAAATAGCTTCAAGTATTTAGGAAGTATGTAAACGAAAAAAAAATGTCATTTGCTGCCTATACAGTACCTTGCCTATACAGTATCAATAACTACAAAGAAAGCACTTTACAACACAATCTTCCTACCAACTCTGTGCTACCAATGCCAAACCTGGACAATGACAGAAAAAGAGAAAAGAAAAATCACAACAACAGAAATGAGGTTCCTGAGAAGAATACTCAACGTATCAAGAAGAGATAAGATCAGAAATGAAGAAATCAGGACTAAAGTGGGGGTTAAAGCTGCTCTAGATTTTATTAGAAAGCAGCAAGTCAAATGGTTTGGCCATGCAAGTAGGCTACCAGTCAACAGCATGCCACAACAAGCAATGATGTACAGACCAGATGGAAACAGAGGAAGAGGCCGACCACGTAAACATTAGACGGAGGGAATAACAGAATCCATGGAAATGTCGATACACGAAGCCCATAACCGGGCACTCTCACGAAGTTTATACTTCACCTCGACACCGCAAGGTACAAGAGGAACATGATGAGATGAGAGACAGTACCTTGCTGTGTGTAGCTGGGGGCCTTGAGCATGGAGAATTAAGACCGCCTGGCTAGTGCCGCCGCTGCGAACTGTGCAGGCTAGGGTTTTCTTTTTGCCCCAGACAGAAAAATAAATTCACACCTTACTGAGGATTTGAACCCGGGTCTCTCGAAGGAGAATCCGGCATTCTGGCCACTCGACCAGCCGCTCCTCATGTAGGAAGTATAACATCATCAAAAGGTAGATCAGAAGACGATATCGAAAATAGATGCAAGAGATACTTCCTTGACTTCCCGACAATGAACCACAGGATCAAGATCTGGAGAGCTCGTGCATACTTAAAAATATGTGCAGATGAGCAACATCCTCTGCATGAAGCTATATTCAGAGAAAAGGGTGACAGGCTAAAGAGGGGCAAATCATGGATGGGTCGGGCGGAAGATGTCGTCAGACAGGTCTGCAGTCTTACCAGTATCAACCCCGGCAAGGAATGGATGCAGGTGCCTCCAGCTTTTATGTGCACTTTCTCCTTATCACACTCGACAGACGGTGCAGAGAGCAGAACGCTGTCGCTGGCAATACAGAGGTCAACGTGCTTATCTATGAACACTCAGATAGCCCCGAAGTGCTCATCTATACAGATGGATCTGTTATAAAGCAGCAGAGAAGTGCGTGGGCATTTACAGCCCGTTCAGCGGGCCGAACCCTTCAAGAATCCAGTGGTGCCCATTCTATGACCACGAGCAGCATGACGATGGAGGTGATGGCAGTTATAAAATCTTTCATATGGCTGGAATCACAGTATTATACAAACGTGTGTGTACTAAGTGATTCAATGAGCATGATTCAGAAGGTCGAAGCTGGATCTGTACGTAGACAGTGTACTGAGTCGCGGCAGAAGTATGTTGTCCGTAAAGTCATCTTCATCTTCGTCCCGGGACATGCGGGAGTCGAGGGAAATGAACTAGCAGATAAACTGGCTGGCTCTGCACCCCCTGTGGATGGCCAGCCCATGGATCGTGCCGATATTATTAACGTCCTTAAAGGCATGTCGAGAACAGAGGACTTTGACGTCAGTGAATCCACATCGCTGTCCAGGATGACAGACTTGGGAGTAAGAATCGGCACGGCCAGACGCGAGAGGTATATCGGGAAAAAGAGGTGCCTCGTCAACCAACACAGAACTGGCACTATTAGCCACTGAACACTCGCTGATGCATATGCTGGGGGAGGGGGGGGGGGAAATCTGAGCACCCATGGACCTGTCCGGAATGCAATGAAGTTACCCCAACTGATAACTGACAACTGATGAATTCTGTGTTTAATCGGGGGTGTTATTTATTCTATTGAAGTGATTTTTTTTTTTATGTTTAATGTTTGTGTGCTTATATATAGATATAGTTTTATACTGTTTTTGCTTGCTTGCTTGCTTGCTTTTGTTCATTGGCTTGAGCTCCAATGCAAAGCCCTGTATGTTGGATGAAGGCATCCTGTTGTCCAACATCAGTGTGATGTCATACAGGACCTGAGGTTTGCGTGAGTATCCGTTGTCCCATGTCTGGCTTATTGGTGTGCAGACTGGTGGTTCCTCGCCGTACAGGCAGACACTCTCCGACTTCGGAGGAATCGGCGATCCTATTGACTTTAGCCAGGACCCTGAAGGGACCTGTTGCCCAGGACGCTCGACGAGGACGCGTCAATAGGTCTTGGCCAGTATATAACCCGGCCCTGGTGCCTTGGAAACACCTCTGCGTCCGATACTGTTTTTGATACCTGATGATTTTCATTGTAAATCAAGGACAGTATTTATTCTTTAATGTCATATTTGTATATATGCATAATTCTATGAGGTGTAGAAATGATGTGAAAATCGATACAAAAATATATCCTAATATATGGCCAAGGAGTTAACGACGTTGTTCGCATTCCTGTATATCTACGTGGGGAAAACAGCTGCGCGAGATTCCGCAGCGGATCGCGCCGCACTAGTAACTTACGGGGGTATGTGAGCCGGACGTTTAGAAATCAATGGCAAACTACTGAACGTAAAAACTTGTCTACTAAATCAACAGCAGCTGAAACATGCTGGTGTTGACTACAATATCCTGTAAGGAAAATGCACCAAAAGAAAAAAAAACCAAAACAAAAACAACAACAAAACTTATACTTTCCAAGACATTTCCTGATACCCTAGTATTTTCCAAGGCATTTCCCGATATCCTGGTACTTCCCAAATCACTTCCTAATATCCTGGTACTCCCCAAGACATTTCCCAATACCCTGGCACTTCCGAAGATATTTCCTGAAACCCTAGAACTTTCCAAGACATGGTGGCGCGGGGGGGGGGGGGGTGTTATTTCACACCCTAATAAATATATCTGCCGACACTGTGGCTTTGGAGCAATGGAAGCGTTTCCACAGTACCCCAACACACCGAGTCGAGGGTTGGAAAACAGTTGCCGATGATGTGGAAGCAGTCCGCTTTGAGCTGATGACTATGGCATGGGCGTCAATAAATCAGAAAGCAGTACCAAACTAATGAACGTAAGCATTGCCTAATAAACCACCATCAGCCCAAAAATGCTAGGCTTCATTGCAACTCCCTGTAAAGAACATGCAGCTAACTTTGAAAGCCAAATCTTCCGAACATTGCTTCTGTGTTTCCTTTATTAAAATTAGTGTAGATCACAGAGGAGCTGTGGTAGAGTAGTTGCTAGACGCATCCCTGCTGACCCAGTGATCGTGGGTTTTAATTAATATTGAGGTGAATTTTTACAAATGATATGTTTTTCTAGGTCGAGCCAGCCTAAAATGGGTACTAGGAAATATCGTGGGAAGTGAAAGCGTGCGGTGTGACCACATCACTCCTTGAGTATTGATTGGTCTATAAAAATGGGTTAACCACCATATATCATGTAATGAGAAGAGAGGCATTGGGGAACATCGTGACGACTGGAAAGATCGAGGGGAAGAGAGACAAGGACCGACCAAAAGAGAAATGATGCTGGATGGATTGAGATGGTGGCATGGAGGAATATTAGCAGCAGATTTGAGAGCACCAAAGACCGAGATATGTGGAGAGACATGAATGCCTATACCAGCATGCATTGCACTTGATGATGATGACCATATGCCCAATATGGGAGTGTTAAAGTTTTCATTTTCCTTTTTTTTTTTTTTTACAGGTAAAAAAGAAACAATGCTGGACATTCTGCTTGCGTTCCTGGTGGTTCTATTTGCGGTCAAGTGGTGGCTAAGTGGACGTCGAAAGGGGCTTCCCCCAGGTCCAGGCTTTGCACTACCATTTGTAGGTCATCTGTACCTTCTGCCAAAAGATCCCATGAACTTGCTAGAAAAATGGAGACAGATGTATGTCTATTTTATAATCTTCCAAAGTTACTAGCGTACATTTATAGTAATAGCCTTTTCAGTCATATCTGAATATTGTTTGATACGTAGAGAAATGTCTTGGAAAATACCAGGGTATCGTAAAATATCTTAGGAAGTACCAAGGTATCGTAAAATATCTAGGGAAGTACCAGGGTATCGGTAAATGTTTTGGGAAATACCAGGATATCAGTAAATGTTTCGGGAAGTACCAGGATATTGGTAAATTTTTCGGGAAATACCAGGGTATTGATAAATGTTTCGGGAAATACCAGAGTATTGATAAATGTTTCCGGAAATACCAGGGAATCGGTAAATGTTTCGGGAAGTACCAGGGTATTGGTAAATGTTTCGGGAAATACAAGGTTATTGGGAAATATCTTGGGAAGTACTAGGGTATCATGAAATGTCCTGATGTGTACATGGGTTTCAGGAAATGTCTTGGTTCCAAATTGCTGTATGTAGCCGGGGCGCAGTGTTGGGGTGAGCGCCCAACATTGCTTAAATACCCCAATGGCTCGTGAATACATAACCTATGCAGCAAAAGTCCAACTCCTGGCCTTCACGTGGCGGAACTGTTTTAACTAACAGGAGAAGGGGCGACGGCGAGTATCTGGCGCCGGAAAATAACCAGTGTGCTCTAGATGTGTATACACATACATGCATGTGCAGACACGTGTGTGCGTGTGTACACATCTAAACCCGAGTGAGATCACAGTCTGCTCTAGCAAAGGAAAGATGCTGAAGACGGAGGCAACCAGCCAGGAGGCGCACCACAGAAATCAGGATGCCACGCAATTACGCAAAATGGAATATGTCGACTGCTGCTAAACGTTATGGTGCTCGCCCTGCTTTGGACCCCCAGGCAGGTGCAGTGCCGGGCCCTATGTCTCGAAAGGGTCCAACCCCAACTACTGGAGGTCCTTCTCAGATGTTCTGTGGAGCCAGGGGACATGAGAATAGAACAGCTGGCCATACTAAACTAAGACTTAAAATAATGCACTGGAATGCGGAGGGAGTCAGCAACAAAAAATTAGAATTAGAAAATATCCTGGACAAAGAAAAAGTAAGCATATGTTGCTTGCAAGAAACTCACCTCAACGAAAATACAGCCTTCAAAATCAGAGGCAACCAGTGTTACCGATCTGACCGAAAGGACAGGCGAAAAGGTGGGATACTTAACCTTGTAAAAAATAACATCACTGCTTCCCAAATCGAAGTCTATATGGAAGGGGCTGAGTATCAGACACTTAAACTTAAAACAGGCTATACAGACCTACATCTGATCAATTACTACTGTCCAAGTGACCGTCCACAGGCACTGGACACACTACCATTAACAGAAAAAATGATTGTGTGCGGCGATTTCAACAGCCACTCGCAGAGTTGGGGCTATGATCACATGGACCAGAGAGGAGAGAGACTGGAAGACTGGCAGGATGAGAATAGATTCATCTTGGTTAACAAGCCGTCCGACCCACATACTTTCTACTCGAGATCATGGCACTCTACAACTACACCTGACCTGGCTTTTCATTCACCAGACCTGGAGTGGAACATTACACGAATTGTTGGGAAACAACTAGGTGGCAGTGACCATCGACCAGTCTTTCTAACTGTAGAAAATGAGCTTGTAAGTGAAAGCAGCACCCTCTCGAGGTGGAACTACAAGAAAGAAGACTGGGCAGTGTACAAGCATCGCACCAGCATACTGGTTAGAAACCTGAACACTGAGAAAAACATAAATAAAGTAGTTGAAGAGTTTGGGAAATGCATACTACAGGCAGCGCGAGAAACAGTACCAAGAGGAGCCCGTAAACAATATAAACACTACTGGAGTAGTGAACTGGAACAGTTGCATAATGATGTGGAAGTATGTAGAAAGCAAGCAGAGGCCACACCCAGCCAAGAGCACCACAATAAATTCCAGCATGCAAAAGCCAAATTTCAAAGGGCCAAGCTGCAGGCTAGACGGAAAAGCTGGCAGGAGAAAACAGAGTCTCTGAACTTTGAAAGAGACACAAGGAAATTGTGGAAGCTAATAAAACAACTTAACGATGAGGGCACAGGGAGAAACTCAAAAATTGCACTACATAAAGATGGAAACATCTTAACAAGAAAGCAAGCAGCTGACCATTTTGCGGACTCATTCGCACAAGATAACAATATCAAAATCAGTCCAGAGAAACAACAAGAGATTCAAGAGAAACGGCAACATACAGGACAGAAGGAAATAGTACATGAGGTTCTGGGGGCACCCATCACAATCAGCGAACTGGAGCTAGCCATATCAAAACTGAAAATGAGAAAGTCACCAGGAGCTGATGGTATCTCCAATGAAATGATCAGGAACCTAGGAACAGAGGCCAAAGCAAAGCTGTTGCAGATCTTCAATAACAGTTGGACCTTAGGCAGTGTTCCACAATCCTGGAGAGAAGCAATCATGATACCCCTCCTAAAATCAGGGAAAGATAGTTCCATTGCCTCTAGCTACAGACCAATCAGCCTCACCAGCTGTCTCTGCAAAACACTGGAGCGCATCATCAATCACAGACTGCAGTGGTACATTGAAAGTAAAAACATCCTTGTGCCACAGCAGGCTGGCTTTAGACAGTGCTACTCTACGGAAGATCAGACAACCTACCTCTCTCAAGAAATTGAGGATGCATTCCAAGAGAAGAAGCTGGTGCTTGCGGCATGGATAGATTTGAAGAAAGCCTTTGACAAAGTCTGGAAAGAAGGTCTGATGAATAAACTGAGAAACTGCAAAGTCAATGGAAGAATGTACAAATGGGTGAAAGCATACTTGCACAACAGAAGAACCCGAGTACAGATAGACGGACTAAAGAGCAAGAAAGTACTACTGCGTCACGGAGTTCCCCAGGGCGGTGTATTGTCCCCCACACTCTTTCTAATCTTCATCAATGATCTCGTTGCTAATCTACCGCATGGAATTAAAGCCGCAATGTATGCCGATAACCTGGTTTTATGGAGCACAAATGAACATGCATCAGTGGCCACCAGATTACTACAAAGAGCTGTAGATACATTTGTTGCATGGGCAAATAGATGGTGTGTCAGCATAAACACTGACAAGTGCAGCACCACCCTATTTACCCTCTCTCCAAAACAAAAGGCAGGGACCATCCAGATAAATGGAACACCCCTACGAGAAGATAAAGAACCAACATACCTTGGAGTAACATTTGATGGCAGGCTGACGTGGAGAAAGCACATCAACAAAGCAGTAGCAAAAGCCAGAAGGAAAATAGCCATCCTAAGAAAGCTAAGTGGAACCACATGGGGAGCCAGTGGGAAAATACTTAGCAAAGTTTATCAACAGAGCATACGACCACACCTGGAATACGGGTCAACTGCATGGTGTTCGGCGGCAAAAACCACACTACAAGAGCTGGACAAAGTGCAAAATCAAGCACTTAGAGTCACCACAGGAGGGATGAGATCAACCCCTATAGTGGAAATGGAGAAGATGGGGAGGACACAAGCACTGAGTGAGCGCAGAGATACGAAAACGCTAATACAAGCAGAAAAGTTCCTCAGCTTGCCAGGCCACCCTATAAAGAGCAGATTTGAAAACCTAGCTATGGGGCGGTTGAAAAGAAGTAGTTTTATCCACCAGGCCAAACGACTCTGCAGAGAAACCACCGATCTGCCCACAGTTGGTATCCCCCTAACAACTATTCCAGAGCGAACTCCATGGAAAGATGAGCATAGACTATCATTACAAATCCAGACAAAAGTGAGAGGAATATTTGACAAGGGAGATCAGAACAGTGTGCAGCGCAGAACAGCCACTCTCAGCTTCCTTGATGAAGAATACCCACAGGACCTCTGGATCCGAGTCTACACAGATGGGTCAGCACAAAATGCTGTTCGAAATGGAGAAGCGGGAGTGTACATAGAATACCCAAATAATACCAGGGACACAGCTAGAGTACCGACAGGAAAGTAATGCCATAACTACGATGCTGAAATTGGGGCAATCAAGATAGCAACAGAGAAATTACTAAATACCAGCAATGGTACACAACCTGTGGTGCTATTGACAGATGCAAAATCAGTACTCGAGGCGCTCCTGTCTGGGAAATTGCCAGTACTAAGATCACTACTTTCTGAACTTAGCAGTCAGCATAAGGTCACCATACAGTGGATACCATCCCACTGTGGAGTACCCGGGAACGACAGAGCTGATCAATTGGCTAAGGAAGGAGCCAAAGAAGAACAGCCTGATGTGCCTGTAACATACCACCAAAAGAAAAGAATGATCAAATCAGTCAGAAAGCCACCAAAACCTGCTCAAGATGACTACCACGTTATGGATAGACCAGAACAAGTCATTATTCTGCGCCTCAGAACAGGACACAATAGATTACGCAACCACATGTATACAAAATTCAAGATTGGTGAAACAGCCATGTGTACATGTGGATTGGCGTCGCAGACAGCAGAGCACATACTCCAAGACTGCCCAAAATATAACATATCTAGGCAAACCTTCTGGCCTAGAGAGACGACAGTGGAAGATAAACTCTACGGACCGCTGTGTGAACTGAAAAAGACAGTTCAATTCATACAAGAGACAGCACTGCAGTTATAGACATATTTCAAGCGAACGAAAGAAGAAGAAGAAAGGAAATGTCTTTGGGTTTACTAGGGTCTTAGGAAATGTCTTCCGAAGTAAGAGGATATCGGTAAATGTTTCGGGAAGTACCAGAGTATTGGTAAACGTTTTGGAAAGTACCAGGGTATCCGTAAATGTTTCGGGAAGTACCAGGGTTTGGGTAAATGTTTCGGGAATTACCAGTGTATCGGTAAATGTTTAACGAAGTAAAAGGGTATCGAGAAATATCTTGGGAAGTACCAGGGTATTGAGATATTTCTTGGGAAGTACCAGGATAACCGGAAATATCTAGGGAAGTACCAGGGTATCGGGAAATATCTTGGGAAGTACCCGGGTATGTATCGGGAAGTATCTTGGGAAACACCAGAGTATCGGGAAATATCTTGGGAAGTACTAGGGATCGAGAAATGTCTTGAGGTGTACCTGGGTTTCAGGAAATGTCTTCGGATGAACTAGGGTCTTAGGAAACGTCTTCGGAAGTAACAGGATATCGGTAAATGTTTCGGGAAGTACCAGGGTATCGGTAAATGTTTCGGGAAGTACCAGGGATCTTGGTAAATGTTTAACGAAGTACCGGGGTATCGAGAAATATCTTAGAGAGTACCAGTGTATCGCTAAATATATTGGGAAGTACCGGGGTATCGAGAAATATATTGGGAAGTACCAGGGTATCGGGAAATATCTTAGGAAGTACCAGGGTATCGCTTAATGTTTCATGAAGTACCAGGTTGTCGGTACATACTGCGGGAAGTACCAGGGTATCGGTAAATATGTCGGAAATTACCAGAGTATAGGTAAATGTTTAACGAAGTACCAGGGTATCGAGATATATCTTTGGAAGTACCAGGGTATCGAGAAATATCTTGGGAAGTACCAGGGTATCGAGATATATCTTTGGAAGTACCAGGGTATCGAGAAATATCTTGGGAAGTACCAGGGTATCGAGATATATCTTCGGAAGTACCAGGATATCGAGAAATATCTTGGGAAGTACCAGGGTATCGGTAAATGTTTTTGGAAAGTAACAGGGTATCGGAAATATTTTGGGAAGTACCAGGGTATCAGGAAATATCGTGTGAAGTACTCGGATATGAATCGGGAAATATCTTGGGAAGCACCAGGGTATCGGCAATTGTTTTGGGAAGTACCAAGTTATCGGTAAATGTTTCGGGAAGTACCAGGGTATCGGTAAATGTTTCGCGAAGTACCAGAGCATCGAGAAATATGTTGGGAAGTACCAGGGTATCGGTAAATGTTTCGGGAAGTACCCCCAGGGTATCGGTAAATGTTTCTGGAAGTACCAGGTTATCGGAAAATATCTTGGGAAGTACCAGAGTATCGGGAAATATCTAGGGAAGTGCAGGGTATCGGTAAATGTTTCGGGAAGTACCAGGGTATCGGAAAATATCTTGAGAAGTACCAGGGTATCGGGAAGTATCTTGGGAAGTTCCCGGGTATAGGGAATATTATATCTTGTAAAGTGCCAGGGAATCGGTAAATGTTTCGGGAAGTACCAGGGTATCGTGAATATCTAGAAAAGTACCACGGTATTGGTAAATATCTTGGGAAGTAGAGGCCGTGGATGTGATAATGACTACATCAACCAGCGAGAGTCAGTTGATGATTACATAAAATAAATCTGCTAGCGCTAGATGTCCATTGCCAATTAAGGCAAGTACGAGTAAAAGGGCCCTTTACTTTACTTATTTATGAGTATGAAGCCTTCGGCTGGACAGCCTGGTAGTCATTTCCGTGGGTTCGTTTCTCCGCCGACATCAATGGTGCAGCTAGTGATTCCACTCCAGAGCACAAGCTTGGGCAAGTCTAGAGAACAAACTGTTGCCCATGCCGGACTGTCTCAATCTCGAAATCATTCACAGATCCAAAAGAAAGGGATGACAATAGCCAATATTCTGTGGTTTAATGTTCATCACGGACCGTTGTAGCGCGGTGGCTAGTATGTTTAAATGTTGCACTGGTGATTATGTGTTCGAAACCTCATCCAGATACGAGGGAAGTCAATAGGTAGGTCACATTTGGATGTAGAAAAATAAATAAATGTGATAACAACTTGAAACCAGTTTATTTTTATACATACTTTGTCCCTTTGCTGGTCTCCCTGGCCGAGGTGTTAGCAGCTTTCTCCGTAACCCCGAATACCCTCGTGGTTGACGTGAGCGTACGAGAATCGGAAGCGGTTAGAGTCGTGCCAGTGACTTATGAGAGTATGGAGCCGGTCGCTCAGATAGTCGTGGCGTGCTGATGAACGTAATCTAGCCTAGGAATCAACATACAGCTGAAAGATGTTGATGTTGACCTCAATATCCTGAAACAGGATGGAAATGCGGAAAATAAAATACATTGTCCCTTTATTTATCAACATAATTTCCACCAACATTGATGCTCTTATCCCATCGTTTTATCAGTCCTCCCAACCAGGCTGCATAGAAATGCGTGCTATGTTTTCATTTAACTGCCATCCCACAGTACTGTGTGACTTACTTATTGACTTGCCCGCGTAACCATTTTTTTTTTTTTACCCAGCTATGCACCGCTTTACGGGACAAACATTTATCAGCATAAACAGGAAACCTACCTTGGCGGGAAACATTTCCGAATGACGCCGACGTTGAATGTGAAGAGAAAACGTGGTTTATAAAACAGAGCACGCTGTTCTATGCTGCCAGTTTGGGATGACTAATAAAACGATGGGATAAGTGCATCAATGTTGGTGGAAATTATGTTGAGAAATAAAGGGACAATGTATGTATAAAAATAAACTTGTTTCAAGTTAGTATCATATTTAGTTATTTTCTACAGCCATTTGTGACCTACATATTAACATACCCTCGTATTTTCACACTGATCTGGGCTCCTAGGTTAATCCAGCCTAAAGTAGGCACCAGGGAATGTCCTTGAAAGTAAAGATATTGGTGTTATATTGACTACATACCTATCGAGTGCTCAATGGTTTATAAAAAGACGAGACTAGCACCATATTCTCATTAAGCCTCATGCGCGAAAAAAGATCCTTTACTTTTTCAAAAAAATGCTTGCTCATTGCAACCTTGCAAGTAACATCCAGCCCCTATTGGGTGATTTACAAGGCAATATTACGTTCAGTAGTTTACCATTGCTTTCCGATGGAAAAGTCAACATTTAAGTCAACTGAACAACGTGAGAATGAACTCACTACTCCGCCGTCAGAAGATAAAGTGTAAGTGTACCACGCCGATCTCCGGCGTACTTTGAGAGCGCTACAGTCAACTGTCATTTTTTTAAAAAAACTGCCATTTACTGCCTACAGTACCTTGTGGTATAGGACAGCGGGGTCTTGAGCCTGATGAATTAAGGCAGCATGGCTAATGCAGTCGCCGCGAACTGTGCAAGATAGAGTTTTCATTTTGCGACGGACAGGAAAAAACTTCACTCCTTTCCGAGGATTCGAACCTGGGTCTCACGAAGGAGAGCCTAGCATTCTAGCCACTCGGCCAGCTGCTCCACTCCTTTATTTGCTGTTCGTGATTTATTAGCTAATTTCACATTAAGTAGTTTGCCATTCCTTTCTGAACGAGAAGTCAGTGCAACTAATTCAAGTTTAACTGACCGGTGTATGAAATGAATCCATTACGTCGCTGTCAGAAGAGAAAGTTTAAGCCTGACTGCCACGGCGACCTCTTCCAGTACTTAACTTTAAATTACAGCGTGGGAGTTGTAGGAATAGTTTAGAACAATGGCAAAGTGACAGAGACGTGAAGATCGATGTAATAGAGCGATGTAATAGAGCGACGTGACAGAGTGGCTTAATAAAGCGACGTGATAAACGATGTGATAGAGCGATATGATAGAGCGGCTTTATAGAGCGACGCGATAGAGCGACTTAATAGAGCGACGTGATAGAGCGGCTTAATAGTTCGAAGTGATAAACGAGGTGATCATCATAATGTGCCATGCCGGTAAGTGTGGGCGGTCAGGACTCGCCATCTCATTCGATCACCAGAGTCGTTGATCAGCTCTGTGTTCCTGTCTCGACCATGCCATGTGGCCAAGCCATCCATGTATTTATTTCTCTGCCTTCCTCTTGCTCTTTTCCCCTCAATCTTGTCAGTTGTCACCAAGTTCTCTAGTTTATTTCTTCTCATAACGTGATCAAAAAGTTTGACTGTCTACGTCTAATTTGTCTAATCAGTTTACAATTTGCATTTGTTTCTTGTCGGGCTTGGTCATTGATTTTTCTGTCTGTCCGTGGTATTCTTCGCATTTTCCTCAGAAACCACTTTTCCACAGCCATCAGATGTTTTTCAACCAGTTTGCTCATTGTCCACGCTTCACATCCGTACAAAAGCACAGGTTCTATGTAACACCTCTACACTCATTTTCTTGTTGTAAATGACATATGTTTATTGGTCAGTATGTTTTCCATCTTGCAAAAGGCTACCTTCGCCATGGCAATTCTTGTTCTAATCTCTTCAAGGCATCTCCCGTCAGATGTTATGAGTGTTTCGAGATAATTGTACCGATTTACTCGCTTAAGAATATTCCCATTTACTTGTATATTACATTGTGGTATTTCGTTCATCCTAGTAACGACCATAATCTGTGTCTTCTTACAATTTAATTCGAACCCTAGTTGTTCACTGTGTGCAATAATCGCATCTACCAAATCTTGCAGATCTCGCTCATAGTGGAAAAAAACAGTGCACATGACTACCCCTGCAGGGCGAGGCTGCTCCTATGGAGCACCCATTTACGCCGTTTCTCCGATTATCGATGAGATTGCAATATATGATATTCTTGACATCTTTAAAGAAGGTAGTTTGCCATTGCTTTCTTTCTTAGTAGTGACCGTTCTGGTCGATGACCGTAGTCATTGTCGCTCCCGCCCCCCCCCCCCCCCCCCCCACACACACACACACAAAGAGATCCTCTGCCTACCGTCATGAAGTTGGAGACCATAACCTACAACGAGGTGATATAGCGATGTAGTATGGCGCCGTGATAGAGCAATGTGATAGAGCGACGTTCTGCAAAGGACTGCTACATGACAGTGACGAATCAATCCCAATAGGTTTATTTATCATATTATATCAAGTATACGAGACAGCAATATGCTCATTCCTCCCATTCACCACAATAGTAAAGAGATGACAAAGAGTTAAAACACAAAGAATTTTCTAATTTTCATGCTAATCCCACATGTTGCTTCATCCGGCGACAACATATTACTAATATGTTTCTGTTTTGCTCTCTTCCATCTCCAGGTATGGAAACCTGTATATGATAAAGTTTGGTAACCAGCCTGCGGTTTTCATTCACGAGTACGGTATTATATATGAAGCCCTTGTCAAGAACCACGAGGCTTTCATGAACAGAAATGAGAACTTTGTCACTAAAACTCTCCTTGGCAGCAAAGGGATTTTCGCACTGAGAGACGATGCCTGGAAGGAGCAAAGAGGTTTTGTCCACGCCATACTTCGAGACCTCGGTATGGGCAAGAATATCATGGCTGAACGTATTCAAGAAGAGATCAAACATTTTTTACGGTCAATAGAGGATACTAATGGAGAGCCAACAGACTTTTCAAACTTAATCAGTGCAACTGTGTGTAATATAATCTGTGGCGTTGTTTTGGGAAAGAGATTTAGCCATAAGGATGAGCAGTTTTTAGAATTATTGTCACATCTGCAGTTCCTATTTCGTGAGCTTGGGACATCGGTCCCGATACAGGTTTTCCCATGTCTGAAATATTTACCAGGCGATTACTTCCTTTATCACGAATCTGTCCGTCGTGGCAATAGAATGAAATCTGTTATTTGGAAAATGATTAATAAAAATGGCCGAAAAGTTAACATCAATGATGATTCATTTGAGGATCTCATCCAGGCATATCTCACTGAGATCGAAAAGAAAAAAGCGGCTGGAATTACAAATACCACCATCGACGAAGAGAATCTTCTACACACTGTTTGGAATTTCTTTAATGCTGGAACTGAAACAACGAGCAAGACGATCATTTTTGGTCTGCTCTATCTTGTTTATTTCCAGGACATTCAAGAGAAACTCTACCAAGAGATTAGAGAAAATGTTGGCACAGAAAGATCACCTCAAATGTCAGACAAACAGAATCTGAAGTTTCTCAACGCCTTTATCCTGGAGGTCTTCAGATACGGAAAGATTGGTCCTTTTGCACCAGATCGAGTAGCAAACAAGGACGCTATACTGAAAGGATTTCTCATCCCAAAAGGAACAGTCATCATTCCAGTTATTGATACAATATCATGGAACAAAGATGTTTGGGGTGATCCAGAAAACTTCCGACCAGATCGATTCCTAGACGAAGTTAGAAAAGATTTCTCAGCCTTCTCTCTTGGTAAACGCAACTGTGTAGGAGAAGCAATGGCAGTGATGGAACTCTTCCTAATCTTCTCCTCGATGATCCAGCGATATCACTTCTTACCAGAGAAAGAAGGCGAGAAGCCATCATTGGAAACAGATTTTGGGTTCACAAGAACACCCAAGCCTTTCAAAGTTAAGGCTGTGCTTAGACAAAACATGTAATCTACAGATTAATGTTATGTGGAGTAGAAATTAAGTTGACCGTAGATTACGTGTCCTTGAACTACTGTGACGGTTGGTCTGCACTGAGATTTACGATGCTCCTATAACCAATGATGGATTATGTGCTATTTTTATTTTTAGATCGATATCACCACATTCATGTGTGTGTTGTGTTTGTGCGTGCGCTTGATTTTATGTGTGTGTGTGTGTGTGTGTGTGTGTGTGTGTGTGTGTGTGTGTGTGTGTGTGTGTGTGTGTGTGTGTGTGTGTGTGTGTGTGTGTGTGTGTGTGTGTGTGTGTGTGTGTGTGTGTGTGTGTGTGTGTGTGTGTGTGTGTGTGTGTGTGTGTGTGTGTGTGTGTGTGTGTGTGTGTGTGTTTGCGTGCGTGCGTGCGTGTGCATGTTTGGTTATTTAGATCACCTGAGAGTAGTGTATGTCAACAAGTTGTTGCTGAGGGTTAAACTCATGCGTATTGATTGATACTTATAGATGTAAAGGAAAGAATTAGAAATAAGAAAATAAACAAGAAAAAAGGGGCTAAAAGACAAGAGAATAGGCATTTCAGCGTCCCCTCAGGCCCAATCTCACTGCCCGCGAGAAACGTTGCACATTGCAGGAACTCCATAGCTCCAATCACAACACCCAGGGGTCTCAGAAAACACCACACTCGCGAATTGAATTATCTTGGTGTTTTCTAACTTTCCATTCTGGCTAAGCGTTCTGACATTTTATGTGCCAACATTTAAAGTATTGTTTTAACATTTGATTTGCATACAGTTGTTTGATGACCGGGCATCACCTGTAGCACATGATGCTCCCTACCGGACTAAACGACTCCACTGGAACCCCCACTAACGTCGTTACCTTTATCAATTTTATTTGGAGGCATGGTTTTCTTGGGTAAATACAACAGTGGTTTCCCCTTATCTTCTGCCGATTTGTTAAGGTTGACTCCATTAGCCTTTGTCTAAAAGACAGACCCTGCAAGGCAGAAGAGGGTAGTTGTTATGTATGGCGCCACTTGTCCGCCGATGGCCACGTCATAGAGATTTGAGGCATTTTATAATGATAGCTGCCCCACCAACTAACTCGCCTCATCTCAGTGACCACCACCTGTTTTGGTCAACGGCTGCTTATTAAACAAATTCACAGCTAACCCCTAGAAAATATATCTAGAGGACATTCCACCATCTGCCACCCAGTGGACTCGCCTAGTAGTAGGACAGGCTCCTACCCCAGGTAGGGGACATGACTTACTTCTAATTTCCTCATTCCTATGGCCCTGCATCACCTTTATGTGAATACTGTTGTTGTCTTAGCAGAGTACATATGTATAGTGTACAAATGGCACCCCCCCCCCCCCACCAAAAAAAACAAAACAAAAAAACAAAACACGGATCAATAGATACCACAAAAGTACTCCAAAACACAATCTTCCTTTCAACTCTATGCTACCAATGCCAAACCTGGACAATGACAGACTAAAATTAACAGAAAAGTTACAACAACGGAAATGAGATTCCTGAGTAGAATACTCAATGTATCAAGAAGAGAGAAAATCAGAAATTTAGAAATCAGGACTAAAGTGGGGATTATAGCAGCGCTAGATTTCATCAGATAACAACGAGTTAAATGGTTTGGCCATATAAACAAGGCTACCAACTAACAGTATACCACAACAAGCAACGATGTACAGACCAAATGGAACTAGAAGAAGAGGCGGACCATGTTAACGATGGACATTGGGAATAACATAATCCATGGGAATTACGATATATGAAGCCCATCAGCGGGCACTCAAGCGTTGTTTATGCTTCACCTCGACACCACAGAGTACACGAGGAACAAGATGAGATGAGATGACGAGGCATATGTACAGTATAATGCTAGCTTGTGCGGCAACAATAAAACAACAAATATTCTGCATCATCATCACCATCGTGTGCCATGCCAACTCGCGTAGGCGTTCATGTATCAACAGAAACTCTTGGTCCCCGTTGTTCTAAATCAATTCTCATAGTGATATTCCTACCACAGTTGCAGCCTATCCTGTATGATTTCTCTCAGTCTGCCTCTGCCTCTTCTACCGCGGATCTGTCTGGTCCACGCAATGTTTTCCAATGGCAAAGGCTTTGGCCGCAACGTCTATTGTGTTACTTGAGAACGTGTCGATTATATTTCGTTTTTTTTTTTTTTTTTTTTTTTTTTTTGGTATTTGTTTTGTGTATTTTTGTGATTCATTCATTAGTAAACAATATAAGAGTACCTTTACGAGAGTATCGAAATAATTAGTTTAATTTAGTGTGTATAATGATGAACAGACGTTGCTTTAATTTGGTAAGGCTAATTTCTTAAAGTATTGATATTTGTTAATACAAAATAACCTTACATCGGACATATATTATCTTTTATCTGATGTACATTTACACACTGCACTTCATGCTTCATCTTTTGGTATTTTTACTTTTTCACTGAATTTATTTACAAGTTTCATATACAATTGTAACGCGTCTACATTTATATAATAGCGAAACCAGTAGAGTATTTAATTAGTAATCATTACAAGGAACTCCTCCGAAGTCGGAGAGTGTCTGCCTGTACGGCGAGGAACCACCAGTCTGCACACCAATAAGCCAGACATGGGACAACGGATACTCACGCAAACCTCAGGTCCGGTATGACATCACACTGATGTTGGACAACAGGATGTCTTCATCCGACATACAGGACTTCACGCTGGAGTTCACAGCCAGCGAACACAAGCAAGCAAGCATTACTAAGAACAATAAATAATTAAAACTGGTCTTGCGTATTGTTGATTTTATTGTTATTGTTGATCATACTGCATATACAATGATACAAACAGTGAGTAAACACTGGTCGCTAATGAAAGTAAGTAAACGATAACACACTGTAGGCGAATTGCGCATATGGTGCCAGAACTATATGTGTATAGATCAATCGACATACTGTGGATGAGGTGGTCAATGTCACGACGGTCGCCTATAATTCCATATTTTCTAGTACACATTTTAGGCTGGGGCAACCTGGAAGCCTGGGTTCATTTGTAAAATTCGAATCCGCCCCGATGCGTTCAGATCCCATTATTGCCGAGTCTGTGGACTGTAATAGCCAAAGCTAATATATGTTTATAAAGGTAATATGTGGGTATAAAGGTTATATATGGTTGTAAAGGTAATATATGGTTATAAAGGTAATATATTGTTATAAAGGTAATATAAGGTTATAAAGGTAATATATGGTTATAAAGGTAATATATGTTTATAAAGGTAATATGTCACATTTGGACCAAACAAAAAACAAAAATAAATGTCGAAAAATGTTAAGTAGAGAAGTGTCACAGTTCTGACTTAAAAGTTGTTGATATGGTAGCAGACGTGTTGTATTATATGTAAAATTAAGAGAGTTGCATAGGGACACCTTTTTTAAAAGTTGTATATCCCTTAAAGGACGTTGCAGTCAACACCAGAATTTTTCAGCTGGTGGTGATATTCTTGGCAAGATTACGCTCAGTAGTTTGCCATCGCTTTCTGAGCGACCAGCTCACTACCCCGTAAGTAACCAATGCGACGCGATCCACTGCCGAATCTCGCGCAGCTGTGTTCCTCACGTAGGTATACGGGATTACGGAGAAAGTCGTTAAACCCTTCTCCATGGAGACAGAGAGGGACAGTTACTGTAGTGATATTTTAACTATAGTTTGACTTATAAGCTCATGGTAATTACGGGGAATTTGAATAAGACGATTTATCAGGCCATGGTACTTAATCAGATAAGTATATAAATACGGTGATTGCAACATGCAGTCAAGGTTGTTAATAGTCATGGAAACATATATGTTAGGAGCATTAAATAATGAATAGAACGTATCCCTTCGCGATCTCGTCAATTCATAGATGTGCTGCAAGAAAGCCCCAATGTTTGATATCTGCAGAATCTTTCACAGGATTTGTTTTTTATATTCAAGCGTAGTCTATACAGGTGCTACAACTACTAGTGCACTGACTGATTTCTTCGTGTGGATTAGCTTTCCTGATTACCAGTGTCCCTCGCCACCAGGCGTACCCATTGCGGCTTCTAGGATACTTGTACATTTACGTTCCTAAGCCAAGGACGAGAAGTCAACATTTTAGTCCAACTGACCGATGTAGGGGTTGAACCCGCTTCCTCGGAATCAGCAAATTGGATGTTGAAGAACTAGCGTTCTAATCCCTTCGGCTATGCTATCCTTCTTTCACAGGAATTCACTTCTTCCTGCTTTCGTGTAGAATATGTTGGTTATTCCCCTTTACCCACCGCGATGATTATAATCAACGATTTATAAAATAAAACTAAAACAAGATTAAGATATTGCTGAGAAACAACACGCACAAACTTATTTTGATTCTACGCAGGATCTTAACCTACATTTGTGTTTCATTGTATGTGGCCATATCCTCGTGCAGTCAAGGTATTTCTTATCTGTCATATTTAAAACAATAAGCACACACTAAACATGACGTGTAATAAATATCCTAGTTAGTTTAGTTAGAGCACTGTGCTCTCATCCTTTGCTAAATAACTCTGATGCATTTTATAAACTATGTGAGAAATAATCAATAGAAACGATCCAAGAATGTATGAGATAGATTAATTTTTAAACAGACCTAAAGCCAGTATTTTGGACAGATATTCCTGAGTTATCTGCTTTATGTTCGCCTGCTTAATCATTTTAATTTTAATGAAATCATTAAACCTCTTCATCGCCATCAGCATCTTTAACTCTTGACGGTATATTTAAAGATTCCAACATCAATGTCAGTTGATATATAGGCACTTTTGCTTTTTTGACATCTGATTTTGATTTCTCGGTCTAAAATTCTCCGTGATTATACTTCCTAGATATTTAAATTATTTACGTTGCTTCAGATGTTTACTATTTATGTACACATTTAGTGGACATATTAAACATCGCTGTGCAAAAACTATTGAATCCTGTATGAAATGGAACATACAGAACAGCAAATGTCAGAGTATTAAGAGCAGGTGCATTTTCCATGGAAACATATTGTATGACACTTGGATATGTGACAAATCAGCTGAACAGCACATACTGTACTTTGAAAATAAATGTTACAGAAAAGTACGCGTGAGAAAAGGATAATAAACAGGTGTATCAATCAAGGTCTCAGTATTGAAAAAGATTGATTTGTAGTTAGTTGCATATCCTTTACAGGACGTCGCAGTCAACCCCATGTTTTTGGATTTTTGTGATTTCTTGGTAAGCTAACGTTCATTAGTTTGCCATTGATTTCTGAACTACCGGTACTCATGCCATTGTATAAAAAATAGCGTCAAGCGGTCTGCTTCCAAATCGCCCACTGCTGCATTTCGAACGCTGTATGCGGAATTGTGAATTGCATTCGTAACTCCTCTCACTTTCTAGAACATTTTGATAATCTAATTATGTTTTCAATTTATCGAATACCTTGGTATAATTTGTTCAGTGTGTGTGTGTGTGTGTGTGTGTGTGTGTGTGTGTGTGTGTGTGTGTGTGTGTGTGAGTGTGTGAGTGAGTGTGTGTGTGTGTGTGGGTGGGGGGGGGGGGGGTTTAACGTGCCTCAACCTATCTCTGTAGTAGTCGCAATTATAGATTTTCTGTCCTCAAAGAGTGCTGGAGAGTTTTGGTCATAGACCATAACTTTACGAAGAAAAAATCCCAACTGCACCTCCCCGCGGTAGAGGATGGAAACACACTACGGTGTGGCTAACACAGCTCTGGGGACCGAGTATTCACCGGAATAAGTGGACAACTCTGCAGCTGAGCAGAGCAGGGCACTCACTTGTCCTGACAGTCGGAAATGGCTGTCAAAGGCAGAGGTAAAAGACCACCATGTGGATGTAGAAGGTAAGGGGAAACCACCACATTATCTTCCCAAGACTTTACGGCAACACAAATTTCAGAGATAGTGAACGACATTAATGGCTGTCTTAGGACATCCTCGTCCGGTAGGGACATTCATGAGCCACAGGTGACACAAGACAGTCATCCAGCTACTGATGGCAAAATCATAACTAAACTAAATAAACTTAAGAGTAGGAACATGGAATGTTAGGACATTAAATGAGCTGGGAAAGTTAAACAAGAAAAATGGAAAGCATGAAAATGAATATACTAGGCACAAGTGAGATGAGATGGAAGTGATCTGTCGACTAACTAACTAACTAACTTAGAAAAAGGGAACGAAAACAAAATAGAATAGACAACGCCGGAACGCCTATTTATAGCGAAAGAGAAACATTAAAAAGGTAGTTTAAATGAAAGCAAAACCTGAGCTATTAAACTCAGAGACTGGGAGCAGAGGTGTTTCCAAGGCACCAGGGCCAGGTTCTATACTGGCCAAGACCTACTAACACGTCATAGTCGTGCGTCCTGGCAACAGGTCCCTTCTGGGTCCTTGCTAACGTAGTAGGGTCGCTGATTCTTCCGTAGTCGGAAAGTATCTGCCTGCACGGCGAGGAACCACCAATAAACCAGACGGGACAACTGATACTCATGCAAACATCAGGTCCTGTATGACATCACACTGATGTTGGACGACAGGATGTCTTCATCCGACATACAGGACTTCGCGCTGGAATTCACAGCTAGCGAACGCAAGCAAGCAAGCAAACTCAGAGACCATGTAAAATACACATACTAATAAAGACGTTAGCAAACGGATACGAGCGAATGAAAGACGATATGTGGATGCCTATGCAACAGAGACAAAAGTGACAGCAGCGAATGAAAACTTTACAGTACCACAAGGAATGTAGCAAGAAAATATAACCAGAAACGTGGGCCACTCAACAATTGTAATAGGAAAGTCTGCCATTTACTGCCAACATAGTACCTTGCGGTGTATAGCAGAGGTGTCTTTGAGCTTGAGGAATTAAGGCCGCCTGGCTAGTGCAGTCGCCGCGAATGGGAAAGTTCTCACCAACATTAAGGATCACATGAACAGTTAGGCTGCATACTTTGAGGATCTTCTAAATAGACCGGCCAGAGCATACCCTAAAACTATCCAGACTGGAAAAATAGAGCTGGATATCACAAGTGGACACAACAGCTGTCAAATTCTTGAAGGATGGATAAGCTGCTGGTCTAGGTGGTATAAAATACCAACCTACCAGCCAACAATCGACAAACCAACACTATGTCTGCGGTTTATGCAACAATGCACGGCCAGGTGTTACCATGAAAATTCATGCTAACTGCACACATGGAATTCATTGTTGATTTCCCAGTATCGCGAGCGTGTTCTATCCATCATTCGTTCATTCAGTGGCATGTCCTTTGCAGAACCTCGCTCCCATAACAACCTTCCGGAAATCTTCTCGATCACAAGCAAGATTTCTCGCGTCCGATACACCCATCTGGAGATCATCCGCCACATACTGCACACATCTTCTTTTTGGCCTTCGTCTTCCTCTCTTCCCAAGCATAATCCCTTTCATTATTATTCTCTCCAAACTTGCATGACTTTTCAAGTGACCAAAATATTTCAATTTTCTTTGTTTTATCGTCTTTAATAGCCAACCCTCTTCAATATACAGCTCTTGGAGTACGGATGCATTTGCTCTTTTCTTTACCCAAGATATTCTTAGAACTCGTCTATAACAATTATATTCAAAAGCATTTATGTGCTGTTCAGCTTGTTTAGTAAGTGTCCAGGTCTCACATGCTTATGTTGCAATGGGAAAGATGCATGCTCTTAAAAATCTAATTTTTGTAGTTCTATCTGTCTCACTCCATAATTTATTCAGTTGTTTTAGTCTCCGAAGAGTAATTGATATTCGTCGTTTAATTTCTTTCATTGTGTCACCATTGTTGGTAATCAATGGCACACGATATTCAAAATTTTCCACCACCTCAAATCTTTCCTCATTAACATATATTTCTTTCTCATTTCTCACAGTAGTTTTATCTGTATGCGTTATCTTTGTTTTTGCTATGTTAAGATACAAGTTGTGATTGTCACTATTTCTTTCGGTTGAGGTTATTAAGTTTTCTATACCATACTGTGATGTGTACTGTCTCATCAGCATATCGAATCTCTGGTACTTCATGACCAACGATATTTTGGGCATTATATTGCTCCCTGTTTATATCATCTCTGACATTTCTCATTATATTTTCGGCGTACAGGTTAAACAAATAGGGGGATAGCACGCAGCCCTGACGGACTCCTTGCTTGATGTCAAACCAATCTGATGTCTCGCATCTAGTCTAGTCGCTGCTTATTGGTCTAGATCAGTGTTTCCCAACGTGGGGCCCACGCCCCACAGGGGGGCAATTCGATTGTTAAGGGGGGGGGCGCAATTCGAAAATGGAAGAAATCGGCTGGATATAAATAACAAAACGGGGAGACTTGAGACTGAAGTTAACTAATTTGGAACCGGACATAAAATCTCTTTGCAGCAAGCATCAAGCGCAAGTATCTCTTCTTCTTCTTCTTCTTCTTCTTCTTCTTCTTCTTCTTCTTCTTCTTCTTCTTCTTCTTCTTCTTCTTCTTCTTCTTCTTATTATTATTATTATTATTCTTCTACTTCTTCAGCATTCCGAGCCATTGAGGTTCTTTGCTGCAGATACAAGCCGTCTCCATTCGTCTCTCTGGTTGACCTTCTCTTGCCAGTCGTTGATTCCAAGTGCTTGTAGGTCTGTATATATATTATCTCTCCACCGTCTTCTTGGTCTACCTCGGGGTCTACGGTCATTTATTTCCTGAGTGTAAGCGAGTTTTGTTTCCTTGTTATCTTCCATTCTTTCTATATGCCCCAGCCATTGCAGTCTATTAGCCTTCATGATACCAATGATTAGCGGGGACTTAAACAAATCATAAATGTCTTTGTTGCTTCTTCTTTTCCACTCTCCACTTTGTGTATCCCTAATGCGTCTTAAGACTTTGTTCTCAAAGGTTTGTAACAAGGCTTAGTCTCCTTTAGTTGTACTCCAGGTTTCAGAGCCATACAGCACAACTGGTCTGATCAGTGTTTTGTATATTGTGATCTTGGTATTGCGAGATAGCGCATTTGATTTTAGCAACCATATGTGTTGTGTTGGTGTCCTCGTTTCATTGACTTCAGTTCTTTAAAAAACTTTCTGAATTTGTTTTTCTGGTGATTAGTTTCCATATCTTTGATTATATTGCTCATATATTCTCGCTTCTGCTGCCGAACTATTTTTGTAGCCTCTTTACATTCAGTTCTATATTGCTCTTCATTTTGAATGTTATTGATGTCAACCATAACTGTCTTGCAATCTTTTTCCTAATGACTGCTTCTTCTCATTTTTGATTGAACCATCTGTTCTTTCTATGCATGGTTAACACACCGAGACATTCGTCTGCGGTGGTTTGAATTGTATTCTTGATGTTCAAACAAGTTTGGTCAACGCTTTCCTCCAATGGGTTTTGTAGAGTTTCAAGTTTACATTTTATGTCATCTGCAAATTTCTCTTTGACTGTAATTTCTTGTAGTTTTTCTCTGTTATATGTTGGTTGTAACCTCAGTGGTTTAGTATAGAAAGATCTTTTAAGATTTATTTTAAATTTTGCCCCTACGAGGAAGTGGTCGCTGTGACAAGGATCTCACCGAATTTAAATAATAAATAATTACTAATAATTAAAATAATATAGAAAAATCTTTCATTAAAATTATTTTGTGCTTGAATTTCAGTTCTCCATTATATATTTTGAAAATTTACTTACTGTGTTTGCTCAATAATGTCCTAGTGATTTCTTCCTAAAACCTATAACTCAAGTTTCTTTAGTGAGCATTTCAATTTTAGAATATTAAAAATTATGTATATGTTGGGCGGGGGGCATAAGAATTTTAGAAAGGCTTAGGTGGGGCATGGCACAAAAAAGGTTGGGAAATACTGGTCTGGATAGAGCATTTTTATGAGCTGTACTACATGTGATGGAAAGCCCATATTCCTCATGATTTCCCAAAGTTTCTGATGTCATACACAGTCAAATGCCTTTGAATAATCCACAGAACATGAGAATAGGTTTATATTAAATTTTCTGCACTTCTCTATTATTAAACGCATGTTGAGTATGTGATCTCTTGTTCCTCTTCCTTGTCTAAATCCAGCTTGAACCACGTTAAGCTCTTCTACCATTTTCTTACGAAGTCTTCCCATTATGATTTTAGTAGAATTTTACTTGCATGACGGACGCAACAGTTCTATAGTTGGTGCATAATTTCAGGTTGCCCTTTTTTGGTATTGGCATGAAGATAGTTCTCTTCCAATCTTTTGGCCATATACCATATTTCCATATCTTTTTACATCTATCTATCGGATAATTAAAACTCACGCGCATGATCCAGTCAATGAGCCTAAAACACAAGCGGATTTAAAATATAAGGATACACTTTATTTGAATGATAGGTACCCATATTAAGATGAGAAAGCGCATGAATGAAGTCAGCAAGCCTCGGATACGACGGTTCTGCCTCGGAGCATAAATGCGGGTTATTAAGAGAATTAAGCCAATATCACAGGGTGGTATTAACGAGAACAATGTTGCAAAAAGCAATTGAATAAGAGAGAATATTTGTAATATATTAATTAACGTCGGCGTATCAGGTTAGTAACATGTAACATAAATACAATGGTATTGATTGGCACCCATTCGTCATCATGATGTGCTGTGCTGATAAACTTTGGCGTGTGGTTGGCCACCTCACACGGTCACCGGTCTAGGATCAGCTGTGTGTTCTTTTCTCTACTATTCCATGTGGCCAAGCCATCCATATATTTATCACTGTGCCTTCCTCTTGCTCTCTTCTCATTAGTCTTACTAGCAGTCGCTAAGTTTTCCAGTGTATTTTTCTTTCTAATTCTCCCTATTAATCTGTCTACGTGCAATGTCTCGAAACAGTTTACGCGATCCATTTGTTGCTTGTAGGATGCATTAAGCAGCTTTATGATTCACCTGAACCCACAACTATGAAATATCGGACCATTGAAATAACACCATCATGTTTTATAAACATATATATTAACCACGGGTCAAATAGGAAACACACAAACACATAGGTACTTAATATTGTGCCTGGTATATTAACTAACATTTAAATAATATAATGATTTGTTGGCTCTCTTGTATTATCATTAACACACAGGCGTATCAGTGGTTAGGAAACTGTTGAATCCATTAGAATAGCGCTAAAATAAGTACAAAAATATTTATCAGCACTTAAAGAAGTAGATGAAAGAGAGATTAGAGAATACACCAAACAACAAACATTGGAAGTTATACTGACCATACCAGGATTTGAACCTGTCTCCTCCAAATGACAACATCCCGATGTATGAATAAGTGTACTTCAATGCACAACCGATTAGACACACATACAGAATATGTCTTCTGTTGAAATACCACTACTTTTATCGTTTCTTTACTTATTCAGTCTCTCGGTAGAGATTTGTTCGCAGCAGACGAGCATAATCTCCGGCGGGCCTATTCTCGCTGGTCGCGAGATCCGCACAGTGGAAGTATGGGAGATTGCAAATAGACAGGCAATATCTCCTGCGGTAGCTATGGCGGGCCTATTCCCGCTGGTCGCGGGGACCGCTATAAATCAGGTGGGGAGTCTGACGATAGTGCACGCTTTACACAGGTCCGGACACTTGTGATTGACAGATGTGCGCGCCCTCATGGTCCGGGCTCGTACAAGGCCCTCACCTGTGGGACATGGCTGAACGCCTCTAAGCCGGGTCCCTTGGGTGTCAGGGTCTGGCCATAACTCGCCACCGGCTCGTGGTGGTGAGGTCTCGGTGGATTGACGCTGAGGCGCCAGCGTCTGCAGCCTACCTTGTGCCAGACGTATTGGTTACCCATTCCTCTGGAATACACAAGACTAGGCCGAGAGAGAAATCATGTCGTTTGGGCATCACATGATCTCTGAAGCTCTGCCCAGACATTGTGTTGGAATATTGGCCACATTCCACTCACATACTTTGGTCTGTCAAGACTGCAAGGTGTCTACTACTAGATCTACGAGGGAAAGTAATTAAGTTAGAGCAATGTTATTATAAATTACGTGAAAGACTATGCACAACGGATAATCTTATTTCGGTACATAAACTAGCTCTTTAGCAATCCCCACGAAGGGATCGTGATCATCGAACACATTGTCCATGCGTAATAGCAATTACACAATGGTTGCTTCACTATCGACTTGCACCGTGGAATAAGAACTCCCCAATATTCATAGTTTCTCTCTCTTTCTCTCTCTCTCTCTCTCTCTCTCTCTCTCTCTCTCTCTGTCTGTGTGTGTGTGTGTTTGTGTATGAATGGGTGCGTATGTGTGTGTATGGGTGAGTGGGTATGTGTACATGTGTGTATGAGCGTGTGTGTGTGTTTTTTTTCTTCCAAGGATTATGAAACTTTGTGACATCTACCGAAGAATAAGGGTCAATATAGAGACAGTTTAATCAGGGGAGAGAGTATGAATTGGTAGAAAGATTTCATAAAGGAAGACAAAGCGTCAATGATGAACACAACAGTGGGATACCTGGAATTCGCTTGGAAAGTCATGATGATTGTCTTTTGGGATAGCTCTTGACGTGAGTTCTTTATATAGAAACAAAATGAACCGATAGTAACATACTTTCAACTATGACGCATTCTCGCCTTCACACTGTAGGCTAAGAGTTCCCCACATGTAATTAGTAATGTTTCTGCTTCATGACATTTTAGTTTGGAGAAAGGCAGAGGCTATTTCTATCATTGTTCTGATACTGTTGATAGCAGATGCGCTCTTAATAATTCAACCTAAATACGTAGTCTGTAAATACAAACCTCTATGAATGAGTCACTGAATTAGTTCGATAGAGATGCTATTTGTCCGTCCGTGACTCATCCTTTTCATTAAAACTAAAGGACCTCATATCGCGATGTATATATCATGTGCCATGCAGGAAAGCGTGGGCGGTCATAACTCGATCACCAAAGTCGTGGATCAGCTCAGTGTTCCCCAATTCTTAACCCTTTGAAAATAAAGACTTTCGTTCGTTCGTTAATTCGTTCGTTGTCTCGTCTATGCCAAATGGCCAAGCCATCCTCTCGGTCTTCCTCTTGGTCTGCTCCCTTCGATCTTGCCAGTTGTCACTAAGTTCTCCAATCCATTTCTTCTCATAACATGTCCAAATAAATTTTGACTGTCTACGTCTAATTTCTCTAATCAATTTACGATTTTCAATTGCCTCCTATAGTACTTGGTCGTTGGTATTTCTGTCTGTCCATGGTATTCTTTGCATTTTCCTCAGAAACTACATTTCTGCAGCCATCAGATGTTTTTCGGCTTGACTGCTCATTGTCCAAGTTTCACATCCATACAAAAGAACAGGTTCTTTATATCCCCTCAACACTCTTTTTCTCGTTTTATTTGACATCTTTTTATTGGTCAGAATGTTTTTCATCTTGCTAAAGGCTACTTTCGCCATGGCGATTCTTGTTCTAATCTCTTCAAGGCATCTCCCATCAGATGTTATGACTGTTCTGAGATAATTGTACCGATTCACTTGTTGAAGAATATTCCCATTTACTTGTATATTACATTGTGGTATTTCGTTCTTTCTAGTGACGACCATAGCCTGTGTCTTTTTACAATTTAATTCTAACCCTTCCTCCGAAGTCGGAGAGTGTCTGCCTGTACGGCGAGGAACCACCAGTCTGCACACCAATAAGCCAGACATGGGACAACGGATACTCACACAAAACTCAGGTCCTGTATGACATCACACTGATGTTGGACAACAGGATGCCTTCATCCGACATACAGGACTTCGCGTTGGAGCTCAAGCCAACGAACACAAGCAAGCAAGCAAGCAATTCTAACCCCAGCTGCTCACTGTGTACAACAACCGCATCTACCAATTGTTGCAGATCCTGTTCATTGTCTGCAATCAACACTGTATCATCCGCCTATCTAATGTTACTGATGTTTCGTCCTCCAATGCTGATTCGATTTATATCTTCTATATTTCTGAAAATATTTTCACTGTATAGGGAAAAAATATCTGGAGACATTACACATTCCTTCCTAACAAATCTCTTAATCGGCTGATATTGTCCCACTTCGTTATCAATCCTTATGACAGCTTGTTGTTTCCAATATATGTTTTTTATAAGTTTAATGTCTTTCCCATCAATTTGTTGATCTGCAAGCATATCCACCATGCTGGCATGTCTAACTCTATCAAAAGCCTTTGTGTAGTCAATAAAGCAAAGGTGTATATCCTTGTTTACTTCTATAGCACGTTAAATAACTGTTCGCAGTATATACACAGCGTTTACTGTACCCTTTCCTTCTACAAACCCACATTGTTCTTCCCCTATTTCAGGTTGTATTTTCTTCCTCACTCTTTGCATGATAATTCGTAGAAAAATCTTTGTGATGTGACTTATTATACTAATTGTTCTATGTTGATCACATTCCAAGGCTCCTGATTTCATTGGGATTGCAATAAATACAGAGTTACATAATTCAGAAGGTATATCTCCAGTATCATATAATGTGTTCAGCAGTCTGGTGACAAGATCTATTCCATATTCTTCTAAAGCTTTAATCATTTCTGTTGTGATGTTATCTGTACCGGGGGAATTGCCAGCTTTCATATTCTTAAGATCATTTCGAACCTCCATCTTCAAAATTGGCGGCCCTTCATTATTAAATCTAATATCATACTGTTCCTTTCTGTTATCATCATAAAGGATTTTCACATAATCTGTCCATACATGTAGAATCTGATCTTTTTCTTTTATGATTTTGCCATCTTTAGCTTTTAGACAGCCTGTTGATGTACTTGTTCTTTTATTAGTAATTTCCTGAATTCTTTTGTTCACTAATTTGGTATTTTGACTGTTGTGTTGTTTTTCAATTTCTAAGCATTTTTCCTCAAGCCATGCTTCTTTTGCCTCCTTACATAATATTCTGACTTGTCTGTGAATTTCTTCATAATTGGCAGAATTATTTTTGTTGAGTCTTCTTGTTTCCATTAGGTGTAAAATTTCTTCAGTCCTCCATTTCTTACGACCCACCTTCTTTAATTTTGGAATAGTTGTTTCTGCAGCCAGACTGATTGAATTCTTCAACATTTCCCATTGATCATCCACATCCTGGAATAGGATCTCTAGATCAGACAATATATCAAATCTGTTCTGTACTTCTATGTTGAATTTGTTTTGTATTTCCTTGTCATTGCTCAATGTACACAAATCATATTTAGTGTTTCCTATATACTTGACTTTCTTCAACTGTATCCTCAATGTTCCTGTAAGTAATCTGTGGTCATTATAACAATCAGCACTGGGAACTGTTTTTGCTATTGTTAACGCGTTTCTAAATCTTCTGCTAATCAGAATGTAGACAATCTGGTTTCTAATCCTGTTATCAGGACTCCTCCATGTCCATAATCTTCTAGGGTGTTGCTTAAACCAGGTGTTTCCTACAATCATTTCCAGCTCTTTTGCCCACTCTACGAGTCTGTATCCTCTTTCATTTCTCTCTCCTAAACCATAGTTTCCTACTGTGTATCTATCACCTTGATTTCCTACTTTTGCATTGAAGTCCCCTATTATGATGTTTATTTCTGAATTTTTACATGTCTTTAAGGCAGACTCTATGTCATTATAAAATTCCTCTACACTATCTTCACTGGATTCTTCTGTTGGGGCATATACTTGAATAACATTTATGCTAAAAGGTCTGCCACTTAATTTAACTAGTAGAACTCTGTCCGACACGGCCCAATATCCTTGAACAGATTTTGATGTTTTCCGGTCCAAAATAATTGCCACTCCCCTTTGTCGATCTTCACCTTCAGAATAAATAATCTTAAAATCTTCATCTATCTTGTATGCCTGCTCCTGTCCACTCCTTTCGCACATCCCTAAAATATAAATTTTTTCTCATTCCATTTCTTGTTTTATGTTATACCCAATTTTTCGCCGTCGTTTAACGTTCTAACATTCCACGTTGCTAATTTTAATGTCTCTGTCCTTGTCTTGCGATGATCAGTCTTTAGGCGAATAATAATGAACTAGGCACTTTTAAAGAGCTAGTTTGCCTGTGCTTTCCTCTATGGCAGTGACCATACTGGCCGGGTGACCGCAGCCATTAACTCTTGAACGAGCTCCTCTGCCTGCCGTCGCGAAACTTGAGACCATCCATCCATCCATCATGTGCCATGCCGGTAAGCGTGGGCGGTCATACTTTGCCATCTCACTCGATCACCAGAGTCGTGGATCAGCTCTGTGTTTCTGTCTCGACCATGCCACGAGGCCAAGCCATCCAGATATCTGTCGGCTGCCCTCAAAATTTCATCCACCACCTGCCTTCCGTGGCTTCTTTCGAACACTTACAATAAACTAATACGAAATAACACCACATAATCCACAGGAAAACACTTAACAGCGTCTCCCCGAAGAATAAACGCATCACATCGTCGCCATTTGTATATTATATATGTGTGTGTGTTTGTGTGTGTGTGTGTGCGTGCGTGCGTGCGTGCGTGCGTGCGTGTGTGTGTGTTGAAGAACTGGGGTATTTGTCTCTTGTGTGTCTTGAAGAACTGGAGTATTTGTCTCTCTTGTGTGACTTGATGAACTGGAGTATTTGCGTTTTGTGTGACTTGAATAACTTGTATACTTACCTCTTGTGTGACTTGAACAATTTGTGTATGTGTGTCTTGTGTGACTTTAAGAACTGGAGTATTTGTCTCCTGTGTGACTTGAAGTACTGGTGTATTTTACTTCTTGTGTGACTTGAAGTACTGGTGTATATTGTCTCTTGTGAGACTTGAAGTACTGGTGTATGTTGTCTCTTGTGTGACTTGAAGTACTGGTGTATTTTACTTCTTGTGTGACTTGAAGTACTGGTGTATATTGTCTCTTGTGAGACTTGAAGTACTGGTGTATGTTGTCTCTTGTGTGACTTGAAGTACTGGTGTATGTTGTCTCTTGTGTGACTTGAAGTATTGGTGTATGTTGTCTCTTGTGTGACTTGAAGTACTGGTGTATGTTGTCTCTTGTGTGACTTGAAGTACTGGTGTATGTTGTCTCTTGTGTGACTTGAAGTACTGGTGTATGTTGTCTCTTGTGTGACTTGAAGTACTGGTGTATGTTGTCTTCTTGTGTGACTTGAAGTACTGGTGTATGTTGTCTCTTGTGCAGAACTTGCACTTCGTTCATACCCGCTAGGCAACCATGATGATTCGCTTGAGCTCTCTAGGATTGGGTCTGATTGTCTACGATGATCACGGTGAATTACAGTGACTCCCTTGCATTCTAATAGCGTTTCAAATATGTAAGCATCAGCAGGCTTCTGCCTAACGCTAGTTTTTATGTAGAAACAAAATGAATCGATGTAACACACCTGCATCTATGACATATTCTCGCAAGCATAATGTTGGCCTCTAGTGACATGTATGTGATTATTTGTTTTCTGCTTCATGCCACTTCAGTTTCCAATAAGGGAAAGTTTGCTTCTAACACTGTGGTGATACTAATGATAGCAGATGAGTTCTTACAAATTAAAACTAAATTAATAGCCTTTAAACAAATCTAAATTAATGAGTCACTGAAATAGTTTGTTCGGGATGTTATTTGTCTGTCAGTGACTTTGCGTGTTAACTAAAGATAAAAGACACCTTTTGGCGACTGCGCGATGTTTTGGGTGAAGTCGCAGAAGAGAAGTTAAGACAGAAATGAATAATATGGGGAGTATATGGATGGAGCTGTGTGGGATAATAAAGGTTAGGGCACATTGGAGGCAGCTGTTTGAAGACCAATGCCCCAATGAAAAATACAGAGCGAAACAAGAGAAGTGACAGCCCCGTATTTTAAGACGAAGTAGTGCTCTATGGGAGATGGCGTTAATGTTACGTTTGTTGCCTTAACTTCCCATAGATGTGCTGGTACCAATGTAAGGCTGTATCCAATTGGGCGTTCAGGTGAATGGAAAAAAACAACCCCCCCCCCTTTCAAAGGGGATTCGAACACATGACCACCTGGCCAGCAGGCAAAAGTTCCAGCTAGTTCCCTGCCGCGGCTCTCACTCCACTTAACAGTGCATCAAAATAATATTGCGATCGTGCCCATCAGATTGGTTATTGTTTTGTTAGAGTGGTGATTGTCTACCAATATATTTGAAGATGTATATGTCTAATTGCTTACTTTCTTGATTACCACTCTGTCTTTCTGTCTGTCTGATTATGTGTTTTTCTGTCTATTAATGTATTTACCTAACACTTCCGCATCTGCTGCTGTACATGCAGTTACTAACTCTAAACTAATTCCAGCATATTTATTCTTATTGTTATACTGTATACTTTCAGCCTCATTTAAACAAAGCTATACAAAGTGTCCTCATCTTGTAGTTCAAACATAGAAAGTCTACCATTTTTATAAAAACGTCCTTGACACACTCGATCCCACCTAGCTTTGGTAACATCTGTTTAGAATTTTAACCGAATGGTAAGTGTTCCTGTTTTGCCGTGTCGACTATGTGGCACCTGCTGTCCCGCATTAACATATACACATATGTGAATAGACATAGCGACAACTCTAGATCAAGTGGTTACAGGTACAGTGTGGTTCTAGTGAAGGGTTGTTACTAACACACTATTGCAATTAAGCACTCGTCTAGTCTATAAACCTATTGCTACCTATATATGGCCGGCGCTCTAGATTAGTGGCAGTCAACGCTGTTCATAATTCCCCGAGATACCAGGTTTAGGTTCGAAATCGGCTGCAGACAAATTGGAAGCAAACCACCAGGGGTGGATTTCGATGGTATGAGCGTCGGACGTTCAGAAACCAATGGCAAACTACTGAACGTAAACAATGCCTAGCATATCACTAATGGCCAAAACATGCCGGAGATGACTGAGACGTTCTGTAAACGACAACCAAATAATAACGTTTAGATGACGCCTATTAATTGTAATTTTTATCTTATAAGCTTCAGCTTTCCTCTGGAGGTTGTGCTGGAGGATATTAACAATGAAACACAAAACATGTGAAAGAAACACGACTAACCCAGGCCTCATCCTTGCTAGTCCGTGTACACTGAGTCATGACCGGGCTACACCCAAACATGTATCTCTGTCGATGTCGAGTTGCAGTACCAGTCTTGCACACCCAGCTTATTTGTGAATGTTGAGAGGGGAATGCGAGCTTTTCAACATATTGCCCGTGGAGATGGTACTTCGAGACTGAGCTGAGAGGAAAGTCTCTTCACCAGCCTTACCCCAATAGATGCAAGAGTTCTGTCAACTTGGACATTAACGGAGTGGATTTCAGAGTTCGAACTCGTCGTAGAGGTGCCTTCCAACTAACCAACCCACCAACTAATCACCTAACCCACTAACCAAGAGAATAATATATCTACCAAATAACGAACCTAAAATCAATCAAGTAACCAAGCTACTAGCCAAATAACACTTCAACCTATCAATCAACCAACGCACCAACCAACCCATCGACTAACCACCCAACCCAGCAACCAAGCAAACAACCAACCTACCAAATAACAAACTTATAACAATGTAACCAAGCTTTTAAAAACATCAGCACATCATCCCACCAATCAACCAACCAACCAGCTCACCAACCAGTCAACCAATCCCCCACTATGCAGTCAACCAACCCACCCACAAACTAACAAGCCTATCTATCTACCAACACACCATCAAGCCTGTCTACCTGCCTACCAACCAACTTAACACTTAAGGCGCTTTCAGGTAGAAGTTACTTCTCTACCTTCAGCTCACCAATAATAACATTGTTAACTTATTAACCCATATCCATAATCTGGGTCGTAACAACGGGGGGAGTTACACACAAAGTCTGTAATAATATTAAACTATAGTAATGTGCAGTCTAAATTCATTGAAGTGACAATGGTATATATTGACAACCATGCAAACATCGGGTATTGTATTACTGAAGGGTTGTGGTTACGACTTTTTTTTTTTTTTTTTGCGCTTCCTCGCTCGCTCGCTTTGAACTCAAGAGTAGTCTATACACAAGTTCTTCAAATGCACTGGACAGATTTTTGCGTGTGGATTAGCTTTTCCTATTACCAGTGTCCCTCGCTACCTGGCCAACCCACTCCAACTTCTGAGGTACTTGTAATTTGCGTCTCCAAGTCAAGGACGAGAATTCAACATTTTAGTCCAACTGACGGATGTAGGAGTTAAACCCACTACCTCGGCATCAGAACACAGTGAGTAGAGCGAGTGCGTGTATCCATTCTACCCTACCGTCCTCCCGTTATAGTTTTAATTAAGCCATTTTCTTATGTGACATTTTCATAGAATTGGCTTTGTCATCTAATCTGATGAAATGGAAATACCTGGTTGAAACAACACTCTGGACAGGCATATACTTGAAGGAACTCAATAAACAATATTTTAATCTATATGGTTTTTACTAATTTCAAAAATGTTTTCCTTGCTTCTCTTCCTCGTTTGCTGTGACAACGATCGCACTTCGTCTGTTTAACAGCTAGGCTTACATTTTTGCGCCTTTCCGCACGCACATTCATCGTGACATTTTTTTCAGTATAAAATTGTGTTTGTCTGCTCCATCGCAACTCTGCTGGCTAAACTGCAGCACTGCTGCGTGTGTATCAGTGACCATCGCATCAATGTGTTGTATGTGTATCAGTGACCATCGCATCAATGTGCTGTATGTATTCATGATCATCGCATCAATGTGCTGTATGTATTCATGATCATCGCATCAATGTGCTGTAAGTATTCATGATCATTGCATCAATGTGCTGTAAGTATTCATGATCATTGCATCAATGTGCTGTAAGTATCCATGATCATTGCATCAATGTGCTGTAAGTATTCATGATCATTGCATCAATGTGCTGTAAGTATTCATGATCATTGCATCAATGTGCTGTATGTATTCATGATCATCGCATCAATGTGCTGTATGTATTCATGATCATCGCATCAATGTGCTGTAAGTATTCATGATCATCGCATCAATGTGCTGTAAGTATTCATGATCATCGCATCAATGTGCTGTATGTATTCATGATCATCGCATCAATGTGCTGTATGTATTCATGATCATCGCATCAATGTGCTGTAAGTATTCATGATCATCGCATCAATGTGCTGTAAGTATTCATGATCATCGCATCAATGTGCTGTATGTATTCATGATCATCGCATCAATGTGCTGTATGTATTCAAGATCATCGCATCAATGTGCTGTATGTATTCATGATCATCGCATCAATGTGCTGTAAGTATTCATGATCATCGCATCAATGTGCTGTAAGTATTCATGATCATCGCATCAATGTGCTGTATGTATTCATGATCATCGCATCAATGTGCTGTATGTATTCATGATCATCGCATCAATGTGCTGTAAGTATTCATGATCATCGCATCAATGTGCTGTAAGTATTCATGATCATCGCATCAATGTGCTGTATGTATTCATGATCATCGCATCAATGTGCTGTAAGTATTCATGATCATCGCATCAATGTGCTGTAAGTATTCATGATCATCGCATCAATGTGCTGTATGTATTCATGATCATCGCATCAATGTGCTGTATGTATTCATGATCATCGCATCAATGTGCTGTATGTATTCATGATCATCGCATCAATGTGCTGAATGTTTCAGGATTATTACGACAATGTCCTTCATGTGTTCATGACCAAATCATTAATGTGATATCAATGTGTATTATACGTCCAGGACCATCAAATCATTGTGCATTATATATCCAGGACCATCATGTCAATGTGCATTATGTGTCCACGGCCATCATGTCAATGTGCATTATATATCCAGGACCATCATGTCAATGTGCATTATATATCCAGGACCATCATGTCAATGTGCATTATGTGTCCACGACCATCATGTCAATGTGCATTATATATCCAGGACCATCATGTCAATGTGCATTATGTGTCCACGGCCATCATGTCAATGTGCATTATATATCCAGGACTATCATGTAAATGTGCATTATATATCCAGGGCCATCATGTAAATATGCATTATATATCCAGGACCATCATGTCAATGTGCATTATATATCCAGGACCATCATGTCAATGTGCATTATATATCCAGGACCATCATGTCAATGTGCATTATGTGTCCAGGACCATCATGTCAATGTGCATTATATATTCAGGACCATCATGTCAATGTGCATTATATATCCAGGACCATCATGTCAATGTGCATTATATATCCAGGACCATCATGTCAATGTGCATTATGTGTCCACGACCATCATGTTAATGTGCATTATGTGTCCAGGACCATCATGTCAATGTGCATTATATATCCAGGACCATCATGTCAATGTGCTTTATATATACAGGACCATCATGTCAATGTGCATTATATATACAGGACCATCATGTCAATGTGCATTATGTGTCCACGACCATCATGTCAATGTGCATTATATATTCAGGACCATCATGTCAATGTGCATTATGTGTCCACGACCATCATGTCAATGTGCATTATATATCCAGGACCATCATGTCAATGTGCATTATATATCCAGGACCATCATGTTAATGTGCATTATATATCCAGGACCATCATGTCAATGTGCATTATATATCCAGGACCATCATGTCAATGTGCATTATATATCCAGGACCATCATGTCAATGTGCATTATATATCCAAGACCATCATGTCAATGTATATTATATATCCAGGACCATCATGTCAATGTGCATTATATATCCAGGACCATCATGTCAATGTGCATTATATATCCAGGACCATCATGTCAATGTGCATTATATATCCAGGACCATCATGTCAATGTGCATTATGTGTCCACGACCATCATGTCAATGTGCATTATATATCCAGGGCCATCATATCAATATGCATTATATATCCACGACCATCATGTCAATATGCATTATATATCCAGGACCATCATGTCAATATGCATTATATATCCAGGACCATCATCTCAATGTGCATTATGTGTCCACGACCATCATGTCAATGTGCATTATATATCCATGACCATCATGTCAATGTGCATTATGTGTCCACGACCACCATGTCAATGTGCATTATATATCCACGACCATCATGTCAATGTGCATTATATATCCACGACCATCATGTCAATATGCATTATATATCCAGGACCATCATGTCAATGTGCATTATATATCCAGGACCATCATGTCAATATGCATTATATATCCAGGACCATCATGTCAATGTGCATTATATGTCCACGGCCATCATGTCAATGTGCATTATATATCCAGGACCATCATGTCAATATGCATTATATATCCAGGACCATCATGTCAATGTGCATTATATGTCCACGGCCATCATGTCAATGTGCATTATATGTCCAGAACCAGCACAGCTGCAAGCAATTTGGAAGCAGACCGTCTTGTGCATGGTTTCATATAATGATATGAGTGCCGTTCGTTCAGAACGCAATGACAAGCTACTGAACGTAAACTCATCAAGATATCACAAACAGCCAAAAATTCCCGGAGTTGACCGCGGCGACCTGTAAAGGATATGCAACTAACTTGTATAAACAATAAACATCGTTTCAGGTTCACATTAATTAGTGAATTTGTTTATAAACAGTGATTACCAGTTCAATTATTTAATAGTGCAGTGTTTATAAACGGCGATCCATCATTCAATTCCTCACTGTTGTCAATGCTTGTAAACAGTGATCTAAGGGTCAGTTTTCCATGAGTGCACTTGTTTATAAATAGCAACCCACAGTCAGTTCTCCATTAGTGGCATGACTGTAGTGAAGTGGATACCCGAGATGTATCAGACGTATTTGAGACAATTCGGCGAGGAATAACGTCTAACGTCTATGTCTCGTAACCTAATATACTGGAAGGTCTGGCAGTTACCACCAATACCGCTTCAAATATGCATTGTTTTATTCATAAATACTGAAAGGATGCATCGGATAGAATGACAGCAAATTTGGACAAAAGTGTGTTTCATTATGAAGACATGTTGCAAATTACCCAATTACCACTGGGGATGATGCTAAATCTGTCGCCACTCAGATTAACAGAACATAGCGTACTCGTTGATTGATGTTATTACATGATGCACTTACCACCGCCAAAGTGCAATCGTTATGTGTCAAGTCGGAGGATTTGTGAATGAGATTTTACCAGAGTAACACACATGGCAGTTTTATGCTCATATCTGTGTGTTTTTACTTTGTCATTCAGATTGGATTTTGGTTTATGATGACAATAATTGCACACAGGAATCTACAAAAGTACCACAGGCTGTACCCTTAGATCATACAAGGAGGATCTTAAGGCAGTGCACGAGTTCTGTAGAACCAACCAGAATCTAAATGTGTTTATACAATAATCACAGATGCTATACATGTTCAGTTATGGTTCAGAGACGGCTCTAAGACGAGGGGGTTACAAATGTAATTCGTAATTCATAATACTGCGTTCGAAACACAGCTATGGACGACTTGGAAGCAGAACGCCTTGCGTTGGTTTCAATACAATGTTATGAGTACCGGTCGTTCAGATAGCAATGGCAAACTACTGAACGTAAAACGTGCCCAGGAATCACAAAAGCCAGAAAATGCTGGCGTTGACTGCTACGTCCTGTAAAGGATATGCAGATAACTGTGGTTCAATGTCATCATCATCTTGTTCCCTGCCAATTGGCGTAGGCCTTGATGTATTTACATAGATCTCGGTCCTTGGTGTTCTGGATAGACTCTGCTTACGTTATTCCTCTATGCGATCGCCTCAGTTTTCTCGGTTTGCCTCCACCTCTTCTCCAACGTAAATTTCTAGCCGTTACGGTGTTTTCCAGTGCCTCTCCTCTAGTTACATTTTTACACATTATACAAATAGTTACACATTTAGCCGAAAACTCTTTCAATACTTAATCCATACCGACTTTATGCCACCATAATTCATTTACTGGTATAATTGTTCATTATAATTGTTCATTATAATTGTTTAACTATAACTGTTCACTATATATGTGTGTGCGTGTGAGAGAGAGAGAGAGAGAGAGAGAGAGAGAGAGAGAGAGAGAGAGAGAGAGAGAGAGATTAAAAGAGTGAGTGAGTGCGCTAGGGTAAGTGAAACATTGAGTGATAGCGTGAGGGTGTGTGTCTGTCTGTGTATGAGTGAGAGAGAGAGAGAGAGAGAGAGAGAGAGAGAGGGAGAGAGAGAGAGAGAGAGAGAGAGAGAGAGAGAGAGAGAGAGAAGAGAACGAACGATCGAACAGAACGAACAGACTTTATTTTCAAAGGGTAACAAATTGGACACGCAGGCCCGTCTTACATTCGGCCCTTCCAATCATTCATCTTTCTTTCATCAACAGTGCATAGGAAAAAAACATTGTCACATGAATTTTGTAAACATAAACAATGCATATTACTATGTTATGAGACACATCCACCACCCACCCACACATCCCCCATTCACTCCAACTTCCCCACCCAACCACACACACATACAATACATTCCCCCACCCATCCACCACATCCCTACACCTACAGATCTCCCCACCCACACACACCTCTCACCCACCACACATCCCATCCACCCACACCCCAAGCACACATACATTCAATAACCCACACATCCCCCACCTACACACATCTCCCCACCCACTCACATATCCTCTACCCGTCCCATTTCCCACCAACAATCACTCACCAGAGAGAGAGAGTAAGAGAGTTAGATATAAAGTGAATGAACATGGGCAGAGTGAATGAATGGGGGAAATAGTGAGAGAGAGAGAGAGAGAGAGAGAGAGAGAGAGAGAGAGGGAGGGAGAGAGAGAGAGAGGGAGAGAGAGAGAGTGTGTGTGTGAGCGAGCGAGAGAAAGAGAGTGAGACAGTGGGAGAGTTGATGTGATAGTGTGTGTGCGTGAGCGCGCGCATGCATGTGAGTGTGTGTATATGAAGAATACAGAGAGAGAGAGAGAGAGAGAGAGAGAGAGAGAGAGAGAGAGAGAGAGAGAGAGAGAGTTGAGCAGACGCATGTTATGTAACACGCGAGGCCATATGTTTGTGTATTCTCATCTGTCATATTATCAGTTGTAATACCATTTGATTTTATCATGTATAACATAAACTTATGTACATTACTGTAGTTTGAGTGAGAGAGTCAGTGAGTGTGAATGAGAGACAGAATGAGTGAGCGTAAGAGTGAATGTGTGTGTGTGTGTGTGTGTGTGCCTTCTCTGTGTGTATCTCTGTGTGTGGGAGCATCACTATTTTTTACGCCACACACTTTTTATGTACACAATTGTCAGTGTATGTGTGTGAGTAAAGTGTGGGAGTTTGCTCATACTAGTTTCAATGCTCACGTGAGACATTTTGTATGTGTCTAGATGTGAGTATGTGTGAGTGTGTGTGGAGGATGTGTGTGAGTGTGGGGATTTGTGTGGGGATATGTGTGTGTGGGAGATGTGTGGGTGGGGTATGCGTTTGGATGGGTTGGGGTGTGGGGGTGTTGGTGGGTAGTGATATTTGTGGGTGTTGGTGGGATGTGTGGATGGATGTATAGGGGCGAAAGTAGGGGTGTGGGAATGGGTGTGGGGGATGTGTGCATGGGTGGAGGATATGTGTATGGGACGGGTGCGGGGATGTGTGTTTCGGTAGGGGATATGTGTGGGTGGGTGGAGATGTGTGGATGGTTTGGGGAAGTATGTGTGGGTGGCGGGGTTGTGTGGGTAGGGGATTGTGTGGGTGGATTGGAGATGCAAGGGCGAGTGGGGAGAAGTGTATGGTGTGTGGGTTTGGGATATGTGTGCGGTGTGTTGGTGGGGGATGTGTGCATGGTGTGTGGGTGGGGGGGGGTATGTTTGTTGTGGTATGGGTGAGGATATGTGAGTGTGTGGGAGGGGGGGTAGTGTGTGGTGTGGGGATGTGTGTGATTGGTGCGGGAAATGTGTGCATGGGTGGGGGATATGTGTGGGTGAGTAGGGATGTGTGGTGGTTCAGGGAAACATGTGTGGGTGGTGGGGGTGTGGGGGTGGGAGATGTGTGCGTGGGTGGAGAATGTGTGGGTGGGGGTGTGTGAGTGGCTTAGGGATGTGTAGGTGAGTGAAGGATGTGTATGTGTGGGGGTGGGATGTTTGAGTGGGTGGAGGATGTGCGTGGATATGGGTATTGTGATCGAGAGATGTTTGGTTGGGGTGGGTGGGTGGGGGTGTGTGGGTGCTTAGTGGAGGATGTGTGGGTGAGTGAGTGTGTGTTGGAGGATGGGTGGGAATGTATGTATGGGTTGGGAGAGATGTATGGTGTGTTGGTTGTGGATATGTGTGTGGGTGGGGTATGTGTGTGTGGATGGAGGGTTTTTGTGGTATGTGCGGTGGGTGGGTGAGGGTATTTGTGTGGGTGTGGGTGGGGATATTGTGTGGTATGTGAGTGGGGGATATGTGTGTGGTGTGTAGGTGGGGGTGTATGGTGGTATGTGGGTGTGGGATGTGTTGGTGAGGGATATGTGTGTGTGTGTGGTGGGTGGGTTGGGAATATTGCGTGGTAGGGGATGTATGTGATGTGCCGGTGGGGGATGTGCGTAGTGGGGGATTGGGTTAGGGCATGTGTGGGTGGGTGGAGGATGTATGTGTGGGTGGCCGGGTGTGTGTGAGTGTATTGGGGATGTATAGGTGGTTAGGGAGATGTGTGTGTGTGTGTGTGTGTGTGTGTGGGTAGGGAGATGTCAGTTGGTGGGGATGTGTGTGTGTGGTATGGGGATGTGTGAGTGGATGTGCGATGTGTGGGTTGGTGGGGGTGTGTGTGCGTGGGTGGGGAATATGTGGTCTATGGAGGTGTGGCTGGGGGATGGGTGGTTGGAGGTGTGGGTGGGGAGAGGATGTGAGGGTTAGGATGTGTATGTGGGTCGGCGTGGGGTGTGTGGGTAAGTGGGGGGTGTATGTGGGTGGCGAGTGAGTTTTGGTTGGGGGAACAGGTGAGGGTAGTGTGTGTGGGTGGGGGATGTGCGGGAGGAGGATGGGTCGGTTGGTGGGGTATGTATGTGTCCCTGGGCGTGTGTGCGTGTGTGTGGGTAAGTGGGGTGGGTGTGTGGGTCGGGTGATGTATGGGTAGGTGGGAGATGGGCCTCATAACATGGTAATTTGCCTTATTTATGTTCACAACATTCATTTCACAATGTTTATTTTTCTTCTTATGTAAATGTATAATGCTCTTGATGTACGAAAGACGAGTGATTGGAAGGGACGAATGTAAGACGGGCCTGCGTGCCCAATTTGTAATCCTTTTAAAATAAAGTTGATTTGATTTGATTTGATTTAGTTACATGACCATATAATACTGATTATCTCTTTCTTATATGTCTATCGCTTATGGTTGGTGTTTACAATTTTGAAATTTAGACTGAGCAAAGGCTTATTCGCCCTACTGTGTTCGACTTTCTAGTACAGAGGTATGGTTGACGTAAGCAAAAAGTGAGTTCTGATTTCTTCGCACTTATTTGAACAGATTAGATGTCTAGCATGTTATTTATTTCTGTGAAATATTATCGACTATAATCATTGACATCTTTATCCTTACTCAGTTGTTTGCTAATCTTTTCATCTAGCATGTTATTTATTTCTGTGAAATCTTAGCAACTATACTCATTGACTTCTATATCCTTACTCAGTTATTTGCTAATTTTTTCATGTCAGATGGTTCTTGAAATCGGAGTTTCGGCATGTATGCTTATAAAATGTATACGTTTTGTATACGTATAAGTATTAGAACCGAGTTACAAGTCGAGCTAGAGATAAATGTCTGTAGGATTAGTCATCATTATCAAGTGACACGCCAGCTGTCGTAGACATTCATGATTCTCCACAGATCACCGTCTTTGGTTTTCTGGATCAACTCTGCTGATGATATTCCTCCATGCTACTGTCTCAATCCATACAGCATCGTTTCTCTTGGTCTGCCTCTGCCTCTCTTCCCTCGATCTTTCCAGTTGTCACAATGTTCTCCAATGCCTCTCTTTTCATCACATGACCAAAGGAAGCTGTCTGTCTCTTTCGTATTGATGTGTGTAATGTTCTAGTTTCATTAGCATCTTTCAGGCAATCATTGTTAGTTATTATGGCAGTCCAAGGAATTCGCAACATTCGTCTTAGGAAGTATATCTCTGTTGCTTCCAAGTTCTTCCTAATTTGTTCATTTACATTCCAAGATTTACTGCCATACATTAAAACAGGTTCTATATAGCACTTCAGCGGTCTCTTTCTTACATTCAATGATCGTTACTTATTGCATAAGATACTCTTTATTTTCTGAAATGCAGGTTTTGTTTGCCACATTCTCCTCTTAATCTCTGTTGTGCATCTTCCAGCTGATGTTATAAATGCCCCTATGTATTTAGAATTATCCACTTGGTTAAGAGTTTCCCTTCTATTTCCATTTCACATGTTGGTGTCACCTTTTTCTTTGATATCAGTATTGTAACTGTTTTCTTGATATTCAATTCGAGTCCTTTCTTGGCACTCTCTGTTACTACAATGTCCAACAATTGTAGAATGTTTGCATTATCCGCCACCAATACTGTAGGAGCAGTAGTTACATTTAAAAAGTCTTTTAAACTTAGCTACAGACTTGAATAGTGAGGTATAGTACAACAGTTTTTACAGGAGCTAATTGTTGTGGATTCTGGTCTGGAATGAGAAGCCGTTAACAAAACCGAAGCAGGGTATAGTCAGCTCCTGTTGTGTCATGCCGTGCAGTTGCACTTCATTGTTACTTACACTTCATCACTGACCGAGTAAACAACAAGGTAATTCAGGTTTTGTTATGAATAGAGACAAGCTTACTTTCAGACATCATCGCCAATGTTTCAAAAACAACAACAGAGTTTCTTTAGCAGGAACTTTTTGTTAGTATGTAAAGTGTTGGGACCATCGTTTTGTGTAGGGCTGAGTACACCGGGGAATATGTTCACCAATGTTGAGTTGAGGATAATGTGTACGTGATCCAGAGTTAAGCACCATCAGCTGATTGAGATGTATCAGTTGACGAGGAATGATACATGGGACTCAAAAGTATTGTAGATAATAGGAGGAATGACAGTATAAAGATTGTGACTGATGATCTCTGTGCTAAAATAAGAATGGAGTACGCGGATTATGGCCGGTCTCTCTGGCCGAGGGGTTACAACACTTTCTCCGTAATCCCGTTTATCACGCAGAGTCTCGTAGCGGGCGAGAGCTGGAGGCGGTTCGACCCCCGCTGGTGATTTGCGGGATAACTGAGCCGGCTGCTCAGAAAGCAATGGCAAACTAATGAGCGTAATCTTGCCAAGAAATCAACAGACAGCTGAAAGATACTTCTGTTGACAGCGATGTCCTGTAAAGGATATGCGAATTTAAAAAAAAAAAACAAAAAAACGCGGATTATGAAGAGATCACGAGGAAATTTGGGCTCAGGGTTAATTGATGAAAATGGAGAATTAGTGACCAAATTTTGCGCAGCGAATCTATGTCATGGCCGGACATTGTTTCCACATGAAATTTGCGAAGGTAAACCGAGACCTTTGCAGCACTAAGAAAGAAAATGACAGGAAGGTGTGCGCCGCCAATTAGACTGATAAAGGATTATAAGGAGAGAGCTCTCGTCAACATTTCAGACAACATAAACAGATGTGCTCAATGCATGGGGCTTCTATGTAGGCTATCCCCAACTGACACTCCAGATATTCAGTCTGCAGACGTGTAGCTGGATCTCAACTATGAGAAATCATCTAAAGAGTTGATTAGTGCAGCCATCGGACTTCTAAGCATAGAGGACGCTACCGGCCGGGATGGTATCCCTGTAGAAACTATTAGAACCAGTATAAACGTTACAGAAATTACTACACCCATTATGTAGCAGAGTTTGGGAGACTACAGGAAATGTCTAGTGAAGCTACTGCAGGGGTGCGAAAATGATAGAGAAATTATGTTATCAGTTCAGGGGAGAGATTAACACATGTCATTTACAAACAACTAAGGGATGAACACGCAAGCTTTCAACCAAATAGATCCAGCACTGATCAGATGACAACATTGCCTATAATAATAGAGCAGAGCATTAAGGATAAGAAATCTCTCTTGAGACTGAAGGGACGTTATAGTATAGAATCGCACAGAAGATTGTTAGATTAATGGAGACAACATGTGGCTGCATGTGGTGCAGGGTGCTTTGTGGGGGAAGCTAGCAGATACATTTGAAATGGGAAACACGTACAACGGGGAAACTTCTGTCATCTTTTGTTTTAAACTGACATTAAATAGGCTTTAATATTAAGACAGCAGTAATTACCTTCAGTTGTGACATTCAGTGGGCTTTGCTGACAACATTGCCATCCTGCCCGGCATGCAGATATATAAAAATAATAATACATCATTCAAGCAGATCTTTCATAGCAATAGGCATTTTGTGAACATAAACAGAAATTAAATCGATTACCAAACTTAGAATATGTAATAGTTTTTTTTAATGTTGCATATCCCTTGCAGGACGTTGCAGTCAACACCAGCATTTTGCAGCTGCTGTTGATGTACTAGGCAAGTTTTACGTTCAGTAGTTTGCCATTGTTTTCTGAACGACCGGCTACCATACCAACACGTTATAGCACAACGCGACACGGTCTGCCGCACTAATCGGTTGCAGCTGAGTTTCGAACGCCGGGTAAGCGGCTCACGAACCGCGTTCGCAAGTCTGGTTTAGCTAAGTTAGTACTGTCTATATGGATTAGAAACATGGATAACGACTAAAACATTTACACATACATTACAAACATGTATTAACTGGTGCCTATGTAAAATAGAAGGAATATGATGATACGAAAGTATGACTAATGCATCGCTTAGAGAGAGAACAAGACAGATTTCAGCGGACCAAGACGATGGCGCATTATATGCCACACGGTGAAAACACGAGAATAATATAAATAGAAACTTTTTTTTCTATAACCCATATGGCAAACGAAATAAGGACGACATAATAACACATGAAGAATAGAGCTAGAGATAGCGATGAATAATAATATCAGGAGGCTACGGAGCGAACTACGGGAGTCAGCGAAAGATAGGATTGGCTTGTTACTTTGATAGTTATACACTGTTCAAAACGCAGATGACCTCATCGTCAAAGTATCAGACATATAAGAGCTTAATAAACATTCACCAGAGTAGCTGAACTAATAACCTGTGTAAAGTGTACGTATCAAATACCTACACGTTATGTGCTCACATTTACGTGTTATATTTCTATTCAGAACACAGCTGCAATGTGCTTGCCAGTACTAGATGTGCACATAATTCACTTTGCAGCCACCTGTCGCCCTGTTTTAATTGGTGTTGTCTCGTTGCCGATTAGAAATTCATGAATTCAATAAATTTATTCTACATGGGAATAGTCATATAGCCGTATGTGGAAAGCAGCGTTTTAAACCATCTGTGAGGCAAATTAGACCTTCTGTGGGTCTTTCAGCATAATGCCCGTATTATCGAACTCAGTATTTATTTAATGTTCGTTGATGTATCGACAACGTCGCACATTGGGCAAACCAGTTATGCTCACGGTACTGTTTCAACTGTTACTGTAGCTTCTAACAGCAAGAGGAAAGCTGATAATATGACCTTTCACTAGCAATTTATATCTTCATTCCCAAAAATTGGTTATCTTTTTAGACAAACAGATAGAAACACAAGCAGACAGACAAAATGACAGGCGGGTAGACAGACATTTAGATATACACACAGACAGACAGAAAGGTCGATAAACGGAAAGACAGACAGGTAGGTAGATTTGTAGGTAGGTAGGCAGTCAGGTAGGTAGGTAGGCAGGCAGGTAGGTAAGTAAGTAGGTAGGTAGTAGGTAGGTAGGTAGGCAGGCAGGCATACAGGTAGGTAAGCAGGCAGGCAGGTAGGTAGGTATGTAGGTAGGTAGGTAGGTGGGTAGGTAGGCAGATATGTAGGTAGGCAGGTAGTTAGGTAGACAGACCGATCTGCAGGACTACCGACGGATAGACAAGACGCACATACATTTAAATACAGCGGAAACAGAACAGTTACATGACTTAAGGAGCATTTCGTCTACAATCCTAACCCAATATTTTTATAGTCATCAGTTATGTAGTCAATACCAATCCGGTTGCCTTTACTTCCTTACATATTTCATGGCACCAATTTTAAACTGTGTTGGCCTGGCAGCCCAGGGCATTGTTCAACAAACGCAAGCACTCGTCTCCATGGGGATTCTAACATATGACCACTGGACCAACAGACAAGCATGATGTCTCTGATTGCTTGCTTGCTTGCTTGTGTTCGTTTGCTTGAGCTCCATCGCGACGTCCTGTATGTCGGATGAAGGCATCCTGTTGTCCAACATCAGTGTGATGTCATACAGGACTTGAGGTTTGCGTGAGTATCCGTTGTCCCATGTCTGGCTTATTGGTGTGCAGACTGGTGGTTCCTCGCCGTACAGGCAGACACTCTCCGACTTCGGAGGAATCGGCGATCCTACTGACCTTAGCCAGGACCCCGAAGGGACCTGTTGCCCAGAACACTCGACGAGGACGCGTCAATAGGTCTTGGCCAGTATATAACCCGGCCCTGGTGCCTTGGAAACACCTCTGCGTCCCATGTCTCTGATGATCATAATAGATAGTGAACCCAAGGTTACCGGCATCGCACACGGTGATGATACAATTATTATATACCGAGCAAATCATCCGGGGTGTATTTGTTTCCTCACATACAACTATACGTCTGTACTTCCTCTGTCACTTGCGCTAGTGCTATTTTTCTTCTGCGCTCGCTCGCTTTGAACGCAAGCTTAGTTCATACATGCTACTACTATCAGAACTGAACTGAATTATGCGTGTGGATTAGCTTTCTCTCTTAGCAATGTTCCTCGCCATCTAGCAAACCCACTCTGACTTCAAAGGTACTTGTAATTTACGTCCCCAAGTCAAGGACCAAAGTCAACATTTTAGTCCAACTGACCCGTGTAGGGGTTGAACTCTCTACCTCAGCGTCAGCACACCGGATGTTTAAGAACAATAAATCTTATCCATTCGGCCTTGCAGACCTCCCTAGCACTATCATGATACTTATTTCAAGTCCAAGCATGTATTGCTTTAAAGTTAGATTCGTGTGATAGAAAGTGATAAGTAGTCAACTGTCTGCAACAGAAAGTTTAAAAGGCGATTATCTGCAACAGAGAAGGTTAAACAGTTAATTGTCTACAACAGAAATAGCCATACAGGAAAATGTCTGCAACAGACATATTTAAATAGGCAGTTTTCATAGCCAGAAAGATTTAAACCGGCAATTGTTGGCAACAGAAACAAACTTAATTGTACAGTCATTTGTCTAGACCAGAAAGATTTAAATGGGCAATTGTCTGCAACAGAGAGAATTAAATAGACAATTGTCTAGACTAGATCGATTTAGACAGTCAATTGTCCACAACAGAAAACACAGTTGTACAGGAAACTGTGTGGACAAATTGTACATGCAACTGTTAAACATGCAATTGTCTGGGACAGAAAGAGTTAACCAGGCAACTTTCTGCAAAATAAAGCGTTAACCGAGAGAGCGTTAACCAAGAACTGTTGCTCCCTATCAGTCGTTGCTTGAACTCGTTCTGAAATTGTAATAAATAGCGGACCTAAAGGGGTATAATTAAATCTTAACGGATATCAGAGTTTCTCATTGTTTGGTTGTTGATTTGGCTTTATATGAGATATTGTTTAGTTCATGATTTTTATTTATCCTAGATATTGTTTGTTTCATTATTTTTATTTATCCTTGATATTGTTTGGTTCATGATTTTTATTTATCCTAGATATTATTTGGTTCATGATTTCTATTTATTCTAGATATTGGTTGGTGCATGATTATTTTTGTCCTATATATTGTTTGGTTCATGATATTTATTTATTTATTTATTTTATAAATTGATCTACACATGATGTATAAATTTGATAGAGCCAAGCCAGCACTATTGCTAGCATGTTTAGCTGTCTGACCAGTGGCCATGGGTTCGAATACCAGCTTGAGATCAATCAATCATCAATCATGTGCCATTCCGGAAAGCGTGGGCGGTCATGACTCGCCATTTCACTCGATCACCAGTGTCGTGGATCAGCTCAGTGTTCCTATCTCGTCCATGCCATGTGGCCAATCCATCCAGGTATTTTCCTCATGGTCTTCCTCTTGGTCTGTTCCCCTCGATCTTGCCAGTTGTCACTAAGTTCTCCAATCCATTTCTTCTCATAACATGTCCAAAAAATTGTGACTGTCTACGTCTAATTTCTCTAATCAGTTTACGGTGTTCATTTGTCTCCTGTAGTACTTGGTCATTGGTTTTTCTGTCTGTCCGTGGTATTCTTTGCATTTTCCTCAGAAACCACATTTCTGCAGCCATCAGATGCTTTTCAGCTTGACTGCTCATTGTCCAAGTTTCACATCCATACAAAAGAACAGGCTCTATGTATCCCCTCAACACTCTTTTTCTCGTTTCAATTGACATCTTCTTATTGGTCAGAATGTTTTTCATCTTGCTAAAGGCTACTTTCGCCATGGCGATTCTTGTTCTAATCTCTTCAAGGCATCTCCCATCAGATGTTATAACTGTTCCAAGATAATTGTACCGATTCACTTGTTGAAGAATATTTCCATTTACTTGTATATTACATTGTGGCACTTCTTCCTTCCTACTGACGACCATAACCTGAGTCTTTTTACAATTTAATTCTAACCCCAGTTGCTCACTGTGTACAACAACCGCGTCTACTAATTGTTGCAGGTCCTGCTCATTGTCTGCAATTAATACTGTATCATCTGCATATCTAATGTTATTGATGTTTCGTCCTCCAATGCTGATTCCATTTATATCCTCTACATTTCTGAAAATATTTTCACTGTACAGGGAAAAAAGATCTGGAGACATCACACATCCCTGCCTAACACCTCTCTTAATTGGCTGATACTGTCCCACTTCATTATCAATCCTTATTGCAGCTTGTTGTTTCCAATATATGTTTTTTATAAGTCTAATGTCTTTCCCATCAATTTGTAGATCTGCAAGCATATCTACAAATTGATGGGAAAGACATTAGACTTATAAAAAACATATATTGGAAACAACAAGCTGCAATAAGGATTGATAATGAAGTGGGACAGTATCAGCCAATTAAGAGAGGTGTTAGCTTGAGATGGATGTTAACAATTGACATTAGACTCCCAGGTCGACCCACTCTGGAATGAGTACATTTTATTTCTTGGAAAATATAAATGGTCTGTGTGATATTGACTACATCGCTTCTTGAGTGACGGTTGGTCTAAAAAATATAGGGCTAGCACTATATACACAATGCGCCTAAAGCGTGGAGAGGGTCCTTTACTGACTTGACTTTACATATTTGACCCTGTGAAGTAATTACTCCTGTAACTTCGTTATTGTCACTGGTGTATTATACATGATGTAAATATTTTCCCGTGTGAAGTAATACTCCTGTGATTTTGTTGTCATTGGTGTATTATACATGATGAATATATTTTCCCGTGTGAAGCAATATTCCTGTGATTTTGTTCTCATTTATGTATTATACATGATGTATATATTTTCCAGTGGGAAATGATACCCCTGTATTTTTGTTATTGTCATTGGTGTACCATGCATGGTGTATCATGCATGGTGTATTGAAGGTGCGGGGAAACGATTGGCCCCCGGTCCGTAAAAGGTCCGTGAATTCATGTATTCTGGTCCCACTTTGGAAGGACACAAAACTTCAGTGGTGCTTTATGCTTGTGATTGTTCGAAACTACCTCTGTCATTTAATGAAATATTCAAGGCCATTAAAAGTATACGAATGGAATTGAATATCTTTGCTACAACGTTCAGTTTGAAACCATCTGATGTGCTTGATAACCGACAACAGGAAATCAGTCGGCTGAAAAACGGTGATAAACAGGAAGCTAAGCACAATAACCAAGCACACCCCCCCCCCTTTTTCTTCACATCACCGCTCCTCTTCCCATTGCTTGAGTTCTATAAGCGTTACATAAGCGATGGTGCATTTCCAACTCTGATGAGACATGCATTGAAATATGCATCTGTGTTCGAAACAATTTACTGATGCGAACTGTTCTTTTCAGAACTCACCATCGAAAAGTTCCGATTCCGCCCCAGAATGACCGACGCACACCCGGAAAAGCAGTTGCTAATAGAGAAAAAAGAACGAACACAAGAAAAGGAAAAACAGTATATACAAGATTGTTGTACTAGAATAGAGCAATATCATAAGAATTGAAGAGATTACGAAATGTTCAAAGAAGTGAAGTTATTCACAAGAATTGTTCAACCTCAATTAAATGTTTTTTTTTTTTTTTTTTTCATATCCTTTACAGGACATCGCTGTCAACACCAGCATCTTTCAGCTGTATGTTGATTTCTTGGCAAGATTACGCTCAGTAGTTTGCCATTGCTTTCTGAACAATTAAATGTTAGGTACTTCAATTTTAATTCACCGCAAACAAAGGGAATTCCAGGGCACACGTCATATCCTGGAGTCCCCTTATTCGCTTAGGGTTAGGGTTAGGGTTAGGTTACCCTAACAGTAACCCTAACCCTTTCGCGCCATGACACGCACTGAAAAAAACTTTAATTGAACGGAGATCCCCCGCCAGTGCTATATATAGCTGCTAACTACGCTATATATAGCTGCTAAAGCTAAATATAGCCTCGTGACGTCTGTTGCGGTGAATTAAAATTGAAGTACCAAATGTTATCTGTAGCAAGTTGGGAAATACCCAACAGAATCTAATAAAATCCTAGGAAGATGGAAGGAATACTGCAGTGGAATTATATGAATGACTGTGATGAGACTAATGAGATACATGAACCAATGACAGCAGAGACATGGCCTGAACCCTTATTAGATGAAATTGTATGGGCAATAAACAATCTGAAGAATGGTAAATCACCAGGATGTGATGAGATACCAGCTGAACTAATTAAAGCGGGAGGAGAAGAAAGCATGCAAATATATCATGCATTATGTGAAAAGATATGGAAATTTGGTATATGGCCAAAAGATTGGAAGAGAACTATCTTCATTCCAATACCAAAAAAGGCCAACCTGAAATTATGCATCAACTATAGAACTGTTGCCCTGATCAGTCATGCAAGTACAATTCTACTAAAAACCATAATGGGAAGACTTCGTAAGAAAATGGAAGAGGAGATTATTGTGGTCCCAGCTGGATTTAGACAAAGAAGAGGAACAAGGGATCACATGCGTTTAATAATAGAGAAAGGTAGAGAATTTAATGTAAACCTATTCTCAAATTTTGTGGATTGTTCAAAAGCATTCATTTGACTGTGTACAACATCATAAACTTTAGGAAATCATGAAGGAAAATGTGATTTCCATCACATGTAGTTTTTTTCCCCCCGCATATCCTTTACAGGACATCGCTGTCAACATTAGCATCTTTCAGCCGACTTGATTTCTTGGCAAGATTACGTCATTGCTTTCTGAGCGACCGGCTAACATACCCCGTAAGTTACCGACGCGGACGCACCAATTCTCGCGCAACATCACGTTACTTACGAGATTATACGAGATTTCAGAGAAAGTCGTGTAACTCTAAACCAGGGAACCCGGCTCACATGTAGTACAACCCATAAAAATTATCTATCTAGACCAGAGGTTCTCAAACCACGGCCCGCGGGCCACTTGTGGCCCGTCAGCTGTAAGAAAGTGGCACGCGAGGCGACGTTGTTTAATATAATACGTTTTAATAATTTAAAAACAAATGCAGTCGGGGCGCCCCGTCAGCGTGCGATAATTTACTCTGCTCGTGGTAATTATACTTATATATTATCGAATGCGCCTGTTCAGTTCACAACGAAACGTTATGAAGTTCCCATATCCCATCGCGTCGACTAGTCAGAGTGCGCAAAGCGCCATGTTGTCGTCTGTTACAACTGTTTAGCAGAGTCGGTAGTATTGTATTGAAATTAGATTTTTTCAAATAAAAATTTACCGTTAAAGCCTATAAACATGAGTATGGAAAATCTGAAATCAAACAATGGTAAAAAGCGAAAATGTAAAGATATTGCTTGTCGTGAATTCAACGAAGATTGGAGAGAGAAATTTATGTGTATGCCTAGCCGTAGTGGTTAAACCAGTTTGCTTAATCTGTGGATGTTGTGTTTCTGTCAGCAAAAAAGAAAAAAAGAATCTGGAACGACACTTCACGACCACACATTCAGGCTGCTGTTGCACACCTCACCCGTCCAGTATATAACTTCTTGAGAACTTTCTCATCTGCTCCCCACGTGGACCAGCAAGCTTTTTCATGATTGTCATTCTTTGCCGTGCTCTTATTAGATTTTTCTCAACCTGTGTCTTCCATGTCAGGCGACGATCAAAGGTGACTCCTTGATAGTTTGGATTTTCTTCATGGCGCACTGTTTTTCCATTCCAGACCAGCTTAGGTTGCTGAGTTTTATTTGAGAGGGAAAAACCTGTGCATGTTGTTTTCTCCTCACTTATCTTCACTATCCATGATTTTGACCATTCCTCTAGCGCTAATAAGGCTTGCTGTATTCTGCTGTTAGCTGTACTAATATATTCTTCAGATGTCCATATGGCTAGGTCATCTGCAAAGGAGGATGTGTGTACTCTGTCTGGAAAATTTTCCGTGATGTCATTTATATATGCTAGGAATAATATTGGTGAAAGAACTCCTCCTTGGGGGACACCTTGCTCCAACAGCATCATTTTGCTGGTTTGTCCTTGTACTTTTGTCCTGGCAGTTCTGTTCTCAAGGTAGTGACTGATCTATTTATACATTTTCCCACAAACATGCATTTTTTGCAGTTTTATTTCAGTCCTTCCTTCCATACTTTATCAAATGCTTTTTCTAAATCTATCCAGACCGCTAGTGTGTGTTTTTCTCTTGGAAGGCATCCTCTATTTCCTGGACTATATCGGTAATTTGATCTTCAGTGGATCTGTACTTTCTGAATCCTGCTTGGTGTGGTGTTAAGAGTTTGTTTTCTTCCAGATTCCATGTTAGCCTGCCATTGATAATGCGTTCCATTAATTTTCCTACACAGCTAAGTAGACTGATAGGTCGATAGCCTTTTCCCTTTCTTTGGGACTGGTATTAGTATAGCTTCCTTCAATCGCAGGCTAATTTTAAAGTTGATAATCGTGTATGGCCCGAGAATTATGTTAAAGCTATCAAACTGGCCCATGGCAGAAAAACGGTTCCCAGCCTCTGTCAGTGATCCGTAGTTCGATCCCTGGTTCAGTCAGGGATATGCACTACTGATAAGCTCAAACTCGAGTCCAGTGCTTCCAATCCGACGTGGATACGGTCCAAGGTTCGTACCGGAATACAATCAGCGTTGCAAGTAGTGGGTTGTGCTCTATCTTCAAACCTTAAACCCCGAAACAACCAAAAATATCAAATTTATATTTGTCCCATGTGAAGCAACCCCCATGTGACTTTGTTATTGTCATTATAGCCATGATGGGTATCATCTGCTACCTTCTTTTACTGAAAGTTTTAAAGAATATTTTAAGAAAAGCTGATCAAGAAAGAGATAACCAAGAAGCGCATGTTGCGTTGCTCAATGCAGACAGAGTTCAGACCAAATAAGCTACAGACATTGGGAAGATGTCGACTTTTAATAACTTGTCTTGATATGTCTGATGGTGTGCACCTGGTCTTATAGTAACAGCGAAAACGATTGTTAGCGAATGTTTTATGATGAACATTTACTAGATGGAGCACTGTGGCTTTTGTTTGTCCAGACGTATTCTACATCTTATGAAGAGTTTTATTGCTTGTGTCGCAGTCAGTATATTGCAAATAATTCTCATAATGACTTGTTTCATATACTTTCTACGGGTCGGTGTAGGTTATTACAGTGTGGCTTGTGTCTATGTGTGTGTGGAGTGGAGGGGAGTGCGGGTATCACACACCTGTAAATGTGTGAGCGCGCTGATATGAATGCGTAATTGATTGGTTTATGTTCCCGAGGTAGCACGTGGCAAAGCCAGTGCGACGTGACTAACGCAAATGTGCATTGACAACACACTGAACAGGGGTCTATTATGTTAAACTAGACTATCATGACTAATACAAATGTGAATTAATAGTACACTGAACATTTGTAATGAGAACAAGAGTGTTGAGGTGCTACATAGAACCTGTGCTTTTGTATGGATTTGAAGTGTGGACAATGAGCAGACACGTTGAAAAACATCTGATGGCTGTGGACATGTATTTTTTGAGGAACATGCAAAGAATACCATTGACAGGCAGAAAGACCAATGACTAAGCCCTACAGGAAACAAATGAAAACCGTAAACTGATTAGAGAAATTGGACGTAGACAGTCACAGTTTTAGAACACATTATGAGAAACAATAAATTGGAGAACTTGGTGACAACTGGCAAGACTGAGGGGAAGAGAACGAAGGGAAATAAGAGAAGTAAATACCTGGCTAGCTTAGCCACGTGGTATGGTCGAGATAAGAACAGTGAGCTGGTCCATGACTCTGGTGATCGTGTGTGATGGCGAAACATGACCGCCTACGCTTATCTGCATGACAGATGATGATGTTGAACACGGTATGTTGTGTTGAAGCCATCCATTATGTCATGACTATTACATATGTAAGCAGACATCACACTCAACAATGTCTATTATGTCATGACTATTACATATGTAAACAGACATCACACTCAACAATGTCTATTATGTCGAAGCCTTCGGGTCGTGGGTAATATTAGTGTACAAATATGCTTGCTTGCGTTCGCTGGCTGTGAACTCCAGCGTGAAGTCTTGTATGTCGGATGGTGACATCCTGTTGTAATGTCATTTTGTATGAAATTTTGTAACGTCTTTCAGTGTAATGTCATACCGGATCGAGGTTTGCGTGAGTATCCGTTGTTCCATGTCTGGCTTATTGGTGTGCAGACTGGTGGTTCCTCGCCGTGCAGGCAGATACTCTCCGACTTCAGAGGAATACAAATATGAATTGATAGCACACTCAATATAGTCTGTGTGGCAAATACAAATGTTAAGTGATAATACTTTGAACAGGGTCTGTTATGTTGAAGTCAGGTGTCTTGACTGATGCAGTGTGAACTGAGTGCACACTTAACCTGGTTTGTGTGTGTGTGTGTGTTAAAAGCGTCTGCGTCAAAATCGTCTGCAGCAGATTTCGAAATTATATAGGGTTAGCAGCTGTTATTAGAAGCAACTCGGTGTCCATTTCAATTTGCAATTTTGAATTGTAAAAACCGAGGACTCATCCCAAGATTATGCACTCTTTTATAGGGCAAGATCGAAGTACATCCATAGATTGGGCAGCATTGTATAGGATCAGCGCGGGACCTATCCATTGAGTGAGCATTTTTGTATAGGGAAACTCATCATCAGGGGAAAACGAGAGTCTGAGAGAGAAGGTTTTAAAACTAGGAAATTCGACGATGTTAGAGTCTGAGAGGAGGTTTGAAAACGAGGAAATTTGTCGGTGTTAGATACAGTCTGAGAGAAGGTTTGTGAAAACTGGAAAATTCGACGGTGTTAGAGTCTGAGAGAAGGTTTGAAAAGGGAGACGTTGGACCGCGTTAGAGTCTAAGAGAAAGTTTAAAAACGGGAAAGTTCGACGGTGTTAGAATCTGAGAGAAGGTTAGAAAACGGGAAAGTTCGACGGTGTTAGAGTCTGAGAGAAGGTTAGAAAACTGGGACATTCGACGATGTTAGATAGAGTCTGAGAGAAGGTTTGTGAAAACAGGGAAATTCGACGGTGTTAGAGTCTGTGAGAGAAGGTTTGAAAACGAGGAAATTCGACCGTGTTAGAGTCTGAGAGAAGGTGTGAAAACGAGGAAATTCGACCGTGTTAGAGTCTGAGAGAAGGTTTGAAAACGAGGAAATTCGTCTGAGTTAGATAGTCTGAGATAAGGTTTGTGAAAAGTGGGAAATTCGTTGGTGTTAGAGTCAGAGAGACGGTTTGAAAACGGGGAAATTAGACGATGTTAGAGTCTGAGACCAGGTTTGAAAATGGGGAAATGCAACGGTGTTAGAGTCTGAGAGAATGTTTGAAAACGAGGAAATTAGACGGTGTTAGTGTCTGAGGGAAGGTTTGAAAACCTGGAGCTCGACATTGTTAGAATCTGAGAGTCGGTGTTAGAGTCTGAGAGATTGTTTGAAAACGAGGAAATTAGACGGTGTTAGTGTCTGAGGGAAGGTTTGAAAACCTGGAGCTCGACATTGTTAGAATCTGAGAGAAGGTTGGAAAATGGGGGAGTTCGACGGTGTTAGAGTGTGAGAGAAGGTTTGAAAACGTGGAAATTCGACGGTGTTAGAGTCTGAGACAAGGTTTGAAAACGAGAAAATTCGACGGTGTTAGAGAAAATTTGAAAACGGGGGGAGGGGGGGGGAGAGAGAGACAGTTCGACGTTGTTAGAGTCTTAGGTCGACAGAGGGAGAGCGTGCTGGTTGGGTTACCAAAGTATTGCTAAAGACGTCTAGCAGTCGTACTGTGTCAAGAACACAGAGAACAGATGGGTCTGGAGGAACACGTTCGCCTGTCCCGTTCGGCATGACGCATGATGATGATAATGATGATGATACAGTTTTTGCATTACTTTGCAAGACGTTGCAATCAATATCAGCATCTATTTGTTGTTTCTGAGATACTAAGTAATTTTAGTTCAGTAGTTCGCTAATGATTTCTGAAAGACCTTCTCACACCATCGCTGTCAAGGCAGTCTGTTCTCAAATCTCACGCGACGGATTTCAAACCCTCGACTCGGTACGTCGGAGAGCTTAGGAACTGCGCGTCTCACTATCCTCTAAGCCAGAGACGATGGATGATGATTATAAATTTACTATAATATTGTGAAATATTTCTCGAAACTTGTAGAAATATGAAGCAATATTTTTCAGTGAGATATTCACTTCGGGAAAGGAGAAACAGCGTGTTGAGGTGCTACATAAAACCTGTACTTTTATATGGATTTGAAGCGTGGATAATGAGCAAACAAGCTGAAAAACATCTTATTGCTGTGGAAATATGGTTTCTGGTAAAGATGCAAAGAATACTATAGATAATATACATACAGACATATAAGCACTTGGAATCAGCGACTGGCAAGAGAATGTCAACCAGAGAGACGAATGGAGACGGCTTGTATCTGCAGCAAGGAACCTCAATGGCTCGGAATGCTGAAGAAAAAAAAGAAGAAGATTATATATATATATATATATATATATATATATATATATATATATATATATATATATATATATATATATATATATATATATATATATATATACATGTGTGAGTGTGTGTGTGTGAGTGAGTGTGTGTGTGTGTGTGTGTGTGTGTGTGTGTGTGTGTGTGTGTGTGTGTGTGTGTGTGTGTGTGTGTGTGTGTGTGTGTGTGTGTGTGTGTGAGTACGGCCCCCCAATAGTTGTACGTTTGTCAATGTGGCCCTACGCACAAAAAGATTTCATACCCCTGGCTTATTGGAACATTGTTTTCAGAAATGACTTGCAGTAAACGATACAAAATGCTGTGGACAGACGTGATCACTAACACTGCATGGTACAAACAATAAGAAAAAGAAGAGTGGCATTTGAAATGAATTTCTGATAGTGCCGAAGCGAATCATCATAATCATGTGCCATGCCGATAAGCGGAGGCGGTCATGTTTCGCCATCTCACGCAATCACAAGAGTTGTGGATCAGCTCAATGTTCCTGTGTCGACTAAGTTATGTGGGCAAACCATCCAGGTATTTACTTCTCTGTCTTCCATTTTCTTCCCCCCCCCCTCCTCCCGTCAATCTTGCCAGTTGTCACACAGTTCTCCTATTTATTTATTCTCTTAGCGTGTCCAAAAAATTTGACTGTCTGCATCTGATTTCTCTAATCAATGTTCCGGTTGTCGTTTGCTTCTTGTAGGACGTGGTCTTTGGTTTCTCTGTCAGTCCATGGTATTCTTTGAATTTTCCTCAGAAACCACATTCCACAACCATCAAATGTTTTTCAGATTGACTGCTTATTGTCCACGCTTAACATTCATACAAAAGAACAGGCTCTATGTAGCACCTAAACACTCTTTTTCTCGTAGCAATTGACATCTTTTTATTGGTCAGTATGATTTTCATCTTGCAAAATGCTACCTTCGCCATTGCGATTCCAAGCACGCACGCTCGCACGCACGTACGCACGAACGCACGCTCGCTAGCACGCACGCACGCACGCAGACAGACAGACAGACAGACAGACAGACAGATGCATGCACGCACGCACGCAGACAGACAGACAGACAGACAGAGAAATGCATGCATGCATGCATGCATGCATACATACATACATACATACATACATACATACATACATACATACATACATACATACATACATACATACAGACAGACAGAGAGACAGACAGACAGACAGACAGACAGACAGACAGACAGACAGACAGACAGACAGACAGACAGACAGACAGACAGACAGACAGACAGACACACACACACACACACACACATACATACATACATACATACATACATACATACATACATACATACATACATACATACATACATACATACATACATACATACATACATACATACATACATACATACATACATACATACATACATACATACATACATACATGCATGTATATATATATAAGACTTTTATAATGATATGGAAGATGTTATAGAAGAAACCCACAAACAGGACATCCTAGTTGTGCTGGGAGACTTCAATGCAAAAATAGGTAGAGAGCACTCACAAAAAAGTTGCCGGTATGGAAAACCTACATACAACTTCAAATGATAATGGATGGAGAGTCATCAACCTAGCAGAAGCCAAAGGACTGCAGATCAGCTGTACCAGACTGCAAAGAAAGGATATACATAAACAAACTTGGAAATCATGTGACAAGAGAACCTATAGTCAAGTATACCACATTTTAATTAACAACAAAAAATGCATCAACATACAACAAGTTAGAAGCTATAGAGGAGCTGAGTGCCACAGCGACCACTTCCTCGTTGGGGCAAAATTTAAAATTAAACATAAGAGAGCTTTCTATGCTAAACTACTAAGGTTACACACAACATATAAGAGAGAAAAACTACATGAAATTACAGTAAAAGAAAAATTTGCAGATGAAATAAAATGTAAACTTGAAATTCTGCAAAACCCGTTAGAGGAAAGCGTTGACCAAACTTGGTTGAACATCAAGAATATCAACCACGCATAGAAAGAACAGATGGTTCAATCAAAAATTTGAAGAAGCAGTCATTAGGAAAAAGAATGCCAGAGAGTTATGGTTAAATGACATCAACAACATCCAAAATGAAGAGCAATATAGAAATGAATGTAAAGAGGCTACAAAAATAGTTCGACAGCAGAAGCGAGAATATCAATCAATCAATCATGTGCCATGCCGGAAAGCGTGGGCGGTCATGATTCGCCATTTCACTCGATCACCAGAGTCGTGGATCAGCTCAGTGTTCCTGTCTCGTCCATGCCATGTGGCCAAGCCATCCAGGTATTTTCCTCTCGGTCTTCCTCTTGGTCTGTTCCCCTCGATCTTGCCAGCTGTCACCAAGTTCTCCAGTCCATTTCTTCTCATAACATGTCCAAAAAATTTTGACTGTCTACGTCTAATTTCTCTAATCAATCTACGATTTTCATTTGTCTCTTGTAGTACTTGGTCATTGGTTTTTCTATCTGTCCATGAATATATGAGCAATATAATCAAAGATATGGAAACTAATCACTAGAAAAACGAATCCAGAAAGTTTTTTAAAGAACTGAAGTCAATGAAACGAGGGCACCAACACAACACATTTGATTTAAAAGACAAAAATGGGAATATGATAAATACCAATGAGAAAATGTGTAACACATGGAAAGAATACTTTGTTGAATTATTAAATTGTGAAGCTATAAGTAACACTTTCCCACAGGAAGAGGTTCTAACGTGTGAACCACAAATTGAAGAACCTCCATTTGAAGAAATCCTATATGTAATAACACGATTTAAAAACAATAAGGCAACTGGGGCTGATGGAATTGCAGCTGAATTTATAAAGGCGGGTGGCCATGCATTACATCTAAAGCTATACGATAGCTATATGATAGTGGCCATAGGAATAGTCTATGGAATGCTATGCAGGAATTTGGAATACCAAGGAAGTTAATCAACATGACCAGACTATGCATGAAATATACTTATAATATAGTAACATATAAAAGCAGGAAATCAGACCCTTTCCAAATAACATCTGGCTTGAAACAGGGTGATGCACTATCGCCTCTCCTTTTCATTCTGGCTCTAGAGAAAGTTGTAAGGAAGGTAAAGGAGGAATCTGATATTGGAGAAACATCCAGACTGCTTGGTTATGCAGATGATATAGATATTATAGGGGAAAATGAACAAAAGACATCGGAAATATTGACTTACTTAAAGGAAAAAGCTCAACAAATGGGGCTGGTTATCAACCAAGATAGGACAGAATATATGGTAATTTCAAGAGAAGGAACGGATAAAAACTCTGGCCACATACAAATAGATAATGACCATTAAAAGAACGGAAACATACAAATACCTGGATACAATCTTCAACTGCTCCAACATAATAAGGGAAGAAATACAAGCTAGAATTAACTCTGGAAATAAGATATACTATGCACTACGAAATCTGCTAAGATCAAAGGCGCTATCTCGTAAAACCAAGATCACAATATACAAAACACTGATCTGCAGCAAAGAACCTCAATGGCTCGGAACGCTGAAGAAGAAGAAGAAGGAAGAGGAGGAGGAGGAGTAGGAGGAGGAGGAGGAGGAGGAGGAAGAAGAAGAAGAAGAAGAAGAAGAAGAAGAAGAAGAAGAAGAAGAAGAAGAAGAAGAAGAAGAAGAAGAAGAAGAAGAAGAAGAAGAAGAAGAAGAAGAAGAAGAAGAAGAAGAAGAAGAAGAAGAAGAAGAAGAAGAAGAAGAAGAAGAAGAAGAAGAAGAAGAAGAAGAAGAAGAAGAAGAAGAAGAAGAAGAAGTGTATCCTTCCCTACATATGTGTCTGATATTGTTTAAGCCAGGTGTTCCCCAATCAACATATTATTTATTTGTTCCCATTATATCAGTGTTTCTCCTCTGTCACTTCATATTCTTACACCGTAGTCACCAACAAGATCTCCCATTCTCTCATTCCTACTTTTCTTTGGAAATGTCCATGTATTACTTTGGCGGTCATATTTCGCCGTCTCACACTATCACCAGTCTTGCAGATATTTATCTCTCTGCTTCCCCCCCCCCCTCCCTGCTGCCCTTCCATCAATTGTCACTACGTTTTTCTGTAAGTATATTTTTACTCATAATGTATCCAAACTATATTGATTGTCGACGTCCAATTTCTCTAACCAGTTATCTGTTTTTATTTATTTCGTGTAGGGTCGTTTCGTTCGTTTGTTTTTCCGCCCCTTGATATTCTTTGTATTTTCCTCAGAAACAACATTGCCATCAGATGTTTCTCATGTTTTCTGCTTACTGTCCATGTTTCCCATGCATACAATAAGGCAGGTGTAATATAGTTATATATAATAACTTCAAATTTGTTTTTGTTTTTTTCCTCACTGCAGTTTTGCGACGTTTCATTGGCGCGAACACACTACATCCCTGTTTTAAATGATGTTAATCCTGTGCACTCCGTAGCATTCTGACCCACTGCGTCACCTGTCGCACATTACTTTCCCTACCGGGGGAGACTTCTATTGATTACCCATTTACGACATTTGCTTGATACTTTGTGACTTGACGAATCATAATGTTCTAGGCATCTGTAGGGGGTAGTCTGCCATTGCTTTCCTTCTTGGAATTGATCATACTGGTCGCTGCCCGTAGCCATTGTCTTTATAAAGCGATCCTCTGCCTGCCGTTGTGAACTTGAGACCATAACCTACAAATGGCTGTCCGCTGCTCTGAGGATCAGTCCTCCAACTGCTGCCAAGATTTCACGTTACCTGGTTGGAGGGACCAAAAGGTGACTCCACCTTGCAGGAGGTTGACTCATAGACTAGAGGAAGAAGGGATTTACCTTACCCCTACCCCCGCCACTCCGGTTATTACTTTACTGTCGTTGTAGTTCTTTGCAAATGTTAATTACCTGTCTTGTGTCGTATTCGGGTGTAATATTTCGTTTCTCAGAATGTGTTTTAGTTTTGTTCCCCGTTTTATGATTGTTTTTTTAAAAAACGCTCAGCAGTGGCTGGCCGAATGGCTAGAATGTCCGGTTCTCCTTCAGCAGACCCGGTTTCGAATCCTCGGTAAGTTGTGGATTTTGTGGGGGGAAGGAAACAAAACAACCCCTAACCTGCACAGTTCGTGGCGATTGCATTAGCCAAGCGGCCTTAATTTCTCAGGCTAAGATCCCCCTGTCCTACACCATAAGGTACTATTGGCAGTAGATTACAGCTTTTTGACAGTAAAAAAGTTTAGTAGAAACGGTATACTGTATATGCGTCTTTAGTTTGTCGAGGGAACTGGTAACATCATCATTAACACGTGCCCTACAAAGTGGCTTAAGCGTTCACGCAGCGTAACAAAACTCAGCCCTTGGTGTTCTGACAAATTCCAGTGATGATAATCCTCCATTCCGCCATTTAAGACGAGCAAGCGTCATTTCTCTCGATCTGTATTGTCTACCGCTGATCCTTCTAGTCGTCAAGATGCTCTCCAATGTCTCTCTTCTCATTATATGACATATAATATGTTTTATACTTTGTATGACATATGGTATGTTGATTACAGATCCTCAGATTCTGACTGAACATAAAAAAGTAATGAACAATATTATAAGGCTCAAACGCTCCCCTGTGTGCTACATGAAGGGGCGTGGTTGGCACGTCTATTCAAGTACAACAGGATGAGTATGATGATCTTCTCTCGCCAATTATATATTATGTATACAGGCAGCACATACTGAAATCTATGTTGGAGAAGGGAGCCAGATGTCACGTTTGAGAAAACAAAATGTACATAACCTGTGTTATATTAGTGAAATTATGTTCATAGCAAAAAAAAATTGAAATGAACTGCAAGAATTGTAACCATAACATTGAATTGAAGTTGTCTGAAACTAAGCAAACCGAAAACAAAGTTATGGTTGTAACTATGACACAGAGGCAACCTTAGTGTGTAGCGACAGAAAACGAAATAAAACTGGAAGACGTTGAACGATTAATCTAAGATCAGTGATAAAAGCATATCGGGAAAGTAACATTTATGTAAAGTGCAGCAAAGGTACTTTTCCATGCAATGAAGACATTATGTGTAGGAGATCTTCGTCCATGGATGTCAGTGTACACGATTTAGAAGTTACACATCACGTATGCCACTGTATGTCTGTGAATCATAAAAGCTGACTGCTTCTTCTGTCCGACTGCTTTTGCCCTTGAGCGTCACAGAGAAGAGACAGATTTTTTTTTTTTTTTTAAATGTCGCTTGTCTTGTTGCTTGTTCTAATGTCATATTTAATTTCTTTAAAATCGATGATTGATCTTGTGCCATTCTAACTAAATATTCGAACAATTTAATTCTTTGGTATTTTATAATGTCAGTATTTGATGCTATTCCTACACGTTTTCTTAGTTTATCATATTTCTCTCTATTTCTTCTCATTTTTTCCAGATGCATTTCTTATGCGTTTCATTTCACATGATGTCATTTTACTCTTGTGTGTTTGTAGTACTGCCATGTCCGACATTGGTAACGCGGTTGGAACGAATAATAAGTCTAGCAGCTTCTTTTCTGTACGCATGTTGATATTTGAATGTTTTAGAATAGGTCCTATTTGATAGTTGATTTTATAAGGAAGCTCATCATCATTATGTGCCATGCCGGTAAGCGTGGGCGGTCATGTTTTGCCATCTCACTCGATCACCAGAGTCATGGATCAGCTCAGTGTTCTTGTCTCGGCCATACAACGTGGCCAAGCCATACAGGTATTTACTTCTATGTCCTCCCCTTGTTCTCTTGCCCTCGATCTTGCCAGTTGTCACCAAGAGGTTACAGTAATGTGGCCTCCTCTTAGAATACTCAGAATTTTAAGGCCAAATTCAAAATACTTCAGTCGACAAATTCGCAAAGACGGATGATTATTAAAAATATTGCAAGACAGTAGTCATGTTTTAGTCAAGATGTGAGATGTGAGAGTCTGGAGAAGGGTGTGGCAGCTGGGAAGTTTGAGGGTCTTAGACACGTCGACGAGAGAGAGAGAGAGAGAGAGAGAGAGAGAGAGAGAGACAGACAGACAGAGAGACAGAGACAGAGAGACAGAGAGACAGAGAGAGCGAGCTAGAGAGATGGATGGAGAGAGAAGAAGAGAGAGAAGACAGAGAGATAGAGAGGGAGAAAAGAGAGAGGATGGAGGGAGGGAGGGAGAGAGAGAGAAGCTGGATATGTAGCCAGAGTGCCTAGGATGATAATCACACGTCGACATTATAAACAATGGTTGTGCAGGATCATGATAGCCACTATGCACTGCACGCCACATATACTGATGATGAACATAATGTGTAGTAAAAACGTAAACAAAACAATAAAGGACCCTTTTACACATCTAGAAGGGTATTGGTGCAACGACCTATTTGTCAAGACCATTCGGCACTCGATGTGGTCAATATCATACGGCCATCTTTACTTCCAATGATATATCCTGATACCCATACTAGACCGGTCTGTCCTAAGAGCCCAGACAGTGTAGCAATCGTATAGTTTAGGCTACCAATGAACTAACACCGCTTACTTTGAACTCAAGCGAGGCCCATACAATCTACTTCTAATAGCACTGGGCTGAATTTTACGTGTAGATTAGCTTTCCCTATTACCAGGGTCTCTCGCCATCAGGCAAACCCACTTCTTCTTCACAGGTACTTGTAATTTACGTCCCCAAGACAAGGACGTGAAGTTAACATTTTAGTCCATGAACGGGTGTAGAAGTTGAACCCCCTACCTCAGCATCATCACACCGGATGTTTCAGATCGAGCGCTTGTATCTATTCGGCCATGGTGACCTCAATGGAATAAGTGATAGCAGATCTATTTAAAATCATAAACCAAATAATTCACAACCAAAAAACTAAGCGCCAAACTAGGCAATGATCACGTGGGCAAGTACTAACTTTTATTGTTGGTTATTTCTCTGGGCGACATGTTGCTTGGGGCTGCTTGATAATTGGTTGGCTTATTTTCCCTCCAGATCTCAGATTAAACCATTCAACTGTAGGTCATGTGTTTGCTGCCTAGTATACCGCCACGTGTACTTGCAAACGCCACAGCAGATGGACTCACGCAGCAGTTCGAATACTGTGCTCTCACACTTACCGTGGTGTTTTGTTTTACCCGCAGCTCGATCCACCACGACCCTCTACTGAAGTGGATACGCGACTGTGGCCTGCGTACATCCGGCTGTTGTGCTGTCACCATCAGCAGAATCAGGTGACTATTCTGTTGTTGCTCAATTATGTAGAGAAAGTCATACACCAGGGGTGGCGGGAGATCTAGCGGGGTTAATTCTTCAGTTACAGTGTCATTCTATCTTCTTATAGGGATGTTTTAAAGTATATACAGAAGTGCAGAAAAATAATTCTTGCATGTTACATAGGATCAGTTCTAACATATGGTTGCGAATCTTGGACAAATAGTACACAAGCGAAAATATCCCTGGAAACGTTGGAAATGTGATTGTATAGAAGAATGCTGAAAATTTCTCTGACAGGCAAAATTAGCAATTTGGACATTTTGAGGAGAGCTAAGTCGCATAGACAACTTATCACAAACATAAGAAAGAGGCAAGTCTTAATTTTATGCGAAGACAAAACTTTAATATGTTGTGACAATTGAAAAGATTGTGGAAAGAGAGATAGGGAAAACAGCTCGAGACAATTATTGACAGTTTTGTGTCATGGCATGGAAGGAAGTCAACACACGAACTGATACATGCCGTTGGGGGTCAAAGATATGGATAAGCAAAATCGCCTACTCCAGTCGGCAAGTCAGTTGATGATAATAACAAACTTTTGATATCTTCTTCTTCTTCTTTCTTTCGCCTGAAATATGTCTATAACTGCAATGTTGTCTCTTGTATGAATCTAACAGTCTTTTTTAGTTCACTCAGCGGTCCATAGAGTTTATCTTCCACTGTTGTCTCTCTAGGCCAGAAGGTTCGCCTGGACATGTTGTAGTTTGGGCAGTCCTGGAGTATGTGCTCTGCTGTCTGCGATCTAAAATCTAATTCTTTAGAGTAAAAGTTTGAATATAAAGTGATTGTCTGTGCGCATCTTCTCGTTGTTATTATGACTAATTTTTATATTATTAGCATATGAACGTTATCAGGCAACGCTTGCTTAATAATTATACTTAACATTCTTTTTAAACAATTCCCCTTTGGTATGTAATATAATTGTACACATAAACATCATTTGGGGATCCATTGAGGCTGCTAAGACAGTTCATAAACAAATTCATGAGTATTGGTTGGCGCTCATAGAAGCAGACGAAGGAAGTAGATATTAGACGACACACTAGACAATATATCAAGTGAAAACTATAGGGACTCGACACTCTCACCTCTAATTGACAACAGCGCCTCGCTGCAGAAACAAGTGAACTTCAAGTCATGACAAAATTATAAGTAAGAAATACCATACATTTCTCATATAATGCGAAAATGGGCTTTGGGGAAAATGTATACGGCGTACAAGATCAATGGCAGAGGAACCAGCAGCTGCGCAGATCGGCAGTTAGTTACTAGCATATCGTTTACAGGACATGGCAGTCACCTCCAGCATTATTTGACTGTTTGTGATTCCTGGGAAGGTTTACGTTTAATAGCTTGCTATTGCTTTCTGAACAACGCTAGGCTGTCAATTCGTCCGCAGCTGTGTTTCAAACGCGGTATGCGGAATTACGAATTGCGCCCGTAACCTCTTTGCTACAGAGTCGGTTCTGATCGAGATTCATCGCTTCATGGGTTAAGACGATGTGCTCGGAGAATACCATCGGAGTACAAACGACCCAGATTTGTAGAGAAACATGAACACCCATGTCACTTTGCCAGGCACGCGATGACAAACATGATGTAATATATAACAGGACGGTGTGACACTACATCTTGAACACCGTGTAGTAGATTGGACGTCCAGCCTTCGCGGAGCATGGCGAAAAAGTAGGAATACTCCAACTTATAGTGCACACGTTAAAAATCCATCAACCGATGGTAATCACAGAAAAGAAACAATATAGAATGCTGCGCCAACTAACATTCTAATTATAATACCATCCACTCAGAATATTTATAGTCAGTTTAGGGAAAAAAATGACTCCCAGGGATTAGACCTCTATTCTTGGAAATATGTGCTCAGCTTACACTCAGTTGTGATGTTTCCATTAAGCTGCGTGCCTCTGCGACCCCCTGATGGGGTTGGATTAATGTGATGCTTGAATTTGATTATCGTTTTTTTAAACCTATTTGTGCTATACATTGCGGACACTAATAGAAAGATAATATAGCCACACCAAGACATATATTTGTGCTTCATAGATTATAATAAGGCATTTGATGAAGTAAAACATGATGAAAATATTAAAATGTTGGAACATATTAACATTGATGTGAAAAATCTCAGAATAATAAAACATATTTACTGGAACCAAATAGCAGCAATTAAAATTGGAAGTAAAGAGGGAAACTATGAACAAATAAAGCTGGGAGTACGACAGGGATATGTTTTGTCACCGGATCTCTTCTCCCTATATAGCGAAGTAATAATGAGAGAGATCAAAGAGAAATCAGAAATACTATTAGGAGGTTATAATATAAACAATATACACTATGCAGATGACACAGTATTGGTGGCGGATAATGCAACAGACCTACAACAATTGTTGGACATCGTAGTAACAGCGAGTGCAAAGAAAGGACTCTCTTTGAATATCAAGAAAACAGTAACAATGGTGATATCAAAGAAAAAGGTGATAGCAAAATGTAAAATAGAATTAGAAGGGAAAATTCTTAACCAAGTCGATAGTTTTAAATACCTAGGGACATTTATAACATCCGATGGAAGATGCAAAATAGAGTTTAAGAGCAGAATAGGGCAAGCAAAAGCTGCATTTCAGAAAATGAGGAATATCTTGTGCAATTAGTCACTATCATTGAATGTAAGAAAGAGAGAGATGAAGTGCTACATAGAACCTGTTTTGCTGTATGGCTGTGAATCTTGGAATGTAAATGAACAAATTAGGAAGAACTTGGAAGCAACAGAGATGTGGTTCCTGAGACGAATGTTGTGAATTCCTTGGACTGCCAAAATAACTAACAACGACTGTCTGAAATAAGTTAATGAAACTAGAACATTATATAATATAGAAAGAAGGAGACAAACCGCTTTCTTTGGTCATGTGATGAGAAGAAAGGCATTGGAGAACACCGTAACAACTGGAAAGTTTGAGGGGAAGAGAGACAGAGGCAGACCAAAATAAATTATGCTGGATGGATTAAGACGGTGGTGTGGAGGAATATCATCAGCAAAGTTGATCCAGAAAACCAAAGACCGAGATTTGTGGAGAGTCATGAACGCCAACCCCAGCTGGCATAGCACTTTAGGATGATGATCATGATGATGATGATGTTTCCCTCTTATCCACTTCCCCGGCACACCTTCTTCTATGGTTATATTTCCTAGACATTAATACATTTTTACATGCCCGAAATAGTTATGTTATCTCAGTTGTATTTGTCTTAATATCCAGTCCTCTTCTATAGTGAGCTCTTGTTGGATAGATCTGTTTGTTTTGTTTTTAGTCTAATGATTGTTTAATATTTTTTTTTATAACTCATTATGTTCAAAGGCGCATATAAGATTTTCAGACAAAATTTGAAAGCATAGTATTGTTGAGAGCATAAAACTGGCATTCGTTCAGTAGCACAATATTCACGAAGTTGGGGCTTTATTGCTAAGGCTAATGGGCAAGTCTTTAAAAAGGAGAGCCTGGCATATGAAACTACGACCTCCAGCATGATAATGGAGGTGGAGGCAGTAACAGCGGCATTCCGGTGGCTAGAGGAGACTACTGCAACACACGTTATGTTCATTACGGATTCAAAGAATATGCTTAGCAAGGTGGAGAAAGGGATGTTTCGTGTGGAATGGCTCTCGTCGCTTCAGAGGTCACAGATTGTGAGAATTGTATGGATATTTTGCCCTGGCCATGCGGGTGTACGGGGGAATTAACAGGCTGATAGGCTAGCAGGGAATGCAACTCTTGGTGGTATCTTGTCTATGAACAAGGGGGAGGTGATCGTGCGCTTGTGGGACCAGGTGGAGAAGGCGAAGGAACATACTGAGAACCCATATGTGGAAAGAAGGGGGATCGGCAGAGGTTCTGGAAGAATCTCAAAACTGAGAGGAAGACCAGGAGAACATTTAATCAGATAGCGGTGGGAACGATTAGTAGTATGACTCTTCGCTGGCTGTTGAACGAGGGGACTGAGCACGTATGGGAATGTCCTGAGTGCAGTGATGTCGGTTCTTGACTTAACTCAACTCAACTCAACTCTCGAAGTTGACCAATAAAACATACATACACACACAAGCTACATACAAAGAATAAATATGAAGAGACGAAGAAGACTGCTCTGTCTTTCGTAATATGACCTAGTCATCTTTAAATTGGATTGTGCTAATTCGTTCACTGCTTACTTTAAATCACGCTGTCAATCCTTCAATTTCTTTTGTATTCTTCACCATTTCTCAAAAGTTCCGGGGATGAAAATCCTGACGACTCATGATTTAGCTGGTGTTGATTCTGTTTTCCTTTGTAAATTATTATAGCTACTTCTTGTTAAACGTGCTAATTGGAGAAGCCTCCCAGAATGGGCCTGTCTATCCTTATTTGTTCTGGGGTTTTATAAAATATGTTTTGTGATATCCGGTCGAAATATTTTTTCATATTCAGTCACGTGTATAAATTTGAGCTTTATATTTCCTTATATATATATATGCCGGTTCTAGGACACTCCAGTCTAATCCAGCACTTAATGGTTGTTTATTAATTTACTGGCAATTTTACGTTCAGTAGTTTGCCATTGCTTTCTGAACAAGACGTCAGCATTTAAGTCCAGGTGATCAGCGAGCTATGCCGAGATCAGAAGAGAAAGTTTCAGTGTGTTAAACATCTCATCCATGCCAACCACACACACACACACCACACACACACACACGCACACATACAAATATGCTGAAAAATGCTGGTGTTGACTGCAACGTCCTGTAAGGGATATGCAAATTTTAAAAACAAATGTGTGTGTATGTGTTTGTGTGTGTGTGTGTGTGTGTGTGTGTTTGTGTGTGCTTTAACAAAACAAAAACAATGTCACAACGCTCGCGTGTGTATAAACATTTTCTTTGTTTTTGTCCAATGAAGTCATGATCAGCTTTAACCTCTTACAGTTCATTAATGCTATCATATTTTTCCTTCTTATAGAAATAACAAGGGTACATGCGAAGTGTTCCAGATTTAGGAGTCCACGTAAGTCGTTTTATACTTTTCTAGAACATGAATAGGATAGGATACTTAATTTTTATGGACACGTCTGTACACACATTGGCCTTCGGAGTTTCTATTCATAATATTCAGTGTTCACACATACTGTATTTTAATGTAACTAAGCATTTGCTGACTGTGCAATTTTACACTCGGTAGTTTGCCATTACCTGTAGGCCAAAAATATAATGAGAAATGTTAGAGATGATATAACCAAGGAGCAATATGATGCCCTAAATATCGGTGGTCATGAAACACCAGAGATTAGATATGCTGATAATACAGTATTACTATCCACATCACAGAATGTATAGAACATCTAATAACCTCAACCCTAAAGAAATAGTGAAAATCACAACTAATATTTTAATATAGCAAAAGCAAAGATAATGCATTCAGTTAAAACTACTTTGGAGAAAGAAATATATGTTAACGAGGAAAAATTGGAGGTGGTCAGTTTCGAATATCTTGGGTCATTGATTACCAACAATGGTGACACAGTGAAGGAAATTAACAGCGATTATCTATCGCTCTTCAAAGACTAAACCAACTGAATAGATTATGGAATAGGACAGACAGAACTACAAACATTAGATTTTTAAGAGCATGCATCTTTCCCCCATTGCAACATACGCATGTGAGACCTGGACATTACTAAACAAGCTGTACAGCGCATAAATGCCTTTGAATATAAATGTTATAGACGAGTTCTAAGATTATCTTAGATTAAGAAAAGAACAATTGCATCCATACATTAAGAGCTGAATACCACAGAAATTTAGCTTTAAAAGACGATTAAACACAGACAATTTAAATATTTTAGTCACTTGAAACGTGATAAAAGTTTGGATAGAACAATAATTGAGGGGTATATGTCTTGGAAGAGAGGAAGAGGAAGGCCAAAGAGAACATGGGTGCAGGATGTTGCAGATGATCTGCAGATGGGTGTCTGCGTCCGTAAACTCTTCGCCACGGAGACTGGCTTTAGGAGCCTAGGTTATGTAAAAGTCGTCCCTTTCTCGAAGGGAATTAGAACATAACCGCCATGCCGACATGATTTCCTATTTTAATGTATTCGAACATAAATGATCCTCATTCTTGCAATGTATCCTTTTGGCTTTTCCTTGACTTTGTCATTTAAAGTATTCAGCGCAAGGATACAAAGTGTCTATATAATGTCAGTTTACATATTGGGATTCAGAGTTTCTATTGAAAATGTTCAGTATTCACACACATGAAACAGAGGTGAAAACAGGCGCAAGAACCACTTACTTCTGCTACGGTGATGTGAGGAGAAGAGCGCAACCCTGACTGCGTAGGGCCAAAGAAGAAAATGATTAAAGAGAGAGAACCTCTCACCGTCCTCGGTTAACAAGAATAGTAAAGAATTAAGTTTTAAGAAGATCCAGGAATGGGCCGACAGGGAATTGGACAAATTGTCTCCAATTCCAGACAAAGAATTACCCTGAGGTCTGTTCTAACACCAATGATTATTAGAGTCTATCAACTAAACGACAAAGTAAGAATAACACAAGAATCATTTGTTTATTAAACTTCTAAAAGCAACAATAATATGCAGACATGTAGCATCAATAAAGAAGTTAGAATCCAGCAAAACCAAACAGCAAAAATTCTAATCCAACAAACAAAATTCCTAAGTATAGTAAAAACTTCTAAGTGCAGCAAAAACTTCTAATCCAGCAAAACCTTCTTCAAGTCTACCAAAAACTTCTAATCTACCAAAAAAGTAAGTTTAGCAATAGCTTCAAGTCCACTAAAAACGAATCTACCAAAAACTAATCCACCAAACACTTCTAGATTACTAAAAACCCAGGAAAATCTAAAATCTAAAACTAGAATCCTGGCTTTTCCACTGCAAAACCTTTCGGGGTGAAAAGTAACAAGCTTACTATAGGCATTGTCGCCTCATGACCAGGTGGGGTGGACTACAGAAAAGACCGGTTCTACCTGTGCACGCGTTTTTATACTGGGGTCGGAACGACTCCCAGAGTTCCATACCAATCGTACAGTACGCGCCCTCTGGTGGAGTTCCATCATCATCGCGAGCCGAGTACACACATATGTTATTTTAATGTAACTAAACAAATCTTGCCGGTCTCTCTGGTGAGGGAGTATAAGGACGCTGTTCGTAATCCCGTATACTCACGTACGAAACACAGCTGCGCGAGATTCAGCAGCAGATCGCATCCGTTGGTTTCTTACGGAAAAGTATGTGAGCCGGTCGTTCAGAAAGCAATGGCAAACTACTGAAAGTAAACATTGCCAAAACATCAACAGCAGCTGAAAAATGCTGGTGTTGACTGCAATGTTTTGTAAATAGCATATGCAAACAAAACAAACAACAAAAACACCGGGATGTTTTCAAAGCGTGTTGAACTCTTTGTTTCTATGATACTGACCAGTGTAGATCTAAGCATGCAATACCCCAAGCAACACTATTCCTGGCTAGCGTAACTGGTTTAAATCTGCACTTCTTCGACACACTGCGTTGTGAATAATATGTGCCTGATTTTTCTTGGAGGTTATAAATATAGTGGGGGTGAGAAAGTGAGTTGAATACCCTAACTTATTTAGTCTTAAGGAACATACCCTTTCTCTTTCTGTCTCTGTCTCTGTCTCTGTCTCTCTCTCTCTCTCTCTCTCTCTCTCTCTCTCTCTGTGCCCCTCTCCTCCTGTATGTCTCACCATGTCTAACTATCTCACACTCGGGCTCTCTCTGTCTCTCGGCCTCTCTCTGTTTCTTTCTGTCTCTCTCTGTATTTTACTCCGTGTCTCTCTATGCCTGTCTGTGTCAGTGTGTCTCTGTCTCTTTGTTTCGCAATGTTATCTCTGCCTGTTTAAACGCTCACTCTGTCTTTCTCAATGCTCCCACAGGCTTTTCATAGTCCACACATTCATTATAACGTGATGAATTCATTTCAAAGCTTTGCTCTATTTTAATGCTGAATGTGTATCTGGTCAATGTAGAATCTGTCTGGTCGGAAGTCTGCCATTTCATTACTTAGTTGTTTATCAGTGACATCTCTCCTTATTGATCATCTTATATATAAATTAGGATGTGCGTATGTATTTATGTATCTCTGTATGTCCTTTATTTGTTCGCGAACGGCCCATCCGATTGAGATGAAATTTTCTACACGCCTTCCTTTCAGTCCAGAGCAGCCAACTGTGATATTTTGTTAGTGTGAAATCGCCTGCTTACTCAGTATTATTTCATTTTTCATTTTTCATCATAATTTCATATATTTCAGGGGATCTAACTCGTAAAAGTTATTTCAAGGGGCATAACTTTTCTGTATAACTTATAGTCATATTGTGGCATCGTTTTCAAAGATTTATAAACTCTTTGTCCATAGTTATGTACCGGCATATGAGTTATAATAAATAATGATACAATCTGTAAGGCATTTTCAAAGTTTTCATAAAAATGATGCACAATGCATAACATTGTAACTCATCTTTTTTTGCTTAAGAAGTTACTGTAGTCATGCAGGTGATTAGAAAGAGTTTTCATTAAAAATAATGGATGGTGTGTGGAAGAACGTTCTTTTAAGTTACTTTTTTTGTTGTATGAATTTAACGAAGCCGGACAGGGTCAGGCAGACAGATAGACAGACAGACAGACAGATAGACAGTCGGGAACAGGAACTTATATGACTACTTATATAAATTAAATGAGATGCTTCACACCAGGAGCTGGGCGATGCCGGGCCGGGTCAGACAGACAGACAGACAGACAGACAGACAGACAGACAGTAACGGGAACGAGAACTTATATGACTACTTATATGAATTAAATTAGATGCTCCCCACCAGGGTCTGGGCGAAGCCGGGCAGGGTCAGCTAGTGCTTAATATTTTCCTAGGAACACTATATTTTTCACACGCCTGCATGTCTACTTTCTTTGACAACTTCACCACGTATCTCTCTCTCTCCAATTTGCTAGTAATTCGTCATTATCCCAGACTTTCCTAAATATTTTATGCAGGAATTCAGTTGAGGTGTTTATACTGGTTTTAATAGCTTTTGTTTGCATACCATCTGAACTAGCAGCTTGCTCATCTTTCAGAAGTTAACATATTTTCTAATTTTTTCATGAGATGATTTCTCACAGTTGACATACACATCCACATCTGCAGGCTGGATATCTGGGGGATCCTTTGGTAATAGTCTCTTTTGAGGCCCCTCATAGTATTCACTTCATTTGTTTATTATGATCTTTAATGTTGGTGAGAACTTCCTCGTTATTATTTATTCAAAATACCGCTGGTTGTTTAATTTCCCTGGTATTTTCATTATTAGTTTTCCTTTCCCTGCTGCTACCTTTGCTTCTCCAGCTAGTCAATGTAAATATTCCCTTTTCCCTCTCTTTTCCCCTTTGTACTTTCTTTATTGTCCACCGCGTGGCGATCGGATTACGGACGCAGTTTGTAATCCCGTATACCCGCGTTCTAAACACAGTTACATGCGATTTGGCAGCAGACCACCTTACGTTGTTTTTAACGAAATGGCATGGGTGTTGGTCGGTCAGAAAGAAAAGGCAAACTACTGAACGTAAATTTGCCAAGAGATCACAACAGCAAACAATGATGGTGTTGACTGTAACGTCCTGTAAAGGATATGCAACTAACTTTTGTTTACCTGTCCTTACAAAATTATAAACACACACACACACACACACCTATACCCCCCCCCACCCCCCCCCCCCACCCCACCCTTACCCCCACCCACACACATTTTGTTTTCATGGTATCTGACATTAGTAACTCTGGTTATGCTATTTCGCTTCTTTTTTTTTTTTTAAATCTCCAATTTTCCCCTTTCGTGCATTTAAAAAAAAAATTATTTCAGGTGTTATTCTAGCATTGTATTTTTTTTTTTTAACTTTTCAAAAGGACTACTGATTAATTCAAAATGCTTACATTCTGCTGCCTGCAGTCTTCCATGCTCTTATTTAATTTAAAAGAGTCTTTATCTGCTAAATAATAAGGGACCTGATACTAACAACAGAATGTGACCAAACTGTGTTCCATAGTATTGCCTTGTTGCCTAGAGTGCCCTCCAATCTCCACTTCTTTCCTCTACTTTTGTGAGTGCCCGTCAATGCCAATGAATGTATTTCTGATATTTCAATGACCTCGAGATTTTCCCGCAACGTATACGAATTACAGAGTCTCGCCCACAGCGGAAATAAATTGTTATAAATATTAATAATACTGACTGTTTCATTTTCTAGAAAACAGACGAATTGTTACAACCCGTGTTCGGGGTTTTTTGTTTTTTTTTTGCATATCTCTTACAGGACGTTGCAGTCAACATCAGCATTTTTCAACTGCTGTTGATGTACTAGGCAAGATTACGCTCACTAGTTTGTCATTGCTTTCTGAGCGACCGGCTTACATATCACGTAAGTTACCAACGCGGCGAAAACCGCTACCGATTCTCGAGCAGGTTAAGTTACTCACGAGAATATACGGGATAACGGAGAAAGACGTTTAGACCTGGGCCAGGGAGACCGGCGTTCAAGTATTACGAAAACTATAACAATGCAGTATCACATGACAATAACTATCGGAAAAGCACATTCATCATAATCAAGTCTTTGTGCTATACATGTGGACCAAGAAAAAGCTTTTGTTCGCTTGAATGTGCAACAGCTGTAGAAAATATTACAACATTATAGAGTTAATGAACCCCTAACTAGCTTGCGCAATGTTCTTTGTGTTAACAGCTCGAGGTATTGTTAACACAAACGTAACACTTGTTCATCTATTGTACATCAAACCTGATTTAGGCTCTACCTCTTCAATAGTTGCTAGCCTACTGTATATTTAGAGCTGCCAAATCAATCACACGTTGCTTGCTTGCTTGTGTTCGCTGGCTGTAAATTCCAGCGCGAAGTCCTGTATGTCGGATGAAGACATCCTGTTGTCCAACATCAGTGTGATGTCATACAGGACCTGAGATTTGCGTGATTATCCGTTGTCCGATGTCTGGCTTATTGGTGTGCAGATTGGTGGTACCTCGCCGTGCAGACAGATACTCCCCGACTTCGAAGGAATCAATGATCCTACTGACTTTAGCCAGGACCCCAAAGGGACCTGTTGCCCAGGACGCTCGGCGAGGACGCGTCAATAGGTCTTGGCCAGTATAGAACCTAGCCCTGGCGCCTTGGAAACACCCCTGCGTCCCAATCACAAGTTAAAGCCTTATAGACGATGATCAGCCACTCTTAGCGACTTCCAAGAAAAATCAGCAATATATATTACTGATAAACCCGCCACACAATATTATGCAAACGGTTTCGTATGCAAATGGAAGGGTACATCCTATCCTGGTGCGAGGAAATATACCGAAAGACTAAATGTCATAGCAGGGCAGACCAGACCCTAAGCCTTGGTTGGCAACTGGTCTAGGATGAAAGCTCCGACAGGCGGATGGTTAGAGCATTGCTTTTCTGAACCGACAGCTTCTGCAGCTTGTCTTGTTCCAGATGCATTGGTGCTACCTTTCCTCTGAAGTAAACTAGGCAGGCCAAGAGAGGGATTTGGGTGGGTGGGTTTGGGTGGGTGAGTGAGTGGGTGGGTGGGTGGTGAGTGGGTGAGTGAGTGAGTGAGTGAGTGAGTGAGTGAGTGAGTGAGTGAGTGAGTGAGTGAGGTGAGTGAGTGAGTGAGTGAGTGAGTGGGTGGGTGAGTGAGTGACTGAGTGACTGAGTGAGTGGGTGGGTGGGTGGGTGGGTGGGTGGGTGGGTGGGTGAGTGAGTGAGTGAGTGAGTGAGTGAGTGAGTGAGTGAGTGAGTCATCGAGCGAATGAGTAGGGAAGGAATGAAACAAATAATAAATTAACATATTTTCAGGAAACCGTAGAACACAATGACCGAAAACGTTTTTAAAGCATTTACATAGTGATAAAAAATTGCTTATTTCATCTTGTTGTTTGTTCCAATGGTCATGTAATATAGTGATAAACATACATTTCTATGATCATTTTATTTGTCTCAGTAAACATCACCAGCGACATTGAACATAGATCAATTACACAGAAACATGAATAATGCTTGTAAAGAAAGTATAACATCAGGAGTAAAGATAATGTTGAGCATAATGCTCAAATTGGAATTCAAGAAAACGGATACTCAGTACCCAAATAGGTAAACGTGGAGCACAATGGAAGAGGGTGTAGACGATTAGACCGGGCAAGAGGGTGTGATATGGTCATTGGTATCAGTTGGTGAGGGACAACACCATAGAGGTGTGTGGGTGTAGGTAAATCATGATAACATTATCAGGTACTAGATAAGGTCAGTGCTTATTGATATAAGATTTCAAGGTGTTATAAGAGTGTCAAATGTGGATACATAGAGTGATCACCCACGTAGATAGCCTAAATAAAGGGGAAAACAATACACAATGAATACGATGTTAATACAGCAAAGGAAATCAAGAAACACACATACACTCATATATATATATATATATATATATATATATATATATATATATATATATATATATATATATATATATATATATATATATATATATATTCATACATTCATTCAGAAGCATGTCCTTCGCATAACCTGGCTCCCAGAACAACCTTCCCGAAAACTTATCAATCACAAGCAAGATCTCCCCTGACCGATACATCCATCTGGAGATCATCCGCCACATCCTGCACCCATCTTCTGTTTGGCCTTCCTCTTTCTCTCTTCCCAGGGATATACCCCTTCATTATTGTTCTCTCCAAACTCTTATGACGTTTCAAGTGACCAAAATATATCAACGTACTTTGTTTTATCGTCTTTAATAGCCAACCCTATTCAATATTCGGCTCTTGAAGTATGGATGCATTTCTTCTTTTCTTTACCCAATATATTCTTAGAACCAGTTTTAACATTTACATTCAAAGGTATTTATGCGCTGTTCAGCTTGTTTAGTAAGTGTCCGGGTCTCACATACGTATGTAGCAATGGGAAAGATGCATGCTCTTAAAAATCTAATGTTTGTAGTTCTATCTGTCCTACTCCATAATTTATTCAGTTGTTTTAGTCTTTTAAGAGCAATTGATTGTCGTCGTCTAATTTCTTTGATTGTGTCACCATTGTTGGTAATCAATGACCCAAGAAATTCCAAATTTTCCACCACCTCCAATTTTTCCTCGTTTACATATATTTCTTTCTCCATAGTTGTTTTATCTGTATGCAGCATCTTTGTTTTTGCTATGTTAAGATATGAATTATGATTTTCACTATTTCTTTGGGTTGAGGTTGTTAGGTTTCCTATAACATTCTGTGAAGTGGATAGTAATACTGTATCATCAGCATATCGAATCTCTGATATTTCATGACCACCTATATTTAGGGCATCATATTGCACCCTGGTTATTTCATCTCTGACATTTCTCATTATATTTTTGGCGTACAGGTTAAACAAATAGGGTGACAGCACACAGCCCTGCCGGACTCCTTCCTTGATGTCAAATCAGACTGTTGTCTTGCCATCACTTCTAACCGCTGCTTGTTGGTCTAGATAGAGCATTTTTATGAGTTGTACTACAGGTGATGGAAAGCTCATATTCCTCATGATTTCCCAAAATGTCATGTTGTACACAGTCAAATACCTGTGAATAATCCACAAAACATGAGAATAGGTTTAATCCAGAGCAACATAATCAAACTGACATTCATCTACAATGATGGGTCAGTGGTGAGAAACAGACGTAGTGGCTGGGGCTTTATTGCAAAAGCTAAAGGGGGAGTCTTGAAAAAGGAGAGTCCCGGCATATGAGACTACGACCTCCAGCATGAGAATGGAGGTGGAGGCAGTAACAGCGGCATTCCGGTGGCTATAGGAGACTACTGCAACACACGTTGTATTCATTACGGATTCAAAGAATATGCTTAGCAAGGTGGAGAAAAGAATGTTTCGTGTGGAATGGCTCTCGTCGCTTCAGAGGTCACAGATTGTGAGAATTGTATGGATATTTTGCCCTGGCCATGCGGGTGTACGGGGGAATGAACAGGCTGATAGGCTAGCACGGAATTTACCTCTTGGTGGAATTTTGCCTATGGACAAGGGGGAGGTGGTCGTGCGCTTGTGGAACCCTGTGGAGAAGGCGAAGGAACAGATTGAGAACCCATATGTGGAAAGAATGAGATTGCGGGGGATCGGCTGGGGTTCTGGAAGAATCTCAAACCTGAGAGGGAAGACCAGGAGAACTTTTAATCAGATAGCGGTGGGTAAGATTAGTAGTATGACTCTTCGCTGGCTGTTGAATGATGGGACGGAGCACGTATGGGAATGTCCTGAGTGCATTGATGTCGGTTCTTGACTCAACTCAACTCAACTCAACTCTCTGAACTTCTGTATTATTAAACGCATGTTGAGTATATGATCTCTTGTACCTCTTACTTGTCTAAATCCAGCTTGAACCACGTTAATCTCTTCTTCCATTTTCTTACGATGTCTTCCCATTATGAGTTTTAGTAGAATTGTACTTGCATGACTGATCAGGGCAACAGTTCAATAGCTGGTGCATAATTTCAGGTTGCCCTTATTTGGTATTGGAATGAAGATAGTTCTCTTCCAATCTTTTGGCCGCATACCATATTTCCATATCTTTTTACATAATGCGTGATAGATTTGTATGCTTTCTTCTTATTCCGCTTTAATTTGTTCAGCTGGTATCACATCACATCCAGGTGATTTACCATTCTTCAGGTTATTTATTGCCTATGCAATTTCATGTAATTAGGGTTCAAGTTCTGTCTCTGCTGTCATTGGTTCATGTATGTGATTCATATCCTCACGGTCATTCATATCATTCATTCCACTGCAATATTCCTGCCATCTTTCTAGAATTTGTCTAGATTCTGTTAAGGTATTTCCCAGCTTGTCACAGATAACATTTAATTGAGGTTGAATATTTCTTGTCAATAACTTCATTTCTTTGAACATTTCATGATCCCTTCCATTCTTGTGAGATTGCTCTATTTTAATATTTATCTTGTATATATTGGTTTTTGTCCTTTCTTGTGTTCTTTATTATTTCCCGTGTTAGAAATGTATACTTCATCCTACTATTATCGGTTTCTCCTTTCTTTTTTCAGTTCCCTTTGTTGTTTTATTAATTTTAATACACACACACACACACATACACACATATATACACACAGACACACACATATATATATATATATATATACACACAAACACAATAAAGCATGGGCTCTGTTTCCTTTGCTCTGTTATATAAATATATGCACGTGAATTCTGTATTCATGTATGTATGCATTATGCATTGTATGTGAATCCTCCTTCTACTGTGAATAATGCAACAGTAATGACTGGAACTTCGGGGATAAATGACTGAAAGTCAGGAATTAAAAGACCATGCACACACTATTGTGACGTCACCTCTTAGAACGTAAAATTACAAGATTATGAGACTTAAATACTTTCACCATCATTTACCTTGCAGAAAATACTTTCATCATCATGTACCTTGCAGAAAATACTTTCATCATCATGTATCTTGCAGATAGGCATAAGCGGTCATGTTTGGCAATCTCACACGATCACCAGGTAGTAGTGGATCAGCTCCATGTATTTGTCTCAGCCATGCCATGTGGCCAAACCATCCAGACATTTACTTCTCTGCTATCCCCTTGTACTTGTCCCCTCAATCTTGCCAATAGTCATTAAGTTCCCTAGTTTATTTCTTCTCATAACCTGCCCAAAAACAAAAACAAAAAGATTGTGACTGTCTACGCATACTGTCTCTTGTCAGTTTGCTGCTTTCATTTACCTCTTGTAGGACTTGCTCATTGGTTTTTCTGTCTGTACATGGTATGATTTGTATTTTCCTCAGAAACCACATTTCCACTGCCATTAGATGTCTTTCAGCTTGTTTGCTCATTGTCCACATTTCACAGCCATACAAAAGTACAGGTTCTATGTAGCACTTCAATACTCTTTTTCTCGTTGCAATTGACATACTTTTATTGTTCAGTAAGTTTTCCATTTTGCAAAACGTTACCTTTGCCATTGCGTTTATTATCCTAATTGTTATAATCTCTTCAAGGCATCTTCTTTTAGATGTTATAACTGTTCCGAGATAGTTGTACCGATTCACTTGTTTAAGAATATTCTCATTTACCGGTATACTACATTGTGGTATTTTTTTCTTTCTAGTGACGACCATAATCTGTGTCATCTTACAAATTAATTCTAACCCAAGTTGTTCACTGTGTGCAACAACCGCATCTAATAAATGTTGCAGATTCTGTTCATTGTCTGCAGTCAATACTGTACCATCCGCATATCTAATGTCATTTATGTTTTCCCCCAATTTTGATTCCTCTCGTATCTTCTAAATATCTAACAAAATGTTCACTGTATAGGGAAACATTACTCATCCCTGTCGCACATCTCTCTTAATAGGCTGATATTGACCTGCATTGTTGCTAATCTTTATGTTTCCAATATATGTTTGTTACAAGTCTAAGGTCTTTCCCATCCATTTGTACATCTGCAAGCGTCATACTTTGCTGAGTATGTAAAGAGCAATTAATTACTTCATCTGATGCAACAGTAATAACTGGAACTTCAGGGATAAATGACTGTGAGGTGAAGAGCTAATAGACCATGCACACATTATTGTGAATTCACCTCTAAGAACGTAAAGGGAAATCATTGTGAGACTTAAAAGTATTTACAACGTATGTCAAGGGAACTTAATTACTTCATTAAGGCACCAGGGGTTCACGCGTATGTATTATATATCTGTCGATAAATTTGCATACGCACAAGGGAGCTACTGAAGATACTCATATATATTTATGTTAGTAAAAGCAAATATATTACCACGCATGTAAATTAGGTGATTCATGGTGTCGTCTGGAACACGTTTTTTACGAGACGATGGAATACAACAAAGGCGGCAAATAATTGAACATTCCATGTATCTATTATTTGTTTCGTCGGCAGTTACAGGTTTTGAAGTCTGAAGTTTCAGACTATGTTAAATGCTGTATTGCTAAAGGATACTTATCATTTGACGACAACCGATGTGCTCTTGCATTAAGCGGAATCGCCGTTGACTAACGTTTTCCCATGCGATACCATAAAAACATAGATGGATTTATTTGGTTGTTTCGAAATTTGAGGTTGGAATACAAGTTAGCACAATCCACTCACTAACGGCAATGCTGTTCGTATTCCGGTATGAAGCTACGGCCTTGTCCACATCCGAATAGAAGCACCCGACACAACCAAATAAATCAATTTGATCAGTGTTATCTAAACTTTGGGCGCCTGATGTGCCTTGCCAGATCGAGAAGACCTGGTCATTCGATGCCATATCGATTGACGGATGTCAGTCGCGGCGATCGGGCAAACTTTGAGCTGTAGCCTACAAAGGGTGACGTTGTGATATTCTAGTATGATCATTTGATCGCGTCTAGCATGAGTCATGTGGTCAAGTAGTTACACACCCGTCTCGCATGCCAGTGATCAGAGTTCGATCCTGGGTCCAGTCAGGGATATTCACTACCGACGAGAGCGAAACTCGAGTCTAGTGCTTCCAATCTGGCGTGGACAAGGCCCAAGGTTCATACCGGAATACGATCAGCGTTGCCAGTAGTGGATTGTGCTCAATCTTCAAACCATAGGTAGATATCAGATCACAAACTGTATGACTGTCTCATCATAGAAGCTTACTGTGCTAATGCATTAGGCGGGATTGTGAAGACATGTGATGCTGAAACAGCAAACATCAGAAAACTGATGCCTAAGACACAATTGGCACATTTCTGCCATTTCCTTTTTGTAATCGCCTTCTTCATTAGCACTCATAATTGTCAACTCAATAGGATATTATTGTGTTGTCACCATCACTATACAGTTCATATCCGTTGTGGATAGTTACGGAACTGGATATTCAACAGTCTCTGACTCGAGATTTTATTTTACATTCCGCCAAGCTTTATATTGACCATATCTTGGTGTTGCCTGGTCATTTATAATCTTTGCGCACTCTCGCTCGTATGCTTTCAATTTGTCCCTTCATTTACTAGAATATGATGTCCTTTGATGATTGCTAGATTGTATTATCTTTCTAATCTTGATTTTCTTTCCTCGATAGCCTTTTCATGTTGGGTTTAGGGCTTTCATATTTGTCTTTCTCTCAGTCCAAGGCACATATCCTAGTCTTCAGAAGAGACACGTTTCAAAATCTTCTACAGTTTTGTAACTGAAAGATATTAGAGCGTGATGCCTTTCCTTCAAATAAATGTGAAATAGTGTGTTTTACGAATAACAACAAGTTATCAGTAACGACAAGGGATTCATATGTACTAAACGCATAAAAGTGATAAGACAAATAAATAGTAGTAGGCAATGCCTGTTGCAATATATTACTTGAATAATCTTCTAGATTCCTGCTATTGGGGTTGTAAATACAGTCATGGCGAACTGAAAACAATGAACCTAAATAAATAAGGCATCAGTCAAATTCATTCCACAGAATCGTGTACGGGAATGTCGTGAGCCTGAAACTAAAGATTGATTTATTAGAGACATTAACCTGGAGCTCTGAGTGCGAACGAAGTAGAAGTAGAGTTTGGACATTACTCGCATTGAACGCAAGAGATACATTGGTCGCATTGAACACAAGAGATACATTGGTAGCATTGAACACAAGAGATATATTGGTCGCATTGAACACAAGAGATACATTGGTCGCATTGAACACAAGAGATACATTGGTCGCATTCAACGCAAGAGATACATTGGTCGCATTGAAAACAAGAGAAGACCTAGCTGACCCGTTCGAAAAAAGAACAATTAATATTCACGCATTTTGACTTCTGCAGTAACGCCAGTACACGAGCAAACAACATTATGCTATATACGAGTGCGTGTGTGTGTGTGTGTGTGTGTGTGTGTGTGTGTGTGTGTGGGTGGGTGGGTGGGTGGGTGGGTGTGTGTGTGTGTGTGTGTGTGTATTGTAATAGTAATTACTGTATTAATCAAGTCCTGGTGTTGACTGAATAGAGTTTGGCAGAGAAACATCATCACCTTCTACTTCTTCTTTTCTTCTTCTTCTTCTTCTTCTCCTTCTTCTTCTTCTTCTTCTTCTTTTCTTCTTCTTCTTCTTCTTCTTCTTCTTCTTCTTCTTCTTCTTCTTCTTTGCCTTCTTCCTCTTATTCTTTTCATATTCTGTTGGAGACTTCAGTCCTCAGCAAACGCACAATAAACCATTCCATCCTTTGCAGTTTCCAGTAGCTGATTGCATATACTCCTTATTGTATTCACCTCTGATTATAATTTTCTTCTTCATGAGTCGCAAGGTTTTCCTCTCTTTCTTTTGCCCCATGGGATCAAGAGGCGCTGAAAGAGAGCAGTATCAAGCCCGCTTACCTTCCGGAACGGTGATGGTATTTTCGAATCCCTATGAAGGCAGAGTTTTTAACTTTTATGACATTAATGTTGTTCTGTGGGATTACATAGTTCGCGTCAAAGTCCACAGAGATTCTCTATTAATTTTGTCAAAGGCCGTTGTATAGTCCACAAATCCATTATATAATGGCGATTGTCAAAGCTTTGATCTATTATTAAAAATGTAATGTGGCTACCTGGTCCGTGCATTGTGTATTTGGTCGACAGCCTGCCTCCTCGTCCCTTTAATGTTTGTCAATGACATCTATTAATCTCCTTAGAATTATCCTGCGTAATATTTTCACAGGACAATAACATGATTCCTCTATAATTTTCGCATTACTGCAGCTGTCCTTTTTAATGACAGCCTCACCAGATATCCTTATCCCGTATGCTTGTATTTCTTCAGTCTTCTAGACTCCGCTAAATAGTGTGTGCAGTAATTTAGTCGAGATGTTTATATTGGTTTTAGTAGTTTCTGTTTGGTTAGCATTTGGACCAGCAGTTTACTCATTCTTGAGGAGTTGCATTTCTAATTTCACCTCTAAATTATTTGGTACAGCCGATGTCCATCTCCAGTTCTGCATGCTGTATATCTGTAAGGTGGATGGGTTCTTTTGGGAGTAATGTAATCAGGAGATTCTCAGCGTATTCGACCCATCTTTTCATGGGATCTATAATGGAGGTGACAACTTTACCAGTTGTCTTGCTCTAAAAGGCTCTGAATGCTAATTCTACCTCTCTAGCTGAGCTATCTCATTATTGACTTTTCTCTGCCCTTATTCGCTATTTAAAATTTTTATTAGCTTATGTCTATTTTTCATTGACTCTTACTTTAATAGCTTTCGTTTTACTATTGTATAAGTCTACTTTAATTTTTAGTATTTTCTTTGTTTTATTTTAATGGATTGGTATTGCTATCCATACCTTATGATTTCTGTTCTCTTTTCCAAGGACTTCTATACATGATTTGTTCAAATTCTCTGGACCTGTGTGTGTGCGTGTGTTTTATTTTATTTTCCTTGCATCTTCCGTGCTCACCTCGGCAACTAACTGTTATAGGACCTAGTATTTAATAAATTAATAGAGATTGTAACCATTAATTGCACCTGAATATCTTTATTTCTGAGATATCCTACATTGTACTGAGTTTCATTAACAGGCGGAAATCAGTTGGGGCTAGGTCTGGTAAGAACGGGAGATGTGGTACACATTGAAAGTTTAGGTCTACTATGGTTTCAACTGTTGCACGGGCAGTATAGGGTCGAGCATTGTCATGTTGCAAAAAGACACCTTTACTCATAAGTCCACGTCGTTTGGATTTTATTGCGGGTCGAAGATGTTTCCTGAGAAGATCTGTATAAGTATCGCTGGTGACAGTTTTCCCTCTTGGCATGCTGTGCTCTAAAGTAACGCCTCGTTCATCCGAAAAGAGAGTCAGCACAACCTTCACTGCAGATGGCTGCTTGCGAAACTTCTTTGGTTTCAGTGAATAGGGATGTCGCCATTCCTTGTTCGCTCTCTTCGTTTCCGGCTCGTTGTAGTGAACCCCGCTTTTATCCCCAGTAACACTTCTTGATATGAAACCACGATCTCCTGCTTCAAAGCACTGCACAAGTTCTTGACAAGCATCAATGAATCAAGGTTTCAATCCTGCAGAAAGCTGCCGTGGCACACACCTTGCGGACACTTTGCGGCACAGTAGAACATCATGGATGATGTGATGTGCTTAACCTTCAACGGCTGCAATCAACTCTGGGGTCACTACTACTCAATGTGCCTGACCCGGTCGTGAACAGTCTGTCGCAGAGGTCAAACCGTTTTGAAACTTTCTACTCCACTCATACACTTGATGGACTGACAGGCATGCATCACCATACTGGACCTTCATTCGCCGATGAATTTCTATAAGTTTAACCCATTCACTGATCAAAAACGGATAACAGAACGCTGCTTCTCTTTGGTGCATGTCAAAAGAGTGGCGGCCATCTTTAAATTGTGCTTATGACGCCATTGTGTTCGTATGTTCGTGGTGTCACATGCTTAACCCTCTTGACATCGTTAACAACAATATTGACAGGTTACGGGACAATGACATGGTTATTGTAGTTTCTATCACAATTTACATTGTAGTTTCTATCACGATTTACGGTTTTCATTTGAAGCTCCTTCGTAGGTAGATAGGTAGACAGGCAGGTAATCAGGCAGGCAGGCAGACAGGCAGGCAGGCAGGCAGGCAGGCAGGTAGGCAGGCAGGTAGGTAGGTACTAGGTAGGTAGGTAGGTAAGTTGGTAGGTAGGTAGGTAATCAATAGTAGACACATATATTAATGCAGTGGCTAGAGGGGAAATGACTGTTCTACTGTAAAATACCGCATAAAAGCAGACTTAGTTATGTCGAAGTGTGCAGGTGTACATGAAAGATATTCGATATCGAATACCGATTATACCAGACCTGGAAGCCTCCTTAGGCCAGGTGTTATATTAAATAATGAAAGCGCCTAAATATGTGTTGAGTAGTTTATTTTAGATCAATTTATGACATCGCCTTTTATTGATGGTATATTCTATCAAACAGATGCCTCTTTTCCCCATAGCTTAAGTTATCGACTGATCACTTTATTTTGCTTGTATTAAGATGTTCTTTGTCCTAGCTTTAAAACATACTAGGTCCCACTCGACAATGGGTTGGAGACAGTTGACAATGAAATACCTAAAACTCGGTGAAGAAGCATAACCAATGTATGCCTATATCCAGGCAATATGTATGTGCGCTGCTCAATAGCGATCTAACTACACCATAATTATACGGTTACCTCTCACCGATGTAATGCTTCAGTACCGGTCAGTACACTATGCTTGTTTCTAAGCTAGGAATATGGAAAGAGATGGAAACGACTGATTCTTTGCGTTGTGGTTACGCTTATTTATTATATATTTGCTTAATGTTAATTTCATATTATTATTGTTATTGTTATGTTTTTATTATTGCTGTCTTTTCCTATTTTCACTGTATGTGTTTGTTCTCTGTCTCTTTCTCGGTCTCTCTGTCTTCCTATTTCTCTCTTTGTCTATCTGTCTGTCTCTCTATCTTTCTGTCTATCTCTGGCTCTCTCTGTCTCTAGCGATCTCTCTCTTTCTCTCTCTCTCTATCCTCTCTCTCTCTCTCTCTCTCTCTTTGTCTTTCTCTCCCTATTTATCTGTCTCTCACTCTGTTTTTATGTTTCTCTCTGGCTCTCTCCTTATCACGCTCTCTCTCTCTCTCCTCTCTGTCGCTTTCTCTCTCTCTCTCTCTCTCTCTCTCTCTCTCTCTCTCTCTCTCTCTCTCTCTCTCTCATCCTCTCTATTTATTACAGAGTATGTTATGAAGCTGGGATAAAACCTGGGATCAGAGTTAAGAAAACATCCCGGGTCAACCTGCAAGTATCCAGCATCAAGTGACATCAATGCTGAACTGAGAGAAACAACCACTAAGCTTGACTGGTCCGTAGCAAGCACCAAACGGCTCTGAAACATGCAACTAAATAAAGAAGATTAAAATAACTTGCAAGAATATGAGATATATAATTGCTGGATGCTACGATTGAGTTAGTCATCATCATCATCATCATCTTCCACTTCTGCCGTCAAGCGTAGTGGGGAGGAATAGTTTGCGCTCCAGCGCCCGATGGGCGGCAATGGATAGTGTCATTGCGTGTGATTGTACAATGTCTTTGATGTCGTGAATCCATTTTCTTCTTGGACGTCCTCTTAGTCTCGTCGCAGATGATTTCTGATGTAAGGCCAGTGATGGTAGTTGATGGTGTTGCATTCTGACGACATCACCAAACCACTTGATCTTCTGGCTTTCAATAAATGTGGCACACGGTGTTGATCCCACAGTCTGTCGGATAACAGCGTTTCTTACTCGGTCTCGGATTGTTAAGTTGGCAGCTCTCCTCAGGCCTCTCATCTCGCAGGTGTTGGTTTTGCGAAGGTGTGATTTGGATAAAGTCCAAGTTTGAGATTGGTAGCACAGGGTAGGTGTGAATATGTTGTTTATTATCTATCGTTTTGCGGACATGGGTATATTTGGATGTTTCAGTAAGGGTGATAGTTGATATGTAAGCGCACTAGCTTTTTGACATTGATTTCGATTTTTCTGTCCAATCTGCCATCTTCTGTGATCATACTTCCAAGATATTTGAATTCTTTAACTTGTTTCAGAGTTGTGCTATTTATCTGTATACTTAGTGGACCAGGCGATCTGCTTTGGTTTTTGAGTTAGTAAAGAGAATAACTAAACAACTACTGTAATACATTGATGAAACTAGACAACCACGGAAATGTATATAATACAGCAGGTTGTCTTGTCTTTGTGACAATAAAAGATACAGTCCACTAGTACCTGGCTGTGCAAATGCTCTCTTAAATACTTTACGTCGATTTACTAACGGTGATAATCCTTTGCCAAGGAGAGTAAATCCATACGGGTACACGTGTGAGTATTGTATGTGTCCTACACACGGCGGTGTCGTGTAGCTCTTTTGCTCAGTTTTATAAATATATTTGTGTACATGAAAAATATGAACATATTTATTCTTGTTCAGTATAGGGAGTAAAATTAGGAGCTTGAATTCTCTTGCCAATAATGGTAACTATGTTTGATGTATATAGTTATTGTAACTGTTGTATATTACACCATGTTGCTGCTTTTTGTTCTATAGGTACTTGTTCTCCGTGTACCTCATGTTATAATAATTATTAGTGTTGTTATTATTGCGTTGTCTTCTTCTTCTTCTTCTTCTTCTTCTTCTTCTTCTTCTTCTTCTTCTTCTTCTTTCTTCTTCTTCTTCTTCTTCTTCTTCTTCTTTCTTCTTCTTCTTCTTCTTCCATCCTTCCTTCCTTCTCCTCTTCCTCCTCCTCCTCTTCCTCCTCCTCCTCCTCCTCCTCCTTCTTCTTCTTCTTCTTCTTCTTCTTCTTCTTCTTCTTCTTCTTCTTCTTCTTCTTCTTCTTCTTCTTCTTCTTCTTCTTCTTCTTCTTCTTCTTCTACTACTACTATTACTACTACTACTACTACTACTGCTACTACTACTACTGCTGCTGCTGCTACTACTACTACTACTACTACTACTACTACTACTACTACTACTGCTGCTGCTGCTGCTACTACTACTACTACTACTACTACTACTACTACTACTACTACTACTGCTACTACTACTACTGCTACTTCTTCGTCATCGTCGTCGTCGTATGTCATCACTTCCTTCTCCTCGCATAAACTCTTTCGCCGTTACCTCCTCCTTTTTCATCTTCTTGTATTTGTTGTATCTTTACCTGTTTTCTTTCCAATATTAGGGTACGCCTATGTCTCTGGAAATAGTTGTGATATCTGTCTCCGCTGTCACCATCGTTTCACCATCGTTTGCCATGTTGGTCTTTTGCTAAAATTTAGAACATGGATGATATTGCCTGTTACGCGTCACTATCTGTTGGTCGCAGGTTGTGTGACCAATGAGTAGAGGTAGATATCAAAGACTGCCTTTTCATTGTTTCCCTTGGCCTTTCATTTCTTCGAGTCTTGATAAATTCATAAAAAGGCGTTTCACTTATTAGCATGCAGACGCATACAGGATCTGGTATATTAGACGTGTTCGGTCTGCCAGTTTGTACCGTTCTCAGCAGGACGCTATTGAACTATACCAGATGTTCATTACAAACATCATACGTTTCTAAATAGGTCGCTTTTGTGAGTTGAAATAGTAAAGGAAATTGTCAAGCTAGCCAAGCATGCATACGTACAGACAGGCTGACAGGAAGGCAGGCTTGCGCACGCTCACAAATATACACACACTTACACACACGCATGTATATATAATGACAGAGATTATTAACTGTTGAAAGAGCCTGTAAAGCAGTGGTTCTCAACCGGTGGGGAATTCCCCCCCCCCCCAGGGGGGAATTTCAGGGTTTCCAGGGGCGGAATGAAGACCATTTCAAGATCGTGTTAATACAAGAACCATTACTTGACATAGTTTTTCCCTTCATACTTTACAGTTATGTATGTCTCGTCCTTCTAAAATTCATTTTATAAAGTAAGTAGACCCACAAATCATGTTTTATGTGGATGTCTAGACTTGTTTTAGTATATGCTATTACATTTGCCTTCCACTTTTACGTATACTGTGTAGGGGTGAGGGGATTTTTAGATAGGAAATATGAAAGGGGGGGGGGGGGGAATGACGTTCTGAAAATACGGTGAAGGGGGGAACGGGCCAAATTTTAGATAGGAAGGGGGGAATGGCGTTCTGAAAATATGGTGAAGGGGGTAATGGGCCAAAAAAGGTTGAGAACCACTGCTGTAAAGCATCCTCTGATCTACCCCTGTTGCTGCCATCACCCCCAAAGCATTAAGTCCCCTACCAGCCTTCACCACCAAAGCATCTACGAGATCTTTAAAAGTCATACACCAGTCTAAGGTGATACCTAAGTATTTCAATTTACTCTCTCTACTAAGAGGACTTCCATCTGCCTCCACAATCCGGTTGTCCAGGGATTACCACACAACCGATGCCTTGTCTGGGTTTATAACGGCCTCTGCGTCCCTGCACCACTCTGTCACCCTGTTTACTGCCACCTGTAAATTTGCAGCCAGACTTTCCCTAGCTCTGTCTTGTCTGTACACCAGCACATCACCTGCACATGTCAAGATTCTACAAACACCTGGTGTCTCAATAGCTGCAACTTTGCTGGTGTAGACATTAAAGAGCACTGGGGACAATACAGGTCCCTGTGGCAACCCAGGTGTAATCGTACATGAATCAGAAGTCCTGGAACCCATGTGCAATGCAACTTGACTCTCATAAAGGACTGCCGCAACCCATCTGATAAGGTAAGGGCAGACCTCCATGTCCAACAGAGTGTGTATCAACCCATCATACCTAACCCTGTTATTCGCAATCTCCAGATCAAGAGTTACCGCCAATGTCACTTGTTTATCATGAAAGACCTCATAGACATAAAATGCCAAAGTAGCCGCATTGGCCCAGGTGTCCTTCCCATGCCGGTAACTCGCGAGACCTTTGGGAAGCAGATTATGATTTTCCAAATGTCGCTGGAGCCTGCAGGCTACTATTTTTTCGAGGACTTTGCCAAAGGATTTTGCAGGGTTATGCTTGCTTGCTTGTGTTCGCTGGCTGTGAACTCCAGCGCGAAGTTCTTATTCCGGATGAAGACATCCTGTTGTCCAACATCAGTGTGATGTCATACAGGACCTGAGGTTTGCGTGAGAATCCGTTGTCCCATGTCTGGCTTATTGGTGTGCAGACTGGTGGTTCCTCTCCGTGCAGGCAGACACTCTCCAACTTCGGAGGAATCAACGATCCTACTGACTTTAGCCAGGACCCCCAAAGGGACCTGTTGCCCAGGACGCTCGGCGAGGACGCATCAACAGGTCTTGGCCAGTATAGAACCCAGCCCTGGTGCCTTGGAAACACCTCTGCGTCCCTTGCAGGGTTATGATTCGGTATCCATTAAGTCTGGGGTGATCCTTACCTGGCTTTGGGAGTGGGACCAGCTATGGGATATGGAGATAATACTAAATGGTGTCAAAGCCACAATGAGATATACAGCACTGCACAGTTGTCGGGTGCGTATTCTACCCATATCACAATTGCCTTGTGTTCAATGGCTTTGATACCATTTAGTATTCTCTCCATATCCCATAGCTGTGCACTCAGTGGCTCTGAAACCATTTGTCGTATTCAGCTTGTCATGTGTGGAAGTACACTTAAAGCTATTCTTGTATGGGAGAGAGCGGTTCGAATCATGACGTGTTTTTTTTTTCTTTCTCTCTCTCTCTTTTCTTTCATTGGCTTGGAATTTGTCTATAACCGCAATGTTGTCTCTGGTATGAAGTCAACCCAGTTCACTCAGTGGTCCATAGAGTTTATCATCAGGTGTGCATAGCTTTTTTTTCCCTTTTCACAGTTTTTTCGTTGGTTTTTTCTCTTCTTCTTCTTCGTTCATCTTTTGGGGAGAGTTTGCCACACCTGGTTATGAACCTAAAACCAAAGTGTCCGAATTCGCCATGGATGAGTGTCAGGTTTGCTTCGTCTTGACAGATTCCATCATAGCTAACGGGCTGCACACCATGGGTAGGCTTTCTTTCCTAACAATATTTGCTAGAGCAGCGGTTTGCTATTTGCGATGTATTGCAATCGTGGGATTTTTAACGAGCTTGACTTGCATACGGAAGCTCTTGTTTTTCGTCCTTTTCCATTTAGGCTATTCGCGCCATCTCGCTATCCACGCGATCAGGAGAACCCCTTGATATCATTAGGTACCACTGGTTCTTGTAAACATCTAAGCTTTATTATGAGATAGAACTCGGTCAGTTCTGAGTCTGAGAGGGTCACCGTAACGCCTCAGACTGGCTCTCAGAGCATAGTTTTGGATGTGCTCTGTTATCTAGCGAGTCCTCAGACTTCTACTTCTTTCCACGTCTCTTACGAATGCCGATCACGATATGTCAGTGTACTTATATAACAGACTTCAATAATATAGAAGGTCTACAGTATAGAAATGATCAAACGCTAACCCGAGTTTTACGGTAGCTATATGTAAAACAGTTTCGAGACAAGTTTTTTCTTTCTTTTTTTTTTTTTTTTTTAAAACAGTCATCCGGTAAAGCATCCGTGTTGTATTATTGGCCAGTGCGGAATTAAACATATTGATTTTCCGTGGAACAGCGGTTTGATGGTTATCAGAAATAAACGACCGAAGTGTATGCCACACCTGTCGCTCTCTGCATATTCCCACCTACAGGCGTCCCGACAAGTTTCAGGTGTCTAACAAACAAGGGGAGAGGAAACTGTAATTCAAGCAGCAGTTACATTAGTTCGTTCCCTTGGTTGTGGCGGACCGTGAATATAACAATCAGAGAAAGGCGAACGAATCGTCCGTTTTGGATTGAAATCATAAGATCATAAAATGATTTTGCGTTGTACTGTTTCGTCAAGTCTGTAGCTCAATGCATCCGACTTAGACAAGCATGCTTTCAGGTGTGCTTTCCCTAGCCTTTGACTGTCCCCAGTCTACCTACAAGGCAGCAGTTTCTGTCTCTCTTCGTCTGGTTCCTATCCCTTGACCTTTCGTGGCCAAGGAAAGTTTGTCCAAATAGTGCGACTTTTTCGTGATGGTATGCAGGCAAGAGTACAAGAAAATGACGAATTATCTGAGCCCTTTCCTGTCACCAATGGAGTGAAGCAAGGCTTATCCTGGCACCAACACTATTTAGCCTAATGTTTTCAGCTATGATGACGAATGTCTTCGAATACAATGACATCGGAATAGACATTAACTACTGCATGGATAGGCGGTTATTCAATATCAGAAGGCTGTAAGCTAAAACCAATACTACCAGCGACACCACCAGAGAGCTCCTGTTTGCTAACGATTACGCTCTATATGCGAACTCAGAGGCAGGCATGCAACACAATGTTTCAGCTTTCTCATATGCATGTGCCAACTTTGGACTCAATATCAACTTGGAGAAGACTGTAGTGAAGTACCAGCCAGCTCCAGGGATTATCCACACCAACCTAAATATCAAAGTGAATGGTCAGAGACTACGTTTTGTGGACACATTCACCTATCTTGTCAGCAATGTGTCACAAACTGCCACAACTGACGATGAAGTGAGTGAATGCAAGAATCTCCAAGGCCAGTGCAGCCTTTGGCAGACAGTACAAAAATCTATGGGACTGAAATGGAATAAGCCTGCACACAAAGCTTAAATTCTACAAAGCAATCGTATTATCCAGGCTGCTATATGCTTGTGAAACCCGGACTGTTTACCAGCGACACGCCAGAAATTAAACCACTTCCACACAGTCTGCCTTCGGAAGCCATTGAAGATTATATGGCAAGACAACAGCCCAGACACTGAAGTCCTAGAAAGAGCGTACATGCCCAGTATCCGTACTCTACTAATGAAGAATCAGCTTCGCTGGGCTTGTCACTTAACTCGCATGCCAGATCACAGGCTCCCTAAACGGATTTGTTTACGGCCTTACCTGCCATCTAAGAACTCACGGCTGCAAACTGTCAACCCCACTGGATGAAATGAATGGTCATCATCATTCTTGATGGACAAACACAATCTCTTGATCTGTGCGACATGGGAGTACTCACCAGTAGCTGCGCTATCGTCGACATGGCTCATGGGGAATACTAGAACATGCAAACTCCCCTACCACTGTAAGGTGCAGTCACGACAAATTGGGTTTTGAAATGAAAGGTACAAGCCTGGGAACAATGAATTTATATCTTGATTCTATCTCCTTGTTTGTTCTCTGTTAAATGTATTGTCTTTATTTATATTTATGTACCCGGGTATATATTTAAAAGTATATCTCACTTTCCTGAATTGTATCAGTTATTTCTTTTACTTTTATTTATCCTTAGCTGTATTTGTCTAATTTCGATCTTGCTGTGTATATATATATATATATTTAATTAGTCAAAAGAAGTCGATTTTGGCGATGGTGGCGTGTGAGGACAGGTCCACGATGAGGTCGTTGTGCCCGAGGTCCAGCGTCATGAAGTCAATTCTGGATAGTTTGATCAGACACATGACGTCCTGCAGGCAATGGCTGGGCAGTTAAGGAAGATATTGTAAACCTTTCTCTGGGGTGATGAAGCCGAATAAAGCGATCATCTGCTGCTGTTGTCAGTCTGGGTCGTCCACTGCGATCCCGGTCTTCAACTGAGCCAGAGGATTGGAACCGGTGCCGAAGTCGACTGATGGTACACTAATGCACGTTTAGATGCCTGGCAACTTGACTTTGACTTACCCCTGCATGCAGTCTACCAATAGCAATGTTCCTTAACTTTATCGATGGAGACGCCATAGATGTTTGCTTGAAAATGAACTGAATTGTTTTGTGTAGCGTTATCCTTTTATAGGGTTTCAGTTGCGTGGCCAGTGAATAGTTTCACCTCAAATGTTGTTGCTTTCACGTGAGCGCATTATGAGCTGTGGTAAACATTTTGTCATAAACACTATTGACCACTGCATTGTAACGATTACAGAAACGAACTCAATTCAGTTCAACACGTGCATTTGACACTGTAAAGAACATTTTAGACTGGTTATTATATACCCTAGCACTAAATTTAACTTACAAACTCATAAAAACTCATCCTCGGATAGCTTTGCGTTTGTATGTGTGTGTTTGTTGAAAAGTATATATATCTATGTCCTACCTTATATCTATTAACTTGTCATAATATTTCTCTCTGCCCTATATGTTTCCTTATTTCATCTATATCACGCCTGATATATGTTATCTTATTTATGTCTTGCCTACCTTGTATATGGTAACTGGTTTCTTTCTGTCTTGCAGTATAAATAATAGCTTATTGATCTCTCTCCTACCTTTATTTTATTTTTTGGGCATATCCTATTTACATGACATCGCTGTCAACACCAGCATATGCTGTTGTTGATGTCTTGGCAAGTTTACATTCAGTAGTTTGCCATAGCTTTCTGAACAACCGGCTCCCATAAAAACACGTTAAAACCCAGCGCGACGCGGTCTGCTGTCAAATCGGTCGCATTGTGTTTCGAACGCAGGTAAGCGGGCTGTCATACCTTATATATATATATATATATATATATATATATATATATATATATATATATATATATACATATATATATATATACATATATATACATATATATATATATATATATATATATATATATATATATATATATATATATATATATAAGAATAATAATTATAACTAAATAGAAAATAGTGTTTATATGCTTCTTCTCAGTACAATCTAAGTGGTGTGTTACTGACATTTTCCATTTTGTGTGAAAAGTATGTGCTTCAAAATATTATGTTTTAGTTATGTTTTATTGGTGTTGTGATGCATTTCTTGTGATATTATTGAACAAAAGTTGTGTGTGTAACAGTATACAGCAAATTTAACTGGATTAGTTGCAGTGGATTATAAATACAGCCTTGGTAAGTGAAATTTTAAAATAATTTTTACCTCTTTAATTTCAATTGTTATTATTAAACCTCTCATTATTGTCATAATATTTCTAAACTATCAATTAATTATTAACATTGTCATGTTCCTTGTGCTATCCTCTTTAATTTGATATATAATACAAAATATCTGCTATCATTTTAACCATTTTAAAAGCATTATTGTGACACACCCCTACTTCAAATTTTCTGCCATGAATTTCTGTTTGGTCAGGACCCAATTTTTGCTTGGCACTGAAAGAGTTAAGTCGTTTCTCCGTTCTCGGTTATATTCATTCTCCTGTATCACTCTATCTCTCGCTATCCTCGTGTGTGTGTGTGTGTGTGTGTGTGTGTGAGAGAGAGAGAGAGAGAGAGAGAGAGGGGGAGAGAGAAAGAGAGAGAGAGAGAGAGAGAGAGAGAGAGAGAGAGAGAGAGAGAGAGAGAGAGAGAGAGAATGTCAAAACTACAAGCTAGTCAAAGATTACAATACAAAAGAACAACGAAGAAGTTGAAAATTCTTAGAATACCGTGGACCAAAATGATAATAAATATTGAAAATTTACAAGGCCTAAACATCGAGGACATTTGTAGCATGTATCGTGTCTTGGAAACTAAAATACTTTGGCTATATTAAAAGCCACAGTGGCTTGGAGAAAACAGTTAGGGAAAGCATGGTTCCTGGAAACAAGAGACATAGGTCGACCAGCATGAAGATGAACTCAGAACAGTGCAGACACCTTGGCCCCGAGCGTGCATGAGGCGTAGAAAATGGCGAGAGATAGAAATATTGTTTTCGGCGCTCGGTGATGAGAGCGACGTTCTGTAAAGACTTGCTACTTAGAGAGAGAGAGAGAGAGAGAGAGAGAGAGAGAGAGAGAGAGAGAGAGAGAGAGAGAGAGAGAGATCTGTTTGTCTATTCGCCACGGTACCTGGCACAGACTTTGAATATCTTGGCTCCATAAACAACAGCAATGGGACTCTTCAGAGGATGTCAGACACAAGCTGACCATGGCAACGTTCTAAGGGCTTGTATCTTTTCTGTGGCTACATATGGAGCCGTGGAATGTGGTCAACATCGAATATTTAGTATAATGAGCTATGTCACGGAGATGTTGCTAAGAATCATCACGCAAAGAGTTAGGAAGAAAATACAACCTGAAATATCGGAAGAAAATGTCGGTTTGTAGAAGACAGGGGAATAGTAAATGAGGTTATTTGCTGAGAACGTTCGATAGAAGTAAGAAAAGACCTACATGTCTGCTTCATTGACTACACAAAGGCTTTTGATAAATTAAGACTTGACGACATGATAAATATGCTTGCCGATCTCCAAATTGATGGGAAAGACCTTAAACTTGAAAACAAAACAAATATTGGAAACAACCAGCTGCCATAAGGATTGATAATGAAGAAGGTCAATATCAGCCAGTTAA
>OY992878.1:130406379-130858879 GCA_963921405.1 Cepaea hortensis | reverse complement strand
AGGACACCTACAATAAAGCTTGCAGAAGCTTCCCTGTTCCAATGATTTAAATGCCAGAATGACTAACTAACACAGTTTGCATTTTTGATTATCTTTCCTTGAACAGTAATGCTCAATGGTTCAACTAGTAGTTAAAAACAAAATTTTTCTTGATTAAGCAATGAAATTGCAGAGAAATGCAATTGTTGAAAATAAAAACAAATGTAAATAAACATCTATACAGTTTTCATTTTAAATTAATTTATTCAATAGACCATGATAAGAATACATGCTGTCTTTAATTTTTGCAGGGGTCTCCGGGGTCAAGTGGTCTGCCTCATACTCTGAAGGCCGTGGTTCATTTTTAAACAGCATAATTAAGATCAGTACTATTTTGTTAGGAGACTACAGGAAGTCATCACTGAAGCTAAGAAGTTCCTGCTTTGTGCAATGCTCTCTGCAGACGGCTTGCTTCTCGAAATAGAAATCAAGCCACAGGGGGTTAACTCCAGCATAAGGAAGTCAATTCTCTCCCCTTTACCCTTTGTATTTTCTATTCTAGAAGATAGCTTATGCTTGCCACACAATTTTAAACTGTTCATTATTCCTGATGATCTATACTAAGTTTTAGCTACAAATATTAACACAAAAATAAATTTAAAAAATCAGTAAGTACTTTATTCACATTCATTCAGTGTTGATTTATTTATGAGGTAATGCTGACAATTGATACTTATAGTTGTTATACTTTGTCCTCCTTCCTTAATTTATCCTCAAAATCGCATTCAGTATAAATATACATTCAGTCTTATGCATTAGTATCTTCATGTACATATATTGTATATGTGTAAGTAAAATAAAAATATGACACACTTTAAAATTAAATCAGTGCCAGTTATGTGCATAGTTACAGATTTCGATTATACCATTACCCCTACCTACTCTGTTCAACCTCAAAAAGAAGTTAAATTAGGATTCATCCCTGGCTCAGATTAATAATCCTGTGACTGAGTCAGCCGCACATAGCAGCTGCCCATAGTTTTACCCTCACATGATATTAATTTGAAGGTGACTGTCCCAGGGGGTAATGGCTGTATGTGAGTATAAGTTACAAGCATTAGCATCATCACATCGGTTGCATTTATTTGTATTCAAAATTGCTCCCAAAAATTTGTGAGATGGTTTATTAGGTGATGAGAAATAAGAATGAATTTGTACCATGAACTTGATTTATTATGGCCAATCTTAAACACACTACACGGATTCAGAATGGGTGCGTACTTTAATAACAACTGATTTGCGTTCCAGCAACAAACAAGATAACATCTAGCATAAGCTACAGGAGATAGAATATATTGTCTTCATGGGTTCAGCCACTATTAAAGTTAACACAGATGATCACATTAACGGAATCAGTGCCAAACAAAATGTAGGTTTGGACCAATCAAAAAATGGATGGTGGAAAATAGGAAGTTGGGGAGCAGACATGTTGTATTACATATCAAATTAAAGTAGGTACTTAGGGAAAATTACTGTATTGCTATTGTAATTGAGACATTTTGCAATGACAACATTTTGGTGATATATAAGCCCATGGCAAATATGGGAAATTACTTAAGACGATTAATCATCCCATGGCAATTAATCAGATCTTCTTATTCTTCTCTTGCGTTCATCCAGAGTGTTTTTTCAGACGTGATTCTGTTGTGCCTGTTTACTGCAGAGGTGCGATACTTGCGCCATCGGCCGACACATCTGACTTCTGCTGACTTAATCAGTTTAGTTATGCATAAAATCCCAGAGATTCAAACTTAAAGCTGGTTGTTGCATGGCATGGTTCGGACATGATATTGAAGAAGGAACCAGGAACAAATCATGGACAACTGAAAGGTGGCTGTTACATAGCATGATATGGACATGTCATGTAAGAAGGAACCAAAGCAAACTGAAAGGTGGTTGTTGCATAGCACAATACGAACATGATAATGTAGAAGGAACAAGAGCAAATCGTGGACAACTGAAAGATGGTTGCTGCATGGCATAGTACGGACACAATATTGTAGAAGGAACCAAGAACAAATCATGGACAACTGAAAGCTCATTCTTGCACAGAACAATATGGACATGATATTGTAGAAGGAACCAAGAACAAATCATGAACTGAAAGCTCATTCTTGCACAGAACAACATGGACATGATATTGTAGAAGGAACCAAGAACAAATCACGGAAAACTGACACACAAATGCATAAAATACATTTTCATCATCAGAAACAATAGCTAACATGGATATTTCATATGAAATCTTAATGAGGTTAACAGAATATGAGAAACATTGTACAAGAAATCAGGTGTTTCTTTGTGTTATGTCATTTTCATTACCCTTACCCTGTTCAACGTCAGATGAGAAGTTATAATTAGGGTCCATCCTAGTCTTAGACTAATATCCAGTGAATGAATCAGCCACATTTTGGATATTAATTTAAAAGGAATTGTTGTTCATAGGAGGTCTTGTCTATCGATCAAGTATTATAATTGGAATACGGCAAGAAGATCCATAGATTTTAAAATGTCACATACTGAACAGAACCATACAGGCACTATCTTACACTTATGCTGGAGTTTTGCTAATGTACATGACATATGCTGGTCTAGTACATTTGGGGAGCTAACTAGTGTTGATGCCAATGACAAGAATAATAGGAACTGATAAGAAAAGTTATTTCCCTTTGTCTATGATCACCTCATTTAAATAGAATAAAAGCCAAATGATCCATGGAACAGATTAACAAATGTTAACATCTCTTGAACAGAACCATACAGATACTATCCCACATACATGCAATAGTACTGCTAGTGTTGATGATACTACATTGTGTAGTAGTGGTACAGGACTAACTAGTTTGGATCACAACGACAAAACGTGAGGAAATCAATTAAAAGAAAACTGTTTTCCAATTGTCAATCGATCAAGCTTAGTAAATTGAATAAAGCTATCATTGATCAACTGAACTAATTAAAAAATTGTATCTCCTGAATAGAACCTTAGAGGCTCTATCTTGTATGTATACAGTGATAAGGCTAGTAACACTAAACTGTCTAGTACATGAAGAGGAACAAACTTGTGTTGATCAAACATTTGTGAAACAATATAACCTGTCATTTCCCTTTATCTATTGAGCAATCCTCTAAACTGCTCCACACTTGATAAACATTCACAATGTGTGTAATACTTTCCAAATTCATTTGTTTTATTATAATACTGAACAACTACATAACATCATGCACACAATTTCATTGACCAACTAAATGTTTCTTCACTTGCATATTAGTCTGTTCTTAGAAGACATCTTATGACATCACAATCTTCTACTGACCCATAAATGGGCAGTTGTATTGACACTGCCTTGTCTTGTATCGTTAGATGTCTGATAAAATTGGTCACATGGACATTACTAAGTTTGCTGGCAGACTGGCTTAAGGTGATTAGATAAAATGCACAAACCAAAGACATAATTTCTGGTCTTAAACACCATATGAACAAATCCCATTCTCATGGCACATGATGAAGATTAACTGGCATTCATGGAATGAATAGTAGTGCAATGGGACAGGGGTAGAGGACAGAAAACTATAAAGGTTTAACCATTTCCCCATACCAAAATTAGCAATACAACTCCAGTGAGGGAAATGATTCAGCTAGCTGGTGAAGTGAATCTACAGCAGTCTTAATATCAGAGAAGAACTGTATGCAATTGGGATGTTGTCTAGTAAGCAAGGGGTAGCCAGAAATGTTACACAACCACTGGTATGTGAGATCATTTGGTAATTGTGTTACACTTTTTGTCAAGCCCTAGGCTCTGTACATCCAACTTCAACACATTTTTTTTAAAGATTGCTTTCACTAGCATTTGACTTTCCCAGTCTACCTACAAGACAGCAGATTTGTGTCTCTCTTTGTCTGGTTCCTATCCCTCAACCTGTCCGACATGGGAGACCCTACCAGTAGCTGTGCTACCATCGGCTTAGCTCTTGGGGTCATTGGAACACGCAAGCCCCTCTACCTCTTCAAGGTGGAGACACATCAGAGGGGTCACCACTGGTTCTCAGGAATGCCAATCACAACCTGTTAATTTATTAACTCTTTGATTTAGTACACTCAGGGACATCCTCCCATTCTTCATTTCCTTGCTTGTGGCCTTGGGTTGTAGTTAAGCCTTTTCGAAGCACAATTAACAAAAGTATCATCAGTCAAGACGGCAAGGTGCCAGTGAGCATTGTGTATTCTTGGCTGCAGCCTTGTGTATTCTTGGCTACAGCCTTGTATATTCTTGGCTGCAGCCTTGTGTCTTGTTGGGTTGTAGCCTTGTATCCTGTTTGGCTGCAGCCTTGTCTTGTCAGCTGTGAGCTTTGAACACCTGTAAAAACAAATTAAGTACATATTTTATAACATTCTGTAAAGTATACACCAGGTGACAAAGTTGTGTGCAAAGGTTGGTAAATAACTATACAGTTGATTCTCAGTGTTCTGTCATTTATTTATGGTGTGAATGTGTGAGATGGTGAATCATGACCACCCACATTTATCAGCATGGCACATGATGTTGTTTGTTATCTTTGGAAGCACAGGCAGCCAAAGCCATAATGATCATATCATTCACTGAGTGTCAACTGGTGTGTATATAAGGTGTATTTATAATGACTGTGGGGTTTTTGAAAATATTGCTGTTCCAAGTTTTGTATTCACCCACTGTGGAGTTTATGCAACATAAAAGGTAAATACAAAACTTGGAATGGAAATATTTTCAAAAACCCCACAATTATTAAAAACACACCCTGTACAAATATGAATCTAGTACTAAGTGTCTCAGGCTTGTAAAGGGTCCATTTTACTTCCTGACATTTATATAAGGTAAGCAACAAAACTACATTAGAATTATGGAGAAAAGCACTACTAACATTTTAAAATATGTAATACATTCAAAATAAAACTTTGAAAATCAAAACAAATCGTTTGTATGTTTTTGACATAGAAATTTATTCAAGACATAAAATACTGCGCAGATGCAGACTTTTCCACTAATTCCAGAGGTCAAATGGTTTCTGGCCAAAAATTCTGGGTATTGTGACATGTGAGCTTCCTGCACTGCTTAGATGCAGAATTTTCTCACATATTTCAGTACATACTCAGCTCCAGATTCCAGAGTTTGTGACTGCTCATAAACCTTTCTTGGTAAGATAATGCAGTAGCTTCCCATTGTCTTTCAGATCACCATGGATGGTTTCTGGCTGACATGTATGGCTATCAGGACAAATGAGTTCCCCCACTGCACAGGTGCAGACATTATCCACTTATTCCAGTGGATACCCAGTCCCCTGAACTGCACTTGCCTCTCCTGTGCGTTGCCCATTATGTTCAAATACTTGATGCATTTGAATGTTTTCTTTTACCAGGGTTGAGTTGAGCTAAGAACCAACATCACTGCACTCAGGACATTCCCATATACGCTCTGTCCCCTTGTTCAACAGCCAGAGAAGAGTCACACTACTAATTGTTCCCACCGTTATCTGATTGAAAGCTCTCCTGATTTTCCCTCTCAGTTTTGAGATTCTTCCAGAACCCTGCCAATCCCTCAAAATCTCATCCTTTTCACATATGGGTACTCAATTTGTTCCTCCACCTGATCCCACAGGTGCACAACCACCTCTCCCTTGTCCATAGATAATCGACCACCAAGAGGTGCATTCCCTGCCAGCCTATCAGCCTGTTCATTCCCCCGTACACCCGCATGGCCAGGGCAAAAAATCCATACAATCTTTGATCTCTGAAGCGAGGTGAGCCATTCCACATGAAACATTCCTTTTCCACTTTACTAAGCACACTCCTTGAGTCCGTGATGAAGATAATGTGTCTTGCAGTGGTCTCCTCTAGCCAACGGAATGCCGTTGTGACTGCTCCACCCCTATTCCCTGCCAGCCTATCAGCCTGTTCATTCCCCCGTACACCCGCATGGCCAGGGCAAAAAATCCATACAATCTTTGATCTCTGAAGCGAGGTGAGCCATTCCACATGAAACATTCCTTTTCCACTTTACTAAGCACACTCCTTGAGTCCGTGATGAAGATAATGTGTCTTGCAGTGGTCTCCTCTAGCCAACGGAATGCCGTTGTGACTGCTCCACCCCTATTCTCATGCTGGAGGTCGTAGCCTCATATGCCATACTCTCTTTTTTCAAGAATTGTCCATTAGCCTTCACAATGAAACCCCAACCACTCTGCCTGTTTTGCACTACTGACCAATCAGTATAGATCACTATGTGACCTTTATGTGTATTACTTTAGATCAGTTGATGCACCTCAAACTCAGTGCCGCCCACTGCTCATTCTCTGCACTCACGACCCAGTGTTATTATTACATTGCCACTCTGTCTTGTCTGCTGGTACTTAAACCCAATCATGTTCACGACTGATGGTCTCTAGATCACATGCCTGACGTATAGATATTTCTGCCTTTGCCATCCAGGACATGCCTCAGTTTAGTCTAAGACCCTTGACCATATCCATGTCTTCATGCAGGGGGTGATCCGTATCTGCAGCAACTCTCAGATACCATTTGGCCTGAAGGACCCTACGCCTATCCGCCATCGTTGGTAGCACCAGGGTCAAACCATAAAGCCATATCTTATACTCTCCAACATACTTTCTAACAAAATAGCACTGGAGGGGTGATACAGTTAGACACACACTGGTAACCAGGCATCCCACAATATTTTATGACACCCATTTTATGAGACCAGGTTGGCAAAATAAATATGTGGTTTTAAAAACTCCTGTTGATCGTGGGGATTAAAGTGCAATAACACAGATCTGAATGATTTGAAGTGTTGAACATTAACCCTACGAGGGCGAGTCAATAAATAAGTCACACAGTTCTGTGGGATGGCAGGCAAATTTAGTTGGTGTTTTCTACAGGTGTCATTAGATGACAGCAACATCGATCTTTATATTCCGGTTCATCAGGTGGTGCTAGGTGTCTCATGCGCATACGCAGTGCATAAACAAAATGGCGACTGTACGACCAGAGATCAACGTGCTGTTGTGCGTTTTCTGTGGGCAAAAGGACTGCCTGCAAAGGACATTCATAAGGAAATGCTTCCTGTTTATGCTGACAAATGTTTGTCCCATAAAGCTGTGCATAGCTGGGTAGAAATATTTTCTCAAGGACGCTCTAAAATTGTTGATTAAATCCGATCTGGTTGTCCTGCTGAGATTTCAACAGAAGCATCCGTGCAGCGGGTGGAGGAGATGATTAGAGGTGACAGGTGAGTAACGATAGACTCTGTAGCATCTGCAATAGGGTGCTCACATGGTTCAGCATACAACATAATGTATGATCGATTGAAATTTAAGAAAGTGTGTTCAAGGTGGGTACCCAGACAATAGAAGGAGAAACACAAAATGAACCGATTTGGCCTGTCCTTGCATCATCTGTCCTAGAAAACAGAGCACACAGTTCTACGCAGCCATTTTGGGAGGACTGATAAAACAATGGGATAAGTGCATCAATGTTGGTGGAAATTATGTTGAGAAATAAAGGGACAATGTATGTATAAACATAAACTGGTTTCAAGTTGCTATCATATTTAGTTATTTTTCTACAGCCATTTTTGACTTACTTATTGACTTTCCTACGTAAACGCTAAAAAGTTTCTGGCAGGTAATCAATCATATAAATACAAATTATTAACCAAATTAGAGAACTAAATTGTGTCCAGCACTGTCTGCTATAATTAATCAATGCATTCTAAATATTAACTCTTTGAGGCTTTGATAGTTGGTGGTTAACACTTTCTATTCAACTGACATATTTTAAAGTATTCAACTTCTTAGGAACAATTAAGATAGCGTGGTATAATGATTCTCAATGGGGCAGAGGGATATACGCAATGTAAATTGTGAATTGAGTAGCCAATAAACATATGGTGAGGTGCCTGGTACAGAAGGAGTTCACCAATAATCTTATTCCTCTGCCTTTTACCCGTCTTTGTATCATAAGCTCTTAAGCCAAGAAATTCTATTTTTTTGCTATCTCCTATCACAGTCCTTCCCATAATATTCCTCTCTGTCTCAAAAAGAGAGTTGATGAAAGAAATAAAAAAAGAGGCAAGTGAAATATTTTGGCCATGTTAAGCGACATAACTCTCTTATAAAAACCATACTGGAGGGTAAGGTTGAAGGCAAGCGAGCAAGAAGTAGACAATGATACAAGTGGGAAGATAACAAGGGATGAACGAACATCAATATGACAAAATGTACAGTCAGAGCGAGACAGACAGTGTTGGAGATTCATTGCAGCCAACCTTCATTGTGGAAACGGCACATGATTAATTGATACTTGCATACATATCTTTAGACTTATTCATGCCTGACTTAACGTTGCAGCTAAATTTTTCTATGGGCTAGTGTATTCAGAAACCTCATTAGTCACCTTTCACAACATGTATGCTGGGTTACAGAGTTGCTGCCCTCAAAGATCACTGTAACACAAAGGCACAACCAGAATAATCCCTGTCTTCAAAGACCATGGTAACACACAGGCATAACCAGAATAATCCCTGCCTTCAAAGACCATGGTAACACACAGGCATAACCAGAATAATCCCTGTCTTCAAAGACCATGGTAACACACAGGCATAACCAAAATAATCCCTGCCATGGTAACACACAGGCATAACCAGAATAATCCCTGCCATGGTAACACACAGGCATAACCAGAATAATCCCTGCCATGGTAACACACAGGCATAACCAGAATAATCCCTGCCATGGTAACACACAGGCATAACCAGAATAATACCTGCCTTCAAAGACCATGGTAACACACAGGCATAACCAGAATACTCCCTGCCATGGTAACACACAGGCATAACCAGAATAATCCCTGCCATGGTAACACACAGGCATAACCAGAATAATCCCTGCCATGGTAACACACAGGCATAACCAGAATAATCCCTGCCATGGTAACACATAGGCATAACCAGAATAATCCCTGCCATGGTAACACACAGGCATAACCAGAATAATACCTGCCTTCAAAGACCATGGTAACACACAGGCATAACCAGAATACTCCCTGTCTTCAAAGACCATGGTAACACACAGGCATAACTAGAATAATCCCTGCCATGGTAACACACAGGCATAACCAGAATAATCCCTGCCATGGTAACACACAGGCATAACCAGAATAATCCCTGCCATGGTAACACACAGGCATAACCAGAATAATCCCTGCCATGGTAACACACAGGCATAACCAGAATAATCCCTGCCATGGTAACACACAGGCATAACCAGAATAATCCCTGCCATGGTAACACACAGGCATAACCAGAATAATCCCTGCCATGGTAACACACAGGCATAACCAGAATAATACCTGCCTTCAAAGACCATGGTAACACACAGGCATAACCAGAATAATCCTTGCCCTCAAAGACCATGGTAACACACAGGCATAACCAGAATAATCCTTGCCTACAAAGACCATGGTAACACACAGGCTTAACCAATACAAGATTATTTGTTGTGAAATTCAAAACAACTACGTAAAAAGTTTTCTGAAGAACATGTGAAAACCACAAGCACAACATTACATGCAAAAATACTTGTTGTTTTGTTCCCCATGCATTTAATTAATAGAGTAGCCTTGTATTTAACATAGTCCGGTGTCAATTACATTTCAACAAGCCATTTGTATTACTTTAGTAAACTATAGTATCCTATGTTGTTTTTGCTGAAAAAGAAAAACAAATTTGTTTCCAGACTTACATCACTTGCTTTCCAAAAGTAGATACTACGAAGAGAGAGAGAGGGGAAATGACATGCATTCAGTATTGTGTAACTGATTAAATGGAATTCATTTGATAGCACCCAGAGCACAATTATTTGTGCAGTGTCTTCCTCTGTACAGGGTTAAGTGTCCAGATGCTAATTGTTTCTGCAGCACACAGATCATCAATGTCTGTACTTCACTAGCAATCTGTGATCATGTTTGCTTCTGCCACAAGGATGTGAAGAAATCCTGTGCCAGTGTTGAGTGGGTGGTTATGTTGGTCTGAATAGTTGTAGTTGGTATCATATGAAATGACTTTTTTCCGGTGATAAATGGCATTTATCTCAGACTTGGAATATGACATATTGCTACAGTACAATCCAGAACGGGGGACAAAAGAACAATCATATGCAAATTGACCAGAAAATCCTTGAATTCCAAAACTGTTCTTAGTAGTATCGCGAGATAAGTGTAATAGAAGCTAATATATGGTTGTAACAGAAGCCCACATAATGAAAATGTGTTTGTAAATTTTTAAATTGTTACTATTCTATGTTTATTATTTCACAAGTAACATACAAGAAATGTGAGGTATATTTTAACGATGAAATGAAATTGAAAGAATTAGGTGGGAAAGGTTTTTATTGGTTCTAATTGTATATTTTAGTAAAGATTCATGCTTTGCATTTGATTTTACTATATTTACCTACTGAAAAAAAAAAAATGCTGTGAATGAAAAGTAAAGAAATGTAAAGTGTGCAGCAACATGTATCAATAAAAACTGGGGATAACTTTTGTATTACTCACTTAGGAATCATTATATTATATTAGTTTTGCATGCCTATAACGTATTATTAATAATCTTTTAGAATGTGAGAGTGTCTAAAATGTGGTCGCTGGATGCAAAGGGTGGACTGGATAGAAAAGAGATAAAATGAACAAACTGTTAAGGATACTGAGATAATAGACAAATATTGAAACATACAAATATAGAAGACTGTTGGGCTATGTCATAATATGAGGCATGGAGATCTACACCTTAAAACACTGGACACACCTCATGGGACAAGAAAAAAACACCATATCAACCACACAGACATGAAGGGACATCCAGGTTAAGACACAGGGCAGAATAAAATGATTGAGAATATGGGACAGTTTAGTAACATAATCAGACTTCTACACCAGTCTGTGGACTGACTAACCCGATGCTATTCTTATTGAAATACATTCCAGTTTTCAAATGTGGAGGGAAAGTTACTGAATTTCACTAAAGTATTTTCAAGCACAATTATGATGACCTTCAATCCTAGGTTACCTGCTGCAGGTCAAGGTGATTGGGTGATACCCTGTCTGGATGACCTAGTTTATTATACTGCCATATAACCTCTAAAAACAATGTGGCTGGCTCAGTTCCAAACCTGGCATGGAAGGCAGGGATAAAGTGAACTAATCATTTTAATCTAGCACTTTTGTTATATATGCATTCTCAAATATTTTGCACTGCAGTCATAAAAAAAACAAAAAACTCTTCATTGGTGAAATCATCATTATGTGCCATGCCAATAAGCATGGGCGGTCATGTTTTGTCATCTCACATAATCACCAGAGTCATGGATCAGCTCAGTGTTCTTTTCTCGACCATAGCAGGTGACCAAGCCATCCAGATATTTATTTCTCTGTCTTCCCCTTGTTCTCTTCCTTCCCCTCGATCTTGCCAGTTGTCACCAAGTTATATAATATATTTCTTCTCATAACGTGACCAAATAATTGTGACTGTCTACGTCTAATTTCTCTAATCAGTCTACGATTTGCATTTGTTTCTTGTAGGATTTGGTCATTGGTTTTTCTGTCTGTCCATGGTAATCTTTGCATTCTCCTCAGAAACCACATTTCCACAGCCATCAGATGATTTGCAGCCTTTTTGCTCTTTACTGAAGTAAAGTGGTTATTGCTTAGTTCAGATATATCATCATCATGATCTGTGAGTTCTATACACAGCGACAGTTGTAATTTTAATTTAGACCCCCTCCCTTGCTTCACAACACTGAATACGAGGAGATATTTCTGAATGACATCTCTTTATTATTTCATGATCCATCTATGAATAATTTATTTAAAGTGCCGCTGGAGTGGCTAAGCCTCAGTGTAAAAAAGCAGCAGCAAATAATGTTAGTTATGCAAATGTAAGCTCTAGCAAGTGATATTTTGTCTGGTTTAATTCTCATTTCATGTGGACTAGTTGCAATAGCTAAGCACCCCTGCTGTTCTCTTATGTAGACAATCTCTCTGCCAGATAATCCTCACTTTTAGGACTCACATGTCACCTTGTTTTCGCTGGTCGGGTCTTGCTATGCTGTGCTGACATTGTTATAAAATTTTTCTGTACACATGCTAGAAAACAACTTTTTTCTGTAAACACGCTAGAAAACAACCTTATTCTGTAAACACACTAGAAAACAACCTTTTTCTGTAAGCACGCTATAAAACAACTTTTTATTTCACACCATGTGATGTATTGGGTATATGGTGCTGATCCCTATGGCTTATGACCAATCAGCACTCAATGGACGAGATAAATATCCAACTAACTGCCTGTATATCTCAGAGAATTTTGTATATGGTGCTGATCCCTATGGCTTATGACCAATCAGCACTCAACTGACGAGATAAACATCCAAGCAACTGCCTGTATATCTCAGAGAATTTCTCTGGTACCCATAGTTTAGGTTGGGTCAACTTGACAATGAAATACATCCCCAACTAGAAGGGGATTCGAACAAATGACTATCGAGCCATCAGGTAAGCATACTCCTGTCTATCCCTATCTAAATGATTATTTTCTGCTCTATGTTGAGACAGTCCAAGAAACTGATGAAAACAAAAACTGATTATAGAAATGAAGTCAGAGACAGTCAAGAGTATTTGAAATTTAAGTTCAACATTATTTAGGCATGTTATGAGGATAAATAAACTTGGATACGGGCACCAATGGGCAAACTTGATGAGGAAAGATCAAGGGGAAAACAAAGATAGAAAGCTTGAAGGCTTGACCATATTGTGTATGTGGGACAGAACGTAGACCTGGTTTGAGACGGATAATCCTGAGATTTTGAACCATGACCGCCCATACAGGATGTTTACTAATTTCTTTTACTATTTTGTGGCAGTTATTTAATCTATATTCATATTAAGTAATTTTATGCATCATTTTCCAAAGCTAACAATCACAGAATATATATGACATGCACAAACCATAATCATAACTTTTAACAACTTACAAATTAATCTTGTCCTCTTTACAATGTTGATTAATTTTCCCCATCACCCAATTTTAATTGTCCCAATTTGAAATGTAATTTGGTTATATCATTTAAAATAAATGTCTTGGAGCAACAAATGCAAAATAAAAGAATAAAAAATAAATTTACTAGCACTTTTCTCTAACACTGCAAAATGTGAATTATAAAATAAACAATTTAAAGATTTATAACCCACACTCAGTTATAAAGGTGAAAGTAATTATTTGCCTAAGCAATAATGATAGGCTGGAAAAGAAATTATAAAGAACACAATGGCCACAGAAATTGCTGCATAATTATGTGTATTTTAAAAGCAATCTATAAACAATGAGGATACATATTTCTGTAGCATTTTACATTCAAAACTCGAAATTTCATATGCATACAATTAGTGTATGCTTTTCTGAAATTTAAATTAGGTTTCTAGTGTGTCTACTTTTCTAGACTGGTTAAATGGACAAACATTTATGTTTCATACATTTTGGCTGTCCATGCTGCAATGTTGTTTCTCTCTGATATTTCAGCGCGGTAAACCCTAAATCACGTCATCATCAGGAAAGAAAGCTAGTAATATGTGAACACAAACACAACAGTGTGTTCTGTACATTAAAAAAAAAATATTCTTCCTCTTCTTGTTCATTCCTCTGTGGAGGGGAGGGTAACACACCTAATTATGCACCTCAGTGTGTCCGACCTCCACATGCATCTGTGTATGGTTTGCTTTCTCTAGACCAGTGGTTCTCGACCCGTGGGGAATTAAGACCACATATTGGCAGACTCAAACTGGCTTCTGGACCACATAAAACATGATCACCTCCCTTGAGGACCACTGCTCTAGACATATTCTTTTCAAGATAAAAGGTTCTATCTACACGTGGTAAGGTTTTCTTTTCTAATAATTCTTCCAGGGCCTTGGACGTATAGGCTACTCCTCATTATTTCACCCCCCCAAATAAAGAGTCAGGTTTTTAACATGGACAACTTGCACACAACACCGGTTGGTTTACTGTCACCTAGTTTCTCTAACCAAAAGAATTTTAACTGCAGAAATGTAATATTTATGAAAAATACTGTGACAGGAAGAGAAGAGCTCAGGAATAATAACAGCAAGAAGACAGTGTTGACTTTTACTGGAAGATAGTGAATAAGATGGTTTGGTTATGTCTAAACAACATAGGATATTAAATAAGATAGTTTGGTTATGTCTAAAAAACATAAGATACTAAATAAGATAGATTGGTTATGTCTAAACAACATAAGATAGTAAATAAGATGGTTTGGTTATGTCTAAACAACATAAGATTTACACATGTAAGCAGAGCACGAAGCAGATGCAGCAAAGAACTGCATGATAATTACATAGATCTTTGCAAAGCTGCTCACACCGTCTGATAACATTCTGCACACTTGACATTTGAGAAATGATCTTTAGTTATTATTCAGAGAATGTCTCTGAAACATCACATCGCCATTGAGTAAACATATCTTGTTTAAAGAGTTAGTCAGTCAATCTTGATGCATCGAAGACCCTGTACCATAACATACTTTTAGGGCTACGGCAGATGCAGTCAAGGCAGCTGCTGGATATTGGCCAATAATTGATGTTTGGGAACACAGTAAATACACCTGAAACTTTGCTCACCTGCTGAATAGCCAGGTCTGAGCCAAGGATTCAGGCACACTCACCATGAACCGATCTCTGTCTGTCAGCACTTTTCACTTTCATATATTCACCTTGTGGCAGTAAATGTCATCTGTTTTAATCCTGTGGGACATTTTTAGGTAAACAAATGTACAGAAATATACAATAAACCAAAATAAAGCCACACTTCCAAACAGGATAATGCAAGTTTACTGCAGGTAGACTGAACTAGAATTTCCTAGTAAATCACAAAACAGTCAACAAATGCTGGGGCTGATTGCAATGCAATTTAAAGTCATGCAACTAACCTAACAGATTGTGTGCCAAACAAGAAAAAGAAAGTTTGGCCTAACAAAAATAGATGGTGGAAATGAGAAGTAGTGGTGTGTCACAGTTATAACTTAAAAGCTGTTAATTTGGTAGCAGCTATGTTGCATTATAACCCATTGACAATATTCCCATGGCACATATGGAAAGTCGCTTATGACGATTAATCATCCCACGGCACTTAATCAGTTAACTATAGGTAGGAATGTTTGTTATCGGTGTTTTGTTAGTCTTGAGCTAAATTTCTGCTGTATTTATTTATTTATGTATAAATTTATGATTCTGGTATATGTGTGTTTACGTATTACTTCTCTGAAGAAATGAGTATACTAAAACACATCTTACCAAGCTACATGACTCCAGATCCCTGAGAAAACGTCAGTCACTGCATTTTATCATTGGCCAAAAATTATCAGCTGGACCTGGCTGACATCCGGTCACATTAACACGAACTAGAAGTCATCAAATTCTGCAAGCAAAATGAACATGAGAATAATTCATAGTGGCCACCGGAAGACAGATCAATATTCTATCCTGTCCTGACATAGTCAAATATGGATATCTTGGTGCAATTCCAACAATATTGATTGGTTGCACAGCAGGTCACCAAACGAACTCAGCTTATTTCTTTCATAATACAGATACACATGCATGCTTATATATGTATGTATTTACATATGTACATACTAACTGTGGTGTGCCTGTGTGTGTACCATCTTGTATATTATAATGGGGAAAGAGGGGGTGGGGGAAGGGTGTGTAATATAAATGTAACTGCTGACAGCATTTATACAAATGTGATAGTCTGTTATTGAGTTCTATGTGAGTAATTGATTTTTATCCCTATTTCAGTGATTATTGCACAATCAACAATCATGGTTATTAACTCTTCAAAAGATGCCAAATTTCTGCATTGTTGGGGTTCTGTCCCACTGAGGTGCATATATAGTAAGGGGAAACATAAGTCTGTTTATCCCATTGAAATGCATAAATCCGAGATGGTTAACCCGGTCAACAAATGCCCGCAGAAGTTGGATGTGTCGGCCTAACGGCACAAGAACACAGCTTTGCTGTAAACAGGCACAACGCAATCACATCCGGGGGGGGGGGGGGGGGGGGACTGGATGAACGCAGCAGAAGAAGAAGAAATGCATAAATTATTGGGGGAAACTTACATCTGTCTGTCCCATTGAGAAGTATGTATAGTTGGGGGAAATATTGTCTGTCCCATTGAGATGCATACATAGTTAGGGGAAACATATGTCTGTCTGTCTCACTGAGATGTATATATAGTTGGGGGAAACATGCCTGTCTGTCCCACTGAGATGTATATATTGTTGGGGAAAACATACGTCTGTCTGTCCAAACTGAGATGTATATATAGTTGGGGGAAACATGCCTGTCTGTCCCACTGAGATGTATATATAGTTGGGGAAAACATACGTCTGTCTGTCCAAACTGAGATGTATATATAGTTGGGGGAAACATATGTTTGTCAGTCCCACTGAGATGTATATATAGTTGGGGAAAACATATGCTTGTCTGTCCCATTGAAATGCATATCTAGCTGGAGGAATCCATATATAGTTAGGGGGAAACATATGTCTGTCCCATTGAGATGCATATACATTTGGGGGAAACATGTGTATGTCTGTCCCACTGAAATGCATATATAGTTAGGAGAAATATACGTCTGTTTGTTCCACTGAGATACATATACTACAGTTGGGGGACAGATGTGTCTGTCTGTCTGTCCCATTGAGATGCACATAGTTTGGGGGAAACATACGTCTTGTCTGTCCTACTGAGATGCATATATAGTTGGGGAAAACATATGTCTGTCCCAATGAAATGGATATATAGTTAGAGGAAACATATGTCTGTCCCACTCACACATACGTCTGTCTGTCCCACTGAGATGTATATATAGTAGGGGAAACATACGCCTCTCTGTCCCACTGAGGTGCATATATAGTTGGGGGAAACATACATCTGTCCCACTGAGATGCATGTACAGTTGGGGGAAAAATAATATGTTTGTCTTACTGAGATGCATATATAGTTGACACTTAAAGTTAGTTGACATATTTTTAAGCCATATTGATGATGCCGGCACCATGGCGAAGGAGTTGCAGACACAGTTCGTAATCCCGTATACCCGCGTACGAAACAGCTGCGGGAAATTTGGCAGCAGACCGCCTTGCGTTGGTTTTTTACGAAGTGGATTGGTGCCGGTCATTAAGAAAGCAATGGCAAACTACTGAACGTAAACTTACCAAGAGATCACAACGGCAAAAAATGCTGGTGTTGACTGTGATGTCCTGTAAAGGATATGCAACTAAAAAAAATGATGATATAATTTATAACCCCAACACCACTCTGATGTAATGCATAATTTTGCATGAAACATTTAAACGGTGCACACAACCAAACAAAGAGTTCATTAAAGTTACTAACTATGACTTCCATGATATTTAGTTTCCTGCCCTTTATTCACTACTGACCAATAGGCTTCAACCAAGTCACTCCAAGCTGTCCTATTTTTTGCTATCTCATGCACCTCTGTTATGTCCACACATCTTTCATGTTTCTAATTCTCTTCTCCATGTTGTTAGGTCTCCCTTTATTTTGTATGCCTTGTCAGTTCCTGGCAAAGGACTAGCAGCTATGCTATACTATACAGATGTTTTTTCTATGTTATCTTATCCAACACCTGCATCTTGTCCTGACCTCTTCATTCATTTGTATTTGTTTAGGTCTCTCCATGAACTCCACAATAATGATTCTGGCATACCATTTCAGTCCTGTTCAACTGGCACCAATTCTTCTTTTGCGTTCTTCCTTAGTTTTTTGTTTTAGACGTGATTGTGTTGTCCCTGTTTACAGCAGAGCTGTGATGCTGAGCCTTTAGGCCGACACCTCCGACTTCTGCGGGTATTTGTTGACTGAGTTAACCCTCCAGGGTGTTTCAAAGGACATTCGACTCTCACTCAGATATAATTGCGGTGTGCCTTTTTACAGCAGAGCTGCGATACTGAGCCTTTTGGCTGACACATCTGACTTCTGCGGGCATTTGTCGTCCAGGTTAACCTTCCTAGAGTGGCACCAGTTAATGAACTGGTTTCCCATTAATATCCCTCAAATACTACATATTCCGACTTATAGGTTAATATTGATGCAAACAAGTAAAAGATGCTAGCTCAAATAAATAGCTGATTACATGATAAGAAATGTGCATCTAATTGTTCATGATCATCATCATCTTCCACTTCTGCCATCAAGCATCGTGGGGAGGAATAATTTGTGCTCCAGCGCCTGATGGGCGATACTGGATAGTGTCATTCCGTGTGATTGTACAATGTCTTCGATGTCGTAAATCCATTTTCTTGGACGTCCTGGCAAATGATCTGTGATGTAAGGTAGTTGATGGTGTTGCATTCTAACGACATGGCCAAACCACTTGATCTTCTGTCTTTCAATAAATGTGGCACAAGGTGTTGATCCCACTGTCTGTCTGATAACAGCATTTCTTACTCGGTCTTGGATTGTTAAGTTGGCAGCTCTCCTCAGGCATCTCATCTCATAGGTGTTGATTTTGCAAAAGTGTGATTTGGATAAAGTCAAAGTTTGAGATTGGTAGCATAGAGTTGGTGTGAATATGCTGTTTATTATCTGTTGTTTTGCAGACATGGATATATTTGGATGTTTCAGTAAGGGTGATAGTTGATATGTAAGTGCGCTAGTTTTTGACATCTGATTTTGATTTCTCTGTCCAATCTGTAATCTTCTGTGATCATAATTCCAATGTATTTGAATTCTTTAACTTGTAAACGTCGTAAATCCATTTTCTTCTTGGACGTCCATTTGTGCATTTATCTGTATATTTAGTGGGCCAGGCGATCTGCTAACTTGCATTACTTCGGTTTTGGCTGTATTTATACTAATATTGTATCTGCTGCATGTTGAACTTAGATTAGTAATATGATTTTGTAGTCTGCCTCATTGCTGTAAAACAGGCACTGATCGTTTGCAAGTAGAAGTTCATTTATTTCCTGTGGATCAGTTTGTTTCATCTGGAGTAAAGAGTTCTACATTTTCTGAATCTGTTATGTCAAGGCTTGCTTCTTTGGAGATTCTGTCCATGTAGATATTAAATAGCAGAGGAGAGAGGAGCACACATCCCTGTCTCACTTCTGTATTGACTGTGAACATATCTGATATACCTTCTTGTGTTCTTACTGCACTTTGGCTCGAGTGGTACATGGCCATGATGTTTTCTAGCAATTGTCCTTTTATCCCATAGTCTTCAAGGATGGTCCATAATTTGTATCTGTCTACTCTATCGAAAGCCTTTTCCTGATCTACAAACACAATATTCTGCTGGTCACTATATTTGATAGTTTTTTTTCCCCACATATTTTTCTAAGTGTAAATAGTGCATCAGTGCAGTTGTTGTTCAACTATGGGTCTAGCTCTTTGTTCCAAAAGTTGTGAATAAATTTTCACTATATGGCTCAGGAGTGATATATCTCTGTATGTTTCGCACTCTCTCATATTGCCTTTCTTTTTCCATATTGGTACTATTATTGCCTGTTGCCAATCATCTGGGACTTTTCTTTCTTCCCATGCTATACTAAAAAGTCTTGTTAGCCATTTAACTCCTGTTTTCCCACAGGCCTGAATAGCTTATGTGGTGATTCCATCTGGACCCGGTGATTTGTTTTTAGGACTTTCTTGTATAACTGCTATGACTTGTGTAGGGGTGAAATTTGGTTCTTTTTGTCCATGGCTTTTAGGCACAAAAGTGAGGTTTTCTATGTTATGTGTGGGGTTAAGTAGTTCTTGAAAGTATTCTGCCAACCATGCTAGTCTTTGTTGTGGATTAAATATTGGTATACCCTTTTAGCTGTTTATGATGGTGGTTTGGTTGTAGCATCTATCTCTGTTTCTCATTATATTGATACATTTATAAAATTCTCTTGGGTAGTCTTTACTAAGGGTAGACATCTGTTCACTGATTTTCTCCAGGAATGCTCTCATCTTTAGATGCTCTAATCATGCTATTCGATAAGTAACATAGTCTTATTCAGATTGAGTTGTGATCCATTTTTTGAACGCTACCTTCTTGTTGAATATGCTATATTTAATGTCATTGTTCCACCAAGCTGTTCTTAATCTCTTTTGTCCTGCCCTACTTTCTTTGTTCCACATTTATTTTCCAGTGTGTCGAGCATGGCAGCCTTGAAAATTGTTCATTCTTTATCTACGCTTGAGTAGTCATCAGGGATGTTCTTATGTAGTTTGTTGATTTCTTGATTGAATTTGTCTTTAACAGTATTTTCCTGAAGCCTCCTATAATTGATGACATGTCTTGTTTCCTTTTTGTTTCTTATTTTCCTATACGTTGAAATCTTTTTTATTATGACTGGTTTGTGATCAGTATCAACGTCTGTATTTGGGAGTGCTCTTGAATCCAATCGTAGTCTTCTGTCTGATGTCCTAAGCTGAATAAAGTCAATTTGAGATGAGATCCATTTATACCAGGTTTTGGTGTGCCTACGACGATGTTGAAAAGAACTATTTACTATTATTAGTTCATGTTCCGAACATATGTTGAGTAGACGTTGACCATTGGTTTTACAATCAGTCTCTTTGTCGCTGAATGGCCCCATGCAATCATCCCATGGTGTTCTTCGTGTGCCTATTCGTCCGTTAAAATCACCCATCACAACTAGTTCATCTGTCTCCCTGACATTATTTAACATGTCTGCAAGTTTATCAAAATACTCGTCTTTGTCTTCATCGCTGTAAGTGTCATTACATGGGGTGTATGTTTGTATAAAAGTTGTTCCATTTCTTTCTTTGATCTGTAATAGTATCTCCGATATAAATTTAGTGTTGATAATGGCTTTCGTTTTTTCTGTATGTAACAAAAAACCCACTCCATGTTTAGCTGTAGCTTGCTGATCGAAGCCACACCATAAAGGAACGTAACTTTCATGTGTTTGTTTTGTGCTCTGCCCCTTTTTCCTAGTATTTGCAAGTTCTAATATTTGAATGTTTGATTTTTTCATAAATTCTACGAGAGCTGGTTCCTTATTTCCTAGACCAGTAACATTCCAACATGATCATCAGGACAGTACATATTTGGATACATCATCATCCTCAGGTTTGTCAGTGGATTAAAAAAAAAAAAATAGTGTCAGTCAACTGATCATATGTCAGTGCAGTGTCCTCTTTTCTGAGCAGTTTTCAGCTCTACATGAGTCTGAACCACACACACACACATATAGACAGACAGACAGACAGACAGACAGAGAGAGAGAGAGAGAGAGAGAGACAGAGAGAGAGAGAGAGAGAGAGAGAGAGTGGGGAGAGAGAGGGAGAGCGAGTCAGAGTGCAGAGATCAGTGGGTACAGCATCTGTCTATGGCTCAAGCAGATCAGGTTTGTCTCAGAGTGCTGGCTGACTGGATGTTAAATAAATATGATGGTACATTCCCTCTTAATCTTGGGGTACTGGTTAGAAAGTCTAGCCTTCTCAGACAAGGGAGAAAAACTAAGGTGACTCATGTACACATTATGCATGTTAAATAAAAAAATTCCTCAGCAATTATACATAGAACAGAAAAGACAAAAAGGTCAACTGCTTAGGAAAATTCTCTAAATTAGAATGCTGAACGTAAACTTGCCAAGAAATCACAAACTGCCAAAAAATGCTGGGGTCAACTGTGACATCCTGTAAAGGATATACAACTAACTTTAACTAACCCACAGACATGTATAGCATTTCATCCTCATAGGTCATGCACTATTTTGAGATTGTCTGTGTGTGATCAATGGCAGGAGCCGGCACTTCAAGAGATAGTTGAGTGCAGTGACAGTGATCCTTTACAGATCTAACCAGAAGTCTGAACCCTGATGTTTCTGGCATGCCTGTGTGGTGTAGTTTCTTGCATGTGATGTTCTTCCATTTGCCCTGGATTTTGCTCTCTAGTATTTTAAATAATGGAGTGTGTCATTTATGTGCTCAAGACAAAATAACTGCATTTTTTTTATAGCTTTCAGTAGTTTTGGATTATTCTCTATATATTATCCTCTGGTAATGCCCATTTCATAATTTTGATATACAATATACAACAACAACAAACAGTCCTGACATTCATTAACAGTTTTTACACAGTATCTAGTTTGCACACATCATTAAAAACATTACTTATATTTCTCAATTGCTACAGGCCATCCCATGTTGTCAGATACAGTTCTGTGATTCAGAATGTTGTCTGCAAAAGGTTTACCTATTAAAGCTCATCTTAGACCTTTGCATTGCATTCTTTAAAAATGAGAATGATCAAATGCTACGTATATTCAACGCTACTGTATGACGTGGAAGCCTGGACATTGAACAAGCAACTAAAAAGTTGCATAGAAGCTCTGGAGATTTGGATATACTGACGAATATGTCATATTTCATGGAAACAAAAACAATCAAATGCAGAGGTTTTAGAAAAACTGGGAATGAAAAGAGAGTTGATGAAAGAAATAAAGAGGAGACAAGTGAAATATTTTGGCCACGTTAAAATACATGATACTCTTATAAAAACCATACTGGAAGGCAAGGTTGAGGGCAAGCGAGCAAGAGGTAGACAATGATACAAGTGGGAAGATAACATCAAGAGATGGACGAACATCAGCCTAACAGAATGTACAGTCAAGGCGAGAGACAGTGTTGGAGATCCATTGCAGCCAACCTTCATTGTGGAGACGGCACCCGATTGATTGATTGATTGATTGATTGCATTCTGGCTGCTTTAGCTGTGTAGCAATTATACACTAGCGATAGAATGTGAATCTTATGGCAATCCTGGACACAAGCCTTTAAGATGATGTACCCAAGTGTCAGAGATGACAAATAAGCTTGTATGTATGGATTTCCAAGAGCCACACGTCTCTCCATTAAAGCACCACAACTAAACAATACGGCTGCAGTGAACATACAGTTTATGCATCCTCTAGGTAAATGCCATAATGACTTTGTCCTATATACATTGGAATCCTTTATAAATGTCATAATGACTTTGTCCTATATGCATTGGAATCCTTTATAAATGTCATATGCCAATATTCCAACATGTTTTTCATGTCATTTTCCATGGCCTATAATTCTAAAGGATATCTTGCAGAATGAACATGTGTTGCTTCATGACAGGTCATTAGCTGCTATCTTCTCAAGGAGATACAACAGACATTACCTGAAATATGTGATAGGATTTCAACTGTGCAGTGCCTTTCCTTTCTCATGTTTCTGCATTGGCTTTAGGTAACAATGGAGCTAAAGCTGTGGCAATTCTGTTGTATGCTTTTATTGAAATTATCTGAAAGTTTGAAAGCTGGTTTCATCCGACAGCTTAATGTGCCGATCCCCTACCTTATCACATCCAGGTGCAATGTTAATACTGTATCAACAATATTCTCTGCAGGCACTATCTCTGGTCGACTAGCTTAAAATGTCTCTCCTTGATCTAAGAGTATCGTTATCTATTTGAGCTAAAGGTATGAATACTAGTCTTCCCATCAGTCTTGAAACCTAAACCTATGCACTCATTTTACTATCATGAGTAAGTTGATATGTACATTTACTATTCACTTATTATTCGGTAGCTCAGTCATATCTGACTAAGACCTGACAGACCTTATTATTGTTCTACTATGTTCATTTGTTAATAAAAAATTACATAACTTATACAACCATATATTTTTTTTAATTATCAGCTATAGCTTGTATGAATTCTAGACACTTCTTTTCATCAGTCTTAAAATATAAACCTATGCTCTTACTTTCAGGAGTAATTTGTTGTGTACATTTACTGTTTACTTATGTTTTCAACATTTACTGTTGGTTAAATTACAAAATGTATGCAACCGTTTATATTTATCTATTGAAGTAACAAAGACCTCCCATCTGTGGTCTGCTAGTTGTAAAGAAATCTGACATTAAACTTTTCCCCTATCAAAGACATTGATATTTGTCAGATTTACTACCTTTCACTACCGCCTGTTTACTACCTTCTACCTCCATTCTATATCAATGCCGACTAATGTGCCATTCCTTCAAGGTGATTAAACAAGACAACATTCCCTTCTCCTTTCTATGGCATCTCAATGTAAAATGTGAAGGTATGAAAAGGTTTCAGCAGTCAGAATAATGCACCTTATATGACTGGAATACATCACATGGCAAACCTCTCACTCTCTCCCTCTTATCCTCGTGCCCTTAAGACATTCAGTTTGAATAATAAGGCATCAGTACCAAATTTAACTGTCTAATTAAAGACAGTGTGCTTACTAATGGGGTTGCCAGTTGATCATGCATCCATAATTCAGCTTAACTTAGCGCAAGACTCATTATAGGTTTTCCTTATTCTAGGACTGAGGTCACCAGAATTATGGCCTCCTTGTCTGGAACATTTGCCAGGAACCCAACTATTGGTTTTCAGAAGCTTGTCCACATTCACATTTCATATTTTTTCAAGTGCCTAATCTCCTTTGTCATCATCAAATGTATCAGATATCCAGTCTGTTTATTATAATTGTTACATCCTTTGACTCGATACATTCTGAATGCATGAACACTTTCCTTACTTGAACTTCAGTTCCTTATGCAAAGTTTTATTGTAATTGTTCTCCCTGTTTTCCATTTCTCTGCACTGTTCATTCAAACTTTTATCTTTCGCTTCATTAAATTTAATCTTGATTCTCCCATTTAATGTATGATATTTCTTATCATTTAAAGTCAGTTTTTTCCCCCATGAGATTCAACATGTTATGTGTGTTACCATTTTTCAAAATGTTATTTATTTGTTTGGGGATAGTTTCCTTCATGATGAATACTTTTTTGGTTTTGTTTTGTTTTTTGTGCTCACTGCGCTTTTAATTTAATCATAGTCCATACACACTACTTCTAATAGTTAAAAAAAATTAGTTGCATATCCTTTACAGGACGTTGTAGTCAACATCAGCCTTTTTTGCTGTTGTGATCTCTTGGCAAGTTTTATGTTCATTAGTTTACCATTGCTTTCTGAATAACCAGCACCCATACGATGTAGTAAAAAACGAACGCAACGCTGTCTGCTGCCAAATCGCACGCAGCTGTGTTTCGAACGCAGGTATGCGGGAATCACGAACTGTGTCCGTAACTCCTTCACCATGAAGCCAGCACTTCTAGTAATGCTAGACTGAAACTTTTAATGTGGATTAGTTGTACCTATTAACTGTGTCCCTCGCCTTCAGGCGAACTCACTCCGACTTCAGCGGCACTTTTAATTTACGTCCCCAAGTTAAGGGCAATAGGTCACAACATTTTAGTCCAACTGTAAGGTGTAGAGGTTGAACCCCTTACTTCAGCATCATCACACTGGATGTTTAAGAGCAAGCGTTCTTATTTATTTGACCATGCTGAAGACGCATCTTTGGACCCATTAGGGATACACAAAGTGGAGAGTGGAAAAGAAGAAGTAACAAAGACATTTATGATCTGTTTAAGTCCCCGCTAATCACTGGTATCATGAAGGCTAATAGACTACAATGGCTGGGGCATATAGATAGAATGTTAGATAGGGAAACAAAACTAGCTTACACTCAGGAAATAAATGACCGTAGACCCTGAGGTAGACCAAGAAGACGGTGGAGAGATAATATATATACACACCTACAAGCACTTGGAATCAACGACTGGCAAGAGAAGGTCAACTAGAGAGACGAATGGAGACGGATTGTATCTGCAGCAAAAAACCTAAATGGCTCAGAACGCTGAAGAAGAAGAAGAAGATGCTGACCTCCCAATGATTTGTTTTCACTGGCTTCTACCAATATGCCTCATACATTTCAGATACCTATTATTTATGGTTTTTATGAGTCATCTAGTCACACCTCAGTAATTATTCTCTTCTATCTATGATATTCTTAATACGCTTTTAAAACACCACATCTCAATTGCTTCCAATGCCTTCATCTGTCATGGACGTATCCATCATCTATCACACACTATCACCCAAATGCATTTGTACCCCCTGAATAGCTAAGAATAGCAGTGCTACAGGCATCTGTATCTATTAATAAATTATCAATCCTTATGAAAACTGTCAGCCCTTTCTTAACTAACTTCATGAAATGGTGTAACATGTTGTTAGGACACTCGACAATGATTTTCTTAGGTTTGTCTGCACCACGCAACCCATTGTACATTTTAACTTATAACTTATGCAGCCATTTGTTATGTTAATCCACTCTATTGTAGATTTTGCTGGAGAGGTACATCTACAATGATGTGTTTGGGAAACAGACTGAATTAGAAATGATTACATATGAAATGTCACAGGTATCTCTGTCTGCATTGAGTTTATGAATAAACAAATAATAAAATTAGCTGCCTCTTATGTCTAGAATCAAATAAAAGGATCAGATAAATAGAATCAATTAAAGGTATTTTACACAAACATAATGTAGTCCAGATGACATATATTTGGCCAATTGTCAGTTTCCTTGATCTTCTATTTCAGAAACCAAATGCATTCTCTTCCTATGTTACAAAATGGTTAAAACATGTGACATAGTTTATCATCTATTTCTGGTACAAAATAGATCAAATGTTACGGACAGAATACAAATATGTACATTTAGCAACAAAATGAAACAGGAAATGAACTTACATCTTTTAAGCTTGTATCTGTAGTTTTGTAAATTGCACTCATGCATATAATTTTAGGGTGGTCTGTTTTAGTGGTGCAAGGTTCCCTGAAAAAGAAGGGGGAAAAAATCAAAAATTGTGTAACCTTTGTAAAGCTAAGTTTTCTGTTTGTCTGTGCATTAACTCATGCTAACAAACAGTTCTAAATCACTTGAAAATGTGTTTTATGTAAAAGGCGACTGGCCGAGTGGCTAGAACACCGGACTCTCCTTCTGGAGATCCGGGTTCGATCCCTCGGTAAGATGTGGGATTTTTTTTCTGTCGGGGGCGAAAAGAAAATCCTAACCTGCACAGTTCGCGACGACTGCACTAGCCAGGCAGCCTTAATTCCTCAGGCTCAATACCCCCCTGCCATACACAGCAAGGTACTATATTGGCAGTAAATGATGGTTATGACCATATTCAGCCTTTCATATGAGAATCACAGTTAATGGTATCATAGTGTTCTTTTTACATATATGGTTGGTGAATCCTCTGAGAAAAATTGAGCACTCATACACACATACATTATTAAGTTAATTGTGATTAATATGAATGTAAGAACTTTGCTGGGCATTTTCAATCTCTCTTCATTTCCTTTTAAATTAATATTTGAAACCAAAAGCTTGAAACAAGTTGCTATACAATTTACTAGAAGAAGTAAGTGGCAATGCTTCATTAACTCATTTCCTCTTATTTCACAACTTGCAAAAACTGCCTAATTAAAATTTAATTCCTAGGTTATGCACCATGACAGTAATTAGATCAAATTAGTTCTTATGTCAAGAAAGTTTAAAAACCTTGTGCTATCATCTATCGTTTCTTGGCTGACTTTCTGGAATATCTAGATTTCTACATGTAAATAAAAGCAGGCTTTCACCATACAGTTCTTGTGTGGACATGACATTAATCAAAGTACTATGCTATTTGTAGATTTTTTGTCAATCAATTTATGTAGACTCAATTTTATTTGTCTTAATAACCAATCTTTTTATATTTAAATTCTTGTTGGCTAGATCTGTTTCTGATCTTTTTTGTCAGATGAATTCTTAGTACTCATCTGTAGCACCCGTATTCAAAGAAGCATGTGTTTTTAGCTGATTTGTTAAATGTCCAAATTTCACTTGCATGTTGACATAGGAAATACACATGCTCCGTACACTGACTGTTGCTGTTTTATCTGGTCCAACCCATAAACATTTTAATTACTTTACTTTTTGCACAACAAAATGTTCCTTTAATTTTTCATAATTACTGTTTTTCTTAACTCTGGAAGGTTTTGCAGCAAATGTTAAAGGGGAAATAACCAGTATGTTAAATCTAGAGTGCATTACTTTCAATGTGGCTACATAAACAGGTTAAGTGTTCACTGGAGAAACCAGATTTTTTAGTATTCTCTGACCAACTGTAAAAAGTAAGAGAACACATTGTGCATTGATTGGGATTAAAAGGGAACAGCCCATCACATCACACATATTGTTTGAGACTGAACCTGATAACACATCCAACATGAAACAAAACTCAAACTAACACACAAATCGTGAAACATACACTTCTTGTAAGCAAAAGGTCAGTAAGCAAAGAACCTTTTTTCACATGCCTTAAACTGTAATTAGCATATGATACCAGCTCCATATTTTTATTATATGGCCTATAAGTACTCAAGGGGTACGGTTAATATCACCCCTGCCACCTTTACTTCCCAAAATATTCCTAGGTACCCATCATAGGCTAGATCAACTAGGTCAATGTTACAAATCTGTGTGAATTCAAATCTATGACCACCGAAGTTGTACCGAGGAAGTAAGTATGGGGGAAAACCAAGTTCAGACAAATATTGTTATCAAATATAAGCTAAAGTAAACAGGAATAACATGTATTAACCCTTTTAGGACGGAACAACATTGGGCCAAATTTAGGTTTCCCTCTGAAGAAGACAGAGCCATTTTTTTGGAGTACAGAAATGACTGAAGTGACAATTTTATAAATAAAAAAAAAAAATTATAACCTTATATAGGTATTTACAAGTATACATATTCTTAAGTAAATTACTATCAACGATTAATATATGCCTGTCAGATTTTGTTTCCAAACAGTATATACAACATTTGAAAAGACAGCAGTACAGACACCCATCTTTACAGCTTATGGGTTTACCAGAACAACAACCTATAACTGTAATAATTATTATATTGCTATGATTATAATATTGCTCACCACAGTTTCACAGCTGATGGACCTCTTCTGCATGCATAAGCATTACTTAAAGCTCATTTTACCCTAAGAAATCCCTATTTCTCAACTACACCAATGACAGAACAATCACATGAATTATACAACAGAGCATACACTCAGATGATCAATGCTCCGACAGACCGAACACCAAGTCGACTGAGACAAGTGACGGACGTACGTGGAAAAATCAATACAAATTGTGTAAATGCACTAGATCAATGCTTCTCATCAACGTATTTGGGCAGGGGAGGCGTAAATCAATAGACTGCTCTATCCGTGGGACTAAGTCCCGTAATTAGGTTTATATTATTGCAAGTGTCACACGGTGCGGTTTCCCATTAGCCAAATAACCGATCTGATATTTTATACAGTGCAATTATGCTGATTGTGTTTATCAGCCATCTTGTAATAACTTCTGCTGCATTACAAGGCAAATGACTATCATGCTGGCAGTTTATATTGTGATGTTGTGTAACCAGAGAAGTGGAAATCGCTGGGATGTACAAATAATTAAACACAAACATGATCATGCGGGGAAAAGGAATTGTATGAATACAAATAATAACGGGTGTAGGATAACAGGTAAGAATAACAGAGAATCCCTGCTACTTTCCTCTATTATGTAAGTGCATTTCTTTGTTGGACATTGTAGTAATTAAGAGTGCAAAGAAAGGACTTTCCTTGAATATCAAGAAGACAGTAGCAATGGTGATATAACAAAATGTGACACCAAAATGTAAAATGGAAATAGAAAACAAAATACTTAACCAAGCGGATAATTTTAAATATAATTTACAAACTACTGAATGTAAAACTTGCCAAGACATCAACAGCAGCTGAAAAATTCTGGTGTTGAATGCAATGTCCTGCGAAACAAAGGGGGAATTTATAGCATCAGACGGAAGGTCCACTACAGAGATTAAGAGCATAACAACAGAGATTAAGAGCATAATCGGGCAAACAAAAGCTGCATTTCAGAAAACGAAAAGTATCTTATGCAATAAGTCACTATCGCCGAATGTAAGAGAACCAGTTTTGCTATATGGCAGTGAATCTTGGAATGTAAATGAACAAATTAGGAAGAATTTGGAAGCAAAATATATGTGGTTCCTGAGACAAATGTTGCGAATTCCTTGGACTGCCAGAGTAACTAACAATGATTGCGTGAAACAGGCTAATGACACTAGACCATTATATACAACAATAAGAAAGAGACAAACAGCTTTCTTCGGTCATGTGATGAGAAGAGAGGCATTGGAGAACATCGTGACAACTGGAAAGATCAAGGGGAAGAGAGGCAGAGGCCGACCAAACGAAATTATGATGGATGAAATGAAACGGTGGCATGTTGATATATCAGCAGCAGAGCTGATCTAGAACACCAAAGACCAAGATATGTGGAGAGACATAAACGCCTACGCCAGCTGGCGTGACACTTTATGATGATAATATATAAACACCTGCAATAATAACACAAAGAACAGGTTTTATATTATGTCCACGCACTAGCGAAGTTGATAGGTTACTGCGCTGGTAATGTCTTGAGCACGGTCGTAAGCGACCTCGACACCTGGGCTTGCCACTTGCTAAAGTGAGGGAACCATTGAACACACACACACACACACACACACACACACGAGGAACCGGTAAGAATAACAGAGATTCCCTGTTAAATGCCCATGTGATGTTAGCGAATTTCTCTTGGAATATATTAGCAATTGCAATAACATGAAAAACAGGTTTGATCTGATGTTCCTGCAACAACAACTCTAAACTAAAACTGCTGTATTGATTATTCAATAAGTGCTAAACTATGACAGCACAATGCCTGAAAAGCCGATGACCCATTAAAAGAACGTGTAGGCTTTGAATCCCTAAACTTTTATTTAAGACAGCTTTAATGCACAGCTGATAACAGAAAGAGAAGAAGAAACATTTTAAAGGCTTACATTTCAAAGAGCGGGCATCAAGTTTTGAGCCTGCCACAGTAAAATTCCATTACGCTTCCTGCAAAAATGTGACCGGAGATGATACAATTCAATAAAAGAGACAAGGAAGGACATAAAACAGGCACAAGCACGGAGCAATCAATCAACAGCACCATCCGGGTGTATTCTGAGCATGGGCCATGGGACTGTGCCAAGCTGGTTGGGATTTGATGCCAGTGAAAGCAACGGCAGCCTCCTGACCGAAGAAAACCAAGGAATCAATGAACACAACCCAAGAGTTCCTTGCTTTTGACACGAAGACATGTTCCCCTGTTTGCCCATTTTCCGTTCAGATTCACATTACGGCCCGAAAGGGAAAGGGGAAAAGTAGAAGTGATTGAATATGGATCTAGTGGTAGTGGATTAATTGTAATAGAGATCAAGACCTTACAAAGGTTATTATTTTGGAACGAAGTAAAGAAGATGTATCTTATAATAGACCTCGGCTTCATTGTATTTATAACGATAAAGGGAGAAAATTAAAAGAGGGCAAAGAATATTAACCGAGAGAAGATAATATAATAATAATCAATAACAGTTTTGACAAGAGGTGAGTCAGAGACGCGATGATAAAACTGCCTTGATTACATTACAATAATTAAACTATTTACTACATGAGAAAGATACAATATTATTATTTGTGTAGCCAAATTCAGCATACTTTCATATTAGATATCAGGTAATTTTCTGCCCGGTTCAATTTGCTTATTGTAATGAAAGCTATTTGCAAGTTAATATATTAATTTAGTTACCATGTGTTTTACTGATGCTTTATTCGCACATTTTAGGCGCGAATCATTCAATATGTGAGTTACGTTATAACCAGCAATAAAACGGAATGATGCAGACAGAAACATAATCACGCAGTTTAGTTTCAGCCATAAAGGTGTGATGCTCTGGGTATATATTGGTGAAAGAAGATATCTTTCTGTAACAAAGAACTCACCATGCGCTGATAAAATACATTCTGCATTGTTTTGCGCCTTCAGTTCCAGACAGTTATTACTTTAACCCACTCTGGTTTAGATATTATTGAAATTTCAATTCCAAACTTATTGCTTTGACTGCTTCAGCTGCATACAGTTATTACTCTTGACTACTTCAACTTCTGTCAATTATTTCTTTGACTCCAATTCCAGTCGCTTATATTGTGACTCCAATTCAAGACAGTTGATACTTTGACTCCTTCAATTCCAGTCGCTTATTATTGTGACTCCAATTCAAGAGTTAACACTTTGGCTGCTTCAGTTCCAGACTTATTTCTTTAACTCCGTCAGATGCATACAGTTATTACTCTTAACTCCAACTCCAGTCAATTGTTACTTCTAGTTAATTATTACTTCAGCAAACCTTCATAGTAGATATCTGATTGATTCCTTCAGTTCCAGTCACTTATTATTGTGAGACCAATTCCAGGCAGTTATTTAACCCATTCTGGTTTTGATGTTGCTTGAGATGTGCATCTCCTTCAGTACAAGACAGTTATTACTTCGACCACTTCAATTCCAGGCAGTTACTACTTCAACAACTTCAACTCCAGGCAGTTATTACTCTTATTCTTAATAAGGCTACCAAACGGAATGGCCTAAAAGGTATGATATACGCCCCCAATTAAGATCTAGATGTTTAGGGTGGAAACAGAATATGATGAGGTTATGCTTCTTCTTCTTGATCACGGAGTAATTAATTGAACACTGTCGAAAAACTAGGAAGATCCTGTGCACCTTGCCATCATGAAGCATCCCTCGGCAGTTAGTGGGTATTGACAAGTGTAGGCAGAATAGGTCAATGTCCAGACAACATTTCAACATTAGAGAGTCTATGCACAGAAAGAATAATTATACTATATGTGAATCTGATATAGAGTTAACATGTAAGTAAATGGGAATTTGTCACGCCTTGGGGCACACTGGGATACCGTGCTAGCTCCATATTTTCATAGACCAGTCGGCATACGATATGTGATCTGATAACACTATCACTGGCCGCCTTTATTTTCCAGGTACCCATTTTAGGCTGAGTCCACTTTGGAGCCGAAGTCAAGTTTTGAAGGAAAAAATAACCCCTGCTTCTGTGAGGATTCGAACACATAACCACGGGGTCACACATAACCACAGGGTCAGTAATTGTGCTAGCCACTGGGCTACCATGTCTCCCGGTTCTGAGAGACACTGTTGACATCCTCGTGGGTGCTACAGAGTTCATGCACTGTGTTAAGATTCTGCCTAAATTATCGACTTTTGGGAGAAGACTGCCGCACTCATGGAGTATTACAGTGCACTGGAAGCGATGTTTTAAACACAAAATATAAATAGCAGCACATACAAAAATACTGCAAAGGCAAATATTGTGCCGCTTCAGTATAATTTATGGGAAGATAAATCAAGTACGTAATATTAATGTGTGATGAATCCACAAAAACCACCGCGTACCACCGCCAATTTAAACAGACCCTGACTTGCTAATTGCTGACAGACCTACACGAAAATCAATGAAGCCGTCCCTAAACGGGCAGTCACTAATATGAATCTAAGGATAAATGGTTTATGAAAACTGGCATCACTCAGAAAGTTCCTGACCCCCATTAGGTTGCCTGTACAATTATGGCTGTTCTCTTTACTTTATGGAATTATGCCACGTAAAGCACATGAGTGACACGGTGATTACTGTATTCATTTTGCAAGGAAATGGAAGGACATGAATGAGATGCCGTAGCGTCGAACCAGTTCTAAATGCACCAGCAAACGAGCTGGAATTTGGTACCATAAAGGAGGAGAATCACACACATTTCAACATGTAACATAATCATGCACATATCGGCAATATATAGAGCAAAATGCAAAATTAATAGCTGGTTTTGTTGCATGAAAAGGCCAAATCGATTCCTACTAGTGAAACAGTACAGCGCAACACACAATGTGACTGACTGTGCTGGAACATCCATTATATATATATATATTCCTGAACTAGTACCGCCTGTTTGTATTCCTGGCCTCAAATTGGCACTAAATGGCAAGCGATTGGAGGATGCCGATGACGAATTTGACCATGCAGCTAAGAAACTTTTCAGTTAACTGGTTCAGTGAACTTTTCGGACAGCGGGTGAACAATGCAAAAGTGTGCAGCTCTCGAAGATTATGTGTTTGAAGGAGATGTAATGTTGAATTCTTACGTAAAGTCTTACGTATTTTTTTTATTCGGAAATTTGTATAATGTAGCAACGATTAAATTGCCTCCACAAATTCTGGTTATATTCTTGAAAAGTTCGACCGACCGTAGATTGTAATCCTCGACACTCTGCCAACCCAATAAGCATTGTTTCCCTCTGAGCAGTGTCTCTGAATCCCATACTTCTTCTTCTTCTTCTTCAGCTTTCCGAGCCATTGAGGTTCTTTGCTGCAAATACAATCCGTCTCCATTCGTCTCTCTGGTTGACCTTCTCTTGCCAGTCGTTGATTCCAAGTGCTTGTAGGTCTGTATATATATTATCTCTCCACCGTCTTCTTGGTCTACCTCATACTGACTGCAAAAAATGATCGTGTCCACTGATGATTGAGCCTGGACCATTATCTTGGCAGAAGCGTGTCCTACTCACTATGTCACTGTGGCTCATTTGTGTAGGTATATTTTCTCACTTTAACACTTCGCCTAAGTAGCGGCCTATACAATCTAATCACGTCCATTTCAAACAGCGGGGAATTGTTAACGTACGTAATGTGCCTAATACAACGTCTCCGGTGTTTCCACCTTATCCGAGAAGGCCTGCGATCCTATCCAATACTCCAGGATCAGCGGGTGATATAACAACCTCGGATTTCTTGTATTCTGAACATTAATCCATAGTTCGTACCCGGTCTGAGTCAGCGGGGCATGTCTTACCTCTAAACCTTCCTGTATTCGGTCTACATGTCTGACTTCAGGGCCACCTTATTCTGCCAACACAACTAACCTTTAAGCCACCCAGTTATTGATCTACAAATGTTCCCTCTAGGCCACCTTGTCGTGGCTACACATCTAACTTCTAAATATCATGTCCTGGTCTGCACGTCTTACCTATACGCTAATCTGCCCTCGGACTACACGTTTTACGTCTAAACAAACCTGCGCCGACCAGTCTAATCTAAGCCACCTTTTCGCCATCTGTTCGTGTCTACACATCTAATGTCTAAGCCACCATGTCTTTGTTTACACGTCTAACCTCTAAGCCACCTTGTCTTTGTCTACACGTCTAACCTCTACACCACATTGTCTTTGTCTATATGTGTAACTTATAAGCCATCTCCATCTATTCATGTCTACACGCCCAACCTCTAATTTCAGTGTCTGTGTCTATACGTCTCACCTATAATTTCAGTGCCTGTGTCTATACGCCTCACCTATAATTTCAGTGTCTGTATCTATACGTCTAACCTCTAATTTCAGCGTCTGTGTCTATACGTCTAACCTCTAATTTCAGTGTCTGTGGTCTATACGCCTCACCTATAATTTCAGTGTCTGTGGTCTATACTTCTTACTTCTAATTTCAGTGTCTGTGGTCTAAACGACTAACCTCTAGTTTCAGTGTCTGTGGTCCATACGTCTCACGTCTAATTTCACTGTCTGTGTCTATACGTCCAACCTCTAATTTCAGTTGCTGTGGTCTTTACGTCTTACTTCTAATTTCAGTGTCTGTGGTCTATACGTCTAACCTCTAATTTCAGTGTCTGTGGTCTACACGTCTAACCTCTAATTTCAGTATCTGTTGTCTACACGTCTCACCTCTGAGAAACTCTGTGAGCAACTCTATCCAGGGTCTGCAAACTAAACAAGGAGAACAACTAACCACCACCGCCACCAAAGTCTGAACAAATGTCCTACGCTTATTGTGCAGAAGTGGCCAGGACAACAGTTCACAACTGACAAACTGGCGATTGATCAAATTTACTTTAGGGAAATGTGTCATCCTATGACTGATCCCCCAATCTATTTCAGTAGCCGTACCATTCTGGGGGTTCTCGACTGGAGGATTAACAACCAGGGACAAGTCAGGTTAAGGTCACCAAAACAAGTGAGAAACGCAGATAGCAGATTTCTTTAAATGTATGTGTGCGCGCGCGTGCGTGTATGTACGTATGCATGCATGCATGATATATATATATATACATATGTGTGTGTGTGTGTGTGTTTGTATGCATGTTTTTGTACGTATACGTGCATATATGTGAGTATATTTGTATATATGTTATATGATGTATGTACCGTGAATATGTGTGAGCGTGGTGTTTATATGTATGAGCGTGGTGTTTATATGTGTGAGTGTAATGTGCATATATGTGAATGTGTGTGCACGGTGTAAGTGTGAGTGTACTGTATATATGTGTGAGTGTATGGTGTATGTTTGAGTGTTGTGTTTTCAGTTATCTTGTGCAGTGTGTGTATGTGTGTGTGTATATATAGATATTTCACTGTTGAGTCATACTGGGAAAATATTTTGTAAAATACTTGAGGAAAGATTACGAACTACTATAGAACCCCAGCTAAGCGAAACACAACTTGTATTTAGGAAAAACAGGATGCACAGATGCCATTTTTGCTCTTGGACAACTTATAGAAAAATCAATCGAATTCATTGAAACATTCTACTTAGCCTTTGTTGAAAAAGACAAGGCATTTGATAGAGTAGATAGAAACAAGCTGTGGGAAATCTTAAACAATATGGAGTGAGTACACATCTAACAAACCTGTGTAGAAGCTTATATAACAACAGTGAATGCATAGTGAGAGCAACTGGAGGACACTAAGAACCCTTCTCCATAAGATCTGGATACGACAAGGTTGTGTCCTGTTCCCTCTCTTGTTCATAACATATATAGACAACATATGCAAAGAAACCAGCCAAGCAGAGACAGCAAGAATACCGCATCACGAGAACACAGAAGAAGAACCATCTACAAATCTGATCATTAGAGAACTCCTGTTTGCGGACGACCAGGCACTAATAGCAAAATCAGAAGCTGAATTACAAGATCACATGAACAGTCTAAACGAAATGTGTAGGGAACATAACATAAAAATTTGCACAAGCAAAACAGAGGTAATGACTATAACTAAAGAAGAAAAAATACCATCAATTCACCTAAACGAACATCCCTTGAAACAAAGTAAAGAGTTTCAAGTTCCTAGGAAGTATAATATCATCAAATGGCAAATCAGAAGACGAGATCGAAAATAGATGCAATAAAGCAAACCAACTCATTGGACAAATGACACCAATACTAAAGAACACACATGTATCAATAACTACTAAGAAAGCACTTTACAACACTTCCTACCAACTCTATGCTATCAATGCCAAACCTGGACAATGACAGAAAAAGAGAAAAGAAAGATCACAACAACAGAAATGAGGTAGATTCCTGAGAAGAATACTCAATGTATCAAGAAGAGATAAGATCAGGACTAAAGTGGGGGTTATAGCTGCACTAGATTTTATTAGAAGGCAGCAAGTCAAATGGTTTGGCCATGCAAGTAGGTTGCCATTCAACAGCATATCACAACAAGCAATGATATACAGACCAGATGGAAACAAAGGAAGAGGCAGATCACGTCAACAGAGCCATGGGAATATCGATACATGAAGCCCATAATCGGGCACTCTCACGATGTTTATACTTCACCTCGACACCGCAAGGTACAAGAAGAACATGATGAGATGAGATTATATATATATATATGTGTGTGTGTGTGTGTGCGCGCGTGTGTGTAGATTGTGTAGATGCATATACACATGCACACATTGGCATGTATACACGGCCTAATGTATGATTCTAAACTCATACTTAAAGGGTTCTACTTTCCCCACCAACCCACAGAAAAACTAATCTCTTAACGACCATATCACCGAGCCTATTAATATAATTAAATTGCATTAATACCTACAACGAGCACGACTCTCTCTCTCTCTCTCTCTCTCTCTCTCTCTCTCTCTCTCTCTCTCTCTCTCTCTCTCAGGTCACATATATACTATATAATACGTACATGCACACAACTCTCAGATAGGTAGGTTACTGACATTAGCATCCTGACTAGCACATACATACCGCTGGCTGTGCAATCTTTCTAATTATGTTTGTTTAGGGGAGGCCGGACTATTATTTCCCCCGGGAGCTGTCACCCAACTAGCTGGGTTAATATCATTAATGTTGCATGAGATTCGGCCATATGGAAGGCTGGTCCGCTGAGCAAGAAACCACTAATACTGAATGATGTGCGGCAGTCACAAATTGATGAGCGCTGGGACAGGAAGGATGTCAGTGCGTTGTCGTCTAAGTGAACAGGGTGCCCTGGGCACATGTCTGTGCCAAGTGAGATAGAATTTCATGTGCCGATAGTTTCTCAAACTTTACAAATAGCACAAGTACGTGCGATCAATAGTCAAGACTCCCTAAAAATTCGTGTTCTTACAAGAGTGTGTGTGTAAGACCACGTATTGACCTTGTTTCTGAGGTTTTAAGATAGTGTATAGACACTTTAAACAACAAGGATATACTCTACATTCAAATTTTAAATTCCACATATATACAGTTTTTAAGTTTTAAATAGAATGTATAGAATGTTTTTAAGTCTTAAAGATCACTTACAGTTTTAAATTTTCACGGATATACTTTAAAAAAAAAAACAACAACCAATTTTAAGACCTTTATAGATTGTTTTTAAGTTTAAAAGACCTCGTATAGACACTCTTTTCAGTTTTAAAGATGAACAACAACAAAAACTAATGAGACTAGTTTAGTTGTCTTGGGAAGTAAAAGCGACAGGCGTGATACAGACCACACCACTTACCTAGTGCCGATCGCTCTACAAACCTATGGGTCTACCATCATATTCACAAGCGCCTTAAGACGCGCGACTGACCATTCCCCCATCAGGCCACGATAGCGTGGTAACACGACCCTTTAGCTTTCCTATAACATATGGGGGTTGTTCACTCATAAAGGATAGTCACCTTTGTTCTTTATAACGCTCGGAGATGTTTGCAAAACACACGATGGTGTATGTCTAAACACACAGAAACCTAAACTGTCAAGCATTGTTTGGTTAGTTGATGAATCATCTAAAAGGTTGGGTTGTCACCCTGGTGCACTCGCGTTGAGCTCGTTTGAGATCAGAAACTGCTTGCATATATCAGTGTGAAGTTGGTGTAGACCATATATCAGAGTGAAGTTGGTGTAGACCATATATCAGTGTGAAGTTGGTGTAGACCATATATCAGTGTGAAGTTGGTGTAGACCATATATCAGTGTGAAGTTGGTGTAGACCATATATCAGTGTGAAGTTGGCGTAGACCATATATCAGTGTGAAGTTGGTGTAGACCATATTTAAGTGTGAAGTTGGCATAGACCAAAGTACACTCTCCGCTTTGTTGTAGTGCTCTTCTTCTTTCTTAAAATATAAACAATCAGCAGACAAGTAAGGAATTACGTGGAAGTTGAGGAAATTTGGTTTTTACAGGAAATGTGGCTTATAGAAGAAATGATGAGACTACAACAGACGGATAGAAGAAGCAATGACAATATCTTGAAAGATTGTTCACTCACTGAGAGAACTGGTTGCTCACATCAGAAGAAGACAGTACATACACTTCGGTCTAGCCTTGTAAAAGGGAAAGCTGGAGTATGTCGTTATAACGGGAAAGTTTGATGGGAGAAGAGGCAAGGGAAGACGAAGAGAGAAGTTTTTGGACAGTTTGACATCACGACATGGAGGAACCCCGATATCAGAAAAGACTGGGTAGAGCAAGAGACAGCAGGCTGTGGACAGATACGATCACCAATGCCACATGTGGATATAAGAAGAAGACTCCCAGACAATTATTAGTATATGTCCTTCATACCCGTATAGTTATTCCTTAAAATACCCGGCTGTTGAGGACGCTGGTTACACAATTACACGGTGTCTAATTATAAGAGTGCCATGTACAAAGTTTCTGTAATATTCATGTTTGCGTCCAAGTTAAACATCTCTCCGCCAGAGATACATTCTCAAGCGGAAGGTTCTAGAAACGCAAACTTGTCACAAAGTATGAGCCTAATGTAATTTTACGGTGGAGTGCTAACCTGAAGAGCATGAACAAACAATTGTGTGTTGCGTTTGGAAATGTCCTCGCGGTTTGGAGAGTAGGGCTTTTTCACTTCACTAACAACACAACATCATCATCCGTACATTAATAATTCTGAGGTGGCAAGCTCTTGAACGAATACGAATTATTGGCAGCTTTTTATTTGACATGAAAACTCGTCCGTCACTTTCAAAATAACCGAAGTGGAATTTCCCATTTTCAGCTGACGATGGTATTGTCCGTTTTTTGTTTATTTTCGAGTAACATTCTTATATTTTATTTCGTTTTCCCCTCGGTTTCCCAAAAGAAAACACCTTCGTGGCCTTTTGTTTGAGATATTAAATCCAGAATACATTATCGTGAATGGCAAAATGTATGTGTAGTACTATAAACTCGACCTTGGAACAAGGGGGCTTTCAATGAACATTCTGTAGTTACAATTTAAATGAAAACCGAATTAATACACACAGTTCCTGATTTACTTAAATCCAACTTCAGCAGATATGTACTGAGTAGAACACATGCGACATCATGCAATACTACGCTTAGGTAAAATATGTAAAATAATGCATGTTATGGGAAAATGAATTAATAGTGTGAATTCCTGCAACTACATTTTTTACAGTCCTCTGTTCCGTGCGATGTACTTATTTCCGTCAAATACTTAATACATATCTAGGCTGATCTCTGAAGAATAGCTTTCAACAAGCGACATTGATACGATGAGACGACTTAAACACCAATCTTCCGGCCAAGTAATCTGATGGTAATCCATGATTCAAATATCTAATGTTTATTATCTCTTGGAGTGTTTATCTTTTTTTTGTTTCATAAACTGTTTAATGTAGGCAGATAGGGAAAATGCAACTTTGGTGGTGGAATAGTTCACTTAGGCAATCGGTAACTGTCTAAATATTTCAAATGTTACCGTGCTCAATAAAAGAGAACTGATTTCGCAACCACAAAACTATAGCATGGGTAAGTATTCACATTAAAGGACCTCTTTTCATGACGTGCATATTGGGTATATCCCCCCCCCCCCCCCCGCACCCGGCTTAGATGGCAACTGGAACAAATGACCGCCGGTCTGGCAGGCCAGCGTGCTAGCCGATGCGCTAACGTGGGTCCCGCGAGACTGAGTATCAGAATAAAATTACGTAGCTGTATTCACCAACAACATACATGCATCTATCTGTTGTCAGGCAACCATGTGTCGCATAGATGCCTGATAACTGTAGCACAGTGGGACGGGTGGTTTCTGTACGCTCTGCTGCGCCTAGACCGTGACTGTCCCCGGTCTATTTGTGCCCCTCATTCTGTGGAATTGTCTGGCTAGGTCTACCCTGTCGGTAGCAACAATGGCGCCGGCATGGTTTACATATTAGGTGACAGCTAATACAGGTGAACTACGCATTGTAAAATATCATTATATATGTCCCTATAATATTCAGCCTTTGAATTGGTATAATGGTTAGGACGTTACGATGACAATGGCATAAAAGTGGTAGAGTGATTTTGTGTGTCAGCTCTCGACGTTCGCTATGGGAGGAGAAACTGGCCACCTATTCATCCAAGCACTCCGGTCCACAAAATCTTATATGGTCTAAACACTTCACATACCCACACAAGATTCCTGTTGCAGACGTTTTTAAAACCTACTTTAGTGTTAATTGACAAAACCAGAAATAAGACAAGAACAACCGAACCCTGATAATGACTGGTATTCTAGTGTGGCTGGTATTACAGTGTGACAATTTTGTGATGTCAATTTCTTAAGTTTCTTTGATTTACCACGTTGTATTCGACTTAGAGTTGAGTGTCCGTCTCTTTGATCTACCAAGTCCTATCTGTAAACTGTGACAATTTTCGTGGCCGTCTAAAGTCTCTTGGTCTACCAAGGTGCCTCTGTATGCTGTGACAATCTCGTGCCCTTTGTTTTCATGAGTTACTTTGGTCTACCAAGTTTTATCTGTCGTTGCGTTGCTAGTTACATTACATAAGAAGTCGCAAAGACAATGACTGATATACCACTGTTCAATAAATATGACCGGCTCCGTGGCCGAGGTGTTAGCAGCTTTCTCCGCTAACTCCGAATACTCTCGTCACGTGACGCGACGAGAATTAGCAGTGGTTCGAATCGCAAAAGTGACTTATGAGAGTATGGAGCCGGTCGCTCAGAAAGTCGTGGCGTGCTGATGAGCGTAATCTAGCCTAGGAATCAACATACAGCTGAAAGATGCTGGTGTTGACCGCAATATCCTGAAACAGGATGGAAACGCGAAAAAAAAAAAAAAAAATAAATATGAATCTGCAAATCATTTGTCTGTTTCACGTGTGGTGCTACCGATCAGCAACCACCCCCTCCTCTCACCCACCAAACACAGAAGAGTGGCTAATGGAAACGGGTGTCAAAAGCAGCGAATGCCATAAAACAAGATATTTTATTGCAGGGGAAAAAAAAAAGAAGATCTAATTATTCAACGCAGTAACAGAGTACAATGTAAAGAAATAAGATCTTTCATTTTCTCCATTCTCACTTTTTCCTCCATTGCCAGGAAACAGAGTGAATGTGTGTTTGGGGAAATGAAGAATAAAGAGACATGCGCAGCAAATCAATATATAGAGGGGATATCTGTTTACGTCAATATTTTGTCTCCTGCCCACAAAATTGATCATGGCGGTAAAAGAAACATAACGCAATCCGCGGAAGGATCTGTCATAGAAGCGTTGTTTACTTCTCATTAAATCCTGAATATTCCTATGCGCGCTTGTATGTTATTGTCCAAAACTACCTGTTTGTCATACAGGGGGAGTATAAGGAATGCCACTTAGGCTTAACTGGTATCGGAACCCGTAATTTAACTTAGGTATGCCGTAGAAATTGCAAGCCTGCGGCAAGGAACTTAAGTGTTGCACTGACTTTTGTGGTAATTACACTGGCGTCTTCTGTCTGCAGATACTTGATCCTGTCCCCCAAAATGACGCCTTCAAACTCAAAGGTGAAAAGTACAGGAAATGAAAAGCAAACAAGGGCCAAAGCGGTACGGCTTATAGGGTGTAATCCCCCACAAGCATTTTGCCAATATGGGCCGGTAACCGAAGCTTATAAAGTTCGGTGAAGATGTGCTTATATGACCGTATACTTCGGCTGCAAGAATACAAACTTGTTTTAAGCTTAAGTCTTGTATACAGGCAGTCTTCTAACGAACAAAGACGAAATATACAGATGAAAAGTGAAAGGGGTTAGTTTTGCGGTCGTACGGTTTTTTGTTTTTTTTTTAAGACAGGGGTTGGGGTGGGAAAGGAGGCACACATACTAGTTAAAAGAAGTTAAAAAAAAACTAGGCTATTTTATTGAGGTCTACTAACGAAAATTCTGGAGGAGAAATGAGGATAAAGAAGACACAGCACACTGACAAGCACGAACGTGTTATTTGTGTATGTGTGCCGAAAAGGGAGGAGGTGCACTGTTGTACATATATATATATATACTGAGATAATAGAATTGCTATGGACAGTAGTTGACTGGTGTCACATGACCGTGTTTTTGACCGACTGTAACGTGATAGTGGATGGTGGTGGAGACTCACTCAGCTTGGCGATTTACTATCACATTTATACAAGTTAACATCTGTAGACAACGCAGTAATAACTCGAAGTGTAGCAGACCAATGTTACAGTCATAACAGATATTGGACGCTCCAAAAAACCAGGACTTATCGTCAAACATAAACACGAAATTATTGACCCATAGCATGGAAGACAACAATCTGTATTCCTCTTGTAAAGAAAGAGACATTAAAACTGTGTACCAACTTTTATACTACGGCACTCATAGTTTTGTTAGCAATCCTCAAGCGAGAGTACAGCAAGCTAGAATATACGTAAATTATCAGCAGTACAGACAAGTTTTGAGACAGGACAGAGTAACCAGGGACCATATATTCAACATGCGAACCATCTTCGATGAATGTAAGGAGTACACAACAACAGACGCAATTTAATCATTATATCACGAACAACAAGCAGATATCAGAGTGGCTGGTGATACATCAAACTGGTTTGGGGTACAACCGACAGGGCTGCATTGGATCCCCATACCTATTGAATATCTATGCAGAAAATGTAATGAGAAACGTCAAGAAATGACTGCAAGGGACCACAGTGGCTATGGACATCGGATACATCTTTGGATGTTTCAGTAATGGGTTAGGGGACATCGGATACATCTTTGGATGTTTCAGTAATGGGTTAGGGGACATCGGATACATCTTTGGATGTTTCAGTAATGGGTTAGGGGACATCGGATACATCTTTGGATGTTTCAGTAATGGGTTAGGGGACATCGGATACATCTGTGGATGTTTCAGTAATGGGTTAGGTATTTATCCACCGTGGCTCCTGTGCCACCAAGTACACCACTAATTACTTTTGCGTTAGCTCGCTTTGAGCTCGAGCGTATTACACGCGTGCTCCTATTAGTGAGTGCACTGGACTGATGTTTCCTGAGAGTTAGCTTTCCGTATTACGGTTCGCCATTAGGCTAGCCCTCTCTGACTTCTGAGGTACTTGTAATTTACGTTCCCAAATTAAGGATGAGAGGTCACAGTTTCAGTCCAACTTACCGGTTTAAGAAATGAATACACTACATAGCGGTCACCATATAAAATTCGAACGCGAATGTGTTAAACCCCTCGGCAACGCCTTCCTCACATCACCAATATAACGTGTGATGATATGTGGGTGTCATGGACTTAACATTAAATACGTTAGCAACGAACGCAGAAGAAAGACAAGAAATACGTTAGCAAAGCCACGTTCAACAGTCCCTTGGGTGGCCTCTATGTCTGACACATACGATAGAGGCATGTTTTATTGTCTCGAACTGATCATCAAAAGGTTCGTGTCTCCAAGCCCTGAGCACGTCGCTGTTTTACATTCTCCATCAAAACTGTTTTTGATCCTTGTCAAAGTTAGTGTCAGCAGTTTCATCTGCTGCATTTCCCCTGGCGGTGTCAGGGTTGGGATTTAAATAATATGTTCAACCTGCAAACCAGTTAATTAAAGTAATAGTGTACATGTGCTTTCCTTTAGCAAAAACTACACACTTGTATGACATAGATAAACGCAATTTTCTTTTACATTTGCTGTTAGAAATGGGATTACAGATGCATTTTCAGATTAATTATTAAGCTGGTCACGTGCGCATCATCATCATCATCATCATGTGCCGTGGCAACTGGAGTTCATGTCTGTCTACAAATATCGGTCTTAGTGCGTATAGAGGCAATTTCACTGACTATTACCGATTATAAAAGCTCAAGTTGTAAATGAAGAAGCTTGAACCAAATGACAACTGTAGTTGGATTTACTCATTAAGATCAAGCTTAGATATTTTGGGGACAAGACAAAACGCACGGCTACATTCGTGCAGTGAAATTTTGATGGTAAAATGTGCCAGAGGAATATTGATTCGAGTGGGATTAATTATAAGATTAGAAGGTGTACAAGAAACGTGCTTGTCTGTACTCATCAATGATTAGCTACGATGTATAAGCAAGCGCGTCGTATTTGATGTGATTGCTGTCTGTCTCATGAATGACTGTGATTAACGGTCATTAACCGTTGTTTTTGATTGGCTGTGATTAACCGTTATTTCTTATGGTTGGTTATAATTAACAGTTACGCCATGTGGCTGCAGTTCGACAGTTACATCATATAAATGGCTAATTCATACATATTTATGTCATCACACGTTTGAATATAACCTGCTGCGAAACAAACATTACCATAGGCACACATAAACATTACCATAGACAAATTTATTTCCAATAATGTATCAATCTGATGCTACTAGAGGTGACAGTATAGTAGTTCTTTGTTAGTATATGCGTGCCTCTTGCTTCTAGCAATAATTAATCTCATGGTAGAGAGACGATGGGGATATTAACATTCCTCCCTAGGATGGGTGACGATTTGTTTCCACTAAAATTATATCATATTCAATGAGGCCCACTGCGGAGAAAATGTTCCAGATGGAATATTGCTCCCTTGGTCATTAGGCCAGAGTGGGCTTAGCGAATTACACTATTTGCCACACAGCGTCAATCTCCCTTGTAATTTTTAAATTAACAATTTATGTAATCAACATACTAAGATTACAGAATGATAACAATACTCACCGCTAAATTACAGCATACAGGAAATTTGTTAACCTTAAAGAAGTTTCAAGCGATGAATAACAAGCTCTTTTCCAAATGTTAAACACGTGCACATGAAGATGTCTGAATCTCCGTCCCGTCTCTTCTTCCATGAACCACGCCTTCAATCACTGTTCTTTCAAAACCTCTACCCCGTTCAATATCGCCAAAATATTTCAGTTTTCAAGACATAAATAGTGTTGTTTATGAGCGAGTTTTCGTCGATATACAAATCGTGTAGAGTGTCTGGTTTTTTCTTTTTAATCTTAGTGAGTTAATCGCAGTTCTAACTTCACGGCAAAGAGTCGCCCCATTATGCTTCGTTCATGTGCCAGTGAATAAATATCACACAAAATTCTCCTCACTGCCCCTTGTGAAAAGTGGAACAGACAGCAGTCTCGACAAACCACCAGCCCACACAGGTATACCATGCATAGTGCCGCTGCCAGAATGCCAACACAAAAGCTTGCCACGAAAAATACAGTTCATCGTCGATGGAAGTGGCAAGTTATTAGAAAACCAGCAACCACACATTACTGCATAAGGCAACCCAGTTAGTTCAGCGATCGGCCGGTCGCCATTTTTCTGAACATGCAGTTCACACTACACACGAAATTCACAGCTCACAATCTCTCTCCACGCACTCAACTCAGTAGCAGGGCGACGAAACCATGCACTACTAGTCCAATATAAGGAAAACGCGTAAGGAAACCGATAGCCACAAGCATAAACACTGCAGAGGCCTTAACAGCTCAACGGCTTGTCCTCTATGTTGGGGACCGGAAGTCTTTCATTATCTTAGTCCATGTCACGTAACAATTAAGTTTACAAGCCTGGATTTTCTCCTTACGTGATTAAGAAATGTTCCAAGACCCATACACATGTTCTCAAAACTGTTTACTTTAATTTGTTTATTAGTGTTGTGCCTTGCGTTCTTAACATTGTTTGACCTCTGCATTGCTACGGCTAGTCTACGTTTGACGTTTCTTTTGCCAACGTGCCGAGTGTGGTTGATTATGGAGTCTAGTTGTTGGAAGTCTGTGACATTTTCAATTACTTCATTCTTAATTGCGAATTTTAGATGGCATATCGTTTTACCTTTAGCTTATAACGATTATTTATCCTACTCTTCTAGTGTATTCCGAGTGAGTTATCTCTGGGATATACATGCTCTTCTCATGTAACAACGCATAGCCTGTGGTAACATTTTGTTTTATTTTTACAGTCTGCTCTAATATTCAGATGCTGTGAATTATTCATGAGCTGTCTAGTTCATCAGGGTTCTAGTTTTTGTCTCTGACTCCCCAATTCTACAGTTGTTTCGTTAATGGCTGATGGATTATTGTTGGATATCCCATGCAGCTCGTGAGTTATTCCACCATCAGTGATGCTATAGTCGAATTATCACCTGCATCTCAGATTTAGTCCTAACATATGAGATGCTTACTCCATCTAATCTAGCGTGACTTCTAATGTGATACTGGTCGTTGATGTTAAAGGCATGAAAGTAATGACACACTGTCCGGGACAAATTGTATGAGAAACGAAGTAACCAACAGACCACAATAACACAACATACATATACTATAAAATGTTCCAAGAGGCAAATATTGCACAATTTCATTGAGAATGCTTCAACAGACAAATATAACACGCACACATAGACAGGACAGCAGAAAAGAACGAAATTCTGAAACAGAAAGCCATAGCCAGCAACATAATGAAGTCAGAGTATTAGACTAATTGTGGGGACTGAATACTTCAATAACACAATCACGAATCTCACAATACGGCAAGCTGAGATGGCGATCAAGAGAATGAGAATGGGAGCACTAGGGAAACTAATTATTCGAAATAGTCTATTGAAAGCGACGCCACACCATTTTTGGGGTGTCTAGTTGGCCGTGTATCCACGTACAATTGTTCCTTCAGCGACCAGCTGTAGTTACTTTGAAGGCAGAATGTTCGAATTTCATTACAGCCACACTATACCTTTTGATGTTTATATTGCATGTGTCCTCCATCTTCTACACCTTTACCCTAACTACTTCTATGAATATTAAGCAATGCCTGTGGAATGATTGCCCAACCCACAGCCTTGCAGTCATAAATGTTTGCCTGAAGCTATCTATCATATATCCGTTTCATCTGTGTCAGATATTTTATTTATCTTTGGCTCTATAAATATTGGAAAATATAGCTAATGCCATCTTGATTTCAAATCCATTAAAGGAAACTACCCAACTTCGCCTCCTAGCGATACAGGACGAGCAACGCGCAACAGTGTAACTAACGCTGATCAAGGGAGTGATGATCCACTGAACCAAGTGGACAGCTCAGTACTTGAATCGAGCTGCTCATACTTGTCCTGATGCCAGTACATTTATAAACCCAGGTCACAAAATCACACACATTAACACGGGGTTTCAGAAATACTTCCACATTATCTTCCCTGAAATAAGTTTATGAGCATGATAAGAATCTGGAATAGAGAGGTTACATGTTCAAGAACTCCTTACTAGGTTTTCGAACCGAATACACGGACTAAGACAACCTCCTGGGACCTTAGTTAGTTAGTCGATAGATCATCCTCACTGCACATCGAACAATTCAGTCCATAAGTACTCGGATCCCCTCCTCAGTAAATTCCGCAGCGTGTAGCGGCTCACGGCACCAGTTCTGTGTTGGTTTATTAATCTTCTTTGGCTTCCTGCGTAGTGTTCTTGTTTGGTCACACCTCTTTTAACTTCCTGTTCTCGCAGCCTGACCATGGTTGTAGATTCAGTCATCACTTGGTTCTCGTAAACGACTTACTTCTCGTAAAGCATTCAGAATGTCAGCCTGGTCCATGGCGTATCCGCCTTCCACAGTAGCCTTACCTGCGAGCTTGTCAGCCAGGTCATTTCCTTGTACACCCGCATGCCTGGCACAAAAATGAAACTAATCTTTGCCAGCTGAAACCGCTCGGCACCTTTCTGCGTATGAGTGGTTACCTCGCCCACCAGCAAAAATATTGGTTACGGGTTACATTTCCATTTAGCATCTTGAAGCACATATTCGAGTGTGTCTTCTGCCAGTCAACGTGTTCACTGGAGTGACGGGACCAACGTAAATCTGTAGGTGACAGTTCAGTCTGGTGAGTTCTGTTCGGTTAATTGAGTTTTCTGCTACACTTGACAATCTTATTCTTGCCTTCGAAAATGTTTGATTGTTCTACTGAGCCTCATTATGTTGCATCCTTATATGAATAACTGTTCTTTTATTCCCCGATATGCACGATTGAGCTGGTGTGCTCTGTAGCATTACACTTTTGTTGGTGTCTACTGCAAGAAATCTCTTCAGTTTCTGCAGTTTCTCGCTCGCGAAAACTTACAGAACTGGCATTGTATCATCAGTAAGAAATACAACCTACTTTTTTGGCAGTGGCTTGTGTTACTGATCATTTCTGTGGGAATGTTTAGGGTCTGCATTTCAGCAGAGTAGTTTCGACAGCATAGTCAAATTAGGTTGATTCGTTGTGATTGATTTGGGTAGACCATACAAACTCCCGACCTTTCGGTCTTAAATCTTTTAGCTGCAGATCCATCGAAATAGATTCTCTAGGATGACGTTCTTCAATCATTTAACATGCCGCAGTTTTCATTTGAAAGACATCGTTCTGTCTGTCTGTCTCATAGGGCAGGTGTTATTTTAATGTTGAAGGTTTGCCGTTGGGACTGCTAGTTATGCGGGGGTGATGTCCTATGTCTGGCAATTTGTCCCTGTACGGTATAATTAGTTCGTGGCTTAGAGGTTATGACTTTTCTCTGTAATCTCGTATACTCTCGTCGGTAACGTGATGACGGTGAGAATCAGCAGTGGTTCGAATCGCATCGGTAACTTACGGGGTATGTGAGCCGGCCGCTCAGAAAGCAATGGCAAACTACTGAGCGTAATTTTGCCAAGAAATCAACATACAGCTGAAAGATGCTGGTGTTGACAGCGATGTCCTGTAAAGGATATGAAAAAAAATGCGCAATACTACTTTTCTTCAACCGAGTACTAAGTCTCTACATCCTGTTTTCATTCGGTGTGCTTGCATCTTGTACATTTCCGCTTGGATTAAGATCTTTGTATTTAAACTGTTGAGTAAAAGTGGAATATTTTCCCCGGACTCTTTCTCCTCCCAACCTCTCCTCATTTCTAATATTGTAGTCGATAAGGTTTTTATTGGCATAAAAGAGAATTGATTACCCATCTTCATACAGTGATCTAGTATGTACCATAGCATAATGCTAAAGACTTCCACTTAAGTGATATGGGGGTACCGTCATCTTTATAAGATAACACGACCTGGACGAATTAGGATTCTGAATATGTAGCAATGATTCTATGCGGATGTATACCAACTGGAAACTTCTTGCAGAAAGAACAAATATAAGTTCAGAATGTTGAGCAGGACAAGATAAATCAACATATATAGTCATCATCATCAAGTGCCATGCCGGCTGGCGTAGGCGTTCATGGCTCTCCACAGATCTCGGTCTTTGGTGTTCTGGATCAACTCTGCTGATATTCCTCAAGTCTCAATCCGTCCAGCATCATTTCTCTTGGTCTGCCTCTGCCTCTCTTCCCCTCGATCTTTCCAGTTGTCACGATGTTCTCCAATGCCTCCCTTCTTATCACATGACCAAAGAAAGCTGTTTGTCTCTTTCCTATTGTTGTATATAGTGGTTTAGTTTCATTAGCCTCTTTCAGGCAATCGTTGTTAGTTACTCTGGCAGTCCAAGGAATTCGCAACATTCGTCTTAAAAACCACATCTCTGTTGCTTCTAAGTTCTTTCTAATTTGTTCATTTACATTCCAAGATTCGCTGCCATACAGCAAAACTGGTTCTATGTAGCATTTTAGCACTCTTTTTCTTACATTCATTGATAGCGACTTATTGCATAAGATACTCTTCATTTTCTGAAATGCGGCTTTTGCCTGCCCTATTCTGCCCTTAGGGTTCTCTACATATATAGTTATATATATTATATTTTATGATATTTATGCTCTATATATATAGTACATCTACATATACCCTATGCCAATAATAACATGGTCAAACTACAGCTGTGGTTAGAAACCACAGCACATCGAATCGTCTCATGCGTCATCTCACTAGTTCTCTCGAAGCTCCGGTTGCCTCCTTCATCGCAACCGAAGTTATCGATTGTATGTAGCAAGCTGGAGATTTTCGTTTCGGAGCGGCCCTTGTCGAATTCTCTGCTTCACTAGGTCTACATGCAACACTGGGTAGGCATTCCCCTCACTCGGTGACAGCTATTAACCCTTTGAATGCTATTTTATGTTATTAGAAAATCGAGCTGCTGCCTCGATTTTCAGATATACATCTGTCATTAGATGTGATTTCGGATTCCCAAAAGTAATTACGGCCAAATGTTGTTCCCTTGTAATCCATCAGTATCCATATTAACGGCAATTTATGTGGCAGAGGACATGTGTTGATGTAACAGTTATAAGCATGATAGTTTAAACTGCTTAACACATACTGTATGTTCGCAACTTGTTTAAAAAAGGTTATTTGCACATCCTTTACAGGACGTAGTAGTCTACTCCAGCATTTTTTGACTGTCTGTGATTTCTTGGCAAGTTTACGTTCTGTAGTTTTCCTTTGCTTTCTGAACGACCGGCACTCTGACCTAATCTACTTTGGGTTACGGCATAACTAATCCATGTCCCTATCTGGACCATGGCACTCACATTGTAAGGAAACAAGGCAAAGCGGTCTGCTTAAAATCGCCCGTAGCCGTGTTTCGAACGCGGTATGCGGGATTAGGAATTATATTTGCCACAGAGCCGGTGTGGCAACTGTAACCCGGGCAATATGATTTCTTCTAGCTGCAAGTTTATGTAACTAATGCGAAGTTAGTGGTTCAACATCCTACACCGGATTTTAACGTTGACTTCTCATTCACAAAGTAATGGACAAGTACTGAACGCGCACTGGCCTGGAAGATCAACCCGGGGTTGCCCTGCAATGGACACGCAATTAGAAACACAATAAGTAAGTAAAGTAAATGGATCAGAAAGATTGAGAATGACTGAAACCATTACAAATAAACTATACACATTCATTAATTTGTTACTGCGCAAAAATAGCAGGATTAAAATGTATGATAAATCGCCTCGGGTTCTCCTCCGGGAAACCCGAATTTGAATTCTCGGTAAGTTGTGGATTTTTTTGGGTCAGGGACAAAAAGAAAGTCCTAACCTGCACAGTTCGCGGGGACTGCACTAGCCAGGCGGCCTTAATCCCTCAGGCTCAAACCCCCTTGCCATACACTGCAAGGTACTATTGGCAGTCGATAGCAGATGACAGATGAATCACCAATGTGGAGCTCGTGGAGGGGACTAAACAAATGCCAGTGAATCAACAAGCGAAGAAAAGACGCTAGCTGGCTCGTGGATACGTACACGAGAAAACCTGAGACCAGCGTGACTAAATGGCCTCTGTCTGGAATCAACTCGAAAAAAAAAAGAGGAAGATCTAAAAATACATTGGCAAGAGAGGTAGATATAGACAATGAGTGTTATGGAGAGGCCATGGGTGGAGCTGCATGGGGCAGCTAAGGACAGGACGGCTTGGGATGACTGGGTTGGGGGAACTATGCTCCACTGGGGGTACAGGGAGAAAAAAGAAGTCAAGGACTTGTTCATACCTCGAGGAGTACTGGGTATATGGTGCTAGCCCCATATTGTAGATTAGACCAATCGGCACATTTACTTCCCATGTAATTTCTTGGTACCCATTCTTAGCTGGTTCAACAGTCCCAGGTTTGCCAATCCCTCTCCCCAAGTCAATTTAAATCCCCAAAAAAAAATCTGCCTGTTTGAGGATTCGAACACATGACAACTGATATGGCAGGTAAGGGTGCTATTCACTGCCTTACTGCGACTCTCATCTATAGTTATAATCAATATGAAATCGTAGCTAGATGTATATCAATGTCGTATGTCGATCATTCTGTACATAGAGTGCACTGATAAGGACAAGAGTTAAGTGACCATCCCATAACGTGTATAGTAGATTTGTGTAACGATGGAACACACTCAATGTGGATTATTTAGAGGACAGTTCTATTCTCTTCGCTAGAATCTCTCTCTCTCTCTCTCTCTCTCTCTCTCTCTCTCTCTCTCTCTCTCTCTCTCTCTCTCTCTCTCTCTCACACCACACACACACACACACACACACACACAAACAAGAAGATCGTAAAACTCAACAAGTGAAGACATTATATCTGCTCGACTCTGTGTGTGTGTGTGCGCGCGCGCGCGCGCGCTTGAACAAGAGGAATATGACTTCGGAAACCTAGCAAACATTTACTCTATTTCCCGTTATTGAATAAGCAAGAATGTTCATATACAAACACGAACGAAGTATCTAAAATGATCGGTCAAACTACTAGACACACTGGAGCAAAGCAGACGTGACGACGGGGGAAAATAATTACGGTTTCTAGTCCAATCATATGTTCCCGGTAATCAATAATGCAATTTCCGGAGCAGATTCAATCTCCCATATTTTCCTTCTTTAAACAGAATTATATCTGCAAATTTCTAGAGATTTGTAAAGCCTTCAATTTAGTGCACCCTCAAACCTCGACCCTGCGTCGTTAGTAGATTTTTTTGGCAATCAATTGTTGCTCTGTCATAAAAAGTATGCTGTTAGCTAAGCCAAGAATATGTCAAACTGTTGCTTCGAGAACTTTAGAAACGTTTGGGATTAATATACGAGATTCCTGTTTAATTAAGAGAAGTTGGTGGATGGTCGTTGGAGGGGACCTGTGATTGTTCCGCTGTGATAGTTAGGTAATCCTTCTATTACAGTTGTGAACATTTAGTGATTGTTCGATAATGCTTGAGAACGATCAGTGTTTCTTCTGATTTATTTGTGAAAATTCAGTGGATTTGTTTTTCTTCTGAATTATTTGTAAAAATTCAGCGATTGTACTGGTATATTTGTGAAACCTTAGAAATTGTACTGTTAAATTTGTGAAAACTTAGCGATAGCACTGTTGTATTTGTGAAAACTAGTGATTGCGGTTATATTTATGAAAACTCAGTGGCTATAATTATTATATATGTCAAAGCTCGTAACATGTTCCATTAAATGTGCAAAGGTACATTTTGGGAGTGAAGTTGAAATATACTAAATGTTAGGACTGTCCACTTGCTGAAGCTCTCTAAATGAGTTAAAGATGAGTGCTAGGAGGTTTTCTGAAGTGAGTGGAAGATGAGTGCTAGGATGCTCTCTGAAGTGAGTGAAAGATGAGTGCTAGGATGCTCTCTAAAGTGAGTGAAAGATGAGTGCTAGGATGCTCTCTGAAGTGAGTGAAAGATGAGTGCAAGGATGCTCTCTGAAGTGAGTGAAAGATGAGTGATAGGATGCTCTCTGAAGTGAGTGAAAGATGAGTGCTATGAGGTTTTCTGAAGTGAGTGAAAGATGAGTGCTAGGATGCTCTCTGAAGTGAGTGAAAGATGAATGCATGAGTGCTAAAAAGAACCGAAAGTAAGACGGGAGAGCTTGAGTGCTCAACAAGCGAGAGACCATTAGTAAATAACATTCGCTGGTACATTCATGAATTCTCTCTCTTTCTCTCTCTATATATATGTATATAATATCAAACACATACACACATATATATACACCCCACATATACAAATATTATCAGTCCATCAATACATCCGCCCTCCCATGAGGCTATCTACCTACCTACCTTTGTTTACTGTTTTTCTAATCTATCTAATCTACCCATCTATCTAATCCAATCATCCACCAATCTTTCTAATCCAATCATCCATTCGTCCAAATCCATCCATCCATTTACCCTTCCATCCATCTATCAGTCTACCTATATCACACGTAACCTGAAGCACATATTTTCACTGACGCGTTTGTCCAACCAAAAGTCAGAGTCTTGAGAAGAAAACACAAATGTTCGTGAAACGTAGCTAATCGTAGATGATTAAAAGCAGGACTTAACTTAGATTAAGAAGCAAGTGAACTGCTACTACAAGATGCAAGTTTTGTGAGTAACCCCGTTAGACAACTTCCAATCAACTGAAATCATATTTTGGGTGTTTAGACTAGAGTCCCCTAGCCAGAAAACTCAGCCAATGAATAGGAAAGTCCATTAAGTTAGTCACTATCAACGGCAGCCAAAACACTCAGCTTTTGTCCCGAGCTGAAGTATGTACACTCGAGTCCGAATCCCTCACTATACTTAGGGAAAATAAATCTCGCTTTAAGGAAAATAAGTCACGTATTCCCATTTCATCTGATGCCTTCTGAAACTGAATTAAATCAATTTTCTGATCACTTGTCTGCGTTTAATGTATACATCACTCAACATTTCACATTTATGTATGATGTAGATATTAATGCAGTTATTTAAAGTGCATTACAATAATTCACATTTGATGAGAAATATAGCGTGATTTGCTATAGCTATGCTACTTTATCCAATCAGTTTGCTTGCTCGAAAATAGAATTGTGGTGTATGTACTGTAATGCTTCACTCAACATGGTTCCTGATAGAAAAGGCATAAAACTGTCACTTAATTCAATGAAATCTACTAAAAGAGGCAAAGAGTCATGGTAGTGTAGTGGTCTGCCGTTTGGCCTGGTGGTCACGTGCTCGGATCCAAACTGCAGGGGGGAACAACTAAAAGAAGTATCAGGAAATTACTTTGGGAGTCATGAAATTGTCAAAACTGTCATTTACTGCCTATAGTACCTTGCGGGAGTAAAGGATAAATATTCTGCAAAGTGAAGGAAAATATTCTGCAATGTAAAGGGAAATATTCTGTAAAGTAAAGTAAAGGGAAATATTCTGTAAAGTAAAGAGAAATATTCTGTAAAGTAAAGGGAAATATTCTGTAAAGTAAAGGGAAATATTCTGTAAAGTAAAGGGAAATATTCTGTAAAGTAAAGGGAAATATTCTGTAAAGTAAAGGGAAATATTCTGTAAAGTAAAGGGAAATATTCTGTAAAGTAAAGGGAAATATTCTGTAAAGTAAAGGCGGCCGGTGTGATATTGATCACATGACACTTGAGTGCCAATTGATCTATAACAAATCTGAGACTAGCTCCATATACCCAGTACACCTGGAGGCATAGAAAATGCCCTTTACGTCACTATTTATCTACATCAAAATCTACCTAGAAGTGCCCGTCTCCCTACATAAATGCCCTTTACGTCACTATTTATCTACATCAAAATCTACCTAGAAGTGCCCGTCTCCCTACATAAATGCCCTTTACGTCACTATTTATCTACATCAAAATCTACCTAGAAGTGCCCGTCTCCCTACATAAATGCCCTTCACGTTACTATTTATCCACATCAAAATCTACCTAGAAGTGCCCGTCTCCCTACATAAATGCCCTTCACGTTACTATTTATCCACATGAAAATCTACCTAGAAGTGCCCGTCTCCCTACATAAATGCCCTTTACGTCACTATTTATCTACATCAAAATCTACCTAGAAGTGCCCGTCTCCCTACATAAATGCCATTTACGTCACTATTTATCCACATCAAAATCTACCTAGAAGTGCCCGTCTCCCTACATAAATGCCCTTTACGTCACTATTTATCTACATCAAAATCTACCTAGAAGTGCCCGTCTCCCTACATAAATGCCCTTTACGTCACTATTTATCTACATCAAAATCTACCTAGAAGTGCCCGTCTCCCTACATAAATGCCCTTTACGTCACTATTTATCTACATCAAAATCTACCTAAAAGTGCCCGTCTCCCTACATAAATGCCCTTCACGTTACTATTTATCCACATCAAAATCTACCTAGAAGTGCCCGTCTCCCTACATAAATGCCCTTCACGTTACTATTTATCCACATCAAAATCTACCTAGAAGTGCCCGTCTCCCTACATAAATGCCCTTTACGTCACTAATTATCTACATCAAAATCTACCTAGAAGTGCCCGTCTCCCTACATAAATGCCCTTTACGTCACTATTTATCCACATCAAAATCTACCTAGAAGTGCCCGTCTCCCTACATAAATGCCCTTTACGTCACTATTTATCTACATCAAAATCTACCTAGAAGTGCCCGTCTCCCTACATAAATGCCCTTTACGTCACTATTTATCTACATCAAAATCTACCTAGAAGTGCCCGTCTCCCTAAATAAATGCCCTTCACGTTACTATTTATCCACATCAAAATCTACCTAGAAGTGCCCGTCTCCCTACATAAATGCCCTTTACGTCACTATTTATCTACATGAAAATCTACCTAGAAGTGCCCGTCTCCCTACATAAATGCCCTTTACGTCACTATTTATCCACATGAAAATCTACCTAGAAGTGCCCGTCTCCCTACATAAATGCCCTTTACGTCACTATTTATCTACATCAAAATCTACCTAGAAGTGCCCGTCTCCCTACATAAATGCCCTTTACGTCACTATTTATCTACATCAAAATCTACCTAGAAGTGCCCGTCTCCCTACACCGAAATCTACCCAACAAAGTTCTTGCACAAAGATAGACTGAACATGTCAGTTCTCTTGCGACAATACCTCCTTGTACGCATGACTTTCTGTAACATACCCTGACTAAACACCTTGAAAGAAAACTTGCCCAAACGTTTCCCCGGCACATCTTTTCTAAAAAAAAATATGTAAGAAAAATTACCCAAACTTCCTCTTGAAACAAAACATACTTAAGCACAGCTTCCTGAAACAAATCCTTCCTAAATATCTGGCAAGAAAACTTGCCCGAGAATGTTCATGAAATAAACTTAAAAGATGTTGCAAGAAAATTTGCTTAACTATCTTCCTAAAACAAAATATATTAATTTCCCCCCCCCCCCCCCCAAAAAAAAAAAAAAATAATTGCCCTGTCATATTTCATAATTCTAATTAAAGTAGGTCAATCGAACTAAAGTAGCCTTTGAAATACTGATACTAGAGTAAGCGTCTGTAAACTAGATGTGCATTTATATATGCCCTGTCAACGAACAGTTACCGCATATGAAAAAAACATGTCTTTAATATATAGCAAGACAATTCGTGTACTGTTTATTCCATTCTATCAGTAAAAGATAGTTAACTCATGTAAAATAGATTAAAATACACCAACTTACCTCGAACTTAATCACACATTAACTACGACAGCAGTAACATTTTGCAGACACGTATGATTCTATTAGCTGGTCCTGTGAGATCGCGTCTAATGACCAGACTGGTAAAGCGACTAGTCAAAGCTTCCCCATTCTTGCAGATATTCAGATTCTAATCATGGTCCGTGCCAGTTATTCTCCCAAAACTCTTCCACTTGGCCACCTCCCTTCCCTGAGCTAATCTAATAGTTAATGAAGATTGATTCAGACCTATTCACCGTCCGTCTTTTCTCTTCCAAGGTGCTGAACCCGTGATTAATGGATGACTCTTTAGAAGTACCACATGATCAGTTCCCCGAAATCAAACAGTAACTCTAGCGATTTCACTACTTTTACCGTTGTCCTTTAAGAGTTTTCCCCCCTTACACGACCCAAACCAACATACATATATTTCAACTATCAACGTATTTTAGCTGTTATTTAACTATCTACTGAACGAACATTGCCTAGTGAATCACAAACAGCCAATGAATGTGGGGGTTGATTGTACCGTCCAGTAAAGGACATGCTACTAAATTTATTTAACTGTATTTTTACCCTTCGTTGGTACAAACCGGGATGATTGGTCGAGGCAAGAGCATTAATAATGAATGTAATTAGGACGCGATGGAAGTGCTCCTGAATGTAAAATTACTTTGATAAGCAGAAAGAAACAGAATATACGGGAAAGGAGGAATGAATAGACTTGATTAGCTTGGTATTACAAGTAAAAGTAATCCCAGAGATTACACGTAAAAGTAATCCCGGAGAAAGCGTTACTGTTAGTGTGAACAGTAGGGGTATCTATTGTTACATTATTATAGATGATGTTAGTGTAAGTGCCTCGCAGCCTTCTCCTTCCATCAGTCACAGAAAGTCAGGTATATATGTTGTGTTAAGCGGATACGTTATCGAAGTTGATAGGGAACTGAGCTGATAAGGTCATGAGCGCGGTCGGAGCTTTATCCTGTTCGACGCCTGTGCAAGAGGAAATTATAGCTAATGCCATCTTGATTTCAAATCCATGAAAGGAAACTACCCGACTTCGCCTCCTAGCGATACAGGACGAGCAACGCTCAACAGTGTAACTAACGCTGATCAAGGGAGTGATGATCCACCGAACCAAGTGGACAACTCAGTACTTGAATCGAGCTACTCATACTTGTCCTGATGCCAGGACATTTATAAACCCAGGTCATAAAATCACACACATTAACACAGGGTTTCAGAAATACTTCCACATTATCCTCCCTGAAATAAGTTTATGAGCATGATAAGAATCTGGAATAGAGAGGTTACATTTTCAAGAACTCACTAGGTTTTCGAACGAAATACACGGACAAGACCACCTCCTGGGCTGGCCTACAACATCCGATGGCTTTAGTTCTGGCCTACAACATCCGATGGCTCTAGTTCTGGCCTACAACATCAGATGGCTCTAGTTGTGGCCTACAACATCGGATGGCTCTAGTGCTGGCCTACAACATCCGATGGCTCTAGTTCTGGCCTACAACATCGGATGGCTCTAGTGCTGGCCTACAACATCCGATGGCTCTAGTGCTGGCCCATAACATCCGAAGGCTCTGTCACACCACAGACACATAGCAAAAAACTCATTCAAGACAAATTACTATTAAGTATATCCTATGTTGTGCCTCTGATAGCAACTTCACCACTAGACATCGTATGCTTTATAAGTAGGTCAAATTGGCAACCATTGAAATATTATGACTACAGAAAGACATGTACAAGAATAATAAGTTATTCTTCTTATAGTCCATGTTTTTCAACGACCTTCTGTCTCGAAAACTTCCACTCAATTCTGATACAGATAGACCTTCATCCACCCGGGAAGATTAACCCGTTCAACACACACCCGCAGAAGTAGGATGTGTTGGCCTAACGGCGCAAGAACGAAGCACAACGCAAAGACGTCCGGAAAAAAAAAAAAAAACTCTCCTGAATAATACAGAAGAAGAAGAAGAAGAAGAAGAAGAAGAAGAAGAAGAAGAAGAAGAAGAAGAAGAAGAAGAAGAAGAAGAAGAAGAAGAAGAAGAAGAAGAAGACCGCCATGCCGTGACCGGTGGGGAATATCCCCCCCCCCTGGTTTCCAGGGGGGGGGGGGGGGGGAAGAATTAAGATTATTTCTAGATTGCGTTAATACAAGAACCGATTACCTGATATTGTTTTTCCCTTCATACTTTACGGTTCTGTACGTATCACCCTTCTGAAATTCATTTTATAACTTAAGTATATCCGCAAATCACGTTTTATGTAGATGTCTAGACTTGTTTTAGTATGTGCTATTAAATTTAGCTTCAATTATTACGTATACTGTGTAGGGGCAGGGGGCAATTTGTAGGGAGAAAATACGAAAGGGGGGGGGGGGGTGACATTCTAAAAATATGGTGAGGGGGGGGGGGACGTCCTAAAAATATGGTGAAGGAGGGCACGGGCCAAAAATGGTTGAGAACCACTGATCTAGTATGTTCTCTCTTGGCCTCCTCTCTGATTCTCTTCATCTCGAACATTCCCTCAGTTAGACATAATCCGTTGTGGGTCGCCATTTGTTGATGCTGGTAATCAGATCTCTCAGTGGGTTAACTTCGTTGAAGATTTCTATAAGATCATATCTCTCCAGCTTCCACATAATCCCTCACTAATCTACTGATTGTCTATGACTCACTTCTATACATAAGGATGAGCACAAAATTTAGCATATATTTTATTTTTCAAAGGATGGAGAGTGTACAGATGATTAACATTGATATTTAGAAAGAAATATAAACGAAAAGAAAGTGTAGGTGTATTTAATGTTTTGTTCAAAGAATGGCGATACAACAGATTAATATACAGATAGAGAACTAACGAAACAAGGGACAAATTAGACAAAACAAAGGACGAATGAGACTAAACAAGGAACGAATGAGACAAAAACAAGAAAATAATTAGACAAAACAAGGGACGGATAAGATAAAACAAGTAATGAAAGAGACGACAAACGGAACGCATGAGATTAAACACGGGACAAATGAGTCGAACAAAGGGACAAATGAGGCGAAACATGGGACAAATGGGGTGAAACAAAGGACGAATTACACGAAACAAGTGATGAATGAGACTAGGCAAGGGACGAATGACATAACGAGTGATGAATGAGACGAGACAGGGGACGAAGGAGACAAAATAAGTGATGAATGAGAAGAAAGTGAGCAATGAAATACATACCTTCTGGTATCAGTAAACTGCCCGTGGAGACGATGTGATTGTTGTCACAAGAACAAAGTCAGTTCTGATGCTTGTATTTGTTACACGGTTCAGTGGTTGAAACTCGGGCTGGTTTCGCTGCCGCCTGAAGAAGTTACAAAATAACCCAATATTACAAACCAAATCCCTAGAACATACACACGATACAGATGACTGGCGTTTATAGGAAGTGTGTTCTAGCTACTGCATCTAAGAGTACTTGGGTGCTTGTGGTTTCTTTGGTATATATTGTTACAGTTTCGTTGGAGCATCTGGTGGTATCATCGCAACCTGGGTACACGGTGAACTCCCATACCAACTAGTTTATTTGCATGTTTTTCTCTTTATATTTCTTATGTCGTCTCTTACTTTTTGTCTTGATTTGGTAGATTGCGTTATTTCATTTAAAATTATTTATATTTGCTGTCCATCGACGTCGTTTACATAAATATATCTTAATTTGTGTATTCTTCCTTGCCAGCTCTAGTACATCTTTAAATTTGAGTTGAGTTGAATCAAGAACTGACACCATAGCACTCAGGACTTTCCCATAGGCGCTCCATCTGCAACAGCCAGCAAGACTACGAATACTAATGGTACCAGTTGCAGTTTGATTGTGTGTCCGTCTGGCCTTTCCTCGGACATCCTTTTCTATTTAACGTTATGTTTTCGTAATAAGAACCATCGACCCCTCACTGCGTAGCTTCACCAAAGCATCACGAGCACTTCAAATAATCAATGACATTAGGGATTATCTCCGGACAATGGACTCGGTGTTCAGCTTACTGTTTCTATTGTAAAATCTGTCTCTGTCACTATACTTTTATGTGATACTTGCCTATTCCTTTCAACCCTGAGAATTTCGTAAACTGACCAATGACAATTAGAAATTAATTCAACACAATAGATTAGAAACGCCTACAAAGTGAATACGTTGAATAACATTTATTTATACACAATAATACACACAAATCATCTGTCTACCCATACATCAGCCCCGCCCCCGCTGCACATCAGCCTACCAACGTATCTTTGTTTACTGTTTATCTAATATATCTAATCCTTGTATCTAATCCAGTTATCTATCCGTCTATCTGTCCATGCCTTCATCTAAATCCGACTACCCATCTTTTTATCCTTCCATCCATTTATCAGTCTACCTACCCACCTAACTACCTATATCATACACAATAATATAAATAAATTACACCAGCAAAAAAATTAAAATAAAATTGTTGGGAACAACATTTTTCCTGTGACAACATATGGCTGTGAGTAGTGGACTATTTCAGCAATCACTCACAAAGTAAATCGGGGATGTAAATGTTACAGAAAAGTTGTTAGAATATCTTGGATCACGAAGAAGAAGACTACTACAAAGGCACCAAAGATATCCGGCTAAAATAACAGGACCATTTCTCGACAACTGAAATACTCTGTCAATGTTAAACACGACATTGGCTTGGGGGGGGGGGGGGAACAGGGTGGAAGGCAAGACTCATGGTAGAAGAGGCTACGGTCGACCAGCACGAAGATATACACCGGACATTGAAGACACCTTGGGAATGAGGGTACCTGTGGCAGTAGAACTGACAAATGATCGAGAATCTTCGACCATCCGCCATGAGAGCGACGTTCTGTCCAGAGTCTTCATGTATATAAGCATACCCGGCACGACATTTATTACATCACCCATAGTATGCCGATGCTCTATACAAACACGGGGCCACTACCATGTACCGAATGCTCTTCGGGGTGTTGGTTCTATACTTTACTATATTTGCATACTTCGTGAGCTGGTGCACACACACACACGCCCCCAGAAATATGGTGTAAAAAGAGCTGTTAATAATGCCTAGTTGCAAGCATCGCACATTTCACCAGAAACCGACCACACAAACAGCAGCCACATATTTACGGCAGTCAGGTTATATTATATCCAATTTCCATTACTTAGATTATTTCTGTATTCTATTTCACGGATGTTCATTTTTATTTCGTTATGTCGATTCCATTAAGTTTGAATCTCCAGTGTAAACAAGCGTTTACTTACTAATTCGCTTTTATGTCGGTGCAGAATACATAATACACCGCAATATTACATTCAACTTCTTTAGATGCAGCAAAGTATCTTCTTTTTTCTTCTTCTTCTTCTTCTTCTTCCATCATCATCATAATCATCATCATCATCATCATCATCATCATCATCATCATCATCATCATCATCATCATCATCATCATCATCATCATCATCTTCTTCTTCTTCTTCTTCTTTGTCCTGCGTTGGGACATATATCCTCAACCAACTCACTCCAAGTTCCCCTGTCTTTAACTATCCCATGCAGCTCTTTTCGTCTCCTTATCTTGTTCATTTCAGTTTCTACTTTTCCGCCTAAGGGCATTTATAACATCAGATGTACGATGTACAGCAGAGATTCAGAGCAGAATAGGGTAAGCAAAAGCCGCATTTCAGAAAATGAAGAGTATCTTATGCAATAAGTCACTATCATTGATTAGAGTTTCACTCATTAAGTCACACTATCAATGAATGTAAGAGAGTGCTGAAACGCTATGTAGAACCAGTTTTGCTGTATGGCAGTGAATCTTGGAATGTAAATGAACAAAGTAGGAAGAACTTAGAAGCAACAGAGATGTGGTTCTTGAGACGAATGTTGCGAATTCCTTGGACTGCCAGAGTAACTAACAACGATTGCCTGAAGGAGGCTAATGACACTAGAACACTATATACACCAATAAGAAAGAGACAAACAGCTTTCTTTGGTCATGTGATGAGAAGAGAGGCATTGGAGAACAGTGTGAAAACTGGAAAGATGGAGGGGGAAGAGAGGCAGAGGCAGACCTAGAGAAATGATGCTGGATGGATTGAGGCGGTGGCATGGAGGAATATCATCAGCAGAGTTGATCCAGAAAACCAAAGACCAATATCTGTGGATAGCCATGAACGCCTACGCCAGCTGGCAGGGCAATTGATGATAATGAAGACTTTTCTGAGAGAGCTGTCATATCTTCCTTTATTTTTTTTTTTGTCCAATGGGTTCTTTGCCTGCGATTGTTTTATTGCTTTTTTCTTCTTCATTGTGAATGTTAGTTGCATATTTTTAACTGGGCGTTGCAATCAACCACATCATTTATTGGATGTGTGTTATTTGCTAGACAATTTTTACGTTCAGTAGTTTGCCATTGCATTCTGAACGACCCTCTCCTATACCATCGAAATCGACGCACAGCAATCTACTCCAGCCTCGTATAATTGGTAATAGGCAATTTTAAGCATTTTTAAGAAATTGTCTAGAAAATAAAAGCGACAAGGAAGGTAAATGGTCATCCCACTTAATATGTGGGTGGTGTCTTAGGATATATGAAGCCTGACACTTTTCACCAACGGCATTGTCTGTATATTGGCTAACTTTATATTATTATTATTATTGATATTATTATTATTATTGGGCACAAACTCTGAATGAAGGTGAGTGATAGACCTGGAAGGAATCTGAACACCTCACACTAATGCAAAAGTGAACTTCTATACACATTCTTCTTGTTAGAGCTTCTAAACACATCCCTCTTCTCTGTACTTCCATACACATTCTTCTTGTTAGAGCTTCTAAACACATCCCTCTTCTCTGTACTTCCATACACATCCCTCTCCTCTGTACTTCTAAACACATCCCTCTTCTCTGTACTTCCATACACATTCTTCTTGTTAGAGCTTTTAAACATCCCTCTTCTCTGTACTTCCATACACATCCCTCTTCTCTGTACTTCCATACACATTCCTCTTCTCTGTACTTCCATACAAATGACTGTATATGTGCGTGTTAATGTTCCCTTACATTTTCCAGCCTCATGCTTTCATTGCTGACCAAACTAATCATTTTATAGCACCTATTCTCAGGACGAAGGTGTCCATTTAACCTCTTATAATCCTGGTAAAGAAATGTATACTAGAGATGTCCCTCTGGACGCTCAGACTGTAGATAATGAAATGTCTAAAACTTGAAGAGCAAAGACAACCAGTCTAGGTCTAACCTAGTATATACGTGCTGTGTTGCATCATGAGCTTACGTCCTAATATTTTTTTTTTAAATTTTGGCATACCCCTTACAGGACGCTGCAGTCAACATCAACATTTTTCAGCTGATGATGATGTACTAGGCAAGATTACGCTTTTTTTGTTTTTTAGTTTTGCCATTGCTTTCTGAGCGACCGACTCACATACCCCGTAAGTTACCAACGCTGCGAGAACCACTACCGATTCTCGCGCAGGTAACGTTACTCATGAGAATATACGGGATTACGGAGACAGACGTTAACCCTAGGCCAAAGAGCGGCCCCAATAACGGTTTTGCACAGCACGCTAGTTAATGACCTTGGAAAGGGAAAAGAGAGATTTGCAACATTACCTCCGTCGAGATACGTGATCAGGGAGAAATTAGCCAAACCAACCTCACTCTGACAGATACTAGCCCAGGTTAGAGTCCAAACGACCAAACACCAAAACATCGGAATTCAGAGTTACAATTCAGTCTTGTTGAGGATTCGCCAACTTACAAACCAGCCAAGCCAGATACCAAAGCTCGCTCGGCTTCTGTGGTTTGACAACGTGGAGCTGGATACTAGTGCACCCACACAGGAGCTATTTTTACACTCCGTTGAAAAGAAAAGCCCCCTTTAAGCTTGCCAACGATCCGCCTTGAATCAACAGATCTCATCATCACTTTCCATCGGTGTTTCTAAAACAAGTGATTATAACTGGCCTTACACATCCTTAGGTTCACAGTTGACATAAGCCTCTGGTCATGGCTATGTAGGGCAGTAGTAGTGGCATTACTGTCTGAAACCCAGGGGCATTATGATCAATGTTTGGTTTGAAGCCTACCAAAGTTCTATAGATCAAAGTTAGGTGTGTAAGTATGGAGGAGGTAGATACGCATCGATGAACCGAAATAGACAAGATTATAAATATCAAAAGGACTGTGTTGTGTTGACATGCACATAAATATGTAGAGATATACGCATAGGTAGCAAGAATTAAATAGAAAGACAGGTAGACGCGAAGACAGACAGTCACATAAATTCAATTTTCGTATACTACATGCATTGTGTGGAGTTGGTGATCATGTCTGTCCACAGCCTTCTTTCTCGTGCACTGCCAATCTTCTTATATTCCATGCAGTGTGATGTTGGTAATCAAGTCCATCCAGTTTTCTTTCTCGTGAACTACCAATCATTTCTGATACTAATGTTCCTTTATATGCCAAACCGTTTTGTATCTTCTCTCTTTGTTTTATTGATGCGAGTAATTAGTTTTCTTTATGAGTTAACTTCTTTCAAGATGTCATCATTATACATTTCTATCCGTCCCCAGTTCTATCGTAACCCAGTATTCGTTCAGACAAAAATGAATCAGTGCAGTCTTATAAATATGACAAATACACGAAGGTCAGTATAGCATCCCACGCAAGCTTCGACAGCCAAAACATGTGTTCATCCTCTGCAGCGGAAATCCGCACGGAAAAACACATGAAAATATTTACTGCCTTGCAATAGAAACACAAATATCGTTAACTTAACACACTTATCACTGGAAAAACCCTAACTGAACCGGAAATTACGAACTCTCGAGGTAAGTACAGAATACACATTCACCATAGCTATATTTGATTTACACGTGCATGCAGAATAACGCTGACATCTCAACACGACAATATCGTCAGTTTTTTTGTTTTTTTAAATTTTAAATCTTAAAATAGCCGGGAGGAAAAAGATTACCATTTTGTTTACAACGATTTATTCTATAGTTTTCGTTTAAATTTGATTTAATACTTTTTTAAGTGTCTGGAGTTGAGTTTCCACAATGAGCTAGTCCTACAAGAAGCAAATGAGGACCGTAAACTGATTAGAGAAATTAGACGTACAATCAAAATTTGCGGAACACGTTATAAGAAGACATACATTAGAGAACATGGTGACAACTAGTAATGATGGAGGGGAAAAGACAAGGGGAAAAGGGGGGTGGCAGAGAAGTAAAAATCCGGATGGCTAGGCCACGTGGCATGGTTGAGACAAGAATACAGAGCTGATCCACGACTCTGGTGATCGTGTGACATGGCATGGCACATGATGATGATGTTTCGTGAAACGTGGGATTCCCCCCCCCCCCCTTTATTTATTAAATTGTTTTTCCGCTTATAGTATACTACTTCTAGAGATTGCTAAAATGACACAGGTTGTAAGCATGCGTGGTCTATGGGAAGCATTGACGGTGAGGAGAATAGTTGGTTTCTTCACCTACAACTGTCATACTGTACATTAAGGTGTCATCGCCTGATACGATGAGAGAGAGAGAGAGAGAGAGAGAGAGAGAGAGAGAGAGAGAGAGAGAGAGAGAGAGAGAGAGAGAGAGAGAGAGAGAGAACGGTGAGGGGTGAGGGGATTCCATAGAGAATACTATTTATTGCGAGATGCTAGGTTTAAACATATATTAGGTATAACAAGGTATCATAACCAGCTGATTTCCTCCTCAGCAAATTCTTCCTACAAAATTAGGAATATTATCCTATGCCCATTTTCATAAGGCTCGGTAAACTACAACCTCTTCTTTCGCTTCTTCGTCCTCTTCTTCCGTTTCCTACTCGTTCTTCCGTTTCCTTGTCGTTCTTCTTCCGTTTTCTCGTCCTTCTCTTCCGTTTCTTCATCCTCCACTTCCGTTTCCTCGTCCCCCGCTTCCATTTCCTCATCATTCTTCTTCCGTTTACACCACCTTCTCTTCCACTTCTTCGTCTTCATATTTTGCTTTCTCTGCCTCTTCTTCGTTCTCTTCTACTTGTTCATTTCCTTACGAGAGTTCATCATACCAATAGAACGTCCCTTTAACCCAGAAGCTGGTGAGTTCTAATACAGTATGCATATGTTTTAGGTTTGCTTTCCTCGCTTGTTTTTTTTTTTTCTACCCGCGAACCATTTTGATTAGCAAAAGCTTCCAAGCACAAGACGCACCATGTAGCAGAACCCTCGCAGAACGTCGCTCACAGCCTAGCGAGAAAATTCTCGATCCTTGTCAATACCCCTGTCTCGTGTACCCTCATACCCATGTCTTCAATGTCCTGTGCCTATCTTCGTAACTGATTCTTATTCGACTACCATTCTGATTGTCTTGCGATGAAATAATGTGGTGCTTTTCACATCATCATACGTCCTCATCCCTTAGCAATCGTTGCCAGGGTAAGTGGATTCTTTGCTCTATGGTGCTCTCGCTAACAGCAAAGAGCACTCTGGGATGTCAGCGTATCCCGGTAGATATTCGATTGCCGGAGTTACGCTTGCCACATTGCGGCTATTTCCTGTCCTTGCAAATGTGTCTACAACCCACAATTATGTCTTACACGACCTTCAGATGGTGGCGACCTTAGCTGTAAGAAGATCTGCTTCAGCAGATGATATCCAAGATAGCGGGCTATATCATATATCTACTTGCCCCTCCTCTAACAACTTCCCAGGGTAGAGTATACACTTTCAGCTGCCGTGCGATTTTTTAAACTTACGCATCTTGGAAACAGAACTTCCAGTTTTTTACGTTATCCAAGTGCCCTCTGTTGTATATGCAACTTGATGTGCTGGAGGGGATGTGCATGTTCCAACCATCTCTAGAGCTATGCCGAATGTAGCGAAGTTACTGAAATGGTCTCCCACGGCTGATAGATCAAGCGAAAGTGACCAGGTGAAGAGATTCATGAACCTGCTGTTGTGTAGGTACGCTGGGGACAGTCAAAGGTTAGGGACAGGAAACACGAACAAATGCTCGATGAAGTCGGGTGTACTGAGCCACAGGCTTGACGAAACAGTGCAAGGTAACTCATTTAATGCCACTATATTCAAGTAGGCTATGTGTCCATCTCACTACCAAAGAGATCAGGCGTGATATTATTTTAAGCAAATGGGTTTTGTAAAAGTTCCAAGCCCTATGTTGGCAGCGAACCGTGTCACTTCTTATCTACAGGCATCATAACCACATTTATCCAGAAAGGCACCCGATTAATCATACGCCAACCCCCCCCCCCCCCCCCCTTCTTTTTTTTTAACCTCCAAATTTAGCTTCGGATCACTTTACTGGTAAATGAGCGCACTAACCACTAAGGCAGCATAATACTACTATTACCTTTACACGGATAAAACAAAACAAAATTGTATAGACCACACATACAATCAACCACACATACAATCAAACACACATACAATCAAACACACATACCTTGACCTATGAAGAACAGACGCCAATTGTTACCAATCCCACGGTTGGGGAAAATACAAATAACCAACAGTTACCAGCCCCACACAGAGCAAATAACCAACAGTTACCCGCCCCACAAAGAGCAAATAACCAACAGTTACCCGTCCCATAAACAGCAAATAGCCAGCAGTTACCCGTCACTGGTGGTCTTGGGTTCGATCCGCAGCTGGGCAGATTCAAGTTTTAAAAATTAACCTAGGCTCCCAGGTCGACCCAGCCTAAAATGAGTACCAAGAATACCTTGGGAAGTAAAGGCGACCAGGGGGATACTGACCACATTACACACCCAGTGCCGATTGGTGTGGAATGTGTGGATGTAGCACCATTTGCCCGAGGCTACTGCACTTACATGTCCAACAATGAACAAATAGTCACAAGTTACAGTCCAGAAAAAGAACAAATAATCAACAGTTACCAGTTGCGTAAATACACGCAGTTAATACATACCAGTCCCACAAAGAACACATAGTCAACATTTACCAGCCTCACGAAGTAGAAACGGTAAACATTTCAGCTAGGCATGCTTAGGATAGCGACAAGCAAAAATCAGTCCGGCTAACTACGTGGTTGGCATTCACCACTAAGCTGCACTAGTGATGCGAGGTATATCTCAGCCGAAACGTCACTAGCAATGATGTCATTCAGATGTCAGCGACAAGGCAACCTGTCTAACGCTCCCAGGCTCCAAGTCATTACTGGGCTGTCACATCTGCAAGGGGCGGGAGTAAATCGTTAACTGTCCCTTATATTAGTACAAGTCCACAGCGGGATGGAGAGGATACAGATTATCCCAAGCACGATCCTTGCCCTGGAATCTTATTAGATAGGGCAGTGCTTCTCAAACTGTATCATGTTATAGGGTCATGGTAAAATACAATAAAGGACTCCCTTCCACAACATGAAGTATACTGGGAATATGGTAAGTAAAGTACGTTTGCACTCTATCCCTCATTAGGGAAATTTGGATTGGTAATTGTATAATCTGCAGAACGTTACTTCTCATCTCATCCCTCTTGTTTCTTGCGGTGTCGAGGTGAAGCATAAACAGCAGGAGAGTGTCCGTTTATGGGCTTCATATATCTAGATTCCCACGGACTATTCCCTCTGTCCATCGTTTAGATGGTCGGCCTTTTCTTATGGTTCCACTTGGTCTGCACATAACTTCTAACGCCTATAGTACATTGCGGTGTGGAACAGAGGGTGGGGTGGGGGTGTTGTGGAGGGGTGTTTTGGGGGGAGTGGGGGGTGTCCTTGAGCCTGAGGAAATTAAGGCCACCTAGCTAAAAGATGCTGATGTTGGCAGCGATGTCCAGTAAAGGATATGCGAACAAAAGAAACTAGTGCAGTCGCTCCAAACTGCAGGTTTGGGTTTTCTTTGATAGATGTTTCTGGCCGACTTATATCAGAAATCACACCACCTATTAACACACAGATTACTAAAAGGGACTTACTTGTAGGAATACTGGAATAGAATATGAGCCAAAAATATTACACAAGTCTACACCAGCTGACTCTAAGCATTGGAGTCACTCAAAGTAGGTATGAGTTGGGGCGGTTGTAAATAAAAAAAAAAAAAAAAAAGCATACTAAAAGTTAAACATTTAGCTGCAAGTTCTTTACTGGACGTTGCAATCAATCCAAGCATTTATTGGCTATGATTTACTATGTATTTGTATATGTTCTTTATTATTCGCAGATCTTTGCCACAGTGTTCAGTTGCTTAAGTAATTTTATTATTTCGTCATGTTTCACATTGTCAAATGCTGCATTGATGGACATTCTTAGAAGTAGAAAAAAAAAAGAAAAAGAAATAGAGTTAGATGACACATTAGAAGGTGTAGAAATTGAAACTATTGTGACCATCCGATATGTGAACCTGCAACCTTCTCATGATCACAACACCTCATCGAAGGAACAAGTTATTTCAGAACCTGCAACCTTCTCATGATCACAACACCTCATCGAAGGACCAAGTTATTTCGACGTATGGCCAGTTAACAGCCCACAGCACAGGGACTGCCATTTACTTGAACTCACAGCTATGGAAACATGTACATAATTCGCATCTTGCCATTGACATAGCATCATAACTTTCAAGCATATATATTAACCAAGCACAAGTCAAATGGTAGGACAGAATTAACAACGTAGAGCTCACTAAACAAGTTCCAGTGAACCAAGAGGTCAGGAGAAGACGCTGACACGGGATAGGACACACCTTGAGGAAACCTGAGGGCAATATAGCATGACAATCTCTTGCCCCACAAGGCAGGGGATATAACGGGCATCCTAGGAGTATATGGAGAAGTTTGTTACTACTAGAAGGACATGGGGGGGGGGGGGGGGCAGCTGCAGGAGATAGCAAAATATAGAACAGCTTGGCGTGGTTTGGATGAGGGCCTTTGCCCCGATGGGGGATAAAGGGACAGACAGACAGACAGACAGAATGAATGAATGAATGAATGAATGAAAGACATACAGATAGACAGACAATGCTGGGTCTAGTATATTACGATATCCCAAACATGTTAGATTAGCGACGTCTTTCACACACTTATACAATGGATGCGCCAGTGTGTGCATTATTCAACAACTTGCAAACCGATGATTACTCATATATCAACAGTCGCGAATTATACACCCACGTACAGGACACGAAGACATTCGCCATCAAGCTATGGCCGCACGACTGTTCACGTATGACATCTCCAATATTCCCATCTCTAAATTTCTGAGACATGTCAACAAAACAATGTCTTATAATCGCGGTGTCAGTCTCCTAGTCCATGCGGGCATCTCATTTAAAGCGTTTGTCACCGGGAAATTTAGTAACTATGTGATGCAGGCAGTTGTTCAATTATAACTTTAACTCTTTTTCAGTAAGCAGTTGTTACACTTTAGTGATAAATCATGGAGTTAAGATAATAAAGCTATGGGAAAGAAGAGTGTGAAGTAACAATTATGATAGTAGAATATGCATTGAAATACCATCATGATTCATGATATAGAAAAATACGTTGGAATACTATCATGATATAGAATTATACCTACGTTGAAACAGCATTATGATATAGAATAATATCCACTATGACACTATGACTTTGAAATAACATTATAGATTAGTATCCACTATGGTATTAAAACACCATCATGAAATAGAATAATATCCACTGTGATACTATGACATTAAAACACCATCATGAAATAGAATAATATCCACTGTGATACTATATGACATTAAAACACCATCATGAAATAGAATAACATCCACTATGACATTGAAAAAACATCATGATATATAATAATATCCACTATGACATTGAAATAACATTATGATATAGAATAATATCCACTAAGGTATTAAAACACCATCATGAAATAGAATAATACCCACTGTGATACTATGACATTAAAACACCATCACGAAATAGAATAATATCCACTGTGATACTATGACATTGAAACACCATCATGACATAGAATACATATGGTAAGACACTAAAATAGCCTTGAATAATATCTTACCTAGAATAACATATACGTGTAAATACCTTCATAATATTGAATAATCGCTAATGTGGGACACCTCGATGATGTAGAACAATATATGCGTTAAAATACCATATGACATAAAATAATAATATACGTTGAAACACCGCCATGGCCTAGAATTATAGCTGACTGAATAAGTGGAGACATGAGAAACGTGGAAGGGCGTGCATTAAAGTCAGACGTGAAATGACAAAAACAACAGTCAGACATGGAAAGGCAAGCACAAAAGGCAGTAATCATGTGGCATCTGTCAATGTCAGCATAAAGAGGACATAAAGCGTTTGTAGGAAAGGGATGGACCGACAATACATAAGTGTATCTCAGACAGCAGGTGTTGTTCTATGAACAATACCAATTCTCTCATGGCAGACAAAGGCGCCGAGTTTGCCATGACATTTACATCTGCTGGGTTAGTGTCTGAGAAGGGTCGACAGATCTCTGCCTCCACGCCTTTCCCTTCCAGAGAAACTACTGGTGCCAATTTTACGAGCTGGGTCGTAAAGATCAAACCTCAACCAATGTAACCCAATGGACCAATGCATCTGAAACAACTCTCTCTCTCTCTCTCTCTCTCTCTCTCTCTCTCTCTCTCTCTCTCTCTCTCTCTCTCTAAGCCGCCCTATTCTTGGCTATCCCAGTCAGGTCTGTTCAAATCATCCTCATATTATTCATTTTTGTTTCTACTTTTCTCGGTATGTTTTAGATCAGTGGTTCTCAGCCGGCGGGGAATTCCCCCCTAGGGGGGGGGGGGGGGGGGGATTTTAGGGTTTCCAAGGGGGAATTAAATTTATTTCAAGATCGCGTTAATATAAGAACCGATTACTTGATATTGTTTTTCCCTTCATACTGTACGGTTCTGTACGTCTCACCCTTCTAAAATTCATTTTATAAAGTAAGTAGACCCACAAATCACGTTTTATGTGGACGTCTAGACTTGTTTTAGTATGTGCTAATAAATTTGTCTTCCATTATTACGTATACTGTGTAGGGGCGGGGCGAGATTTTTAGGTAGGAAATACGAAAGGGGGTGATGACGCTCTGAAAATATGGTGAAGGGGGCACGGGTCAAAAAAAAGGTTGAGAACCACTGTTATAGATCTTCCTCTTATTTCTATTCCCAAGTGGAATCCAGACGAAGTTTCTTTTAATTATATTATTCTCAGTTTCTCTTAATGCATGTTTTATCTAGCGTCAGCTCTTCACCTCATGATTTACTGGTACTCATCATCATACAGTGCCATGCCAGATGCCGTAGGCGTTCATGCCTCTCCACAAATCTCGGGCTTTGGTGTTCTGGATCAACTCGCTGCTGATATCCCTACATGCCACTGTCTCAATCCATCCAGCATTATTTCTCTTGGTCGGCCTCTGCCTCTCATCCCATCGATCTTCTCAGTTGTCACGATGTTCTCCAATGCCTCTCTACTCATCTCATGACCAAAGAAAGCTTTCTCACTGGTACTAGAGAATGTAAATTCACCAGGACATATTATATTCAACAACCGTACAATGAAATCATCGGTTTGCGTCATGGCTGATAGTATAGTGATTGCTTGCTGAACACTATGACAGCCGGTGAGATTTAGAGATTAGAATGTTAGTGGGCGAACATTAGTGGGTTGGCAGGGCGAAAATGAATGGGTTGCAGTGCAGTACTGAGGATTATCATTTAATGAGCTTATCAAACAGATAACAGGACAAAGGGGAGCACACGATGCCCTGCATTGCTCCTTCAGAGATGATATTATGATAGACGATATCTGCATAACACAAGTCTAAATATAGACACGACATTTCATGACATTATATGAAAACACGCGCCAAGTCTAACTACAACAGTGAAACATAATAACATCAAGGCTCAGATAATTCCGTTTCACTGTTTACATCAATTTTCAAGTTGATTAATCAAAGTACGCAGCTTTTAACAGCTACAAAAGAAAAGCATAACGATCAAACGAACAACAAATCAAATAAATTAATTAAAAATCGAAAGACAACAGGCAAAATCTCATCGTCCAAAATTACATTACAATATATGCACGACTTTTTTAAAAGTTTGACATCTTTTTAATTTGGAAAGTAAAATGCTTCATTTTCCTAGGTTAGAGCCAGGTGAGAGTGTTCAATGACCCAGAATTCAGGCGAAAGAGTAACAGTAATAGTCAATATCGGTTATCGTCATCAAAGAATAAAGCTGCCGTGTCTCTTACTTCAGGTAAACAAGACATCAGAGCCTCAGTAATTCTCGCCCCATGAAGCAAAGCACCTGGGATTACTTCGCGATCATCAGTCACAAAGATTATAACATGGAATATTTTATGAAATCTAGAACAATTGTGGCGTAGTAGTTAGGATACTGGCTTGTCAATACACGTGTTCGTGGTTTAACTATAATCTCTTAGCAACAAGGAGTGACCAGAGTAACTGGAGGACACTCAATACTCCGAGGAAAGACCAGACGGATACAACCAGAGTAACCGGAGGACACTCAATACTCCGAGGAAAGACCAGACGGATACAATCAGAGTAACCGGAGGACACTCAATACTCCGAGGAAAGACCAGACGGATACAATCAGAGTAACCGGAGGACACTCAATACTCCGAGGAAAGACCAGACGGATACAATCAGATTCCATCAGGTAACATTAGTATTCGGACTCCTCGCTGGATGCTGAAGTTGAGGACCGAGCTTGTGTGCGAATGACTTCAGTGCTGTTCTTGACTCAACTCTACCGAGCTGTTGTCCCAAATAACACGGTGTGGTGTCGACCATACAGTTTTCTTTCTCCTCTTCTTCTTCTTGTAATAACACCTTTGATGATTACATTGCCAGATAAGTTTTTAAGATGCACTTAACCGCTTTTAAGTTTAAGTTCAACATGGCACTGAATTTTAAGGTCAGTGGGCCAGTATATCTTACATAAACTCGCTTTGCAATGGACAGTCCTGCAGATACGCTTAGCGGGTTGCTAGCTTTAGTCAGCTTTGTGTACTGGGATGAGGTAGTCTAGTAGATAAAGGAATCTTTCCCACCAGTTTGGACTATTATATATATGGTGCTAGGTCACCGGTCGCCTGTACTTCCCACATCCTGGTGCCCCTCTGGGATGACCTCGGAACCAGGTCGATTTTTAAAATAATCCACGACTCGATGGGGATTCGAACACATGGCCACCGGACAGAGAGACAAACGCTCTAGGCACTGCGCTACCGCTGTTCACCATACAAAGTCTAGCCTTCCTGGAGATCTCGCAAGTCAAGAGAAGCAGTTGATGTTAGGTTGACTATGTCGTCTTCTAAACGTGGTACACGATAAATCAATGTGAGAGGTTTGAAGATGAGTGCCATATTGATCAACTTAACCCTTGAGTGACGTTCGGTCATCGAAAATATAATTTATTTTAGTGGCATGTAATGAGGTATTACTTTCAACTTTAGATGCCAGCATCGTGATTGCTTGGAATGTGTCAACATAGATCAATTAGTATAATGAGTCACATCACGAAGATTTTGCTACGAATTATCATGCAGAAAGTGAGGAAGAAACTACAACCTGAAATAGGGGAAGAACAATGTGGGTTTGTAGGAGGAAATGGCGTAGTAAATGGTGTGTATATACTGCGATCAGTTATTGAAAGTTCTATAGAAGTAAACAAAGATATACATCTTTGCTTTATTGACTACACATAGGCTTTCGATAGAGTAAGACAGGTCAACGTGGTAGATATGCTTGCAAATCTACAAATTGATGGGAAAGACATTAGACTTATAAAACACATATATTGGAAACAACAAGCTGCCATAAGGATTGATAATGAAGTGGGACAGTATCAGCCTATTAAGTGAGGTGTGAGATAGGGATGTATAATGTCTCCAGATCTTTTTTCCCTGTACAGTGAAAATATTTTCAGAAATGTAGAAGATATAAATGGAATCATCATTGGAGGACGAAACATCAAAAACATTAGATATGCAGATGATACAGTATTGATTGCAGACAATGAGCAATTAGTAGATGCGGTTGTTGCACACAGTGAACAACTGGGGTTAGAATTAAATTGTAAAACGACACAGGTTATGGTCGTCACTAGGAAGAAAGAAATACCACAATGTAATATACAAGTAAATAGGAATAATCTTCAACACGTGAATCGGTACAATTATCTCGGAACAGTCATAACATCTGATGGGAGATGCCTTGTAGATTACAAGAATCGCCATGGTGAAAGTGGCCTTTGGCAAGATGAAAAACATACTGACCAATAAAAAGATGTCAATTGAAACGAGAAAAAAAGAGTGTTGAGGTGCTACATAGAGCTTGTACTTTTGTATGGATGTGAAACTTGGACAATGAGCAGTCAAGCTGAAGAACATCTGATGGCTGTAGAAATGTGGGTTCTGAGGAGAATGCAAAGAATGCCATGGACAGACAGAAAAACCAATGACCAAGTACTACAGGAAACAAATGAAAATCGTAGATTGATTAGAGAAATTAGACGTAGACAGTCAAAATTTGTTGGACATGTTATGAGAGGAAATGAATTGGAGAACTTGGTGACAACTGGCAAGATCGAAGGGAACAGACCAAGGGGAAGACCGAGGAGTAAATACATGGATGGCTTGGGCCACGTGGCATGGTCGAGAAGGAACACTAAGCTGATCCACGACTCTGGTGATCGAGCGAAATGGCGAGTCATGACCGCCCACGCGATCCGGCATGGCACATGATGGATGGGTGGATCATGATTGACTGATTAATTGAAGGGCAGACGTGACAAATATTTTCAAATTGTAGTCAGTATGAATGAGTGACTGACTGATTGATGGAAAAATCAGGACTGAAATACTTTTATTTTGTAATCAGTAATATGACTAGAGGAGCCGGTGGTCGAGTGGCTAGCTCGCCGGATTCTCCTTTGGGAGACCCGGGTTCGAATCCTCGTTAAAGTATGGGATTATTTTCTGTCGGGGGCAAAAAGAAAATCTTAACTTACACAGTTCGTGGCGACTGCACTAGCCAGGCGGCCTTAATTCCTCAAGCTCAATATCCCCCTGCCATACACAGCAAGGTACTATATTGGCAATAAATGACTGTGACAGTAAAATGACTGACTGGTTAACTAATGGAAAGACCTGTATACAATACTCGCATATTATAGTACGCATTATGACACATGTCAGTATAATGACAGACCGGTTGATTAGCTGATTGATCGAAATGTGTAATTAAGAAATACTTTCATTTAGTATCCTGACTGGCTGATAGATTCAAGAGTGTAGCTGAAATACCATTATCTAGCATCCTGACTGGCTGATCGATTCATAGAGAGGTGTAGCTGAAATGCCATTATCTAGTATCCTGACTGGCTGATCGATTCATAGAGAGGTGTAGCTGAAATGCCATTATTTAGTATCCTGACTGGCTGATTGATTCATAGAGCGGTGTAGCTGAAATACAATTATCTAGTATCCTGACTGGCTGATCGATTCATAGAGAGGTGTAGCTGAAATGCCACCATCTAGTAGTGTCGCTCCTATAATGACTGACTGCTAATGTAAAGGCAGGTAAACACTTTCGGACATCTAGAAGATGGTATAATGAATGACTGATAATCTAGCTACAGAAATAGTTCGGGAGTTGTTAATGCCACATAAACTCATTTTATAGGCATTTTATATCCAGTGATTCCTCTTTCTTGTAATATTTTATTTCCCATTCAGTCCACTCATTGTCACTTTCAGTTTCCAGTTTGTTCCTTTCATTTTCCCCACAGTCTTATTCAGTTTCCACACTAAACCCTCGTGTCTCTAAGTTTTTCCTTCTGCCTCCTACAGTTACTATTTTCACTTATTTTGACTGAAACGTCTACTTAATTATCTCAGTTCCAAGCAAAGCTTTATGTGCAAATCATCGCGTGGTAGGTTCTTGCACATTTTACATTTGGTCAGAGAATACTGAAGAAATCTGACTTTCCCAATAACCACTTCCATTGTGTATTTGACCTCTTTCGAAGAAATACACGGGGAAATTTGTTATCGTGATTACTTCACGTCTAGATAATATGCCGTTGGGACTGAAAGCTTAATAATAACAGAATGGGGTATAAATATGCTACAATAATAATTTTCTGGACCAGAATGTTTGACGGAAATATTAAATGTTTACAAACCACACAGTTGCTAACCATGTTTAACTATGCGTGGTTTAAATGTGTACATTCTACAAACCAAGTAATTTACATTCTTAAAAAATCTAAAACAGAGCCATTTACATTCTAAAAACTTACAAACCGAATAATGTACATTCTAAACATCTACAAACCGAACAATGTACATTCTAAACGTCTACAAACCGAACAATGTACATTCTAAAAATCTACAAACCGAGCAATGTGCATTCTAAAAAAATCTACAAAACAAAACAGTTTATTTTATACATCTACAAATCACGCAACTTCTAACTTAACTTCACAGCTCTATATGGAAGACAAGTTAAGTAGGAAATCATGTCCATTAGCGGCGCTCAATGATAAAAGTCCTTACCAGTGAAATGTCCTTGGCGTGCACTTGGGATGACCAAGTTAACAGCAGACCATGCGCCTGAAACGACCGATTGATCTGTATAGATCTGGCAGAGGTGCCGTGGGCACGAACAGAGAAAACATGAAACCAGCACCGCAGTCAAGACTCAAAGACCCTTCACTCGATCTTTCCACTGCCACTTCTCCCCGCAGCCGCTTTGTACACGGCCAGACACACATCACTCAACAGTTATCTCGCTTTGACACAAGTAAATTATCTCGCTCAAAGCCCTTTGCAAACAGGCCAACAGTTGAACAAAAGCGCATTATTCCACCGACCGGTAAAGGTGAGGACGAATCGCTGTGTTGTGGTTACTTGCGCAATGACACACCGAAAACCCATTTGTCACGCTCCATGAAGGAGGCTTTAGTGGACTATTGTTTCAGGGTATTGAAATCCACCGATTACACATGGCACGGCTCAAATTTCCAACCACTACCGCCTTTCTCTGGCTGGTCTATGAAGCGCGAAATTATGTGTACATAAAAGAAGACGGATTGAACAAAATAGGTTATAAAATGAACATTACTTAAAGGCTGCACAGAGTTAATAACCCAACCGCATTGCAGTTTCTTATGTTCTATATTATAGGACTACGGGTTACTCTCGCCATTCCCTGTTATACCAAGTAGGAGCGATTGAATGAGATTGATTTTTGTACAATCAATCTCATAAACCACGTCAACAAGCTTGCACTCAGAATTATCATGAAAAGGACAGGGAGGCAAAAATACAAATGGAAATTGATGAAGATCAGTATGGATTTGTTGAACATTACATTTCCGTGGCGAAGTGAGCAGCCGTCTACCTCTCGCTCCGAAGGTTGTGGGTTCGATTCTCGAGCTACGTCTTTCGGTTCACGAGTGCATTTTTCTCGGAGACTCCTGTGGGTCGTCGCAGGGGATACGGAGTTCGTGCTTTGTGAGGCACGTTCTGCGGAAAGAGACCCTTGCCATATGGGATAAAGCCCTGTACAATGTAGTCGATCCTCTCGACTTTTAAGAACACTATATTACGAAGACTAATAGAGAGATCAATAGAGACAGAAAGATCGAGATCAGGAATTGTTGACATATCTATAAAATATGGATCTGGCACCATATTTCCAAAATGCCTTAAAATAAAATTTAGTGGCATGTCCTTCACAGGCCGTAGCAGTCAACCCCAGCATTTTCACTGTTCATGATTTCTGGTCAAATTTTACGTCAAGTAGTTTGCCATTGCTTTCTGAACGACCGGCATCTATACCTTTTTCGAAAAAAAATCCCAGCACCGCTGTGTTTCGAACCCGGGTATACGGGCTCACAAACCGCGTTCGCAAGCCCTTAGCCACATCACATAATTTTCTAATAATAAGGTGAATGCATACTCAAGTATCAATTGCCTAAGATCCCGACAACTTATAATTTAGACATTTCTTTTCCCATTCTAACTAAATATAAAATGGAGATCACCCCCGGGAAGGTTAACCCGGTCAACAAATGCCCGCAGAGGTCGGATGTGTCGGCCTAACGGCGCAAGAACGCAGCTCTGCTGTAAACAGGCACAACGCAGTCACATCCGGAAAAAAAAATCCGGATGAACGCAGAAGAAGAAGAAGAAGAAGAAGAAGAAGAAGAAGAAGAAGAAGAAGAAGAAGAAGAAGAAGAAGAAGAAGAAGAAGAAGAAGAAATGGAGATCAGTATGACCGAATGGATAAGAGCACTCGCGGTTAAACTTCCGGTGAGCTGATGTCGAGGTAGTTTGTTCAACACCTACACCCGTCAGCTGGACTAAAATGATTTCTCGTCCTTGATTTTGGGACGTAAATTACAAGTACCTCAGAAGTCGCAGTGGGTTGGCCTGATGGCCGAAAAATCATTCCGGTGCACTAGAAGTAGTAGCAACTATATGGCCTGCGTTTCATTACAAAGCGAGCAAACGCAAATATATAGGTATAAAATTGTAATGTGTAACACAACACCCCCCCCCCCCCCCAGTAGACACTTCAAGACCGCTTTGGCAGTTTGTCATCCCGCATCAAACAGGTTATTATTTTATTACTGAGGAAGATTTATACGGCGCTATAGAAACGAACATTACATGGCTCTCAATGTAGAATGCATTTACATGCCCTATCTGCCAGTCCTTTCCTTTTTCTCGGCGTTGCTATTCGTGTATACTTGAAATCGCGAGATTGGGGTTCGTTAAATGGGAGAACCTTATGTGCGTGACATTCTGGGGGGCATATATAAGCTTGGTTACAACAGTAGGTACATCTATAATCCCATGAAAGGGTGGGAAGGGGTGGGGATACAACATTAGGGAATGATGTAATCCTGCGAGATAGAGAATACAACAATATGTAATGATATATGTGAAATAGAGAATGATACAATGGGTAAAGATGTATGTGAAATACAGAATGCAACAGGTAAAGATATAACTTATAAGCATGTTAAAGTAGATAATACGACAATACGTAAAGATATTCTGTGAAATATGGAGTTCAACAACAGATAAAGATACAATCCTGTGAAATAAACAAGCACACAATATCTCGGCAAACAATTTCACACTGCAATATTTATCAATGCACATCTAAACAGAGTGAAACCGTAGACTGTAAACAGAGACATTTCAACATAATGACACAAATTAACATGGCTTAGAACGGGGGTAATGTAAAAACACAAAATAGCATACTGCACGGCACAACAGCTCTATTTCCTCTAAGATGCATGCTGATGGGAAATACCAATGAAGGTTACAAACATGTGTGGACAATAACTAGAGACAACTGAGATAGTTAAACGTGTTGACCAATAAGGAAGAAAAGCTGGCAGACGATGTGTGAGTGGAAAGAGGAGACAGTCTAACAAATATCCAAGAATCGTGTTTGAAAGTGGGTAAAGTGAATGTAAGATCAATTAAATGTATGCTAACATACGGTTTCAATTGTAGGCAGACCTTGTTCGCTGTTGTACTAGCAATGTCTAATACATAAGATGCCTTACATAAGATGCCTGAGTGTTTTAAAATATAATTTGCCGTATTTGACACGTCGTGGAGGTTCTCAAATGGTTTTGTTTTAACTCTGTGCCAAATGTTAGGCATGAGGGTTGATTTCATTGCACCAGATTCTACCATACCAGGCTCGGTCTCTCTCCACAGAGCGGCAAGCAGCCTATCTAGAGCGCGCAGAAAGCACGAACTTAACACTGATAAAGGAGTCTCCGACACGCTACACTCGTGGTCTGAACAATACAGTCAGAAAACGAACCCAGGAGACTCAGGGAGCCTGGCAGATGGCTCGTCCACTTCACCACGAGAACACAACCACCATCTCATCCTATGTCCCCTTACCCTCGCGCAAATGATCAAGCATGCCTGTCTAGAAGAATACGTTCGGCTGTTTGTTCACCAGGTACCCCGTGTGTACAAGGATAACAGGACTAACTTCCCTCTCTGTAAGCGACTGTTCAGTCTGCTATGTCTATGTGATGCGGGATACGACCACACGTTCAGATTGATCACGGCAGTGTCTCGTTGTTGCTTGAAATGTTTAACAGACTTGATCAATTATCAATCATTACATTGCAGAGGGCATGCAATGTTTATAGAGGCCGCCTAGCCGACGTGTTTAGTGCACTCGCTCTTAAACTTCCCGTGCGCTGACGGTGGGATAGTGGGTTCACTCCACACACCGGTCAGTTGGATTTTAACCTTGACTTCTAGTTGAGAAAGCAATGGCAAACTACTGAACTTAACATTGCATTAAAAAAATCTTAGGGTTGATCGCATCATCCTGAGGGATTCTGAGATAAGTAGCAATGCAGGTCAGCATGGTCGAATGAGTAAGAACGTTATGCTGTTCTCGAGGTCAGGAGGTCAACCTCTACACCGGACAGCTGGACTAAAATGTTGACCTATCGTCCTCGACTCAGGGACGTAAATTACAAGTACCTCTGAAGTCGGAGAGGGTTCGTCTGATGGCGAGGGACACTGATAATAAGGAAAGCTAATCCACTCAAAATTCAGTCCATCACTACTATAAATAGTGTTTATGCTCTACGCTTGAGTTCAAAGCGAGCGAGGAAAAAAAAAGAAGATAAGTAACAACATTTTTTTTCAAGTTTTAATTTTCTCTTCATTGCTTTTATTTGTCATTCTTCTCATCCTGTCCTTATGCCTTAATGTAGTCACCGGAGGCTTCCCCGTGACTATATGTTGTGTTTTGTGTATGTATTTATTTGCTGATGAAGACTAGTCACCGCAACGTCCTGTTTGTGTCTTAATCCTGTTCTGTAAAACTGCATTACTTTGTGTTATTTTATATTGCTTTACCGCAGTTCCACCAAATTGTGTTCATATTCTGTAAAATGGCATGCACCATTTATAAAATGACAAACAACTTGGCTAGCGATAATAACATATGCCTGTCTTCATATGTGTGTAGTTTCATTGTAACTGGTGTCCTTTGATATAGACTACATAAACAATGGTTGGGTGATGATTCAGTAGGATAAATCATATATATCCGCTTGCTCTCCACTGGTGTTCCTGATTCACCATATATTTTTTTGCATATCCTTTTTACAGGACATCGCTGTCAACACGAGCATTTTACTGCTGTTGTTGATGTCTTGGCAAGTTTACGTTCAGTAGTTTGCCATTGCCTTCTGAACGACCGGCTCCCATACCAATTCGTTAAAACCCAGCGCAACGCTGTCTGCTACCAAATTGTGCGCAGCTGTTTCGAACGCGGGTAAGCGAGTTTACGAACCGCGTCCATAACCCCTTGACTCATCATATGCTAAAGGATATTTGCAGGGCATAAAGTAGCAACGCGTCTGGTATTATCGATAAGAAATAGTGTACTCTGAAAATAGTAGGGTGTAAAAAGAACAGTCATCGGGCAATGTATTGGGTGCCCGGGCACAGTGTAAGGTGACGAGTCATCAGTGTACGCTGGTAAAGTGACTGCACAGATCGTGTTACACGTTAGTGTCCTGCTAGGATCATGTTTTACATCCCATACCGTGTGGGAAACTTCGTCAGTCTGCTTTCCCAGAGTCCCCTGTAGAAACGCTGGTTACGGTAGAGTCGTGGTAAATGAACAGCTTTCTGTGCTTTTCTGGTTTACTAGGTTGAATATGCTACTGCATGTCTGCATTTCACAATTAGAACAGCCTAGGTACATGATTGTAGCATGTGTGATAGTGGTGTCCACAAAGTTGGATTCTCGTCGATGTTATGCAGTTAATGCATCGTGATAAGTTTCTCCTTATGTGATCTATAGTGGGATGTTAGTGCATGTCCAGTGGTATGATTGATATGGAGGGAAGATGGTGAATGTCCAGTGGTGCGTGCTTTTAATGTGATCCTTTATGAAGGTATTTAAAAGCTTTGTAAGGACATTCAGGGGTCAGCTCTCGTCTCCAAATACTGGTCATTGCAAATGTTTGGGTTCTGTTTATAGTTTATGGTTTCCTTCGCTGCTGCTCTCCTCTACGTATTAGAGCTGCCTCTACTTCAGTAACCACTAATGTCGTATCTCACGTCATGTTTCACTCATCACAGTCTTTCTCTTGTTGTTTTTTTCCTCGTTTTTCTGTTGAATCTCCTCACCCCCTTATAGATTTAGGTTTGCACCCTATATCGTTTATTGATCTTTCACTCCCTTTACTTTCACACTGTTTTGTGTGCTGACGAAGGCTTTCTGACCGCAACGTCCCTTCTACGATTGTGTTTTTGTAAAGATGACCAATGTAACGTTTTCCGTTTTTGTTAATGTGCTCACTGAATATTTACAGCTTTACTTCAGTTCAACATATTTCCTGTCTTATCTTCACCTCGATAGTTAGTCAGTCAGTTAGTCCGTGAGTCAGTCAGTCAGTCAGTCAGTTAGTTAGTTAGTTAGTTAGTTAGTCGAAGATCATCCTCATTTCACATCGAACTATTCAGTCCATAAGTGTTCGAATCCCCTCCTCAGCAAATCCCGCAGTGTGGAACGGTTCACGACACCAGTTCTGTGTTGGTTTATTACTCTTCTTTGGCTTCCTGGGTAGTGTTCTTGTTTGGCCACACCTCTTTTAACTTGCTGTTCTCGCAGCCTGACCATGGTTGTAGATTCCTAGTCATCGTTTGGTTCTCATAAACTACTTACTTCTTGAAGAGCATTCAGAATGTCAGCCTGGTCCATGGCTCGTCCGTCTTCCACAGTAGCCCTACCTGCAAGCCTGCTCATTCTCTTGTACGCCCGCATGCCCTGGCACGAAGATGAAACTAATCTTTGCCATCCGAGACCGCTCCAGAGACAGCAGCCACTGTTTTCACCTCCAAACAGACAACTCATTTCAGATGTGTCTTTCCAGGCCACGGGGCTTCTAACAAATAGGTGTGTTTGCGCAGATCTTGGAATCCCGTACGACTACTTCAAATAAGCAATACAATGTTATACAATATCATTAGCGGCGTATGAGGAGAGGTAGCAATGTGGCTAGAGGTCCTAGGTTCAAATCCCACTATATATATATATATATATATATATATATATATATATATATATATATTCAATAACATGAATCAAGGGTCGGCCCAGACTGGTAACATGGGCATCAGAAAGTGTTACTGACAACATAACTGGCAGCGCTGTTTAATCAAGAACATATGAGCACCATATACTCAATCCACTTTGATGGACCACGTGGCCCCATAGCACGACCCGTTATAACATATACATAACAGTTACATAGTGATAGAGAAGTAAGGAGCTAGGATATATCATGTGCCATGCAACATGAGTGGGAGTTCTCTCTCCATAGATCTCAGTATTTGGTTTTCTGGATCAATTCTTTTGACGATATGCCATAGCCTTAGACCATCCAGCATCATATCTCTCGGTCTTCCTCTGCCTCTTCTGTTGCTTATGTTTCTAGTCGTTTGGGTGTTCTCCAGTGCTTCTCTTCTCGTGTTGGGACCTAAGAATATTCTCTCTCTCTCTCTCTCTCTCTCTCTCTCTCTCTCTCTCTCTCTCTCTCTCTCTCTCTCTCTCTCATTGTTGCGTATGATATTCTACTTAACAAGAAACACGTTGCTGGAGACATTGCAGCCGATCTTTGGTGTGTTCTGATCTGTGGCCCCTCTCCTCCTGGGAGTGGGGGGGGGGGGGGTGGGGGGGTGGAAGCACTTGGTATCTTAGCAGCACTTATGGGTTACACCCGCATGCCGTAATGTTGATTCGTCGACTAAACTAAACTGATCTGTGGCTCCTCTCCTCCTGGGGGGTGGGGGGGGGGTGGGGGGTGGGGGTGGAAGCACTTGGTATCTTAGGAGCACTTATGGGTTACACCCGTGTGCCGTGATGTTGATCCGTCGACTAAACTAAACTGATCTGTGGCTGTTCTTATAGAATACCATGCCTTTCAGTCATCCTGTCCGGTTAATGCCCTGTCGTGTTATTGATTGACTGCAGCAGCTGTAAGTATAAGACAATGGCTACACACATAGAATGATTGCTGTCGGTATGGTTAACATGATGTGCTTCTGAATCACCAGGATGGGCTTCTGAACCACCAACACTTCTTCCTCTTCTTGATTATTTCAAATTGTTTTAACTTCTTGATTCTGTTTAATTCTTCCTCTCTTTGATTCTGTTTAATCTTTCCTCTTCTTCTTAATTCTGTTTAATTGTTTTTCTTCCCCGTCTTCTTTCTTTCTTTCTATTTTTTTTCCCTCCTGCTTTTCTTTAGTCTCGAAGTTGTTCGTCTTGTGCTGTGCCCGTTTGCAATGAAGAGATACTGATGACTTCCGGCAGACACATCAACACAGCATTATTTACAGACTGAGTGTGCCTTTTCTTTTCAACCCCAGCTGTCAGTATTTCAAAGAAATATGCACATATATTGACAAACGGTCAGAGCAAATAACGATTGCTTGGAGTTGTCTAATGAACGTAGAACATTATACACACCTATAACAAAGAAATAAACGGTGTTCTCTGGTCAAACAACGAGAAGAGAGAAATTGGAGACTATAATGACGAATGGAAAGATCGGAGCCAGAAGGGTAGAGGCAGACCAGGAGAATGATGCTTGGTGGTCGATTGGCGACGGTTTGCAGGAAAGTCATCAGTAGAATTGACCCACAAACTGAGATCTGTGGGCGGACATGCACCCACAAGCCATTTTCATGGCACATGATGATGATAATTGAGGCCCCTGTAAAGCACAGAAAGTGGGGATTAAGAAAACGCACTGAACGAGGGAGTCGCGGTGGTCGTACACTTGCCTGCCGGCTCGGTTGTCATGTGGTTGAATCACCCTTGGAGAGATTTGTTTCTGGGATATGGGTTCCCATGTCGACACAGCTGAAATAAGTACCACGATATTTCCAGAGAAGTAAAGCCAACTGGTGTGATTTTGACCATATCACCCATCGAGTGCCGATCTGTCTAAATATGTAGTATCATATACCAGATAAAGCCTCTTGGTGTGAAACTAGGCTTTTTCTTTACTAAACATAAAGATTGACAGTTATTAGTAATAACTGTTTATTGCAAGTAACAGTCATGGACACTATGCCATGGGCTGAGGGAGACAAATCATCTGGGGTTTGCCCGTAGTGCTATGATATCGATTCTTAAAACAGACATCAATAAATATTCATCTGGTTTCTATAACGATCGGTAGTTATTTCTCATGTTTCAATGGTCAGACACGTTACCTAGCCAATCATATTTCTGTGTATTTAACTTATTCTGGTTTCAGTAGATACATCATCGCCAGAACCTCAAATACACGGCCTACCCTGTACGATTTCCAGCTGCCTGAAGTGATTTTTTTTCCACAGCCTTATACACTAACCATTAGCATCTGACAATTATCGATGGTGTGTAACTTTAAACCTACCGTTTTATAAACCGAACAAAAACCATTACGGTAACGGTAAAATATTTTCCATGCTGTGTGGGGGAAAAGGGACCATAAGTGTTTACGGTCCTCTCTACCCTCTTCAGGTGTCTCGTCTGGAGCACGAACATGACTCTCCACTCACCTGTCATTTGATATTTTAATGAAGTGCTATTGATTTTATTATTATCTGGTGCCCAGCTTTTAAAGCTTCCCATATACATCTTTCTCTGCCTCCCGTGTCTGGTGTTTTCACACCTGAGGCTACTTTCTCTATTCCCCCCTCTGCTGGTGATAGGCTCCGTGGAATTCATCTTTTCTCTATGGTTGTGATGAGTTATTACGGATCTGTTGTCTTTTCATTGCAGTCTTTCTGTTACCTTCCGATTTTCTACTATTTCTTTCCACTGCCAGTTCTGTTTTTTTTTTTAAAATTACTATTACGTTAGTTAGTGCGCATTCTTGAGAAGACAGAGGTCCTAGTCCAATCCTCAGGCGTGACGGAATTATTTTCCGACCAATATATCTGTGGATGAGAACCATCCTCATAAAACAGGTACCGTAGAATGGTCACGAAAGTTGGTGGGAAAGGGAACTAGCCACTCCATCACATTACGTCTTGGCCAAGAGCACGTGAAGGTTTAAAACTTCACTCCTCAGTGGCAGTATCTGTCGCGGAACTCATCATCACCATGTGCCATGCCAATACGCATGGCGGTCACGATTCGTCACCTCACACGATTCGCCACCTCTCATGATCTCCAGTCTTAAATAGTCTGTTCTTGTCCTGATAATGCCATGTGGCCAAGCTATCCGTGTATTTATCTTTGTCTTCCCCTTGCTTTTTCTCAATAAGCTTGCCATTTATCAGTAAGTTGTCACGTGTAAAGACTAATCAGCATGTTTTTTTTTTTATTTGTTGCTAGAAGGACTGCCTCAAATTTTCTGTCTGGCATAGCTTTTGTCAGAAGAAAGGAATCCCGCAAGGCAGGGGTATTGAAAGGTTATGTATAGCCCCTCTTACCCGCCAATGGACATGTCGCAGACTTTTAATGTATTTTGTAGAGATAGCTGCATAGTCAACTAACTCAGCCTTCTCTTTATGACCACTGCCTTTGTTGGTCCACGGCCGCTTATTCATCATACTCGCTGTTAGCCGTTATACCCTCTCCACTAGTCGCCACCCAGTGGACGCCCCCTGCAGTAGGACAGGCTCTTACCAATTGGACCAACGTTACCTTTCTTTAACATGTAAGACATAGCCCTGGCCTTCATGGCGACAGGGATAATATACCCAATGGCATTCAATAAACAACATATTGCATCACCTATAAGAAAATGCAATTCTATAAGACTACTAAAGCCGCTACATACAACACCAACTATACTACATTACCTATAAGAAAATGCAATTCTATAAGACTACATACAACACCAACTATACTACATCACCTATAAGAAAATACAATTCTATAAGACTACATACAACACCAACTATACTACATCACCTATAAGAAAATGCAATATTATAAGACTATAAAAGCCCGCGGGGAATTGTCTGACCGTTATCACAAACGGATTCTGTTATTTTATGAGACTTAGCCACAGAGCACAGTGTTATTCAGTCCGCGCCTGATCGGCAAGATAATTTAACAGCGCCCATTGAAGACTGACAGCGTGATAGATGCAGAATAAATCTGAACGGGTTAGAAGGATAAATCCAGGGGAAGATAACTTTGGCTGAGTCCAGATGAACAGAGTAGTTATGTTAAGTGACTCTTGCACGCACAATAACAATGACACTAATCTATTTAGCGATGAATATAGTCTATGTGGGCGTACCATAGACAATGTGTGTGGAGAGAGAAGGGACAATAGGCATGTTGTACACGTATATATTCTTAAACATTTTTAGGTCAAAGAATTATGAATTTGAGTGACCAGTTTGTATCTCATCGCCTTCTCATATTAGTTTCTATTATAACATCTGGCTTCACTTTACAACGTAAATACAAGTGTTCTCTGTACCACACAGATGTGATCATTGGTCTGGCTTCACATTACAACGTGAATACTAATGTTCTCTGTACCACACAGATGTGATCATTGATCTGGCTTCACTTTACAACGTAAATACAAGTGTTCTCTGTAGCACACAGATGTGATCATTGATCTGGCTTCACTTTACAACGTGAAAACAAATGTTCTCTGTACCACACAGATGTGATCATTGGTCTGGCCTCACATTACAACGTGAATACAAGTGTTCTCTGTACCACACATATGTGATCATTGATCTGGCTTCACTTTACAACGTGAATACAAATGTTCTCTGTACCACACAGATGTGATAATTGGTCTGGCCTCACATTACAACGTAAATACAAGTGTTCTCTGTACCACACAGATGTGATCATTGGTCTGGCTTCACTTTACAACGTGAATACAAATGTTTTTTGTACCACATGGATGTGATCATTGATCTGGCTTCACTTTACAACGTGAATACAAATGTTCTCTGTACCACATAGATGTGATCATTGATCTGGCTTCACTTTACAACGTGAATACAAATGTTTTCTGTACCACATAGATGTGATCATTGGTCTGGCCTCACATTACAACGTGAATACAAATGTTCTCTGTACAACACAGATGTGATCATTGATCTGGCTTCACTTTACAACGTGAATACAAATGTTCTCTGTACCACACAGATGTGATCATTGATCTGGCTTCACTTTACAACGTAAATACAAGTGTTCTCTGTACCACATAGATGTGATCATTGGTCTGGCCTCACTTTGCAACGTGAATACAAATGTTTTCTGTAACACATAGATGTGATCATTGATCTGGCTTCAATTTACAACGTGAATACAAATGTTCTCTGTACCACATAGATGTGATCATTGATCTGGCTTCACTTTACAACGTGAATACAAATGTTTTCTGTACCACATAGATGTGATCATTGGTCTGGCCTCACTTTACAACGTGAATACACATGTTCTCTGTACCACACATATGTGATCATTGATCTGGCTTCACTTTACGACGTGAATACAAATGTTCTCTGTACCACAACCCAACCATGTGACGGAGCAGGAACCTGCTGTGGCTTTGTGAAGTGCCAGGAACATCACATTCTGCAGTCCTGAGTAGAAACAATTGTCCAGTATTTCAATCCCTTAGCGAACATCGAACCATGGCATCGAACCCTCCCCGGATTGCGTTCATCCTTTGTCAGCGTAACACAATAACCATTTCACCAACACACATGCTGTGCTCTATACCTTTGTCAGCGTAACACAATAACCATTTCACCAACACACATGCTGTGCTCTATACCTTTGTCAGCGTAACACAATAACCATTTCACCAACACACATGCTGTGCTCTATACCTTTGTCAGTGTAACACAATAACCATTTTACCAACACACATGCTGTGCTCTATACCTTTGTCAGCGTAACACAATAACCATTTCACCAACACACATGCTGTGCTCTATACCACCTTGACTTCTCTTTCATCACATGCGCAAAATTATTGGTTTTGAGTAGACTTTCCGTGTTTCTCCTCCAAGTTTTGCTTTTATGTCCGAAGCTTTGTATTTCCGTCACTATATAAATCACACAATGTACTTCAAAGGGCATTTGTGAGATCAGACAAATCCAACCAAGGCAAAAACAAAAGACGTATCTTCCTAATGAGCGATCAGATATAAAGAAGCTTTGCTCGTATTGCTCTTTGAAGCTGCATTAACTATCATTTTTACATGTAGCTTTGTGGATGAGTCGCTAGTATTTAATACACATCGTCTTCCAAACGGGGTCAGCTAGTCGATCAAGATGGCTGAGATGCGTTAACGGAAACAGTTTAACAGACGAGTATCATCATAAACTCTGTGTAGGTTACCTTCCGAAGCAGAGGCAATTACTCTTAGCTGTTTCCTTTTTTAATTTAAGAAGGCCTGCACCTAGGAACACGAAGCGCTCAAACAAAGGTGGTTTCTGTCCCATTCATTTTCCGTGATGAGAAAGCAAAACTATGGTTGCCAGACGTTTCTGTTTTCCCGGATAATCCCAGTTTTTTAAAAATATAAAGCAATGTCCCGACATATGCTTTCGGGACTCTCATTTGTCCCATATCATAGGAAAGGAGACTGAACATAAACAAGATAAAGGCAGTACTGTCTCACAATGACTGGTCAATCAACCGTGCTAGACCTCACATGGCTCGCGCGCGGGCGCACGCACGCACGCACGTACAAACATATACACACACAAAACACAAAACTCTTCATTCTGCAGTAAACAAATCTGATGAGATAATAAAAAATATACACCGTTCTAATGGGCATGTTATGAGAAGAAATGACTTGGAGAACTTGGGGACAACTGGCAAGATCGAAGGGAAGAGACCAATGGGGAAGACTGAGAAGTAAATACTTGGATAGCTTGGCCACGTGGCATGGTCGAGACAAAAACACGTAGCTGATTCATGACGCTGGTGATCGAGTGAGATGGCAAAACATGATCGCCCACGCTTATCGGCATGGCACTTGATGGAGAAAAGGGCTACTTAAATTTGTAAGAGTTAATACAAGATATACTGGTTTGTTTTCGTTCGCTTGCATTAAACTCGAGCGTAGTCCACGGCGAGCCGATTTTTGCGCGTGAGCTTTCTGTCCCTATATACCCGTGTCCCTTGCCATCACGCGAACCCACTCCGACTTCTGGGGTACTTGCAATTTATGTTCCCAAGTCAAAGACGAGAAGTCAAAATGTTAGTCCAACTGACGGGTGTAGGGGTTGAACCCGCTACCTTGCCACCAGGCACACCGGAAGTTTAAAAGCGTCCCACTTGATCATGCTGACCCAAGATATAGTGATAATCTGTTTTCTGAACCATAGGTTTCTTGCATGTTTATATTATTATTATTATTATTATTATTATTATTATTATTATTATTATTATTGCTTCTAATTGTATTATTACTTCTACTTTACATTACATATATATAAAGACATATACAACTGTTTATACTGTTCTAATGTGCATATCAAGTCAAGGCACTAATAAGTGCACGCATAATCGTCATTCGAGTTTCTATTGTGTAAAATTGAAGACGCAATGTGTGAGTAGGTGTTATTGCTATACAACTTCAACAGGATATGTGAAACTTTATTGAGTGTGTTATTCCTTTAAATCTTAAACATTTAGATTTTATTTAACTGTATGAGTGGGTTTTATTGCCATAAAACTTCAACAATGAGAATATATGTAGCTATGTAAATTTGTTATTACAATAAAACTGTGTAAATATTAAAACTTCAATGAGAATACATGTGACTGTGTGTGTGTTATTACCATAAAACTTCAATACTAAGACAACACGTGGCTATGTCTGTCTATGTTATTACTATAACACTTCAATACTGAGACAACACGTGGCTATATGTCTATGTTATTACTATCAAATGTCAATAGACATAATATTTGTCCAGTTTCTCTTGTTCTCCATTCCTCTATTATTCTCTCGGAGATGCCAGCTCCAGTAATCATGCATTTATTCTCCTAGTGGCACGATGGGAACACTTAACGTTTTCCGTAGAGACCCCTCTTTTGGAGTGATCAAATATTTATTTCCAATGGGCTGGTGCGGAAGTGCCAAAAGCCTACAATGCCATAAATCCATTACGCTGTGTTTTCTGTTTATGGGACCTTGTTTTGGTAATAAATTATATTAATAGTTGTGGGCAGCTCGCCCCATCTGCGCCGTGCATTACTTACTGTAGGCAAGTCCTTCTTGCGAGGGTGTAGGAATATAATGGAAGCAAAACTATATCATTTCTCATAGTGAGTTCGAGCACTTAACAATGAATTATCGTTCTGAGTACCTCGAGTTACCTGTACAGATAAGTACTTACAGGTAAGCAGTGATTCACATTGAGTAGTTTCGTTTGCTCGCTTTGAAACCAAGTGTAGTCCATACCCGTGTCACTACTTCTAGTGCACTAGATTGATTTTTGCGTTGTTAGCTTTCCCTATTACCAGTGCCCCATCGTCATCAGGCGAACCCACTCTAATTTCTGAGGTACTTATAATTTACGTCCCCAAGTCAATGACGAGAAGCCAACATTTTAGTCCAACTGACCCGTGTAGGCGTTGAACCCGCTGCCTCGGCATCAGGACACGGGAAGTATGAAAGCGATCGCTCTGAACTTTTCGGCCCTCCAATAATATGGTGGGCTCTGTGGAAACCTAATGAAACATTACAGACATGTTTCAAGCGTCAATGTCCTATTGGTAGCTCTGTCTCCTGGCAACCAGTACTTTCAGACCCAGTCCGCTACTGTTAATGTTGGTCCACGACCACTTATTTAGAATTCGAGGCTAATCTCTAAACCTAGACGCCATTCCACCATCGCCACTTGGTAGACGCGCCTAGTGGTCGCATAGGTTCCTGTCTCAGGGAGAAGAGACGCAGGGATGCTAGAACACATCAACATTGTTGTAACTTAGATGGGTTAATATCAGGTGACAGCAGGCGTTAGGCATACCAGTACACACGGGTTTCTCCATAAGTACTCCATTCCGCTTCCATAGATCTCAAGGAGAATTCCAGCACAGCATACGAACTTCATGGCCCCAGCGATGATTCAACTGCTGGTTTATCAGAATCACACATGCTATAAACACAGATGTGCACAGCACACGAACTTCATAGCCCCAGCGATGATTCAACTGCTGGTTTATCAGAATCACACATGCTAGCATAGATGATGTGTACCGAGTTTCTGATTTCGTAATTGAGCATGGCCAGTGGCAGGTTCCCAAGCTTGTGTAGATTTCCAACTGCCGAAATGTTAAACACTCGAGTTTTTCGCCCTTGTCCGACAAGGTTAGACGTCTGATTTCTTCACCATGATCAGATCTAAGCATATCAGCATTTTCTTATTGTATAAAGAATCAACACAGCTCTAACCGTGAAACGAACCAGATCTCCAAGAGTCAGAGGCGTATATCATAAGCCACTACGTACATCATAAGCCACTACGTACATTATAAGCCACTACGTACATCATAATCCATAACGCGTCCTATGTCTAGGTGCATGCACATGAAAATAATTATAAATACATTTATCCAGAAGCAATTTCCTGCTAACGGACCGTGATGTGATAGGGCAGTGGTTCTCAATTTTTCTGGCCAATTCCTCCACCCCCTTTACCATATGTTCAGAACGTCAACCCCTCCACCTTTTTTCGAATTTCCTCCCTACAAATTCTCCCCCCCCCCCCCCCGAACACAGTATACATAAAAATGGAAGTTAAATTTAATAACAAATACTAGAACAAGTCTAGACATCTACATATAACGTGATTTGCCGGTCTATTTACGTTATAAAACGAATTTCAATAGTACAGAACCGTAAAATTTAGAGTGAAAAACAATATCACACCCACCGGTTGAGAACTACAGTGATAGGACATTTTGTAGGCCTGAAAACACGGTGGAATAGGTGACCGGTATTTCTCTCACTTATCGAGACAACGAGGGCAGGAGTCGAACTCGCGTCCGACCGCGCTCACGACATTATCAACTGTGCTACATTCACATAAACAAACATGTATTACTTTGCGTTCCATGTAAGCCATACATACGTTTAAATGTACACACCAAGTATATCGACCGTGTGACTATACCGATGTCACGTACGGTGTCTGTGTATACAAGCTTCCTATGTATAAATACATCATCACCAATAATAATCAGGCATTTGCTACGCTCAAATGATTTACAAGCTCAGTTATATAGCTATTAAGTCGATGAGATCCCGACAGCTAAACCACAGCGAATAAATCGATCTTATGTTGATTCATTAATATACACATGGGGACACAACTATACACTATATGTACTTGAAACACCCTTTGTTGCTTTATTTTCGTGGTTTCTCGTTTAGTGTCTATTATTCGAGGACTTAGAATTTGTTGCATGCCCTTTTACAATCAACACCAGAATTGTTGGCTGTTTTTGATTTTCAAGCCTTCATACTTTCAGTACTTTGCCTTCATTTTGTTAACGGCCGAACCTCGTACCATTGTGAAAATCAACATAAAGCGATCTGCTTCTAAACTGCTTGCAGTTGACTTCTATCCCGGGATGTCGAGATTGTATAACTGCGTCATTATCCCTAAACCACATATGCCGGCATATGTAGAGACTAGATTGAGGATGTGTGGCAAGGAAGGTTTGTCATGAGGCTAGCTATTCTTTCCTCTTAGATACAGCTTAGCTACAAGTCGCTTAAAATAAAGTCGCTTAAAAGTCAACATGGTCGACTTCATTGCACCGGGTTTGATCCCATATGGCTCAGTTTCTTTCTGCAACGCGGGCTGCCGAAAGCGTCCCTCAAAGCACGAACTCTGTAGCTTCAGCGACGACCCACATGAGTCTCAGAACCGAAAGACGCGGCCCGGAATCGAACCCACAACCTTTGGAGCCCGAGTCAGACGGCTTGACCACTTCGCCAAGGAGACTCCCTTATACACTGCTTATAACGGTTAAAGAATACTAAAATACAGACTGCTTCTAACGGTAAGAGAGAAGAGAAAATACAGGCTGCTTCTAACGATAAAAAAAAAAAAAAAACACCGCTATTCAAATTGCTTGTAACCATAAGATAGTACAAATATTCAAATTGATTTTAACGGTAAGAGACAACGGAACAGACAAATTATACAAATAGCTTCTAACTTTCTAATGGTGAAACGACACATAAAATACAATAGCTTGTAGAGGTCAAAGAGCACAGAAAATACACACTGCTACTAAGGGAAAAACCATAGAAAATGCAAACTGTTCCTGACGATCATAGAACAAAACCTGCACAAATTGCTCCTTGGCTGTCATTAATTAATTAATTCATTCATTCATTCATTCAGTAACATGTCCTTTGCAGAACCTCGCTCACATAACAACCTTCCGGAAAACTTCTCGATCACAAGCAAGATGTCCCACGTCTGATACACCCATCTGGAGATCATCCGCCAATAGAGAAAAGAATATGCAAACCAACACAGAGCCAGGTGTGAAACTTTGAAGCTCCTGATTATATTGACATATAGATAGAAATGTGATAGACGTGTCAAGCAAATATACATTTCGTCGATACATGTTCTCAGACAGACACGTGCCAACATATATACAACAGACCTGTTGAGATGTATGCTTTAGTTTACTTTTCCTATTGGCCAACCTAATCACGTAGGTGAACTTGATTGTGCGTAGGCAAGTAAAAATAGTTTGTTTACAATGACATAATTTAATGTCATTGTACAATATCTTTCTCTAAGTTTAAAACTGGACCTTCTTCACTATTTTCGTGTTGAATATCAATAGAAATTGGTTACCAATAAAATCATTCAGATATCTTTAAGACAGTTTTTTATTTCGTCCCATTAATTATTCTACAGACAATAATATAGTGTTGGGAATGTATGTATGGATGGGATGAATTAATCTTCTGATGTAAATGGAAATAGAATAATGATGCTTTATATTCTATAAAAATACTTTCTGTCTGATAAAAGGAGCTCATGTATTGTAATTGTCTTTGTTGTAGAGTGTTCTATCTGTCATGGCAACAGTGTGGATTTGTGGCTTCCATTCACGATACCAAATGTCAGCAATTAATAAAATAAGCAGTACAATTACCTTTAGCAGAATACGGTAAAGGTGCACAGTATGATGGCCAGCCTCGGAAGCGTAGTGGCTAGACGCTTGTCTGCCAGCTGGAGGTCACGGGTTTGAATCCGCATCCAGGTGGATTTTTATAATTGACCTGTGTTCACAGGTCGACCCAGCCTAAAATGGGTACCAGGAACTGTCTTGGAAAGTAAAGGCGGCCGGTGTGGTACTGAACATATACACACCGCCATCCTGAGTGCTGATTGATCTATTTACAAGATGGACCTAGCACCATATGCCCAATGCTTTGACAACAGTGTTGATGATACTGGGTGGAGCAAAGATTGATATCTGATTTGCTTTGACAACAGTGTTGATGATACTGGGTGGAGCAGAGATTGATATCTGATTTGCTTTGACAACAGTGTTGATGATACTGGGTGGAGCAAAGATTGATATCTGATTTGCTTTGACAACAGTGCTGATGATACTGGGTGGAGCAGAGATTGATATCTAATTTGCTTTGACAACAGTGTTGATGATACTGGGTGGAGCAAAGATTGATATCTGATGTGCTTTGACAACAGTGTTGATGATACTGGGTGGAGCAGAGATTGATATCTGATTTGCTTTGACAACAGTGTTGATGATACTGGGTGGAGCAAAGATTGATATCTGATTTGCTTTGACAACAGTGTTGATGATACTGGGTGGAGCAAAGATTGATATCTGATTTGCTTTGACAACAGTGTTGATGATACTGGGTGGAGCAGAGATTGATATCTGATTTGCTTTGACAACAGTGTTGATGATACTGGGTGGAGCAGAGATTGATATCTGATTTGCTTTGACAACAGTGTTGATGATACTGGGTGGAGCAGAGATTGATATCTGATTTGCTTTGACAACAGTGTTGATGATACTGGGTGGAGCAGAGATTGATATTTGATTTGCTTTGACGACAGTGTTGATGATACTGGGTGGAGCAGAGATTGATATCTGATTTGCTTTGACGACAGTGTTGATGATACTGGGTGGAGCAGAGATTGATATCTGATTTGCTTTGACAACAGTGTTGATGATACTGGGTGGAGCAGAGATTGATATCTCATTTGCTTTGACAACAGTGTTGATGATACTGGGTGGAGCAGAGATATTGATATCTGATTTGCTTTGACAACAGTGTTGATGATACTGGGTGGAGATGAGATATTGATATCTGATTTGCTTTGACAACAGTGTTGATGATACTGGGTGTAGCACAGATATTGATATCTGATTTGCTTTGACCACAGTGTGATGATACTGGGTGGAGCACAGATATTGATATCTGATTTGCTTTGACAACGGTGTGATGATACTGGGTGGAGATGAGATATTGATATCTGATTTGCTTTGACAACAGTGTGATGATACTGGGTGGAGCACAGATATTGATATCTGATTTGCTTTGACCACAGTGTGATGATACTGGGTGGAGATGAGATATTGATATCTGATTTGCTTTGACAACAGTGTGATGATACTGGGTGGAGCACAGATATTGATATCTGATTTGCTTTGACAACAATGTGATGATACTGTGTGGAGCAGAGATATTGATATCTGATTTGCTTTGACAACAATGTGATGATACTGTGTGGAGCAGAGATATTGATATCTGATTTGCTTTGACAACGCTGTGATTTTACTGGGTGGAGCAGAAATATTGATATCTGATTTGCTTTGACAACAATGTGATGATACTGGGTGAAGCAGAGATATTGATATCTGATTTGCTTTGACAGCAATGTGATGACACTGGGTGGAGCAGAGATAATGATATTTGATTTTTGAGCACAGTTTGACGATACTGGGTGCTGCAGAGATATTGATATCACTACTGGGGATTGAACTTCATCGTCTCACCGATAGGCCAGTGCCCTGTTCATTATGATGCCTCAGAGACGGGCAGAATAGAATAATCTTGACTGTCAATCAGCGCAATATATTCTTATTCTCATAAGGTTAAGCTAACGTTGCTTTACTTGTATTTGTAGATGGAAACAAGTTGGGGGAAAAGGTATCTATCAACAAACCTGATCCTGATCTATAAGAACTCTCGTTAGCATACAATTAAACGATCAATAATACTTGATATAGCTCTGCCTTTCCTGTGGCGACTGACTCGTTGCACATCATTTTAAAAAAACGTGCATATTGTGTGCACAGAGATAGGTCTGACATCGCTTTGAAAACTTACAGATTGTGTGCACAGAGATAAACCTGACATCACTTTGAAAACTTACAGATTGTGTGCACAGAGATAGACCTGACATCACTTTGAAAACTTACAGATTGTGTGCACAAGAAAGTTAAAGTTAGTTGCATATCCTTTACAGGGCGTGGCAGTCAACCCCAACATTTTTTGGCTATTTGTAATTTCTTGGCAAGTTTACCTTCAATAGTGTGCCATTGATTTATAAACGACCGGCACTCATATCATTGCATGAAAACTAACGCAAGTCGGTCTGCTTCCAAATCGCCCACAGCTGTTTTGAAAGCGGTATAGGAGATTACGAATTGCGTCTGTAATCTCTTCGCCACGGGAATAGCCTCAAAAAAGCGAAAATCGGTACAGATAGAGGTATTAAGTGAAATCACCGCGAGTTGAAGAAACTGTTCTTGTCCGAATTTAGCCAGGAACCGCCAAAAATACATCTGACACAAATAGCGCACATTTACAGCTACGATTGACAGCAAATGTTCTCGGTATAAAGAAACATGGAAAAAATTTGTTAGTGTACTAAGCCACAAAATGTTTCCTTTTTGTTCTTTTAATTTATTCAAAACATTTTTTCTCGTAGAGAACTTGAATAATAAAGATAAACAATAGATTCTACAATTTACTGTTTGTCAATTTCGTTGCTACTCGCTGCCTACTGAAACAATCACACAGCATAAATTAAAGCAACAAGATAAATCCTTCAATCTTTTGAATATTTAGTGAAAACTACAGCGACGATACAGAGCTGCAGTGTTGTTTAGCACTTAGTTGAATTACATCTCTCTCTCTCTCTCTCTCTCTCTCTCCGTTTCCAGGGTGAGGTGATGCCGTTATCAGATTATAAATTGTTGAACATATTGTCAGAACGATGACCAGTCTAATACAGCTTCATGCCTAAGCCCAAAATAGCCCTGGCTAGAACATGGAAGATGAAGACAAATATGAACAGACTTGATTTAGCCAGGGCTATAATACCACAATCTCACAATCAGTCCAGACGGTGTATTTTGGCATGAAATCACGAACTTCAAGCCGTCTCTTTTACACGTACCTACGGTGTGGACGACAAATTATCACTATATATATATATATATATATATATATATATATATATATATATATATATATATATATATAATTATATTTTACCTCCGATTGACCTCACACTTTAAAATTTGCCACGACACTGAAAGTTGTCACAGAGACATGCATTAAGAAACGAAAAAACACTTTTTGAACTGTTAAATTTCTCGAGTCTGTTTGACTTCATCTATGTCAACATGATCCGTTTTCCTTTTAAAACCTCCCACATTCACTCTCCTTACCTTTGCCCGCTTCATAGACAGGGCTCCAACCTCTAATTATTGAACTGTGTCACCCCGGATAAGGACAGAATTGTGTATATATTCTTGGCACTTCTTGTATACATCAAACACCTTGCAAGTTCTTGACCCAGACTGTAGGCGACTAAATTAACATTCAGACCAAACAAGAATATTACAGCGGAAGAGAAACGATTTCAAATATCCCAACTTCCGGACTTCAAAGGGGTGCGGCCTCTCCTCGCATGTTCCGAGCGATATTTCTTGTTTATTCTTTCCTGTCTTATGTGTCTCGTCGGCTTTCCTTCTCCGAGTCTCACACTCTCTGGCTCTTATCTTCAAGTGTTCTGGCGACCACACCAACAGAAGCAGCCAGCTAATGCACGATTTCCCCTTTTTGAACATTACTATTATTTTAACGTACATTATTGTGTATTTTAATTTCATAGTTAGTTAGTTGCATGTTCTTTACAAGTCTGCAATCAATCCCAGCATTTATTTACTGTTTTGTGATTTAATATACATTGTTGATTCAGTAGCTGGCCATGGATTTCTGAACGGGCGACGCCTCATCCCACCTAAATCAACGCAGAGTGGCCCGTTTCCAAATCTCCCACAGCTAATTTCGAAACCTCGTCTCGGTATGACGGAGAATTGAAAAACTGCGCACGTCACTATACTCTACCCAACAGTATTAATTTACTAATATTTATATTTCTACTGTTCTTGACAACGGTATTAAATACCGAACCGCCGGTCTGTGATGCTAGTCAGTTATGTACACGTGTTTGTTTTTATTGTTTGAATTGATCACACCTTTTTGTTCCAGCAATTACTATGTTCCCGCGGGATTTGATCATACCTTTTTGTTCCATCAATAAGGAACTTTCTAACATCTAAATAGCTCATGTTATTGTCATAGTGTTCCAATAGACAGAGGTACCTACCAAAGAAGAGGTCGAAGATAACTGTTGAGAGCTAAACATTTGTTGCAGGAGTGACCAACGTATGCCAAACAGAGAAAAGTAGTTTGGCCTACATCTACTTTTTGATGACAAACTCTATGAAGATATCAAAAAGCTGAAGTTTGCTGCTTTCTTTGGATTTATTCGCATTGACGTCCGAAGGTGAACGATGAAGAAGATACTACTAGATCAGTGGTTCTCAACCTTTTTTGGCAATTGCCCCCCTTCACCATATTTTCAGAACGTCATTTCCCCCCCCCCCCTTTTTCGTGTTTCCTACTTAAAAATTTGGCCCGTGTCCCCCTTTCACCATATTTTCAGAACGTCATTCCCCCCTTTCGTATTTCCTACCTAAATATCCCGCCCCGCCCCTACACAGTATACGTAATAATGGAAGCTAAATTTAATAGCACATGCTAAACCAACTCTAGACGTCCACATAAAACGTGATTTGTGGGTCTACTTACTTTATAAAATGAATTTTAGAAGGGTGAGACGTACAGAATCGTACAGTATGAAGGGAAAAACAATATCAAGTAATCGGTTTTTGTATTATCGCGATCATGAAATAATCTTAATCCTCCCCCCCCCCTGGAAACTCTAAAATCCCCCGGGGGGGGGGGGGGGATTCCCTACCGGTTGAGAACCACTGTACTAGATAATCCTGACTTCTTTACGAATAATACATAAGTAGTGCTCTCCGTCATTTCTCATGATTAAGTTTGTAACAATTCAAATCGCTGTAATGCATCACTTCCTTAGCTTTTCCATTGTTGATTCAGTTTGTAACAATTTATATCAATCTATCGCATCACTGTGCTTAGTTTTTCCATCGTTGATTCAGTTTGTAACAATTCATATCGATCTATCGCATCAATGTATATACATTTTTCATGTTGATTTAGTTGTAACATTTCATTAATTCATGGTTTACTCTACATACATAATGTTCTTGAAGTTCTAGTACTACATTGATTCATGGTTCCTTATTTCAGCATTGGAATATCGAAACTACACGTTATTCTTAACTCTTTCAGTTCTAGGCAGCTTTTAACTTGAAGATTGTCTTAAACAGTAGTTACTTTACACCGTGGAGCAGGAGTTGCAGTAACAGTTAATATGGAGGGGTAACCCAATGAAAATGTCGTTAATGATCTCTCTAAGAAACTGAGTATTTAATTAAAGTAACAAACCAAATTTAAATAGATATAATTCTATCAATGCTATTCCTGATTTTACATTCGTTCAAAACGAAAGCTGTTAGACTAGTGGTTCTCAACCGGTGGGGAATTCCCCCCCCCCCTCCCCCCAGGGGGGAATTTCAGGGTTTCCAGGGGGGGGGGGGGAATGAAGACCATTTCAAGATCGTATTAATACAAGAACCGATTACTTGACATAGTTTTTCCCTTCATACTTTACAGTTATGTATGTCTCGTCCTTCTAAAATTCATTTTATAAAGTAAGTAGACCCACAAATCATGTTTTATGTGGATGTCTAGACTTGTTTTAGTATATGCTATTACATTTGCCTTCCACTTTTACGTATACTGTGTAGGGATGAGGGGATTTTTAGATAGGAAATATGAAAGGGGGGGGGGGGGGGGATGACGTTCTGAAAATACGGTGAAGGGGGGAACGGGCCAAATTTTTGATAGGAAGGGGGGGAATGTCGTTCTGAAAATATGGTGAAGGGGGGAATGGGCCAAAAAAGGTTGAGAACCACTGTGTTAGACGATGGGGTAAGAATAATCTGATGCAAATTGTGAGAGTGCGGGACAAACATAATTGACCTTGACGAAGTTGTGTTTCCGTCCTCTTTCCCCTTTCTCCCGCCATTCGACCTACCACTGTATATATCTCTCGGTTGCCGTTTACTCGTGTTAGACCAGCCCGTTGATCGTAGTACACATGTTGGTGGTGTTATTATGAATTGGTGACGACAAAAAGACTCGGAACAGGTGACGACAAAAAGACTCGGAAAACACAGGCATAAACTTGTTATACTTTCGTGTTATGTTCTTTGGACAAACTTCTTCTTCGTTCATCCGGAGTTTTTTTTCGGATGTGATTGCGTTGTGCCTGTTTACAGCAGAGCTGCGTTCTTGCGCCGTTAGGCCGACACATCCGACTTCTGCGGGCATTTGTTGACCGGGTTAACCTTCCCGGGGGTTTCTTAGGACGTTTGACTCTCACTGTTGTGGTGTTATCCCCCATCCCAGCTGGTCCATATAGAACAGCCAAAGATCCTGGTCAGCCCTCAAGGGAAGGCAGGGGCAGACCATGGGCATTCCCCGCCATCCAAGGAGGCTTCCATACTTGCAGAGCCGATATATAGCGCTCTGGTACTGGGCTCACCCAAGGAATCGTCACGTCCTGCACATGGCTGCTTAGCCTCACTTCCGTATATTGGGCCTTCCGTTCACCATAGGCTGTTCTTCCGGAAACCAGAAGTATGCAGTCTGCAGATGACATCCACACAGTGAGCTTTTGATTCGGACTTTCCACGTAATGAATTTGCTATCCAAGCAATATTCCATTTTGTGCCACTAGGACACTTTTCCACCTTTTATGAAGCCCACACAGCGAGCTTTCGATTTGGACTTTCCACATAATGGATTTGCAATCCAAGCAATATTCCATTTCATGCCTCTGGGTCTTCATGCACCTTTAAATGTCAACCTGTATGTAGTTAAAGTAAGCTGCGGTCAACTTTAGCTTGTTGATATCTCCATAGAGCTTGTCCTCAAATGAAGCAGGTGTGGGCCAACATATCTTTCTCTGTTCTGCATACGTTGGGCAATCCTGCAGCAAATGTTTTGCTGTCATTTTTCCAGTTCTACAATTACATTCATCGGTATCTCCTATCTTTAGTTTATTGAACAAGTGGTATTTCAGCCTGTTATGTCCTGTGCGGAGTCTGAAGATTGCTACTTGTTCTCTTCGGTCGAGTTTGTAATATGCATCATCCTTCTGATGGCCTGGATGCTCTGATTCCCATTTGGTTCTATAAGTGCTTTTTATCAACCTCTTTGCCTCATTATAGGTTATGTCTATGTCAGGCTGTGGTAGTCGTCCGCCCTCTTTTGCCAGTCTGTCAGCCTCTTCGTTTCCAGGTATACTGCAATGTGATGGGATCCACTGTATTACAACTTTTTTGGATTTCTGGCATAGACCATGGAGTGCTGCTCTTAGGTCAGTTAGTTCTGTGCTGTTATTGCTCTTCAGTATTGAGACAGCTGACTTTGCATCTGTGAAGATAGCTATTTGCTTCTCTTTATTTTCCTCAATCAGGAGCATTTCTGCTGCAGTTTTCAGAGCCTCTACCTCCGCTTTAAAGTTACTTGAAAATGTTCCAGTTGCCATTGAATGTGTTTTTTTCGCTCCATTTTTTAAATTTAGGAGAATTCCTCCTCCTCCATTCTCTATTGAATTTTTTGCTGATCCATCTGTATATGCATGGGTCCAATTCCTGCTTGGGTGATGTTCTTTTATGTAGTTTAGGGTTATTTCTCTTCTTTCGGTTTCATGCTGAGTGTTCTTTTTCTCAATACCAGGAATGTTTTCTATCATCTCAGGCAGTTGCTGCTGTCTCCGAGCTGGGAACTTGTGTGCATTGTATATGGGCTTGACTGTTGATATGTTAAGTATAGGATCTGCCCTAATCCTTCGTTTTGCAGTTTCTACAAAGTTGCTACACTTCAGTCTTCCCTTTCCAAAACCATTAAATCTGTTGTACATAGGGTGGTCTGTCAATCTTCTAAATTTTTCTGCTTGTTGCTGGGCTCTGCTATCTCTTCTATCCTGCATTGGTTGTAAACAAGTGATCTTTTCTAGTTCATTAATAGGCGTTGTCTTCAGGCTTCCAGTTATGATTCGCATTCCTTGGTTTTGGACTCTACTTATTTTGTTAAAGTTTGACTTAGCTGCTGTTGCCCAAGCTGCAATGCCATATTGCAGTACTGGCCTCACCCTTCCAGTATATAACATCTTGAGAACTTTCTCATCTGCTCCCCACGTTGTACCAGCAAGCTTTTTTATGATTGCCATTCTCTGCCTTGCTCTTGTTCGATTTTTCTCAACCTGTGTCTTCCATGTCAGGCGACGATCAAAGGTGACTCCTAGATAGTTTGGATTTTCTTCATGGCGCAATATTTTTCCATTCAATACCAGCTTAGGTTGCTGAGTTTTATTTGAGAGGGAGAACACTGTGCATGTTGTTTTCTCCTCACTTATCTTCACTAGCCATGATTTTGACCAGTCCTCTAGCGCTAATAAGGCTTGCTGTATTCTGCTGTTAGCTGTACTAATATATTCTTCAGATGTCCATATGGCTAGGTCATCTGCAAAACGAGGATGTGTGTACTCTGGCTAGAAAATTTTCTGTGATGTCATTTATATATGCTAGGAATAATGTTGGTGAAAGAACTCCTCCTTGGGGGACACCTTGCTCCAGCAGCATCATTTTGCTTGTTTGTCCTTGTACTTTTGTCCTGGCAGTTCTGTTCTCAAGGTAGTGGCTGATCCATTTATACATTTTCCCACAAACATGCATGTTTTGCAGTTTTACTTTCAGTCCTTCCTTCCATACTTTATCAAATGCTTTTTCTAAATCTATCCAGACTGCTAGTGTGTGCTTTTTCTCTTGGAAGGCATCCTCTATTTCCTGAGCTATATAGGTTATTTGATCTTCAGTGGATCTGTACTTTCTGAATCCTGCTTGGTGTGGTGTTAAGAGTTTGTTTTCTTCCAGATGCCATGTTAGCCTGCCATTGATAATGCGTTCCATTAATTTTCCTACACAGCTAAGTAGACTGATAGGTCGATAGCCATTTGGTTCTTCCAGGTCTTTTCCTTTCTTTGGGACTGGTATTAGTATAGCTTCCTTCCATGCCTGTGGGACTATTCCTCTCTTCCAGCTGTTACTTAGGACTGCTAGTAGTTTCTTCTTTGCCTTGGTGCCTAGTCCTATTAGCATTTCATTTGTGATTCCATCCTTTCCTGGTGATTTCTTCTTTTTTAGGGTATTCATTGCCTGTTCCATTTCTTCCATTGTTAGATTTGCCATCATATATTCTGCTGCTGTCTCTGTATTTCTATGATGTATCTGTTTGTCTTTGATTGCCTTCTTCTGTTCGGTTGTAATATCAATGTGGTTTGCATTTGCATAGTGTTCCATTAGTGCATTTGCAGCCTTTTTTCCTGTAAGCAAGGCATTTCCTTGTTTAATTGTTATTTGTTTGTTTCTAGGTCCTTCATTGTTCATGGCTTTCACTAGTTTCCATAGTTTGTTTCCATCCCTGTCAAAATTCAGATTTTCTGTTTTTTCCCTCCAACAATCTCTTGTTGTTTGATTTACTGTTCTTTTATATTTTGCTGAGATGGCTTTGAGAGAGATATTCGCTTCAATTGTTTGTTCTCTCTCTGCTGTCTTCCTGGCATCTTCAACTTTGTCCTCCAAACTTTGTAGTTCTTCAGTCCAGTATGGTTTGTAATTTTTCCTCGCTCCTCTAGGAATCGACTCAGTGGCTGCCTGTATTATCGCTCTGTTTAGACTTTCCACCATTTGCTTTATGTTGCCATATCGTGTATTTATGTTTTCACAATATTTGTCTGTTAGTATGGCAAATCTGTCCCAATCTGCTCGTTTGTAATTCCAGCGGGGCAAGGGCTTTTGCTCCTGTGGAACATACTCCATATTCATTACAAGCTTGATTGGTCTGTGGTCATTACCTGCTAATTGGTCCAGTACATGGCGATGGATTTTATGGAGGATGTCTCCTGTGCAGAAAGCTAAGTCTGGAGTAGAAGTGGTAAGCCATCTTCTGGAGTAGAAGCTCGGTGTGTCATCCGCTTTGTTGAGTAGATGGAGATTTGAGTCTATTTCCCAGTCCTCCAATTCATCTCCTCTTTTGTCAGTATCTGGGTATCCCCATCTTTCTGAACGGCTATTAAAGTCTCCGACAATAATGCAGTTTGTGTCAGTTATTTTCATGTTTGAGAGTGTAAGGTCCTTATCTGCTGGCTATACAGATTGTAGATTCTTATTTTCACGTCCTTTATCATTATATCAACACCTATAATTTCCGTTTGGTTATCAGAGATCACAGATACTTCGCTGCAAGGTATTGTATTTCGTGTAAGTATTAGAACTCCTCCTTTGTGTCCTTCGCGGTCGAAACGTGTGGCCTGATATCCTCTGACTGAGAATTTGTGATTGGCGTTGAGGTGTGTCTCTTGAATGCATGCCACATCTATTCTATCTTTATGAAGACGCTGTGTTAGGGAGTCTTTCTTCTTGTAAACTCCTTCGGCATTCCACTGTAGTATGTTGAGTGTCCGGGGTATTTGGTCAATAGCTCTTAACCTACTCCTCTGTGCCTTGACTCCACAGCACAGGGGAAGGTGACCACCAGTAGTCATGGGTGGACCCCCTCGAGGCAGGGGGCCCGGCACTATCGCCGCCTGATGGGACTTCACGGGATTAGCACCATAACGATTAATTTTGATTTGTGACATCATGAATTAAGTTACGTTGCACTGCTTTGTCAAGCCTGTGGCTCAGTACATCCGATTTCGACAAGCATTTATTCGGGATGCTTTCCCTAGCCTTTGACTGTCCCCAGTCTACCTACAAGGCAGCAGGTTTTACGTTGCACTGCTTTGTCAAGCCTGTGGCTCAGTACATCCGATTTTGACAAGCATGTATTCGGGGTGCTTTCCCTAGCCTTTGACTGTCCCCAGTCTACCTACAAGGCAGCAGGTTTGTGTGTCTCTTCGTCTGGTCCCTCTCCCTTGACCTGTCCGACATGGGTGGCCCTACCAGTAGCTGCGCTACCGTCGGCATAGCTCTTGGGGTCATTGGGACGCACAAGCCCCTCTACCTCGTCACGGTGGACACACAGCAGAGGGGCTTTGGACAAACAATTATGAATTAGATAGACTATGGTGGCCTTTTGTTTTTTGGCACGATGAGTGACGTAAATTTACTTCAGCACAACACTACATACAGGTCACCGAGCCCTGATGTAAGGGTTTTCCCCAAGATAGGCGATCTTTCAAGCATAACACAATCATTAGTCCTATGCCTCAACATATGTGTGATTATGGTTTTTTGTAATTTTTGGTATTTTTTAAAAGCATTTTCCATTTATTTATAATAAAAGTTAGTTAGTTTGTTAGTCGACAGATCATCCTCATTGCACACCGGACCATTTAGTCCATAAGTACTCGGATCCCCTCCTCAGTAAATCCCGCAGCGTGTAGCAACTGACGACACCAGTTCTGTGTTGGTTTATTATTCCTCTTTCGCTTGCCGCGTAGTGTTCTTGTTTGGCCACACCTATTTTAATTTGCTGTTCTCTTAGTCTGACCATCGTTGTAGGTTCAGTCATCTCTTGGCTCTCGCAAAAGTCTTACTTCTCATAGAGCATTCACAATGTCAGCGTGGTCCATGGCCCCTCGCCTTCCATAGTAGTCTTACCAGCAAGCTTGTCAGCCAGCTCATTTCCTTGTAAACCCGCATGCCCTGGCACGAAAATGAAACTAATCTTTGCAAGCCGAGACCGTCCCAGAGACACCCACCACTCTTCGGATCACCCCATCTCTATCTTCTTCTTATAATGGAAATATGTTGCTAGTGGTGTTGTTTTCGATTAGCCTCATAAGCGATGAATGGATGAAATAATGTATGAAAGGGAGAGAGGTAAGAAGAAACGAATGCTAGACGGGCCTGTGTGCCAAAACCCCTTGAAAATAAAGTTCCTTCGTTGGTTCGTTTACCATGTACCATGCTGATGAGCATGAGCAGCTACGGTTCGCCGTCTCACGCGGTCACCAGAGTCTTGAGCCAGGTCTGTATTCTTGCCCCTATTATGTCACATGGCCAAACTAGCCACGTCTGTCTTCCCCTCTCTCTTGTCTCATAAATTTAGTAACTATACCTTCAGGTCAGCTATTATATCAAACAGAGAGAAACCACACAAGCAGTAAGTGCAGCGAACACAAAGAGTATTTAGAATTGCATTTCCCATCTTTACTGGCAATAGTTTTTGTTTTGTAACCCGATTAAGCAAACAGTTTCATAGTAATGCTAAGTTTACAGCAATTTTACCTCAGGTAAATTTAATGTTATACCTACCATGCTTACAGAAAGCCAGCATCCCATCCTTGTTTCAACCCTGGATTTCTGTAACGCCTGTTTTTTTTTTTTTTTAACGCTAGCAAGCGGCTTGCCAGAATCTGGAGTGGCGAAAGAAAACACATGTGGCTATTGCTCCCAATCGAGAGCTCATTAAGCTGCAGGTGAGTCACAGAACTGATAACGTTTGATTTCTGCAACGTTCACAGCATGCCTGCGGTGCAGGGGCGTGAGGAGGTTTATGAGCTACAAATTTAAGGTCGTATTTCTCAACAGATGGTCAACGACGAGTCAAGCAGCGCAGTGAACAAGCGAACAAAACAATCCCAGTTCTTATCAGCGTTCTCGATTTAGTAATGTTGAAAATGAATACATCACTGGGTTAGCCATTTTAGCTAATGCTACGTCGGCAAACTGATTATAGATTGATCATTTACTCACTACAGCAGAATGCTCTAGTTTTCTTGATAAAAGTTACTATGTATGAAGCAAACACGAAGATCTGTTGTTGTTTCTTTGTGGCCACGTCAGCTCTTTCAATTATCATATGCAACATTTCAAAGTAATAATCTGGATCAGAAGTAGAGAAGATAAATAACTCTTGGGACAGAAAGAAATTAGTGTCTAGGATAGAAAAAAGTAACAACTAGGACAGCGTGGGTACGAACAGTAACAGCCGAAGGACTACAAGTATTAATTGGCAAGGGCTGAAGGAATTCAAGTAGTACGTTTTATGGGTTGAATACTATCTGAATAATTGGCAGGGATTGAAATTACATGTAATAAATAATTAGCAATAGCTGAAGGAATGCCAGTACTAACTGGGAGGGGCTGAACGAATACAGACAGCTATTGCATGAAAGAGACTGAGCTGGCAGGGTTTGAATGACTACTATCCGAGTGGCTAGAACGCCGGATTCTCCTTCGGGAGACCCGGGTTCGATCCCTCGGTAAGGTGTGGGATTTTTTTCTGTCGGGGGCAAAAAGAAAATCCTAACCTGCACAGTTCGCGGCGACTGCACTAGCCAGGCGGCCTTTATTCCTCAGGCTCAAAGAAGCCTCTGCCATACACCGCAAGGTACTATATTGGCAGTAAATGACAGTTTTTGACAAGGAAGGGGCTGACTAACAATAACAGAAGGGGCTGAAAGACTACTAGTAATAACTGGCAGAGACTGTCGGACTACTAGTAATAACTATAATAGGCTGATTAACAGCAAGTAATACATGGAGTCGGTCTCTGTAGCGATGGCATTGCGTACGCGATTCGTAATGCCGCTTACCCGCGTTCGAAACACAACGGTGACCGATTTGGCAGCAGACCGTGTCTGGTTTTAACGTTTTGGTATGGGAGCCGGTCGTTCAGAAAGCAATGGCAAACTACTAAACGTAAAACTTGCCAAGACATCAACAACGGCAGTAAAATGCTGGTGTTGACTGCAACGTCAAGTAAAGGATATGCAACTATATTTAAAAATACATAGAGGGGATGAAGGACTACCAGAAATAACTGCCAGGGAATGCAGGACTGCAGGTAATAACTGGCAGAGTCTGACATAAGTAATAACTGACAGGGGCTGAAGGACTGCATGTAATAATCCATTGTGGTCTTGATGAAGCACATGATGATGTAGGAATGATGAAGCAGTTGACAGAAATAGACACAGTACTAATGTGTTAGTACACTTTATTAACAGAGTCATAGAGTACCTGGTTTACAACCATGTTTGTACAATATACAAGGAGCGAGTGGCCAAGTAGTTACAATACTGACCTCACGAGTCAACGGACATGGGTTTTACTTCCAGGTAAGGAATGCGATTATAAATAATCTTGAGTCTACTTCCAGGTAAGGAATGCGATAATAAATAATCTTGAGTCTACTTCCAGGTAAGGAATGCGATTATAAATAATCTTGAGTCTACTTCCAGGTAAGGAATGCGATTATAATTAATCTTGAGTCTACTTCCAGGTAAGGAATGCGATTATAAATAATTTTGAGTCTACTTCCAGGTAAGGAATGCGATTATAAATAATTTTAAGCTCAGCAAGACCGAATGGATAAGAGCTCTCGCTCTTAAATTTCCGGTGTGCTGATGCTGAGGTAGTAGGTTCAACCCAACACAAGTCTGTTGGACTAAAATGTTGACTTCTCATCCTTGATTTGGGGACGTAAATTACAAGTACCTCAGAAATCGGAATGGGTTCAACTGATGGCAAGGGACACTGGTAATAGGGAATACTAATCCACTCGCAAAAGTCAGCCCAGTGCACCAGAAGTAGTCGCGCGTGTATGAACTACGCTTGACTTCAAAACGCGAGCGAAGGAAAATAACCTTAAACATGATCACTGCGTGGCGACGGCTTGGGAACGGGGTTTATGTTTGTAAACGGTCCCGATATACACCAGCTATGATCCTGCGGTGAAAGTATACCTTCTAGTGTGGGTTGGGTATCTATACAATAAGAGACAAAACAGCTTTCCTTGGTCGTGTGAGGAGAAGAGTGGCATTGGAGAACATCGTACGACTGGAAAGATCATGGGGAAGAGAGGCAGAGGCAGACAAAGAGAAATGATGCTAAATGGCATGGGGGAATATCATCAGCAGACTTGATCCAGAAAACCAAAGACCGAGAGTCATGAACACCTACGCCAGCTGGCAGCGCACTTGATGATGATGAGTGTGTCTAGTATTAAACTCTTTTCTAGGAGTCTAGTAAAGTATATTGCAATGGTTGCTATGCAGACAGGCATGCCAGTCCACACATGGTACATACAGACATATTGCAGAAGAACGTCTCCCGACATGTCAAGTGTATGATCGTGCACCTTACGACAACACGCTACCTGCACCGCCGAGGGCAGCAGAGTGCTCCACTTGCCAAACAGATTATCACAATTCAAGTGCTTTCATTGTCATCATCATCACGCGGCATGCCACAATCCGTCGGCAGACATGGGTTGTAATCTCACACGATCACCAGTCTTGGGTCAAGTTACGCCCTTGTCCAGATTACGCCATATGGCAATGCCAATCAGACATTTATCTCTTTGTATAAAACTTTCCCTTGTCCGGATCAAATTTGCAATTTGCCACTAATTTTCAAGTTTATTTCTCCCCATTTAATGGGGATAAAGCGAGAGTATCGGATCCACTTCGAACAGAGAAAGATATTTTGGCCCACACCTGCTTCATTTGAGGACAAGCCCTAAGGCAAGTATTATCACTGGTTACACGTTGAGTCCTGGTGACGTGATGTTTAGTGGGCGCCCTAACCACTGATGGCACCAGGTTCTATCCCCAGGAGTTGGAGAGTTAGATGATTTTTTTTCTCCAAGGAAGGTTCTAGAATTGGCTCAGTCAGTCACTCAATCAATCAATCAATCAATCAATCACGTGTGGTTCCTCAGATTGAAGACTGGCTGCAATGAATCATGAAACGATTTCTCCCTTCTGTAGTACAATCGGACATATTGCTATTAGTCAGTTCACTTCTTGATGGTATCTTTCTAGGTTCATTTGTCTACCTATTATTCGATTGCTTCACATTTTATAGACCTGCGTAGATACTACGTGGTGTGTGTGTGTGTATGTGTGTGAAAATAACAAACAATAACATTTGACTACATTATGAGAAAACAACTGGCAGTGACAATGGCAATGACTGACATATAAATAAATTGGAGAGAAAAATTATATATATATATATATATATATATATATATATATATATATATATATATTAGAGAGAGAGAGAGAGAGAGAGAGAGAGAGAGAGAGAGAGAGAGAGAGAGAGAGGAAGGGGGAGAGAGAGAGGAAGAGTACGTGTGTGTGGATTTTTTATGCATGTTAAAACACATTCCTCAGCAATTATACATAGAAAAGAAAAGACAAAACAGGCAATTGCCTAGGAACATTCTCTAAATTAGAATAGCTGCCCACAGAAACAGGTATAGCATTTCATCCTCGTGGGTGCTACGAAGGACATGCGCTGCTTTGAGATTTTATGTGTGTGATCTATGACTTGGGCCTGAGCACTTCAAGGGATAGTTGAGTGCAGTGACAGTGATCTTTTACACAATTAAATCATGCCTGAACCCTGATGTTTCTGGCATGTCTGTGTGATGTAGTCGTTTCTGCATGAAAGATATCAATTTCTCTCTTTCTCTCAGTGAACTGTTAGGCTAACTCACTTGACAACTAGTCTTTACGTGAACTCATGCCATCCTGCTTCCCGTCTTCTCTCACCCCCCCCCCCCTCTCTCTCTCTCTCTCTCTCTCTCTCTCTCTCTCTCTCTCTCTCTCTCTCTCTCCCTCTTCCCCCTGTAGCATTAATTCGCTCTAGTCCACTATAATTTAACTGATTCTCTTCGAGTCGGGACTTGTAATCCCAGCTGAAAACGCTTTTTTAAAATGCAAGAACTATTCTGATTCTGCGGCAGAATGGGTTAAGAAATCAGAATACATAACCACGGCTTGAAAAACCGTAGAAAAATTTAGAAGAGCGTGTGCACACACAAAGACACGCAATAGCGCGCGCGCACGCGCGCGCACACACACACACTTATAAGTGTGTTGGCAAGGGCAAAGTAAAACAGCTTGCTAGAATGCTTTAGATAACAGTGAAACAATAATGATGATGGAAGAGTGCTGTAAAATTACCGCAAACCAACATGGGCGACAATGCCCTTTGCATGCAGATAACGTAAAATCAATAATCAACATTGCAGTACTGAGGAAGTACTGGGCAAGTATTGCAGGGAGGGAAAAACTGGCCGAACATAAATTATAAACCACACACATACACGCGTGAGAAAGAGAGAGAAAGAGAGAGAGAGAGAGAGAGAGAGAGAGAGAGAGAGAGAGAGAGAGAGGGGGGGGGGGGAAGGGGGGGGGGGTCTATCCAGCCTAAATTTTGTACCCGTAAGTGTTCCTGTGCCGGTCTCTCTGGTCGAGGGGTTACACCACTTTCTCCGTAATCCCGTTTATCACGCAGTCTCGTAGCGGGCGAGAACTGGGAGCGGTTCGTCCCCCGCTGGTTGACTTGCGGGATAACTGAGCCGGCCGCTCAGAAAGCAATGGCAAACTACTGAGCGTAATGTTGCCAAGAAATCAACAAAAGAAAGATGCTGCTGTTGACAGCGATGTTCTGTAAAAGGATATGCGAATTTAAAAAAAAAAAGTGTTCCTGGAAGCAAAAGGTGTCGGTAATGCAAAGCTTAGGGAGAGAATTAGATTGCACCAAATCAATAAAAAGAATACTAAGAAGGAAAAACATGGAAAGAAAGGATGTAAAATAGGAGAAGCCCACAATATATGAAAAAACCAATAAAAATTAGACTCAAATAAAAAGAAACTATTACATAACAAAAACGTCTTTATCTTATGTTCATCTTGTTTTACAAGATAAGGAACATTTAATATTTAAAAATAATCAATCCAAGTTCTGTAAAACTAAGCCCTAAGCAAGTATGTTTTTGTATTTGCCTTGTCTTATTCTAACTTCCCACATAAGACTGCAAACCACCTGGCCTCCTATTAAAGATAACTTCTGATATCACCTCATGACTTGTTTACAATACTGCTTCAATATTCTATTTTAATTAATTTCCCCGATAGAAGAAACTTTATTAGACCTTCCAGATTCTGATCTCATGTTTTAGAAAGAATAATTTAGTTCAAATAATCTGTGAAAGAACACAGAAAGCACCTATTTAACCAAGAAATAAACCAAAACAATCACGAATGTATTTCCCCCTTATATGATCGTCTATGAAACAACTTTTAAAACAGCAGTAATAATTGAATTCTAACTTCCCACTTAAGACTTCGAGCTGCCGGTCTCCTATTTAAAGCTCCCTTCTGATATGATGTCATGCCACTGTGTTTACAACACTACCTCAAATCTTCTTCTTCTTCTTCTTCAGCGTTCCGAGCCATTGAGGTTCTTTGCTGCAAATACAATCCGTCTCCATTCGTCTCTCTGATGGACCTTCTCTTGCCAGTCGTTGATTCCAAGTGCTTGTAGGTCTGTACATGTATTATCTCTCCACCGCCTGGTCATTTATTTCCTGAGTGTAAGCGAGTTTTGTTTCCCTATTATCTTCCATTCTTTCTATATGCCCCAGCCATTGTAGTCTATTAGCCTTCATGATACCAGTGATTAGCGGGGACTTAAACAGATCATAAATGTCTTTGTTACCTCTTCTTTTCCACTCTCCACTTTGTGTATCCCTAATGGATACCTCAAATGCATTTTTTAATTCTAATTTCCTGGTTAAAATAAACCGCTACAGACGCGGTCAGGTTATGACCTCATGATTTAGCAAGACAACTGTTGTTCAAATAGCCTGTTTAATCAAACAGAAAGGACTTAGTTAACTAAACAAACAGTAATCACGAATTTATTTCCCACATTAACTGTTAAAGAACCACACCAATAATTGTATTGTAATATAATTTCCTCTTTAGCAGAAAAAGTGGGTCACATGTCGTATTTCTTATTTCCCGTTTTAACAAGACACTTTTTATTCTAATATCATTTGTTAAACAAAATAATAGACAGAAAAATAAACCAGTGTCAAAACTATCCCCCCCCCCCCCCCAAAAAAAAAAAAAGACTAATCTCGTGTTGACAAGACACGTTTTGTCCTAGTGTTCTTGTTTTGAAAAGAGAAGTGTTTACAAAAGACAGAGTGGATAACTAAGTAATCTCATGCTGACAAAGTAAACCTCCAGCTTCTCCCTCCCCGCCCTTCAAAAATAGTATAATCTCGTGTTGAACAAGACCAGTTTTGTTCTAGCATTGATTTTCTGTTAAGGAGGGGGTTGGAAAGAACTAATAAGCTTGTACATTTATACTAATGCCTCCCCCCCCCCCCCTTCTAAACCTCGTTTAAAAAGAACCACCTAGCTAGTTTCATGCTGTTAAAATATACCTCTGATGACCTATTTCCTGTAATCTACTATTTTGATATGACACATAGGGTTATAATATATTCAAATACGAAACAATACAACATTCAGCTAAGTGGTATCACGCTTTGTTAAAATAAAACCAGAAAAACGGTCACATGTTTATTTATTCTGTGCCCATTATTCTGCTATCAAGTCCAGAAAGTCTTATTTGTGATCTGATTTGTTTGTATGTATAAACTATGCTAATAAATAATATTAATAATATATAAGAGAAGTAACGTTTGCAGCAGGATATGTTTTTTTTTTTGGTTCGCATATCCTTTACAGGACATCGCTGTCAACATCAACATCTTTCAGCTGATTGTTGATTTCTTGGCAAGATTACGGCAGCAGGATATAGCAATAGCAAATAAAAACAGATGGGTACGTTAACTCCTACGAAACCATGAGAGATAATAAACACAGACAAAATGTCTGTACCGTACAACTTATTTTTATTTTATATTCATTATTAATTCTCTTCCCCCCCCCCCCCCCCGTCATTTGTTACTGGAGTTTGTTGTAAGGTATGTACTCCGTGTCTATGTTTATTATCTCTCACTTTTTTTTTTTTTAGACCACGTAACGAACTATTTATTGTCTACGTTACCAAATTGTTTCCTGCTACTGACCACGTATTCAATTATCAGTGCCAAACAATGCACAGAACCAATAATTTTAAACAATAGATTACATACTGAGCCAATAACTGTAAACACCAAATCATTTCGAACATAAATACAGTACTCACATCAAGTGAAACTAGTTTTGGATGCCCCTTTAGCGTAGTCGAGAGCTGGACGTACCTCAGTCGGAATGCGTTAGATCACAGTTGTCGCCCCCAACCTGTCTAGGACTGCGATGTGTAGAAGCACTGCAATTGGACAGAATGGCTATAGTCAATATTTGAAGAGGTGGAATCCAAACAGGCAGCTTTCCAAGCTATCTCATTCCCTTTGTGGAACCCTATGTTTTGCTAGTCCGGTTCTGCCGTAGCCTGGCCACGAACTTGACAGAAATATAGCTAAAATCGGTTTGAGTCCTAGCGTGCTGTCCCGTTTGTCCCAGGGCACGGTATCGCCAGCTGGGACATGAAGAGGATCAGGGAATAGATTTTTTCCCTCCCTCTTCTTCAGATGACTTTGTTTTCTGTGTTTGTCATGGCCATTCACGTTTTGTTTTCAGCGCACATTGAATCAAGCAAGGAATAAAATTCACACGAGTATTATGAATTTTATGCCGTTGAAGTGTGTCACTGAGGCACTTTGCTGATTTTATGTTGGGTCCTTATTTTCGATGCCAAACAGTTCAAGGGGAAATCATATGTTGGTAATCATGCTGTTCATTTACATGTTCCTTAGTAGAATCTCAGACACACCAAAGAATTGAGGCTGGGTCGACCTTAGAGGTAAGTAACTCCTCCATAATGTTGTTTTTTTCTTTTTAGCAAATGCACTACAAGGTAAACTTACTACCGAGGTGGCTTTCAATAAGTTTGGCTCCATGCACCCACCGCCACATGCGTGAATGTTATAACCGCCTTTACTGAAATTGCTTGAAAAATTGCCAGAAAACTGGAGTGTCAGATACAGTAAAACTTACGTTGGCCATTTTGGGACCATTTACAGCTGCAATAAATATCAAAATTCTACCATAAGAAACCTTAACCACCACTCTCCTTTCCAGGTTGAGAACCCATATTCTAGAGCAGTGGTTCTCAACCGGTGGGGAATTCCCCCACAGGGGGACATTTTAGGGTTTCCAGGGGGGGGGGGGGGGGGGGGGAATGAAGATCATTTCAATATCGCGTTAATACAAGAACCGATTACTTGATATTGCTTTTCCCTTCATACTTTAGTTATGCACGTCTCATCCTTCTAAAATTCATTTTATAAAGTAGACCCACAAATCACGTTTTATGGGCTGATTCGCCAATTTTAAATTATGTTTACAGGTGGTTGCGTAAGACTTTACCTACTTACATATAAGTGAACTCCTTGCATACTAGCCGACTGTCATTTACGGCCTGTAATCTCCCTGATTACGTATCATTTCTTTGGGTTCTGCTCAGTTTATTGTAGCCTCCTACTTCAAACAGTTATTTTCAAAGCAATGTTTTCCTCTTGTAAATTTACATAACAAAGGCGCGCACGCACACACACACACACACACACACACACACACACACACACACACACACACACAAGAGATTGCACACTTTATTTCTTGGCATATTTCGCTATATCTCATCATGTGCATATTATAGGAACAAAAAGAGGAAGAACCGTTGTTTTTTGTGTTTCCTTCATCTTATTCAGTTCTATGGTATGCACCTGACGCGAGTCAGCGAAATATCCCAGACAAAATTGTACAGTCTGTTGTTGCCTTTTTTTTTTTTTTTTTTGCTTAAAGTTATTTTAGGTGTTGCAGGTCAAGATTACTATTTCAACTGATTCAATGCCGAAGGATAATATAACGCCAGATATAACTTTCCATTTGGACTAGGGGCATAGAGTTATTTGGTTTGTTTCGTGGTATCTTCCACAATTTCAATGTCAGTGAATGGGAATTTACATTATACTACTTGTTTCATTTGTGAACCATGTTTTATCCAAACTCATGTTTTGTTTGGCACTGAATCAGTTAAAGTAGCAAGGACGTGTGACAGAAAGTAGCAAGTAACGTAAGTCATGCATATGTTGCCGGAACCATATTTTGATAATCCCGCATACCGCGTTCAAAACACAGCGGCAGGCTATTTGGAAGCAGACAACCTTGCGTTGGTTTTCATACAATGCCATGAGTGTCGGTCGCTCAGAAAGAAATGTCAAAACACTGAACACAAACCTGCCAAGAAATCAAACATAACTCTAAAATGCTGGGGTTGACTACCAACGACCTGTAAAAGATATGCAACCAACCAAACTAAAAATACCACAGTCCAATAACCGCTATGTTAACCCGGCTCCAAAAAAGGATAGAAAAATATATCTCTAAACCACATAATACTCCCACCCAAACCCACAGACAACAGCAAACGGTGAATGGGTTAATACGGCCAGTGCTAGCTTCTGTGGAATAACGAGAATTCGACAGCAAATTGATCTGTAACCACCGCCCCAACACCGTAATTCCATTGCTCGTCGGCAGTTTGCCCCGGCCAACGAATGTTCTAGTTTATCGAAACGCTGATGTTATCTCACTGTAATCTTCACAGCGTGCTCCATACAGTCATACTGAAATTATTGCCCGTAGTATTACTTGTTATGTTTGTTTGAAGATTTCTGTGGCCATATGTTTCCATGTTTGCTTACGTTTTTCTTTTCAAATCTTGAGCTGCACTATTTGCCAAAATGTAAACGCAGCTGCGCCAGAATCGGTAGAAGTTCTCGCCCGGACCGTTACTTACAGGATATGTGAGCCGGCCGCTCAGAAAGCAATGGCAAACTATTGAGCGTAATCTTGCCAAGAACAGCGGTAAAATGCTGGTGTTGACAACGATGTCCTGTAATAGGATATGCCGAAGAAAAGCATACTCAACGTATGACAGGGAGTTGCTAGACGGATGGAACGCGCGCGCGCGCGCGCGCACACACACACACACACACACACACACACACACACAACACACACACAGATACAGACGAACGTTTAGACCGAAGTCAATTGAACAACAAAAATCAAAAGTGGGGGTTATAAATGGTTTGGCCATGTAACTAGATTAGCAGCTAACATTATACCAGAATAAGCAATGATGTACAGACCAAGTGGAAGCAGAAGAAGAGGCTGGCCACGTAAACAATGGACAGAGAGAATAGCAGTCCATGGGAATCTCGATACATGAAACTCATAAGCGGGCACTCTCTCGCTTTTTATACTTTACCTCGACACGGTAAAGTTCAAGAAGAATGAGATGAGATGAGAACAAAAAATACGAAACACAATGTTAGTATGAGCATGTGCTCGGTACTAAGCAACTCATAATGCGTTCACTCATTCATCCATTTCCTTATTTATTTTTAGGTCAAAAGTCGCTTAAAAGTCGACAGGGTCGACTTAATTGCACCGAGTTGCTATCCCATATGGCTCAGTCTCTTTCCGCAGCGCGGGTTACCGAAAGCGTCGCACAAAGCACAAACTTCCGTAGCTCCAGCGACGACGATTCTCCGAAAAAAAAATGCACTCGTGAACCGAAGGACGCTGCCCGGAATCGAACCCATAACCTTCGGAGCCCGAGGCAGACGGCTTGACAACTTCGCCAAGGATGCTCCCTCGCTTTTTAGGTTAGGTCAATGAGTCCAAAGACTAGTGTTGAGGTCGTCTAATTCTGTCCCTCCAATATCTCCTATTCTCAGCAACTCTCTTTGGTCGTCAACACCTCGCATGCTTAGAATGATGTATTTTTTCCAGGCCGTCCTCTTTTTCTGCAAAAGCAGCACTCGAGACCGAATATTCATCCATATGAATATGTGGACAAGTCTGCGTCTGAGCATAGCTGGGCGATCACTTGCATAGAAAGTAGCAAGCCACACATGTAAGTGTGGAAGGTAAGCGAAATCCACCAATTATTCTTCCTAGAGCAAGTTTATAATTATTTCGAATTCAGGACACAGACCAATATGATGTGTGATTGTTTAGTATCATACAAAGGGAGATAACTTCTCGTTGTGAGACTTGGTATGTAGGGGAGGTAGCCAACGAGTATATAGACGGCTTTCTTCTTCATGAAGGGTGTATCATTCTCGCTCGTCGCGAGATCCGCACAGTGGAAGGATGGGGGATTTGCTCGCAACAGACGAGCAATATCTCCGGCGATATCTCTGGCGGGCCTATTCCTGGTGGTCGCGGGATCCGCAAAAGTCAGGCGGGAAGTCTGACGATAGTGTACGCTTTACTTGACAGGTTGTGGTTGACAGATGTGCGCGACCCTACGGTTTAGGCGCGTACGAGGCCCTCACCTATGGGACTTGGCTGAACGCCTCTAAGTCAGGTCCTTGGGTTCCAGAGTCTGGCCACCACTCGCCTCCTGCTCGTGGAGGTGAGGTCTCGGAGGATTGACGCTGAGCCGCCAGCGTCTGCAGCCTATCTTGTGCCAGACGTATTGGTTACCCATTCCTCTGGAATACACAGGGCGAGGCCGAGAGAGGGAACATGTCGTTTGGGCACCACATGTTTCTCTTAAGCTCTGCCCAGGCATTGTGATGGAATTTTGGCCACATTCCAACTCACATACTTTGGTCTGTCAAGACTGCAATGTGCCACTCACTCACTCTTCTTCAGTTTCTTCTTCGTCATTATCATCACTTGGGACTTCTAGAGAGGGGGGGGGGGGGGAATTTTAGGGTTTCATGGGGGGGGGGGGGAATTAAGATTATTTCAAGATCGCGTTAATACAAGAATCGATTACTTGATATTGTTTTCCCCTTCGTACTGTACGGTTCTGTACGTCTCACCCTTCTAAAATTCAATTTATAAAGTAAGTAGACCCACAAATCATGTTTTATGTGGACGCCTAGACTTGTTTTAGTATGTGCTATTAAATTTAGCTTCCTTATTACGTATACTGTGTAGGGGCGGTAGCGGGATTTTGAGGTAGGAAATACGAAAGGGGAGATGACGTTCTGAAAATATGGTGATGGGGGGGGGGAAGGGGGGGGGGGGGGCCACGGACCAAATTTTTAGGTAGGAATGGGGGGGGGGGGGGGAATGACGTTCTGAAAATATGGTGAAGCGGGGCACAAGCCAAATTATTAGGTAGGAAATACGAAAAGGGGGTGGGGGGGGGGGGGATTATGTTCTGAAAATATGATGAAGCGGGGCACGGGCCAAAAAAGGTTGAGAACCACTGTTTTAGTAGAACGGGTATGCAGACGGCATTCTTCCTCTTCTTCTTCGTCATCATCACTTGGGGTGTCTCGGTGATTGTGGGTACATAACCACGCATGTCAAGCCCATTGTAAATCAAATTATGACTGTTTGGGTATTTGCTCATGTTTCTTTTACGGTGTGTAATAACCAGTCTTAGGCCAACCTTGTTTAGTCTCCCTTTGCCACATACTCAGAAGATCTACAGTGTTACTTGCTATTCTTTACCTTCCCTTTGGGACTCCGCTAACATACGGACGGGTTCTAAAGGCAGTTCACAATGGACGTGGAGTCCAATATATGAGCTAAGGCTAATCAACCACGGGCAGGGCTTGATGATTCCTTATATCACAAAACATCCAGAATCTATGTCCAGCTCCGCAATTACAGCAGCTTCCTTGCATGGCAGTAAATGCTCACAAACTTCCCCTATCTGTCTTTGAGGGGTTAACTGCATGCATGCTGGGGGGATCCTGGGGATCTATTGGTGTGTATTCCCTGTGGACAAAAGGGACGCATACAACATCGCACATTTAGTCCTTGGGATGCACTAAGAAACTACCCAGAAAGGCTAACCCAAAGGAACTAACCTAGCCAACAAATACTGGAAAGAATTCGCATATGTGGAAATATCGCAGCACTACTTGAACAGACACGACCCAAATAACCAACAATAATCAAATAAAATGTCGAGAGAACAGAAGGTGCAGGCCACTATTTATACAACTTCGATTTCTTTCTAAATGCATAATATTTACCTGGTATTTTTAGCAAAAACAACAATTTAATTTCCCGAAGCTGTGGATCTGTGATGTGCTAGGACCTTTCACACTTTGTAGGCCTGAGTGCATGGAGGAATAGGTGGTCAGTCTTATCCTCTCTTAGCGGACGATGACCGGAAACGTCTATTCCTCACCTACGGCGCTCGTGACATTAGCAGCATGTTTCCCTAACGATTACACTAACGCGCATGCTATTTTTAGCAAAAGGTACAGATAATCGTCATGGCAAGTTAGTTAGTTAGTCGACAGATCATCCTCGTTGCACATCGAACCATTCAGTCCATAAGTGCTCGGATCCCCTCCTCAGCAAATCCCGCAGCGTGTAGCGGCTAACGACGCCAGTTCTGTGTTGGTTTATCAATCTTCTTTGGCTTCCTGCGTAGTGTTCTTGTTTGGCCACCCCTCTTTTAATTTGCTGCTCTCGCAGTCTGGCCATTGTCGTAGATTCACAGTCATCACTTGGTTCTCGCAAAAGTCTCACTTCACGTAGAGCATTCAGAATGTCAGCCAGGTCCATGGCGCGTCCGCCCTCCACAGTAGCCTCACCTGCGAGCTTGTCAGCCCGCTCATTTCCTTGTACTCCCGCATGCCCTGGCACGAAGATGAAACTAATCTTTGCCAGCCGAGACCGCTTCAGAGGCAGCAACCATTCTCTTAATCATGGCAAATATTGCTATAGATGCATACAGTGACAGGACGTCGTCGGTATAATATGAGGTGATCAGTTCACTTTGTGGCTACACTTCCTTCCCTGAGACATTTATTGCACGCATCTTATGAGCTTGGACCACCCCAATAGACTTTAGAAAGAAAAAAGCCCCTATCACATGGGCTTAAAATTCGCACCTTTTCACTGGTGCGCCAACGATTTATCCATTATACCACATCATCCACATTTCTATACCCCCCCCCCTCCCTCTCCCTCTCTCTCTCTCTCTCTCTCTCTCTCTCTCTCTCTCTCTGCCCGCGCCGCTTCTTTCCATGCCTAACCAACTGTCTTTACAAAAGTTAACAAAATAATCCAATCCTACATTTAAAGTGGGCGGGAGAGGGTGTATGTGTGCTAGTCTTAATTAAAATTTGTGCATGGGGGGAAAACCTTCTCTAAATAACTCATTACTTGTGGGATTATACTTCCCGCAATATTCAATATCAGATTATACTTCCCGAAATGTTCATCTAATTTATGTGCACTGTAAACTTCTCGCGCCAGTTCAATATATATTTACATTTTGAATTATTTCTTCAGCAGATATGGTTCGTTAATCTGTCTCGAATGAATGCACCGCTGTCTTTCTAATAAAATTGTTGCATCTCTCTCTCTCTCTCTCTCTCTCTCTCTCTCTCTCTCTCTCTCTCTCTCTCTCTCTCTCTCTCTCTCTCTCTCTCTCTCGGCCTATTTCCATCTCGTCACATCTGTCAGTTAAAAGGGCAGCGTCTGTCAACGATACCTCCAGAACATCAGTACAGCATATCAACGACACCTCAACAACATCAATACCATATATAACTCCGGCACACATCAGGCACGAGCTGTGGTGGCGCAATGGTTAGTGCATTTGCCTGCCAAGATAGTGGTCCGGGTTCCCTCCCCAGCAGATGCAGGATTATTTGCTTCCCGACCAGTAGGGCTCGTAGGGGGCGGGGGTCGACCCAGTTTCACAACAGCTGGTACCAGACACTTTTCAGAGTTGTCTTTGGGGGAAGAGGCCACGAAAGAGGGAAGTGGTCAACCCATTTTGTGGCCTAAAATTTTGGGCAACCTAACTCACGACCCACAGGTGGGATCTGCCTGAAGCTACCTGAACATTCCAGACAGACAGGTAGGCAGACAGACAGACAGACAGACAGACAGACAGACAGACAGACAGACAGACAGACAGACAGACAGACAGACAGACAGGCAGACAGACAGGCAGACGGAAAGGAAAGGACAGGAAAGGAGTAAGGAAGAAAAACATTGAAAAAATACTGCGACAAAAAAGACAGGATTTAACATACTCGTACGTATAGGAAAGGTGTGGTGCGGTTACAACAACAGGCAGAAATCCTGTGTCCTGAGGAAGAACATCGCATGTCGATACACTAGTAATTAAACAGAGAGAGGTACACACGCACACATACTCACGAGAGAGAGAGAGAGAGAGAGAGAGAGAGAGAGAGAGAGAGAGAGAGAGAGAGAGAGAGAGAGAGAGAGAGAGAGAGAGAGCAGATATACTGATATCTTAGATTAATAGTGTTTGCATAAAGTCAGGCAGAAATCATGTGTGCTGAACAGATCGATAAGTTAAATCATGATGATGTTATATTTATCAATTGATAGATTAGACGATATGGAAATAGGCCGTGAGAATATATATATATATATATATATATATATATATATATATATATATATATATATATTATCAATTAAACAACAATAATAAAGTTCGTTCGTTCTCTCATCCATCCATCCATCCATCCATCCATCCATCTATCCATCCAGCCAGCCAGCCAGCCAGCCATTTATTTCTCCCTCTTATTCTCTCTTTATTTCTCTCTGCCTCCTTTGCTCAAACTCGCAGACCCGCACATACACACACGCGGTTCATCACTGCATCGCATCATGCAACCAGGAACACGACTCAAATTAACACAATTCTCTCTTTATCTCATTTTCTCTCCCTCGCCCAAACACAGAGACAGGCACATAGCATAGGCACACTCACACACACACACACACACACACACACACACACACACACACAAACACACCCATACACACACACGGTGCATTACTGCGTCATATCACGCGACCAGGGCCACAACTAAGGCTAGCACAACTCTCTCTCTCTCTCCCTCTCTCTCTCTCTCTCTCTCTCTCTCTCTCTCTCTCTCTGTCCAACACACAGACACAAACAAGGTGCATCACTGCATCATCTCACGCGACCAGGCACACAATCTAGGAGAGTACATAACCAGGCTCATACAGACTCATGACTAATTAATGCACTCACAAATGACAGCGGAAATCGACTTCCAGCGAGTATGGAGATCCAGCACGCACAGTCCTATAGTCATACAATCAAACGTATGATTGGGGGACGTAGCATTAATATATTGAGATGCATGATTGAAAAACAGAGAAATAATGTCAACACAAACAATATTGTCATATAATCAAATGAGTGACTGACAAAGTTTACACAGCTGATCACGTGATTGACTAGTAGATTGTCATAATAATCATACATTCCAGTATATTCTCGGAAGACATCCATACTACAAGCAAGTTTATGATTGAGAAAGTCGCAAAATCAAGTGTTAACTGTATGTGTGAGAAAGCGACATAAGCAAGTAACTTAAAAGATATACACTCAAGTGCATGATTCAGAAAGTAAAATAATATAATGTATTACTAAGAAAGACACACTGTACAGTCAAAAGTATGACTGATAAAGAAATACACAATCAAGTATATTACTAAGAAATCCGTACAATCAACTAAATAACTAAGACATACTCTACAGTAAATCACACTTTCGCAAAATCAACATCTTCGAGATGAGATGCCTGAGGAGAGCTGCCAACTTAAGAATCCGAGACCGAGTAAGACATGCTGTTATCAGACAGACAGTGGGATTAACACCTTGTGCCACATTTATTGAAAGACAGAAGATCAAGTGGTTTGGCCATGTTGTTAGAATGCAACACCATCAACTACCATTACTGGCCTTATATCAAAGATCATCTGCGACGAGACCAAGAGGACGTCCAAGAAGAAAATGGATTGACGACATCAAAGACATTGTACAACCACACGGAATGACACTATCCAGTGCCGCCCATGAGTCACTGGAGCGCAAATTATTCCAGCCTCACGACGCTTGATGGCAAAGTGGAAGATGATGATGATGATGATGATGATGATGATGATGATGATGATGGTGATGATGATAACGATGATGATGATGATGATACTGTACAGTCAAAAGTATGACTGACAAAGAAATACACAAGCAAGTATATAACTAAGAAATCCGTACAATCAACTAAATAACTAAGAAAGACATGCAATCGAGTATATATATCGAGATATATCGAGACATACAATCATTTTTATAACTAGTAGAGACAATCGTTTATATACCTAAGAAAAATATACGATCAAGTGTATGGCTGGAAAACATCATCACGTAAATGCAATCCTCTACGTTACATGACGCCACAGTCGATCATTTGCCCTTGTCCTCTCCTCGCCCAAGTGGCTACCTCCCCTGCAAACCAAACACTCACCTCCCATTCCCAATACCTCGTCCCTATCCCTCTTCTCCTCTCCTCAAGCCTCCTCCCCCTGGCCCCAGCACACGACCCCTCGAAATTCTTTGTCACTACACGTCTGTCACATCTGCTTCATCTCTCTTGGTACTGAAATATTAAAATCGGGCCCGGCTGAACCACTCCGACTGACAATGTGTGACAAAAGTGACAGCGCAAATTGGCAGGATATATCTTCTCTCTGGTCGTGATGACATCACATACACCAGAAAGACTAAGCTATTCAAAGACCACTCACTAGTCTACAGTTACTTGAACGTAACACGAGGGGGAAGACACTGCCTTTAGGTTCTGCGGTGTTTTAAAAAAGAATTGCTTGCCCTTTGCAGGATGTGGCTATCAACCCAGATGGTGATTTCTAAACAATTTTACGTTCAGTAGTTTGACATTGGTTTCTGAACGAGAAGTCAGCCGTTTAAGTTCAACTGACTTGTGTAGGAGTTGAACTAGCCTTCATATACTCCAGATCAATGTATAATAAACGAGTGTGGACAGTTTCCTTCCCCACCTCAGTTCACCTCAGAAGAACAATATCCTGATAATGCCGAGGATTGAACCCACACCAGTGTCTTTGTAATCAAACGCAATAACTGCTGTGTAAAAGCGACGCCTTCTGACTATGCTATGGTATGTTGTGTTATGCTATGTTGTGTTATGTTAAGAAATGGCATATTGTTATTTTATGTTGCGTCATGTAACGTTGCTATGCTATGTTGCTCTTGTCACGTAATGCTAGTTAGTTATCACTAATAACGTCACTGTACAATTTTTAACATGTTGCATATCTTTTGCAGAACGTTGCAATCAACCCTAGGTTGATTTTCTAGGCAATTTTACATTGAGTATGCTACTGCGTTCTGAAGTACATATTGGTCATTGCTTATTCACATCTCCAGAAATGAACAGATGCCTATAAAACCATCATAATTCGTCAAATTACAGAATAAGAGTGTTGAAGTGATATAAATATGAAACATGGACAATAAACAGTCAAGCTGGGAAATATACATTTCTTGGATAGAGGCAAAGAGTGCTATGGAGGAAAAGAAAAACTAATGAAAAAGTGCTTCAAGAAACACATCAACATGGTAAATTGATTACAGAATTTAGGTGTAGACAGTCAAGATTTTTCTTGGCACAGTATGTGAAGAAATAAACTTAAAGTCTTTGCAAGGTAGTGGCATAGAGATAATTACCTATATGGCTTGGTCACATGGCAGAATATGGACAAGAAGAAAGACCTGGCCCAAGAATCTGGTGATCGTGTGAGATGGCCTTCCATGACCGCCCTCGCTTTTCGACATGGTACATGATAATGATTATATTTGCACTAGCTGGAATGTGAAAGAAAGAGCTTGGAGATAGCGAGGATGTGATTTCTGAGATGGAGGTTAGGAATACCTTGGACTGCCTGAGTAACAAACAACGATTGTCTGGACTAGGCTAACGAAAGTAGAGCATTATATTCAACTAACAAAAAAGGAGAGACAAGCAATGTTCTCTGGTCACGTAATAAGAGGAAAAGCATGGAAAGCTATTATGAATGGAAAGATCAGAGACAGAAGAGAGACAAGAGGCCAGCCGAGAGAATTGATATTAGATCGTCTAAGACGGTGGCATGGAGGGATAACATCAATAATATTGATCAGAACACCCGGGGTCCAGATCTGTGGGGACACGCGAATGTTACGCAATTTATAAGGGCACATGATGATGATCAAGTTTTATGACGTCATCAATGATGGTATCACCGTGCTTTTCTACCATGACTCTTGCTCCTGTACCCTGTGTTCTTTAACATCTACGCTCTCAAGATCTGTCCCATTTCTTTTTTTTTTTTTTGAAAATAATAAACAATGTGTCGTGAAGCAGTTTCCAGCCCTGGGGTTGTGGTGTCATAGCACCATCACATTTTGTGGGCCTGAGAGCAAGAAGTCTTTTCCTCACTTTGGCAAGCGGTGAGCCCAGCCGTCGAACCAGCGTCCGATCAAGGTGAGGACATTACCAGCGCAGTTTGCTATAAACTTCGTTAGTTAGTGCGACATGGTCCATGACTTATATCCATATGTTGCACCGGGAAACGTGCATGTTCTGAACACTAACTTGTTTGCTGGTGTTGTACTATAGCCTCTGAGTACTGTTTAACCTGTGCAGTGCTGTGGTCATCCTCCGTCTGACTTCCTGTCAACAGTAATTAACGTCTCTCTCTCTCTCTCTCTCTCTCTCTCTCTCTCTCTCTCTCTCTCTCTCTCTCACTCTCTCTCAAATTAACTTTTCCCTTGCGTTCAAGTAAATGCCACATTTTTTGACGTTTAAAACTGGGATTTCATTTACGGATAATACTGCCATTGGCAATTTTAGCCCATTTTTCATTAAATAAATTAACGCTTTCTGTAAGGCAAATCCAACTCCTCGCCATGAGAGTGTTATCTGGTCGAGTGTTGTAACACGCTGCTTTTAGAATCCAAACAACTTGTTTATTTAGGTAAAGGGTGTAGTGTGTACAGTTCGGTGAAGTTTATACAAGAGACAACATTGCAGATATACAAAACAATGTATTCCCTTCGCGAATTACAACACAAATGCCACAAACAATTAGTTGCACGATTTACTGTCTGGCATATTTCGCTGCATGTTGTCAGGTGCATATTGCCGAGTTATATACCCTATGAAGAAAATACATGATCTGACATAAGTACAACACACTGTCGCAGATATTGTTAGAATATCGTTTTAAATTGGAAATTATCATCGTGGGGATAACACATGCTCCACTTTCAAACATTATCAGTAACTATGTGTTTTAAGTAACTTCAAGTAATCAGTAAAAATAATTTTCACTTAAGGTCATCAAATCACTCTGCCTGGAGACCTCGTGGGGTTGCTCGGAATGAATGTTCTGCGTGCCTCATTCTACGAGTCGGACAACAGTGAACAGCTGTCGCACACCAACGTATGACTAATTTCTGGTCTATTTGTGAACCAGCGAACAATCTCTTAAAGAGACTATTGCTATTTTTCAAAGGAATTTAACTATCATCACCACCATGCAGCAGGTCCTTTGCATAAAGATCTCTTCGCAGTGAGTCAACGAGAACCCTCACATTCTCCTACGGCATCCAGTTTTATGCAGTGTATTGTCCTTCATGTTGGTCGACCTCGACCTCTTCTCTCAGAAATCACGCCATCCATCAGTGTTCTTTCCAAGCCAGTGTGACCTTTAATATGGGTAAAGTATATCCGTTTCCGAGACTTGGTGATGTTTATTAGCCAGGCTCCTTCCATCTTCAGCTCTTACAGATTGTCGGTATCAGATTGTCAATATCAGATTGTCAGTATCAGATTGTCAGTATCAGATTATCAATATCAGATTGTCAGTATCAGATTGTCAGTATCAGATTGTCAATATCAGGTGGCAGGATCAGATTGTATCAGATTGTCAATATCAGGTGGCAGGATCCGATTGTCAGTATCAGGTGGCAGGATCAGATTGTCAGTATCAGGTGGCAGGATCAGATTGTCAGTATCAGGTGGCAGGATCAGATTGTCAGTATCAGATTGTCAGTATCAGATTGTAAATATAAGATTGTCAGTACCAGATTGTCAGTATCATGTTGCCAGTATGTTTCTTCTTCTTGGTGCCTGATATTCTAAGAACTTTTCTGTAATATTTAAGTTCCTAATCCCTGATTTTGCTCTTTAGTGGTTGGGAATTGTCCTTGATTCGCATCCATATTTTTCCATAGGAACTATGCATATTCTCCAAACGTTTAGTTTAATTTGCTTGCTGCTGTAGATTTGGAGCCAAAATAATCAATGGCTGAGACATTTTAAGTTTATTGTTGGTTGGTATGTGGTAATGTTAAAACATAAACAAAAAATCTAGTCACTTTATGATAAGTAAAGTATCGACAGCTTACTGTGACAACTTGTAAGACTACTGAACAATGAAATAGAGGAATACAGAGTGAGGGAAGTCCGACAGACTTGTTTCACGAGGTGGCAAGTTAACAGTACATGAGATTATACATAATAATATAGGACTGGAGGTACGAAGAGACATGGTCGCCAACATCAATTGGCACCACAAGACAATGACCGAGGATGTTTTAACAGATGCCGTTGACTCCTGTAGCTTAGGGTTAGTGAACGCAATTTTAACATTCCTGACACACCAGATCAAGGGATCGAAATCTGCTGCATGCGATTGTAAGCCTATTGCTTTGCGTTGTTTTCGGTGGTATGAAAGTCGGCCGTTCAGAAAAAAATTTCAGATTTATAGGAAAATTGCCTATTAATCATTACCAGCCAAAGAATGGTTGGGTTGAATGCAACGTCTATTAAAAATGATATGCAGCTAATTTGAACACATCCCAAGATACATATAATTTTCACATAGATCAGACAGTATCAGTCACCATTGTATGACAAAGTACAAGAGACAGACTGGGCTAATCGTAGAATCTGGAGGTTCTGCTGTAGCAACAAGAGAATGCCAAGAAACCAGACTATATATCTAGCATCATAGCACGAAGGATTTCATAACATAAATATACATACATACTACTAAGAGGAGAAGGCTATGAAGTGACACACACCATCGCCAAGGCCAGTCAGTAAGGTAAAAGAAGTGGACGATATTGGGGTAACGTGATTTCATCAGGCTGAGCAAGCATGAACAACTAACAATATAAGCACACTCTAGGTCTAGGTAGTTTAAGCAGTCGCACAACCAAGTTTGGAGGAGGAGGGCAAAAATGATACAGATAGGAATAATTGTGTACTTGGGCTCTAGATACTTATAAATATCCAGGAAGATGCAATTTAAGGGGGGGGGGGGAACATCATTGCTGGGGAATAAAGGAAATTTTTAAAAAAACTAAATATTTACTGTTATAAAAACTAAACATATACTATCAATTTGTGAGGCAGGGAGTGCCTTGGTTACATTTTGTAACACGACTTGTTAAAGTAACCACTAGTTACAGTAACAACATGAATATAATGGGTTGATTGTGGATGCCATGATGATTGATCGATTGTCGACGCCAGAAGAAGGAATAAAATACAAGTATGGTCAGTTTGTGAGTGCAAATCGGCATAATCATAAAATGCTCCACCATTCTACATAGATGACAATATAGCTCAATTCAGCAAGTGCGACTTACACAGTATTTACGTTTTTCACTTATTTAAAGAATTTAAAAGCTGTAAAGATTGGGAGGGGCAATATTTAAAGATGAGAGAATCGTCTTCATTGCAACGGGTTTTATCCCATACAGCTGTCTCCTTACTCAACCGTCTGCCAAAACCGTCGCAGAGCCCGAACACCGTAACTCCAAGGACGACCCCGGGAGTCTCCCAAAAAAATTGCCCTGGTGAACCGAAAGAGAAGTCCGGAATCGTATTACTTCGCCACGGAATACTGAGTATTCAATGCGTGAAAGAGAATACACAAAAGTAGACAATAATGTCGCTAGACTAGAACTAATCTAGTGACACAAATAATACAATTTGGTCTGAGCAACTAGCTACAAGCATATTTGTTATCTTGTTAAATTGAAACCAGAACACAGCTGTAAATAATTTATGAAAATATCTTACCTAATCAGTGGTCCTTGCCCGTTTGTGTCCTTCACACATCGCGTCACATCTAGGCATTACATTCATACACCGCGTCAGATCTAGGCCTTACTTTCACACATCGCCTTAAATCGTTATATTACATATAAAGATGTTTAACAGCCATCACTTATGACTGGCCATAGAAGGGTCGTGATGTGCACTACCGGCTCAACGCGATCTGGAGTGCAAGCTCTAACTAACTCTCTACAGAGGACACATCCTATACAGTTCATTTACGACGAGCGTTGGCTGTGGGCTCCACTGGAGAAAACAACCAATACTTGACAGCTAACAACAGACAGGTTGGGAGAACTAGCGACAGGGTCCCGATTTTGATGGGCGCATTTATGCGGGGGACGCAGCAGAAGGAAGGAGAAACGTAACGAGGAAATAGAGGGCGCGTTGATCGAGTCAGAAAGTGACGGGCTGTGCCATCGGCTAGTTAAACCCTCAGCTAATTTATATAGCGCGTACAAAACTCTAGCACGGATGTACGTACATGCAAACATGCAAACATACATACAAACATACATGCAAACATAACGTACGTTCATAATCTACTACACACACGCCTGCCTCTACCTACCTACCTACGTACGTTCATAATCTACTACACACACGCCTGCCTCTACCTACCTACCTACGTACGTTCATAATCTACTACACACACGCCTGCCTCTACCTACCTACCTACGTACGTTCATAATCTACTACACACACGCCTGCCTCTACCTACCTACCTACGTACGTTCATAATCTACTACACACACGCCTGCCTCTACCTACCTACCTACGTACGTTCATAATCTACTACACACACGCCTGCCTCTACCTACCTACCTACGTACGTTCATAATCTACTACACACACGCCTGCCTCTACCTACCTACCTACGTACGTTCATAATCTACTACACACACGCCTGCCTCTACCTACCTACCTACGTACGTTCATAATCTACTACACACACGCCTGCCTCTACATACCTACCTACGTACGTTAATAATCTACTACACACACGCCTGCCTCTACCTACCTACCTACGTACGTTCATAATCTACTACACACACGCCTGCCTCTACCTACCTACCTACGTACGTTCATAATCTACTACACACACGCCTGCCTCTACATACCTACCTACCTACCTACACATGCATACATACATATACATACATACATATACATATACATACATACATACATACATACATACATACATACATACATAGAGGCGACAGACAGACAGGCACGAGACAGACAGATAGACATGTATGTGTGTCTTTTGTATGTATGTACATACAACGTGGTTGGGGGGGGGGGGGTGTTAACGTGTGTATGTTTCCTTACCACCACAAACACACATACAATGTGAAATCAGAAAAAGAGATCTAATTATCCTTACACGCATAACCACCCACATAACCACGCATAACCACCCCCCCCCCCCCCACACACACACACACAAGTGGATCGTTAGAAAACATGATCTGTGTGTGGGGACAACGTCTTGGTTAATCACATGCTATGAGTATACAAGATGATCAGCAAATGTCACCTAGCTTTCATTAACTCCACGTATACTACAAGTCTGTGTCTCAATGGCTCCTGTTGTCTAAACTGATAGTTAAACAATATGCTATTCTTGTTAAACATAATTTGACTCTCTAAAGCATTATTAGGTTTAAAAACCACCCGATTCTCCCCATTGGCACTGCTCCACCTTCCCTTCCCTGTCACCCTCACTGTGCAACAATACACAACACGCATACATTCATTACCAGTTGAACGGAACAGGAACGGGAGGGGCGGAAGGGGGGATCGGGGGGGGGGGGATAAGATGGAGTGGAGATATAAACAACTTCCACTCGGAAGTAGACTGATTTCATTTTTTTCTTAAAATTATTATTGAAACCCCCATATTAAAACAAGATGGCGAACTGTTGGGAAACGTAGATTTTCTAATGTCGCTGAACGAACGCACAAAGAACAGGGAAGATAACCCAAACGCCAGCCGTTTCAGTTGTAAGGTGGGGAAAAACAAAACCAAAAAACCAGCAGTTTTCCTGCAAGAGAGGCAATCAAGTACAGCTCCAACAATAAAGATACCGGAAATAAGGTATAACAGTTCATGCCATACACATGTGTGAGGGAGCCGCGAGACGTGCGTGTACGTCAGAAAATTAACAAGCATTAATCAACAAACGAACAGACAGAACAGAAAAAAATGTTTATATGTGAGTGCAACCAGGAGAACGGTTTTTGGATATGATTTTCTACTTACGTGATTGAGCCACTGAATACTTGTATGCCAGCCTACTTGGCATTTAGATTGGGTGGATACAAAAAAGGGCTTGCTTGGTTGTCCATAGGGTTGGTCGGTGATCAACCGACAGACCGACAGATCGTTCTCCATCCATGCCTACAGACACACTACCTACATACCTATCTACCTATCTACCGACGTACCTACATACCTAGTACCAGCTTCTCTTTCTGCCTATGTATGTTTACCTGTATTTCTGTCTACCATATGTGTCTTTTAATCTGTCTAATTATTTGCCCCATTGCATGTCTACTTACAACCTACTCACATATCCATTAGTTTGATCGTTTTGTCTATTTCGGTAACAATTTATCAATAAATCATCGAACAGTCCAACTGTCACTTTACCTCCGCACCCCATCTAGACATGTGTGTATGCGTGTCTTCCTTTTACTCACCCTTCTTTTCCTTTCTTATTTAGATGAGAGTTCCACGCCGAGACAACATTTGAAAGGATTTAATGTAAGACTTTAGGAATGACAATGTTTCATTTAACGTTTAACTAACGCCGTTTAATTACTTCATTTTGAAACTACACAATAAAATAACTGTACATTACACACTCCAATAACCGGGACTCACCTTATCCTATCACTCTTATTTCTTTGGATGTAGAAAGTGGGTCACTCTGCCTGTCATCTTCTGTTGTTCATGATTAGGAACTGAATCAATGTTCAAACTTTCCCTCACACTCATATCAATCCTTCCCATCACATAAACGTTACTAAATAAGCGTTTATCTCACCCTGGTGCATAACTTTGCGGGTGTCTCCAGTTTTCTAAGCTGCGTCCTTTATCTTCCCACCCACCTTGACGATATCCTCATTGTCGCAAGCATATTTAAATGGCTATATTATTTGGTTTAAATAATAAGTTATAATCTCTTGCATTGCTATTATCACAACGAAGTAAGCGGTTATGAGGTAACATGCTCAACAGCAAAAGGAAAAGAAAATAAAGGGAGGGGGCAAAGTCGATAAAGTCTGAATCCTAAATGGTTTAATGACGCACAAGTTCAGCTTTCATTGCACATTCGTGTTAGGTTTGGTGCCTCTAGACAGATTGCATCTAAGGCAACGGGCACAATGTATCAGTTGGTTGGTTTTTCATTCCTAACAATTTTGTCAGGGCAGCGGTCGTACAGCGTGCTCTTTGTATGTTCATCTGCCGAGGACATGTTAGACCCCACAACTTATTACGAGAACTCGAGTTTTGTGTCCTTATGCGAGAGAGCAAAGTAACCTATCCCTGTGCACTGAGAATCGAACACAGACCCTTTGAGCCTGAAGTAAATACCGTAAACTCTTAGCCGCGCCACCTCACCCCAAACATGTTCCACCTGTCTGTGTTTCACTATGTCTACAGTTGTTCATTCTGCAAATCATATTCCGCAAACACACTCCATTCTAATGTGTTCCTATCGGTCAGATCTAGCTCCTGTTTATACTGTCCATTCTCACGCTTCTATCTTCTCGCTTGCCAGCTATTCCTATTTTACAATATGTTATCATTTCGGAAAGTTTTTTTTTTTCCACACAGCCCAACCATTGCTATCCTGTTCACACACCTTTTTCCCTACTCCTGCGTGCTTGCAACTGTACAGAGTGGTAAAATAAAAGACCACAAAGAAGACCTACATGTATCAAACACCTGCAGAAGAAGTGTACACGACGAAATGTACAGAAGACAGGAAGAACAAACAGTACTCTGTTGAAACACAACACTTATCTATTTGCCTTTTGATGATCCCGGTACAAAACAATATATATTCAAGGACTAGCGACCTTTAGAGAGGCTAATTCCTCTACTAGTCTTTCTGGTTTAGTTTCAGAAACCAAACAAGTTACACCGGTATGTCCCTGACCTCATTCAGACAGCCTGTACGGGAATTTAAGACAGTAAACTTTCAGTTCCCGCTTTTAGAGCTACGATCACATTTAGTTTTTTTTTTTTTTTCCTATGGTTTGAACTCAATCCTTTCTTCTAATCTCACTTTGCCATGGTGTATATGTTCTTAATTAGCATTTGCTAGCCGGGAGACCAGTATTTTGAGCCGATATTTTCCCGCGCTGATGGGGGAATGTTGGATGGTGTAGCTGATAGGTTTAGGCACTCGTGCTTCAATTTCTTCTGCGGTGACTGCGGGATAGTGGGTCAGTTCCTCACACCGGTCAGTTGGACTTAAACACTGGTTTCTCGTTCAGAAAGCAAAGGGTAATTCATTATCATTATATGTCATGCCGATAAGCGTAGCGGTCATGTTTCGCCATCCAACTCGATCACCAGAGTCGTTGATCAGCTCAGTGTTCTTGTCTCGACCACACCATGTGGCCAAGCCATACAGGTATTTACTTCTCTGGCTTCCCTTTGTTTTCTTCCCCTCGATCTTGTCAGTTGTCACCTAGTTCTCCAATTTATTTCTTCTCATAACGTAACCAAGTAATTGTGACTGTCTACGTCTAATTTCTCTAATCAATTTACGATTTTCATTTGTCTCCTGTAGTACTTGGCCATTGGTTTTTCTGTCTGTCCATGGTGTTCTTTGCATTTTCCTCAAAAACCACATTTCCACTGCCAGCAAATGTTTTTCAGCCTGTTTACTCATTGTCCAAGCTTCACATCCATACAAAAACACAGGTACTATGTAGCACCTCAACACTCTTTGAAATGGGAATGCCCCAAATCACCTTTGGCCATTGTTTAAATATAATGTTAGACACAGTAAACGATTAAATATATTACACATTCCGAAGCCTAGGATCGAATTATACAAAACAAGCTTAACGCACTCTTCAGCTCATCTGTGGAACAATCTTCCACAAGAAATCAAAGACATCACCAATCCCTATACAGATAATCGCAAATTATTCGAACACTATCTCAGTGCGGATTACCTTCTCCCTTAATAATAGAAATAATAATAATAACAACACAACCCTAGTATAACAGCCAGTCCCCTTTTGGTAGACCAGTATATTCCACAGGTATTAACAAGTGTCACACCATTATCTAATATTACTGAGTCGTGTAGTATTGATGTTCGCATTTTGTCCATGCCTTTATAATGCATATCTTTTATATTGTTGCTGTTCTCTGTTAGCCTTGAATGATGTATGAATGAAATAATGTATGAAAGAGAGTGATAGAAGGGCAGAATGGTAGACGGGTCTGCGTGCCCAATTCTGAACCGTTTGAAAATAATGTTAGTTAAGTCGTTCGTTCGTTCTTTTTCTCGCTGTAAATGACATCTTTTTCCTGGTCACAATGTTTTCCATCTTGCAAAAGGCTACCGTCGCCAATGCGATTCTTGTTCTAATTTCTTCAAGTCATCTCCCATCAGATGTTATGACTGTTCCGAGATAATTGTACCAATTCACTTTTTTAAGAATATTCCCATTAACTTGTATATTACATTAAAAGGTAACTACTTGGCGTGAACAGCAAATAGTTGATTGCAACATCCTGTAAAAAAAGATATGAAACTAACGTTTATTACATAAAATCAATTTATCTGAAGTCTGTTACATACAACCTCTCTAACTGGTTTCTATAACATACATTTTATTTTACTGGCTTCTATTACACCACGGTCCCACTTTTCATCTATTATTTTCAGTGGCGAGGTAAGTGTCCAGTTTTTCCTGACGTTTACTTATCTGTACGTCTCAGTCCATCCCTCCCCCTCCTCCGTCGATCTATTTGACCGATGCTCGTCTGCGTGTCCACCCTACCGCGTCTCCTTAGAGCTAGAATTTACCCTTCTTCCGTTCATTCGCCGGCAGTCGATAGGTCTTCATCGAGTTTCTTCTGGTCGTGCGTCCAGTCTGTCTAGCTCATGTAGACATTGATCCTTCTCGGTTTTAACACTGATTGTTTTCATCTTCTGTGCTACCCTTTCTACAACTTCCGTGCTCTTCATGTATTGTTAACGTCAGCTGCTTTATTTCTGCTCAAGTTAACGGATTCAGTGCCAAACAATAAGTTTGGACCAAACATGGTAAACAATCAAATGAAAAAGTGCCCCGGGAAGGTTAACCCGGTCAACAAATGCCCGCAAAAGTCGGATGTGTCGGCCTAACGGCGCAAGAACGCAGCTCTGCTGTAAACAGGCACAACGCAATCACGTCCGGAAAAAAAAACTCCGGATGAACGCAGAAAAAGAAGAAATGAAAAAGTGTAAATTTTCGTTCTCTGAGAATTGCAATTGCAGAAGATACTACGAAACAAAACGAATAACACAATGACCCTACTAGTATGGTCGTCATCCTGTCCAAATGGGAGGTCACATGTGTCGATAGGTTATCTTTCGGTCATGATTCAGTTAAGTAAGTAATGGACTCCTGTTACGACATGAAGCATACTGAATATATGGTCCTAGCCTAATTTGTTTAGACCAGTCGGTACTTGATGTGGGGTGTGGTCAATATAATGCCAGCCCCTTCACTGTCCATGATATTTCCTGGTTCGCATTTTAGGTGGGTCGTGTTGGCAGCCATGTACAGCGAACACAAATCACCTCCTAGTTGGCGATTCGAACACAAGATTACCAGGTCGTCGAGCATCACCGTGAGCGGTGTTACATAAGTATGGTAAGTGAGTCGAGTTAAGAACCGACATCACAGCAATTGGCACATTCCTATACTTGTTCCGTCCTCATCTTCAGCAGCCAGAGTCTCACTACTAATGATACCAACTGCAGTGTAATTATGCAGTGTGACCATTCTTTGCTAGGAATATTTTGAATTTTCAGCGCCTTTGACTAGCACATTTTCTCCAATTGCCTTAATGTCTGATGAGCAGTATTTTTCAAGACAACGCAGAAAACAATCCACTAACGATCAATAGTCAAGTGGAATCCTTAGAAATATCGCAGTAAAACGGACAAAAGCTTGAGACAGCAACACAGTTCAGATATCCACGGTCTCGAATAGGTGAAGAGGGAACAAGCGTAAAGCTGAGGTAACGAAAAGTACAAACATCAGCAATTCTATTCAGGCTAAAAGCAACATGGTGGTATAGAAACCATCACTAAATACCAAGATGAAATTAATGAACACGTAGGTCGTATCCGTGAGCCTGTATGTATTAGCCGCATGATCATCTGCTGCTGAAAAGTTAGTTACAGGATGCCGCAGTCAACCCCAGCATTGTTTGGGCTGTGTATGATTTCTTGGAAAGTTTACGTTCAATAGTTTGCCATTGTTTCTGAACGACCAGCACTCCTAGTGTTCAATGAAAACCAATGCAAGGCGGCCTGCTTCCAAAGGGAAATGAAAAATCCGGGATTCAAAATGAGATGACTCAAACACATCCTCAGAATGAGATGACTCAAACACATCCTCAGAGTGACATAAAAAGCATGCTTCAAATGTCAGTGTGCAGAATGCCATCAGACAGTTATGTGCGGGAGTAAATACAACTTCTGAAGTTTTCTAGAAGTACGCGAACTCAAAATGTCAAGATAAACTGGTGTATCCAATATTATATTCACAGGAACTGTAGCAGGAAACAGAAAAAACAAATGGGAAACACCTAGCATGTGCTAGACAGACACAAGGAAATAAATCATACAGGGTGAAGCAGGGCTGGTGTTTCCTTGCTTTTATAGATTATAGGCGATAACAAGGCAAATCGTTATCTATTACACAAATCCTAGACAAAGAATTATTATCTATTGGAGAAGTCCTAGACAAGCTATTATCTCTTGATAAAGTTCTAGAATAGGCTCTTATAGTAGTTCTAGACAAGGTATTATCTCTTGATAAAGTTCTAGAATAGGCTCTTATAGTAGTCCTAGACAAGGTATTATATCTCCATAAAGTTCTAGAATAGGCACTTATAGTAGTCCTAGACAAGGTATTATCTCTTGATAGAGTTCTAGAATAGGCTCTTATAGTAGTCCCAGACAAGGTATTATCTCTTGATAGAGTTCTAGAATAGGCTCTAGACAAGGCATCATTTCTTGAAGATTTCTTTCGCAAAACATTATCTTTCCACGACGTTCTAGAAAATGCTTTATCTCATAGAGACATCCTTGAAGAAGTCCTAAACAGGTTATCATCTCTTAAAGAAGTCCTAGACAGGGTATTAATGCTTAAAGAAGTCGTAGACAATGTATACCTTTTGATTAACCCAAGACAAGGCATTATCTATTGACGAAGTCCTAGATAAGTCATTATCTCTTAAATAAGTCCTGGGTTCACCTTCCCCTGTGCTGTGGAGTCAAGGCACAGAGGAGTAGGTTAAGAGCTATTGACCAAATACCAAGGACACTCAACATACTACAGTGGAATGCCGAAGGAGTTTATAACAAGAAAGAATCCCTGACACAGCATCTTCATAAAGATAGAATAGATGTGGCATGCATTCAAGAGACACACCTCAACGCCAAGCGCAAATTTTCAGTCAGGGGATATCAGGCCACACGTTTCGACCGCGAAGGACATAAAGGAGGAGTTCTAATACTTACACGAAATACAATACCTTGCAGCGAAGTATCTGTGATCTCTGACTACCAAACAGAAATTATAGGTGTTGATATAATGATAAAGAACGTGAAAATAAGAATTTACAATCTTTATAGCCCAGCAGATAAGGATCTTACACTCTCAAACATGAAAATAACTGACACAAATTGCAATATTGTCGGAGACTTTAATAGCCGTTCAGAAAGATGGGGATACCCAGATACTGACAAAAGAGGAGATGAAGTGGAGGACTGGGAAATAGACTCAAATCTCCATCTACTCAACAAAGCAGATGACACACCGAGCTTCTACTCCAGAAGATGGATTACCACTTCTACTCCAGACTTAGCTTTCTGCACAGGAGACATCCTCCACAAAATCGACCGCCATGTGCTGGACCAATTAGCAGGTAGTGACCACAGACCAATCAAGCTTGTAATGAATATGGAGTATGTTCCACAGGAGCAAAAGCCCTTGCCCCGCTGGAATTACAAACGAGCAGATTGGGACAGATTTGCCACACTAACAGACAAATATTGTGAAAACATAAATACACGATATGGCAACATGAAGCAAATGGTGGAAAGTCTAAACAGAGCTATAATACAGGCAGCCACTGAGTCCATTCCAAGAGGAGCGAGGAAAAATTACAAACCATTCTGGACTGAAGAACTACAAAGTTTGGAGGACAAAGTTGAAGATGCCAGGAAGACAGCAGAGTGAGAACAAACAATTGAAGCGAACATCTCTCTCAAAGCCATCTCAGCAAAATATAAAAGAACAGTAAATCAAACAACAAGAGATTGTTGGAGGGAAAAAACAGAAAACCTGAATTTTGACAGGGATGGAAACAAACTATGGAAACTAGTGAAAGCCATGAACAATGAAGGACCTAGAAACAAACAAATAACAATTAAACAAGGAAATGCCTTGCTTACAGGAAAAAAGGCTGCAAATGCACTAATGGAACACTATGCCAGTGCAAACCACATTGATATTACAACCGAACAGAAGAAAGCAATCAAAGATAAACAGATACATCATAGTAATACAGAGACAGCAGCAGAATATATGATGGCAAATCTAACAATGGAAGAAATGGAACAGGCAATGAATACCCTAAAAAAGAAGAAATCACCAGGAAAGGATGGAATCACAAATGAAATGCTAATAGGACTAGGGACAAGGGCAAAAAAGAAACTACTAGCAGTCCTAAATTACAGCTGGAAGAGGGGAATAGTCCCACAGGCATGGAAGGAAGCTATACTAATACCAGTCCCAAAGAAAGGAAAAGACCTGGAAGAACCAAATGGCTATCGACCTATCAGTCTACTTAGCTGTGTAGGAAAATTAATGGAACGCATTATCAATGGCAGGCTAACATGGCATCTGGAAGAAAACAAACTCTTAACACCACACCAAGCAGGATTCAGAAAGTACAGATCCACTGAAGATCAAATAACCTATATATCTCAGGAAATAGAGGATGCCTTCCAAGAGAAAACGCACACACTAGCGGTCTGGATAGATTTAGAAAAAGCATTTGATAAAGTATGGAAGGAAGGACTGAAAGTAAAACTGCAAAAAATGCATGTTTGTGGGAAAATGTACAAATGGATCAGCCACTACCTTGAGAACAGAACTGCCAGGACAAAAGTACAAGGACAAACCAGCAAAATGATGCTGTTGGAGCAAGGTGTCCCCCAAGGAGGAGTTCTTTCACCAACATTATTCCTAGCATATATAAACGACATCACGGAAAATTTTCCAGCCAGAATACACACATCATCCTTTGCAGATGACCTAGCCATATGGACATCTGAAGAATATATTAGTACAGCTAACAGCAGAATACAGCAAGCCCTATTAGCACTAGAGGACTGGTCAAAATCATGGCTAGTGAAGATAAGTGAGGAGAAAACAACATGCACAGTGTTCTCCCTCTCAAATAAAACTCAGCAACCTAAGCTGGTATTGAATGGAAACATATTGCGCCATGAAGAAAATCCAAACTATCTCGGAGTCACCTTTGATCGTCGCCTGACATGGAAAACACAGGTTGAGAAAAATCGAACAAGAGCAAGGCAAAGAATGGCAATCATGAAAAAGCTTGCAGGTACAACGTGGGGAGCAGATGAGAAAGTTCTCAAGAAGCTATATACTGGACGGGTGAGGCCAGTACTGGAATATGGCATTGCAGCTTGGGCAACAGCAGCTAAGTCAAACTTTAACAAAATAAGTAGAGTCCAAAACCAAGGAATGCGAATCATAACTGGAAGCCTGAAGACAACGCCTATTAATGAACTAGAAAAGATCACTTGTTTACAACCAATGCAGGACAGAAGAGATAGCAAAGCCCAGCAACAAGCAGAAAAATTTAGAAGATTGACAGACCACCCTATGTATAACAGGTTTAATGGTTTTGGAAAAGGAAGACTGAAGCGTAGCAACTTTGTAGAAACTGCAAAACGAAAGATTAGGGCAGATCCAATACTTAACATATCAACAGTCAAGCCCATTTACTATGCACACAACTTCCCAGCTTGGAGACAGCAGCAACTGCCTGAGATGATAGAAAACATTCCTGGTATTGAGAAAAAGAACACTCAGCATGAAACCGAAAGAAGAGAAATAACCCTAAACTACATAAAAGAACATTACCCAAGCAGCAATTGGACCCATGCATATACAGATGGATCAGCCAAAAATTCAATAGAGAATGGAGGAGGAGGAATTCTCCTAAATTAAAAAAATGGAGTGAAAAAAACACATTCAGTGGCAACTGGAAAGTTTTCAAGTAACTTCAAAGCGGAGGTAGAGGCTCTGAAAACTGCAGCAGAAATGCTCTTGATGGAGGAAAATAAAGAGAAGCAAATAGCTATCTTCACAGATGCAAAGTCAGCTGTCTCAATACTGAAGAGCAATAACAGCACAGAAATAGCTGACCTAAGAGCAGCACTCCATGGTCTATGCCAGAAATCCAAAAAAGTTGTAATACAGTGGATCCCATCACATTGCAGTATGCCTGGAAATGAAGAGGCTGACAGACTGGCAAAAGAGGGCGGACAACTACCACAGACTGACATAGACATAACTTATAATGAATCAAAGAGGTTGATAAAAAGCACCTATAGAACCAAATGGGAATCAGAGCATCCAGGCCACTAGAAGGATGATGCATATTACAAACTCGACAGAAGAGAACAAGTAGCAATCTTCAGACTCCGCACAGGACATAACAGGCTGAAATACCACTTGTTCAATAAACTAAAGATAGGAGATACCGATGAATGTAATTGTCGAACTGGAAAAATGGCAGCAAAACATTTGCTTCAGGATTGCCCAATATATGCAGAACAGAGAAAGATATTTTGCCCCACACCTGCTTCATTTGAGGACAAGCTCTATGGAGATATCAACAAGCTCAAGTTGACCGTAGCTTACTTTAACTACATACAGGTTGACATTTAAAGGTGTATGAAGAAGTATTCAGACTGCCACACTTCATACCACAGGTATGTCGGTTACAAAAGCCTCCCAGAGGCATGAAATGGAATATTGCTGGATAGGAGATCCATTACGTGGAAAGTCCGAATCAAAAGCTCACTGTGTGGGCTTTCAAAAAAGGTGGAAAAAGTGTCCTAGTGGCACGAAATGGAATATTGCTTGGATAGCAAATCCATTACGTGGAAAGTCCGAATCAAAAGCTCACTGTGTGGGCTTCAAATAAGGTGGAAAAAGTGTCCTAGTGGCACGAAATGGAATATTGCTCGGATAGCAAATCCATTGCGCGGAAAGTCCGAGTCGAAAGCTCACTGTGTGGATGTCATCTGCACACTGCATTCTTTTGGTTTCCGGAAGAACAGCCTATGGTGAACGGAAGGCCCAATATACGGAAGTGAGGATAAGCAGCCATGTGCAGGACGTGACGATTCCTTGGGTGAGCCCAGTACCAGAGCGCTGTGTGTTGGCTCTGCAATTATGGAAGCCTCCTTGGATGGCGGGGAATGCCCATGGTCTGCCCCTGCCTTCCCTTGAGGGCTGACCAGGATGTCTTTGGTTGTTCTATATGGGCCAGCTAGGATGGGAGATAACACCACACCAGTGAGAGTCAAACGTCCTAAGAAACCCCAGGGAAGGTTAACCCGTTCAACAAATGCCCGCAGAAGTCGGATGTGTCGGCCTAACGGCGCAAGAACGCAGCTCTGCTGTAAACAGGCACAACGCAATCACATCCGGAAAAAAACTCCAGATGAACAAAGAAGAAGAAGTCCTGGGCAAGGCCTTATTTCTTGAAGAAGTCTTGAGCAAGACATTACATCTTGACGAAATCCTAGACAGGCATTACCTCTTGACAAGGGCCTAGGTTGGGCATTATCGCTTGGGAAAAAAAAGAAGAAAAAAAAACCCCGATTTCATTAAAATACGATGAGAAATAAATCACAAATCAGGTTGTTGATTGATCCTCGAAGCCAGCAAAAGAGAAAAAGAACCAAAAAACAACAACAACAACAGAGTGTGCCTTCTAATTTTAATTTCTACTTCGTTCTTTTTCCTACTAAATATACCAATCTTGAATATGTGAATTAATAACTGAATATTTTGGTAACAATTATATCAGGCGAATGGGATCATGTCATAGTAAACAAAGGACCCTTTTGCACGCCTTAAGACGCATTCGACATATGATACTTGGCACACATTTGCATGGATCTATCGGCATTGACTGGGTGAGGTCAGTATCACGCAAGCCACCATCACTTCCCAAGAAATTTCATGGTACACATTTTAAGCTAGGTCGACCTGTAAGCCAGGTAATTTTTCAAAGTCTGCCTCGATGCGAATTCGAACGCATGACAACCGAGCCTGGGGTCGAACATCAAGTCACTACACTACCGTGGCTAACCAGGTCATAGTGTAGTACCTTTAAAGGTAAAATTTACTAAAGTTCTCAAAGCTCCGTGTAACATATACAAAGAGGGTGTCCAATTTTTATTTGTCTTCGCAAACATGTCAAAGTCAGTTTATGGATAAATTGCGTGCGTATGTACTTCTTCTTCACTTGAGATGATCCATTTGTATCCCTACTGGCTTTTTCACCTTTGTTTGATATGCTAGACACATCTCACGCGCACGCATACATTCACTGTCGTCTTTTTACGACCCCTGTCTGGTTAAAGACCCTTCTATTATCTGGAAGGTCAAGATTGGCAGCGTTTGAAGCCAAGTCCTACTACAATTATCCTGCTTGTGTGGAGATATTTCACTACACGCCAAGCTTCCATAGATTTACGACAGTCGTAAAAGTGGATAAGACCAACCTGGGCCGGAATATCAAGACTCTATTTACAGCTATTTTACCTCTGTGTGAGGAACTCTATCCACTGAGTCTTAGAAGGTCATATGACGGGTGTGATTTCCCTCTGAATTGTTCTTCTTCCTTCGTTTTTCGAGGGGAGTGTGTCATATCTAGTTCTGAACCTTTGTAGCTAAGAGGGTAATGTATCAGACTCATGCCTGCATTTGTGTAATGTTGAGTTCCGTTAGATACCGTATAACGTGAGACTCAGCCACGCCTCTTCTATAAATAAGTGAAAGGTCACAACCAGAGCGGGACCAATATAACCAGTCCTAGTCAGGACTCACTCGAAAGAGACCACAAATAGGAACAGGATCAAAACCCACACAATTACGGATCTCAACTCTAGCCAACGCCGAAGAGGATCGAAAGGATAAGAGCGCTCTATCTTTCTATCTTAAACTTCATGTGCGCTAATGGCGACGTAGTCGATTAAACTCCTACACCGGCATTCAGCTGGATTACGTTCACTTCTCGTTCAGAAAGTAATGGCAAACTACTGAACGTAAAATTATCCAGAAAATTAACTTGGGGTTAATCGCAACGTCGAGCAAAGGTCATGCAACATTTGTTACTCCATATGGATACTGCCGATGGGTGAAAACAGCTGGGGCTTAACATTGACTAGGCCAGGTTATATACTGGCGAGAATAAGAACATTTCCTTTCCTCACAGAGTTTGTTTCTCAAAACAGTCTGAAATAGCCGGTACCATTATGAGGCAACTAAGTGGCAGCTGGCAAATCGACTGGAAAAAGATAAATATCTGGATGGTTTGGCTACATGGTACAATCGGAAGAGAATCACATACCTGATTCAAAATGTTGGTGACCATAACAAACCATGGTCACGCTTATCAGTATGGCACATAATGATGATTACAGCGCACATGATCAATGTGGCTACAAGTAAGCACATTAAGAACTTTGCTATTACGACTGTTCTCAATATGTCCAGACACATGGCATCCACTTGTACCATCTATAGCTGTGCAAATCTCAACTCTGAGTAGGCGACCATGCTGCCCACATGCCAAGTGACTGACTAGTAATGGAGATATTCTGTGGTAAACTTGACCTTGGCAAAATGAACTAGCAGTGGACGGAAAATAGATATTTGTAATAAATTTTAAAAAAATGAAAAACATGCCCCAAAGTAGGAACCGGCTGTAAGTCTGTAATCTCTAGGACTATTATATTTTGTGGGCCTGAGTGCAAAAAGCTATGAGTGCCAAGTCTTCTCCTTCCGGGCCAGCCTGTGAATCAAACCCTCATGCCATTTTCAGCTAAACTTCCTAACCGTTACACCAACGCGTGATATAAAGAGACTGAAAGTCTTAATTACCCCATATTGACAACAATCACCTTCTGTTTAATAAGACTGTGAAACACTGCTGACTCAATCACAGGACTATCATTCTGAGCCGGTGATGGACCCTAACTATAACTTCTCCTCGAGGTTGAACGGGGTAGGGGTAATGGTGAAATCGAAGTGAACTGGGAAACTGGAGATTGATCTTGAAGATTAGGAGAACACTGCTGCTGATCGACCTGTCTGTGTAGTCACATCTCAACTGATATGGCGATTTTGGAACATCTTTTTCTTCTTTGTTCTTTTGAAATAGATTGTCTATTATCAATGTGTGCGATCGTGTTGTTTATTGTAAATATCTTAGACTTTTTTAGTTCACCAAATAGTCCGTACAGTTTATCAACCACTGCTGTTTATCTAGACCAGAATGTTTGCCTTGATATGTCGTATTCGAGGCATTCTTGGAGTATGTGATCTGCTGTCCAGGTTGCTATTCCACCTGTACACGTGGCTGAAATTATGTATACATGTGGCTGCGTTATAAACAATTGGAAAAGCCAAGCTCAGGGGTGATATACAAATAGTAAAGTTACCTTCATTTGTTGACAGTAGACACTCTGCTGTCTTCATCTTAACATATTTAAGCGATGTGATTGGTCAAAGCAACGACTCCTGAACACACCCTATAACTTAAAGATGAAATTATTCCCATCTGCGGCAACAGTACACAAATAGCATCATGTTTTAGAGAAAGTACGACATTGGAGGCCACCAACAGAACAAGATACAAAGAAAAAAGTAAACGTCCTTGCCAATCAAACAGCGGGTGAAAACCACGGAGACAGAATCAATCTTTCATTCATGTAGCAGTTATTTTGTGGAACGTTGGTCTCATCGTGGCTCACAGGAACAACTCCCGATCTTTTGCCAGTTCCCCTGCCGCATGCATACTCATGTCTCGGGTGTCTTTATTGTTCTGTGTCCACCTTCGTACTAGTCAACCAGATCTTTTTTTTTATTTATGTTATTTCTAAACCATCATCATCATGTGCCCTGCCAGCTGGCGTAGGCGTTCATGGCTCTCCACAGATCTCGGTCTTTGGTTTTCTGGATCAACTCTGCTGCTGATATTCCTCCATGCCACCGTTTCAATCCATCCAGCAACATTTTTCTTGGTCTGCCTCTGCCTCTCTTCCCCTCGATTTTTCCAGTTGTCACGATGTTCTCCATTGCCTCTCTTCTCATCACATGACCAAAGAAAGATGTTTGTATTTTTCTTATTGTTGTATATAATGTTCTAGTTTCATTAGCCTGTTTCAGCAGTTGTTGTTAGTTACTCTGGCAGTCCAAGGAATTCGCAACATTCGTCTCAGGAACCACATCTCTGTTGATTCTAATTTCTTCTTAATTTGATTATTTGGTTGTTTCGGGATTTGAAATTCTTCTTAATTTGTTCTTTTACATTCCAAGATTCACAGCCATACAGCAAAACTGATTCTACATAGCATTTCAGCACTCTCTTACATTCAGTGATAGTGACCTATTGCATAAGATACTCTTAATTTTCTGAAATGCGACTTTTGCTTGCTCTATTCTGCTCTTAATCTCTGTTGTACATCTTCCATCTGATGTTATAAATGCCCCTTTTTTTTTTTTTTTTTTTTTTTTTTTTGCGTATCCTTTTACAGGACTTAGCTGTCAACAGCAGCATCTTTCAGCTGTCTGTTGATCTCTTGGCAAGATTACGCTCAGTAGTTTGCCATTGCTTTCTGAGCGGCCGGCTCAGTATCCGCAAGTCACGAGCGGGGGTCGAACCACCTCAGTTCTCGCTCCGCTGCGAGACTCTGCGTGATAAACGGGATTACAGAGAGAAAGTGTTGTAACCCCACAGCCAGAGAGACCGGCATAAATGCCCCTAGGTATCTAAAATTATCCACTTGGTTAAGAATTTTTCCTTCTATTTCTATGTCACATTTTGGCGTCGCCATTATCTTTGATATTCACCATTGTTACTGTTTTCTTGATATTCAAGGACAGTCCTTTTCTTGCACTCTATGTTACTACAATGTCCAACAATTGTTGTAGGTCTGTTGATTTATCCGCCACCAATACTGTGTCATCTGCATAGCGTATATTATTTATATTATAACCTCCAACTAGTATTCCTGGCGTCTCTTTGATCTCTCTCATTATTACTTCGGTATATAGGGAGAAGAGATCTGGTGACAAGACACACCCCTGTCGTACTCCCAGCTTTATCTGTTCGTAACTACCCTATTTATTTCCCATTTTAATTGCTGCTACTTGGTTCCAGTAAATATTCTTTTCTAAACCAATGTGCAGTTTTATATGGACACAATATTTGTTTCAGTTCCCAGGGCATGGTCCTGTCTGTGAGTCAGTTCTTGTCCATGTTTGTCCTTATTTCGTGTCCGGCTGTTAGATAATTGACTTGGACTGAAAAGTAGTAGTTTCCCCTTCGTATCCACAACCATGTGGTTTGACCTTAGTTCTTAGCCTTTAGCAAACTTTGAAGTTGTTAGGTTAAGTGAGTATCCTACTCTGTACAACTCTAGCTAACAATCCCGGATTAATACCCACTTATCCAGGCGGACACTGGGTCCCTAGATCTGCCTTTGTTTCCCATCCTCTAGGGCGCGGAAAGTGCAATTGTGGTTTTCCCTTCGGCTAACTACAAGACATTGGTGGCAACATTTCTCGAGCTCTCATGTACATTTTTTTTTATTGCATATCCTATTTACAGGACATCGCTGTCAACACCAGCATTGTACTGCCGTTTTCGCTGTCTTGGCAAGTTTTACGTTCAGTAGTTTTCCATTGCTTTCTGAACTACCGGCTCCCATACCAACACATTAAAACCCCAACGCGACACAATCTGCTGCAAAATCGGTCGCCGCTGTGTTATGAACGCGTGCTAAGCGGCTCATGAATTGCGTTCGCAGGCCTTTAGGCACGGAGGTCGGTCATGTACATTCTAAGAGGACATAATCAGAATGCTGAAAATGTTTGTTCATCGCGTCTTCATTCTTTTTTTTAATTTTAAAAGTGCTATCTGAGAATATAGACAAACCAGCTGACCTTTTCGGACTGTCACTGCACTGGGGAGTTGAATAGCGACGTGGGGTGACCAGTACACTTTCCCACGGCCGTTTCCTTAGCCAGCTAAGGCCATCCCACCCAGCCACCCATTTTACCAAGTTTTGCAGTGACCTGGTTTTGGAGGGGACGCAACAGACGCAAAGGTGAAACTCACAAACATGAAGGTATTGGGTTACCCTCGAGGCATGCCATAAAATGCAGGAAGGATGTGTGTTAGGTGGAGACACGATCGCCCTCGACGATGGCAGCACAGTGTTAATACAGGCATATTGTGTTTCAGTATGGGCTGGTATTTACTACTTGGCACCGACACCCACATAGAGCTGCGGAAGTGCCGCGGCTGGCACGACGTGTCTTCGAATTCTGAACGAGGCGGACTTAAACAAAAAAAAGTGACCTGATCTGAGAAAAAGACCAAATCTTAAATGTGTACCAGAAAATGTCATAGGAAGTAAAGACAACCAGGGGGACATTGACTACAACACTCATCGAGTGTGACATGTCTTAACAAATATTGGGGATTGTGTACCGTAAACCCAAAGTACCTCAAACTGCGTTAAAAGGGCTTTTATTTTACTTAGAGCTTGGTTGTTTGCTAGACAATGCAAAATAGTGAGATGTGTTTGGACGTTGTATGGAATATTCGTATACTCATTTGTATATAACAATACTAGTCGTGAATTCACAACGAAAACATAGAATATACTGAAGTATTGGAAAGATCAGGTTGTGTGACGGTTTATTCCATGCTCAGTCTTCATAGATGTAGATGGATAGGACACGTTAGGGGGATAGATGATGGTTGAATACCAAAGGACATCTTTTTTGGTGAATTATAGATTGGTAGGAGATCTCGGACTCGGCCTCTACGGTGATACAAAGATGTGTGTAAGCGGGACCTGATTGATACAGGCATTGATAATGCACATTGGGAGCAAGTCACCGCCGAATGTGTTGCATGGAGGGCAAATATCAGAAATGGAATAAAGACAAAAGAGAAAATGATTGTAGATAGGTCGCACACTAAGCGTGTGAGACGTTAAATTGTGCGTGATGGAGGAAATGACAATGTGTTCACGTGCATCCATTGTGGACGAACACTTACAGCGTCACATACGCTACCGCCATGGGTTGTAGTCATTATGCCTTTCTGAAGCACAATATAACACTCTATCGTCTGTCAAGAGGGCAAGGTTGCCAATGAATGATATATACTCAACAGTTCATTCCCCTGCTTTGGGGTTTTCAAAGTCTAGTCAAATGAGAAACCGTAGTTTCCCTGATTCAACGCTGAGATAATGAGTTGGTCAACAACTTAATCACCGTAGTCCATGCACGTGGATTGATTTGTTGCGTGTGGATTAGCTCTCCCTATTACCAGTGTCCCTCGCAATCAGGCGAACTCACTCCGACTTTAGAGGTACTTGAAATGTATATCTCGAAGTCAAGGACGAAAAGTGAATATTTAGTTCAAATGACCGGTTTAGGGGTTGAACCTGCTACCTCGGCATCAGTGTACAGAAAGATTAAAGTCGTTCGCTCTTATCCATTCTGCCATGCTGACTTCCTATAAGTATATACGAAAGCAATGTCACATGACCTAAACACTTGTTTGGCATACGCCCGCTCCATGTGAGGACAAACACTATAGATATGTCATCAGGCTTAAGGTGACTGCTGCTCTCTTTACATGTATTCATATTGGCGTCTGAAGGAGAACGAACAAGAAGACTTCATGTATCTGCGGTTGAGAGTGGTTAGAGCGCTTGGTTTCTAAGACAGTGGTCCAAGTCTCATCCCCAGCACTGGTGGTATTCTTTTTTCAGATCAGAACTGTCTTGGTGTCCACCCAGTCTCATATATGCGTATGTGAATGACACTTATAATAATAATAATAATAATAATAATAATAATAATAATAATAAGTCTTTATTTTCAAAGGGTTAAGAATTGGGCACGCAGGCCCGTCTGACATTCTGCCCTTCTTCTCTATTTCCTCTCATACATTCTTTCATTCAACATCACTTATGAAGCAACTTTTGACAACAAAAGAACATTAAAACGCATGAAAAATAATCAATAACAAATGACTCACTGAAGCAGTGTTTAACATGGGCATTATAAATACCTAAGGAGGGTGTAACGTGCCATACATAAGGGAATGTTTTTTGGCTAGTTGTCGTTTGAGATAAGTTACCATTATTGTCTTTTTTGTGTTGTTTGTTATGGGGGCATGTAGTCTGTACTAAGGTAGTGTTCAAACAGGTTGCGAATGTATGTATCATGATTGGTGGTGTCTTTGATTTCTTGTGGAAGATTGTTCCACAACTGAGCGGCAGAGTATGCTAAGCTTGTTTTATATAAGTCTATCCTAGGTTTAGGGACATGAAGTATATTTAGTCGTTCGCTATGTCTAGCGTTATATTTAAACAATGGCCAAAGGTAGCTTGGAGCATTTTGAAATAGGATTTTGTGAATACACACCATGAGGTTATGTGGTATATGATGCTAGCTCCAGTTTGCATAAACTAGTCGGCAATCAATGGGTAGGTCCAGTAAACGACCACTTTTGAGGCGCACTGGCCACATGGTGCTAGACCTGTATTTTTTATAGATCAGTCAGCACTCGATGGCGATGTGATCAATATGAAACCAACCACCTTTACTTTCGAAAATATCTCCTGGTACCCACCTTAGGCCGTGTCGATCTGGCAGCCCAGGTAATTTTTGTTAAATAGGCAATTTCGAAACAAACACCGATTTCCTGAAAGGGGCTAATGAAACTATAACACTATATACAACAATAAGAAAGAGACAAACGGCTTTCTTTGGTCATGTGATGAGTAGAGAGGCATTGGAGAACATCGTGTCAACTTGAACGATCGAGGGGAAGAGAGGCAGAGGCAGACCAAGAGAAGTGATGCTGGATGGGTTGAGACGGCGGCATGGGGGAATATCATCTGCAGAGTTGATCCAGAACACCAAAGACCCAGATATGTGGAGAGCCATGAACGCTTACGCTAGCTGGCAGGGCACTTGATGATGATGATAAAACACCGGGCGGGTAGGCCTATGTTACCGCGATCCACAGACTCGTTAATTGGTGCGTGATCATTATTAAAATTGTCTGGGAAGGAAAGGTCCAACATATCAAGCCCCGGCAACTGTGTGTGCCAGGGAAATTCCTGTACTGCCCTCCACATCCCTTTATTAAAATATCACTTGACATTCTGGCAAGTCACGGAATCGCCTGTCACAGATTTTATCTTTACTTTTATTTACCAATAGATTTCAGTCCCATGGGGCAATAAAGATGGCTGGGCATTTTATCCCAGGTTTATGGTTGTTGATTCAGGTGGATGATAAACCGGGCTATGATGACCCCTTCCTTAATGGGAATTAGCTGATCTGGCTCGGGAGTTAAGTTAGGGAAGTCAAAAGTCATTTGGAGATGTCATTTTTGACTCTGGTGTGCTGGTGAGAGTTCATACTTTGTGCCCCGCTTTCGGCAGGGAGGCCTGCGGAAAGAGACCGAGCCATGTGGAATATAACACGGTGCAATAAAGCCGATCTTCTTGCATTGTAACACTGCACTAGACTGGACTGATTGATTACTGGCGCAGTCGCCCCATAGCCCAGTTACCGTATGTAAATTAGAACTCTGGTTTCGCCCGCAGTTATTTAAATACAAGTGGATAGATCGGGTAGCATACCCTTATAATAACAATACACAGCACCTGAGAATTGTTTTGTTCTTCACACTCATGCAGCAGTTGTATAGGCAAGAGCTTTCTTTCCCTTTACCTGTGTGATTTGTATGCCTTGTATTGCGCTTAAACAGAAGTGTCTGAAGAAAAGGTCTGCAGCACACGCAGATTCACAAACCGGATAATGCCCTTGGAATTCACTCTAAACCATGAAAAGAACAGTCAAACCTTCACTGCGGCAACAAAGAATTCCATTCTACTTCGCCTCTGTTTAACAACAAAAGCAATGCTGCTGTTAAGAAAATCCCACTAGGGTTTATTAACATCGCTAGGCGAAGATAGATTATTAACTTCTGGTTTACGTGAATGTAAAGTAATGGTACACTACAGCAGTAACAATTGTAGAGTAAATCACAAACAGCCATAAACTATGCTGGGTGATTGCGACGTCCTGTACGTCATGGAATTAAGTTTAACTACGTTAATGGCATTGGAACAACATTTTATTCAGTTATCAGTTATCAGTTGGGTTATCTTCGTTTATTTTATTGTTATGTGTCAACTCAACCATAGGAACTTCAGTAACGGTACTAATAAGCAATTTGCACCGAAGAGAAAGTATAATTACGGCATTATAATGGTAGGTGCCCAGCTCTGTTCCTCATCTTCTGTTTCTTATTCGAAAGTCGTTTATATCCATATCAGAAAGAAAGCAAAGGGACAAAAGAAGAAGATGACCCAAAGAAGAAGAATATTAGAAGACGAAGATGATAATGAAGAAGAAGAAGAAGAAGAAGAAGAAGAAGAAGAAGAAGAAGAAGAAGAAGAAGAAGAAGAAGAAGAACGAACGAACGAACGAACGAACAGACTATTTTCAAAGGGTAACAAATTGGGCACGCAGGCCCGTCTTACATTCGGCCCTTCCATTCACTCATCTTTCTTTCATCAACAGTGCATAGGAAAAAACATTGTCACATGAATTTTGTAAACATAAACAATGCATATTACTATGTTATGAGACACATCCACCACCCATCCACACATCCCCCATTCACTCCAACTCCCGCACCCAACCACACACATAATCCACACACACATACATTCCCCCGCACACACATACATCCCCCACCCATCCACCACATCCCTACACCTACACATCTCCCCACCCACACACACCTCTCGCCCACCACACATCCCATCCACCCACACCCCAAGCACACAATAATCCACACATCCCCCACCTACACACATCTCCCCACCCACTCACATATCCTCTACTCGTCCCATTACCCACCAACAATCACTCACCCACATATCCTCCTCCACCCACACATCTCCACCCACCCAGCCAAACACACATTCCTCAGCCACACACATCTCCCCGTCAACTCACATATTCCGCACCTACCCACACACAAATTCCGCACCCACCCACATAATCTCCCATCTCCCCCAGCCCACTCACAGATCCCGAGCCCACACCTACAAACACACCACCCCCCCCCCACCATCTCCTAACCTGCACACACTCACCCACCCACATATCCTCTACCCACCCACTCATCCTCTACCCACCCATCCCCCAACCAAACATCCCTTAACCACACACTCTTACTCATATACAATCACCCACCCACACATCCTCTACCCAACCACACATCCTCCATCCACCCATCCCCCAGCCACACATCCCTTAACCACACACCCCTACCCATATACACACACATCCCCACCCACGCACAATCTCCCCACCCATACACACATCCCTCACACACATCCCCACCCACCAACACACCCCCCCCCCCATTCACAAACACACACCTCCCATCCACGCACACACACAACCCACACACACATCCCCAACTCATACACTCATCCCCTCACACATCCCTAGACACACGTACTTATCCCTCAACCACTAACACCCACACATCCCTTACCCACTCATCAACACATACATCTCCTATCTACCCACCCACACTCACACACCCCAACCACCCATCTAAGCACACATCCCAACCCTCACACACATCCTTCACCCACCCGCAAACCCAACCACACCTTCACCCACCCACACACACATCATTTATCCACACCCAGCTCCCCTCCCACACAACACCACACCCACACACATCCCAAAGACACACCCCTCACCCACACACCTCCCCACACATTTCCTACCCATCCACACATCCCCCAACTACAATCACCCTCACTAACCACACATACATCCTCCATCCAGCCACACACCCCCACTCAGCCAGACATATCCCCCACCCACACACACACATCTCCAAATCCATCACCCACACCCATCATGCACCCCTCCCCAACCCACATACATCCCCCACACATATCTCAACCACACACACTCCCCACCCATCCACCCAAACATCCCACACCCATACACATCCCTCACCCACACCCCCAAACCCACAACCACCCCCACCTGCACACATCTCCCACCCACCACATATCCCCACACCCACATCTCCCCACCCATAAATATACCCCCACCTATCCCATAACCCACCATCAATCATCCACCAACATATCCTCCTCCACCCACTCACCAACAACCACCTAGCCAAACACACATCCCCACCCACACACACACATCTCCCCGTCAACCCATACATCCCGCACGTACCCACACACAAATCTCCCACCCACCCACACAATCCCACCCCGCCCACCCACATACACATCCCCTCATCCCCCAACCTACTATTATGATCAAACTCCCACACTTTACACACACATACAGTGACGATTGTCGTGAGCATTGTCGCAAAATTGTAAAGAAAATGGAGAAAAAATTGTACATATACATTTTGTAACTTAAAAATTAGTGATGCAATTCAACTCTCTCTCTCTCTCTCTCTCTCTCTCTCTCTCTCTCTCTCTCTCTCTCTCTCTCTCTCTCTCTCTCTCTAGAAGAAGAACGAACGAACGAACGAACGAACGAAGGTTCGAAAGAACGAACTATGTAGAAGAAGAATATACCAGACATACACGAAAAAAGAGCAATTATAAAGTCAATATTGGTCTGGAAAGTTTATACTGGAATCTCCTCATACACGAAGATTATGTTCTGTATTTAATTTACACATAAATAACGCATAGGCAGGAATGTTCGCTCAGAATAACAGATACAGACACTTCAAACTCATGGCATGTAAACCGAATTATCCCTAAACAGCATTGATTTTGACAATCACAAATAAACGACGAATAAACCTAATTACGCCCACTCTGAAACGACAGAAGAAACGCTAAACGATTATCCATAAACAATAATATCCACAAAGAGTCACGCAATTTGTTCGAGAACGTTCCAAACAGATCAAACACACAGGAAACAACACACGCTTAAGAAATATGCGGTTATTAGGTAAGCCATGTTGAGAAATATTAATGAGTTGTAATAACTAGTCATAATGCAATAACATGTTTCGTTGGTGGGTTGGGTGGTAGGTTGGTAGGTTGATAGGTACGTTGGTTGTGTGGTTTTTGGAAGGCCGCTATAAGACAGCTCTATGCCGCTTCTTTGAAGTAAGGTTGTCTGAGTGTTGACAAGGGCTTACATTTGTCTGCGATAGCTGATTTAGAGGCTTTCCTCCCGAGCTCCTTCTAAAATACCAATTCCACATGGGCTGTGTTGTAAAGCTCTCGTTCCACTATCCATGCATAGGATCCGGAAATATCGGTAGATGAGCTTCGTATCTACTGAGAGGAGTGGCGATCATTGGAAAGTTAGCCAGAGTTAGAATCCAGTGAGTGGATGGGAATCCAGTGAGTGGATGGGAATCCAGTTAATGATTGGGAAGCCAATTCTCCTCTTCTTTCGTTCGCTTGAAATGTCTATAAACTGCAATGCTGTCTCTTGTATGAATTGAACTGTCTTTTTCAGTTCACACAGCGGTCTATAGAGTTTTTTGGAAAGTTAGCCAGAGTTAGAATCCATTGAGTGGATGGGAATCCAGTGAGTGGATGGGAATCCAGTTAATGATTGGGAATCCAATGAATGGTAGGGAATCCCAGTGACTTGAAGGGATTCCAGTGATTGGAATAGAATTTTGTCAGTGGATGGGAATGTAGTGAATGAAAGGGATTCCTGTGACTGGAAGGGAATCCAGTGAATGGAAGAGAATCCAGTGAATGGAAGGGAAAGTGAGTGCATGGAAATCCAGTGAGTGGATGGAAATCCAGTGAGTGGGTGGGAATTCAGTGCGAGGATGGGAATCCAGTGAATGGAAGGGGATCCAGTGAGTGGATAAACCGTACCGAGATCGTTGCTTCAAAGTCTTAGTCAATGTAAGTCCAGGTCGTTGTCTTGCGACCACTGCGGCCCTACCATATCCTGCCGTGCTGCCTTCGTGTGGTTAAAAAACATCAAGAGATGGACTGTAAGACCACGTTTCGTATGGTTAGAAAACATGAAGAGATGGAGATGGACTGTACGATAATATTTCGTGTGATTAGAGATATCAAGAGATGGACTGGAAACCAACATTTCATGTGGGTAGAAAACACCAAAAAGATGGAATGGAAGACAACATTTCATGTGAGTAGACAACATAAAGAACTGGACTAGAAGGCAACGTTTTATATGGGTAGATAACATAAAGAACTGGACTAGAAGGCAACGTTTTATGTGGGTATACAACATAGAGAACTGACTAGAATACAAAATTTAATTTGGGTAGACTTAAAGAACTGGACTGGAAGATAGCGTTCTGTGTGTATGTACAACATAAAGAGATGGATTGGAAGAAGCCTGTATGAACGCGCTGTGAACACGCACGATATATGGTGCTGGCGATTCACTGCAGTCTTCTTTTTTTTCTATGCGGAGCTGGCACTTGATTAACGCAATACATTTTTTCCAACAGTCAAATGCGTTTCCCAAGATGCAAATGTGTGTTAAATTACAATAGTGAGAAAATGGTGAACATGTTGTAAAAAGTTGATAGTAAATGTGAAGGCAAATATCATTAACGCCATCCTAATAACCCATTCCCAAAGGAGGACGTGTTCCAGCCAAACAGCTCTGGCTGTACAGTCTACAGAGATCATCGCTTCAATGGTCAGTGTTGAACCTCAGTCGGCAGGAAATTGCAAACATGGCTTTCTTATCACCAGTCTTGATAGCACCTCAAATAAATCACTATTTTTTCTAAGGGAATCTGGAGTTGTCCAGCTCTTGTGGCAAGTCTGCCTTCCTAGGATCGTGTTTACCAAAAGTCATATGTGGCTGTCTTTTCTCATAGTGTATTATTGATTGCAAGAGGTTTTCTTTTATTTTCATTTGGGCTGCGACTTTGTATTATAGAAGCTAACTTTCGGTACGATGTGGACTGTTTATTGAGTCTATTGAACGCAAGCCGCACTGGGGTCTTCTGTTTAAGTTGGAATTCTGGAGTATCGACCCATTCTGTACTAACCAACGCACTATACGTTGATCTATCAACTCTTGAGTGATCACAACCGCTTTCAGTTGTATGTATTCTTCCTGTCTAAGACAGCTATGAATTTTATCCAGGTATGTATTGCTATTCATCTACATTGTCTGAGATGCTACTTTAACTCCTTAGTTCCGAAACAGTTATTTTATTTTTATGCAGCCTGTCGTAATTACTACTTTTCACTCACTAAGACACAGACGGGTTTACTCTTCTATCTGTTATTCTGGGAGTTTTTTTTTTTTTTAGCTGACAGACAGGCAGATAGACAGATAGGCATACAGACCGACCGATAGACCGACGGACGAACAGACAGAGATAAGTAAGTAGGTAGGTAGGCAGGCAGGTAGGCAGGCAGGCGGGCGGGCGGGCGGGCGGGCGGACGGACGGACGGACGGACAGACAGAAAGACAGACAGACAGACAGACAGACAGACAGACAGACAGACAGACAGACAGAGGTAGGTAGGTAGGCAGGTGGGCAGGTAGGCAGACAGGAGGCAAATAAACATTCAGGCAGGCAGGCTGGCAGACAGACAGACAGACAGACAGACAGACAGACAGACAGACAGACAGGCGGACAGGCAGGCGGGCAGGCAGGCAGGTAGGTAGTCAATCAATCAGTCAGTCAGGCAGGCAGGCAGGCAGTTAGGAAGACAGCTCAGGTATGTAGGCAACATGTAGGGAGATTAAGCATGATGTATGCATCAACTTACCTAGACTTCCTAACACGTTCGAAGGACATCTGAACATCGCTTACTGAGGAAAATCTACACAAAGTCTCCGTACAGTACTTTCGTTTAAAACTCATCGTGGTTACGTCGAATCATCATTCTGAAACATCAAAGAATTACACTATAATCAAATGTTGAAACCATTTGTTGGAACAAACTGTAAAATCTCGGGTTTACTAAGCACAATTACATTTCAACACACATTCGCTATTATATAAAATAACTTTGAATTATACAGTTCCTAGTTTGCTTCTGAATATGTCAGGAACAGACTTGTTCTTGCGCATGTCTGGTAAGATTATCTAACAAATTCCTCATCTGTGAGCATAGTGGTTTACCTGTACCGCCAGACCGTGGGGTGGGGAGCAGGAAGTGCATTTGGGACAGTGAGAACGATGTTTTCTCGCCATTTTTCATTAAAAACTTGACCTGTGTGGCCATTCGTATAATTTATGCATGTTAAAAGGTTTTTAATTACCATGTCATCATCATTATCACGTGCCGTTCGGAAAAGGGTGGGCGGTCATGGTTCATCATCTCACACGATCACCAGAGATCAGCCCTGTGTTCTTGTCTCTATTATTCCATGTGGCTAAGCCATCCAGGTGTACATATCTATGCATTTCTTTTGCTCCTTTCCTATCAATTTTATCAGCTGTCACTTAGTTTTGCAATGTATTTCTCCTCATAACGTGCCCAATAAATCTTGACGAAGTCTAGTTTCTCGAATTAGTTTACGGTTTGCATTTTCAATAACATAAATCTTTCTTAACAATAAATAATAATCTTCTGAAATAACTATTTTACGTATACATTTGTTCCTAATGTAATATATCTCTTACACAGCTCCTCATGAAAGAATGTCCTTGAGTCATTAGTGATTAGTCGCGGTTCCAACTTCATGACAACGGGTCGTTCTTATTATGCTCCGGTCCTGTTCCAGTGAATTTCACATAAATTGCTTCCCACTGCCCTATGTGAAAAGTGGAACAGACAGAAGTCTCGACAAACCATCAGCCCTCACAGGAACATTGTACATAATGCCGATGCCAGAATGCCAACACAAACGTCCGCCACGAAATATACAGTTCATTGTCGATGAAAGCAGCAGTCACCACAAAACCAGCAGCTACACATCACTGCATAAAGCAATCCAGTGCTCGAGTGAAACGTGGAAGGTAAGCGTGCAAGAAGAAGACAATGCTACAAGTGTGGACAGCACCAAGAGAAGCATGGGAGAAGCCTATCTGAATGCACAGTGAACACCCAGTATGGACAGTTGAAGGTTCGGTATACCTTCATTGCGCAGACGACGGTTTGATGATGATACATCTATCTCTTTGCCTATGTCCACGTCCAAAGTAATTAATGTCTCTAGCTCTTACTGATGTTTTTTGTTTTAGCAAAACACGTGCCGCATGTTTCCATCGAAATATTCCAGAAATGCTTACAGTCCATACGGAGTGGTTATGGTGATTATGTCTTTCCACAGCCTCTCGTCTTCTGTACTGTCACTCATTTCTGACACTGATGCTCCTCCATGATAAGAAGTCCAGCTGTCCAGCATCTTCTCTCTCGGTTTTCACCTGGCTCTCATCCTATCCAACTTTCACATTGTGACGACATACTCCAGCTTTCCCTTTCTCATGACATACCAGAGAATGTGGAATGTCTTCTTCTGATGTGGGTAACCATTTCTCTTTGTTTGTTAGCTTTTTTCAAGATATCTTTATTGCTGTTTATATCCTTCCTCGGTGTTCTCATCATTCTTCTATACAACCACAACTCCATAGCTTCTACATAATTCCTCACTTGTCTGCTACTGCCCATCATTCCATTGTAGAAACTAAGGCCACGTAATTGATTCGTCTACTTGTGTCGTGATTTGTTATTTACATCGGCGCTGTTGCATTGGCGCATTGAATGCGTTTCACAATTCCTGAACCCATCGAGTCAATGGTTGGAAATCAACAGCAGGCCATACTGAAGCAGACCGCCTTGCGTCGATTTCAACGGCATGATCATCAGTCCCTCAGGCAACAACAGCAAACTACTGAATGTAAACACTGCCTAGTCAATCACAAACGGCCAAAAACTATTACTCTGTTTACACACATGCATGGAGTATTTACCTCATATGCTTAATAATTGAGATAAACTGTATTTTTGTGTTGGCATTCTGGCAGCGGCATTATGCATTGTATACCTACGCGGGCTGTTGTTTTTCGAGACTCATGTCTGTTCCACTTTTCATATGGGGCGTGAGGAGCATTGTGTGTGCTATTCACTGGCACAGGAACGGAGCATAATGGGGTGGCCCTTTGCCGTGATGTTGGAACTGTGACTAACTAACTATGCTTAACATATTCCTGGCCGTTCTTCTACTAATTGACTCATTCTGGGGTTTGGTTAACGTCTGCTGTCAAAGAAATGCCAACATTCTACAGGGGCAGTATGATCCACCTAAATCTAATTCGGGTCAATCCGCATGTGCTGTGCTGAATCATGACCTGGTAATATTAATATCGTAATATGTCTCTTCGCATATATATATATATATATATATATATATATATATATATATATATATATATATATATATATATATATATATATATATATATATATATGCAGTTCCGCAGTGAAGTTTGCTAACTTAGAGAAGGCAGACGGGAGGTCTGTAACAAAGGCTCTATGGGGATGGTAAAGGGCAGTGGTTCTCAACCTTTTTTGGTCCGTGCACACCTTTATCATATTTTCAGAACGTCATCCCCCCCCCCCCTTCGTATTTCCTCCCTATAAATCTCCCCCCCCCCCCCAACTACACAGTATACGTAAAAATGGAAGCTAAGTTTAATAACACATACTAGAACAATTCAAGAAGTCTACATAAAACGTAATTTATGGGTCTACTTACGTTATAAAATTAATTTCAGAAGGGTGAGAAGTACAGAACTGTAAAGTATGAAAGGAAAAACAATATCAAGTAATCGGTTCTTGTATTAACGCAATCTTGAAATAATTGTAATTCCCCCCCCCCCCCAACCCCTCCCCCCCACGCGGAAATCCTAAATCTCCCCCCCCCCCACCGGTTGAGAACCACTGGTATAGGGTGTATTTTTAGTGATTGTGCAGTGTTTGAAAATATTGCCGGTACCTATTATGTTCCATGAACTTTACAGAGGATTAATACAAAACTTGGACCGGCAATATTTTCAAACACTGCACAGTCATTAGCCAGTCTCCCTGGTCTGGTGTTATACGACTTTCTCCGTAATCCCGTATACTCTCGAGAGTAACGTGACGTTGCGTGAGAATCGGTAGCGGTTCTCTTCGCGTCGGTAACTTACGGGGTATGTGAGCCGGTCGCTAAGAAAGCAATTGCAAACTACTGAGCGTAATCTTGCAAAGAAATCAACAATCAGCTGAAAAATGCTGATGTTGACAGCGATGTCCTGTAAAGGATATGCGGGAAAAAAGCAGTCATTAACAATACACCCTATACTTTGGTACTGCTTTTAGGTAGAGCCTCAACGCCCACCTCACTCAGATTGACGAAAGCCCTTTTCATGGCTCGGACGATCAGTACTTCCCGCCTTATGAGATAAAGCTCAGTCTTCCATGTGAACCACCCACCATCTTCTGATTGAACTAGTCCCAGAACCATGAGCGGTTTAACTCCTTATATACGCTGATCGGTTATTTCTTCCAAAACCAAATCATTGTATAGTTTTCTTCAGCCGTGTAATCTCCGACAGAACTTTACCTCACTTTCTACTACTTGTAATTGTGAACTCTCTGTCCTAGTTATTGTATCTTCTTCTTCTTCGTTCATCCGGAGTTTTTTTTTTTCGGATGTGACTGCGTTGTGCCTGTTTACAGCAGAGCTGCATTCTTGCGCCGTTAGGCCGACACATCCGACTTCTGCAGGCATTTGTTGACCGGGTTAACCTTCCCGGGGGTTTCTTAGGACGTTTGACTCTCACTGTTGTGGTGTTATCTCCCATCCTAGCTGGCCCATATAGAACAGCCAAAGACATTCTGGTAAGCCCTCAAGGGAAGGCAGGGGCAGACCATGGGCATTCCCCGCCATCCAAGGAGGCTTCCATACTTGCAGAGCCAACACACAGCGCTCTGGTACTGGGCTCACCCAAGGAATCGTCACGTCCTGCACATGGCTGCTTAGCCTCACTTCCGTATATTGGGCTTTCCATTCACCATAGGCTGTTCTTCCGGAAACCAGAAGAATGCAGTGTGCAGATGACATCCACACAGTGAGCTTTCGATTCGGACTTTCCGCACAATGGATTTGCTATCCGAGCAATATTCCATTTCGTGCCACTAGGACACTTTTTCCACCTTTTTTGAAAGCCCACACAGTGAGCTTTTGATTCGGACTTTCCGCGTAATGGATCTCCTATCCAGCAATATTCCATTTCATGCCTCTGGGAGGCTTTTGTAACCGACATACCTGTGGTATGAAGTGTGGCAGTCTGAATACTTCTTCATACACCTTTAAATGTCAACCTGTATGTAGAAAGTAAGCTACGGTCAACTTGAGCTTGTTGATATCTCCATAGAGCTTGTCCTCAAATGAAGCAGGTGTGGGCCAAAATATCTTTCTCTGTTCTGCATACATTGGGCAATCCTGCAGCATATGTTTTGCTGTCATTTTTCCAGTTCGACAATTACATTCATCGGTATCTCCTATCTTTAGTTTATTGAACAAGTGGTATTTCAGCCTGTTATGTCCTGTGCGGAGTCTGAAGATTGCTACTTGTTCTCTTCTGTTGAGTTTGTAATATGCATCATCCTTCTGGTGGCCTGGATGCTCTGATTCCCATTTGGTTCTATAGGTGCTTTTTATCAACCTCTTTGCCTCATTATAGGTTATGTCTATGTCAGGCTGTGGTAGTCGTCCGCCCTCTTTTGCCAGTCTGTCAGCCTCTTCATTTCCAGGTATACTGCAATGTGATGGGATCCACTGTATTACAACTTTTTTGGATTTCTGGCATAGACCATGGAGTGCTGCTCTTAGGTCAGCTATTTCTGTGCTGTTATTGCTCTTCAGTATTGAGACAGCTGACTTTGCATCTGTGAAGATAGCTATTTGATTCTCTTTATTTTCCTCCATCAAGAGCATTTCTGTTGCAGTTTTCAGAGCCTCTACCTCCGCTTTGAAGTTACTTGAAAACTTTCCAGTTGCCACTGAATGTGTTTTTTCCACTCCATTTTTTAAATTTAGGAGAATTCCTCCTCCTCCATTCTCTATTGAATTTTTGGCTGATCCATCTGTATATGCATGGGTCCAATTGCTGCTTGGGTAATGTTCTTTTATGTAGTTTAGGGTTATTTCTCTTCTTTCGGTTTCATGCTGAGTGTTCTTTTTCTCAATACCAGGAATGTTTTCTATCATCTCAGGCAGTTGCTGCTGTCTCCAAGCTGGGAACTTGTCTGCATTGTAAATAGGTTTGACTGTTGATATGTTAAGTATGGGATCTGTCCTAATCTTTCGTTTTGCAGTTTCTACAAAGTTGCTACGCTTCAGTCGTCCCTTTCCAAAACCACTAAACCTTTTATACATAGGGTGGTCTGTCAATCTTCTAAATTTTTCTGCTTGTTGCTGGGCTCTGCTATCTCTTCTATCCTGCATTGGTTGTAAACAAGTGATCTTTTCAAGTTCATTAATAGGCGTTGTCTTCAGGCTTCCAGTTATGATTCGCATTCCTTGATTTTGGACTCTATTTTGTTAAAGTTTGACTTAGCTGCTGTTGCCCAAGCTGCAATGCCATATTCCAGTACTGGCCTCACCCGTCCAGTATATAACTTCTTGAGAACTTTCTCATCTGCTCCCCACGTTGTACCAGCAAGCTTTTTCATGATTGCCATTCTTTGCCTTGCTCTTGTTCGATTTTTCTCAACCTGTGTCTTCCATGTCAGGCGACGATCAAAGGTGACTCCTAGATAGTTTGGATTTTCTTCATGGCGCAATATTTTTCCATTCAATACCAGCTTAGGTTGCTGAGTTTTATTTGAGAGGGAGAACACTGTGCATGTTGTTTTCTCCTCACTTATCTTCACTAGCCATGATTTTGACCAGTCCTCTAGCGCTAATAGGGCTTGCTGTATTCTGCTGTTAGCTGTACTAATATATTCTTCAGATGTCCATATGGCTAGGTCATCTGCGAAGGATGATGTGTGTACTCTGGTTGGAAAATTTTCTGTGATGTCGTTTATATATGCTAGGAATAATGTTGGTGAAAGAACTACTCCTTGGGGGACACCTTGCTCCAACAGCATCATTTTGCTGGTTTTTCCTTGTACTTTTGTCCTGGCAGTTCTGTTCTCAAGGTAGTGGCTGATCCATTTGTACATTTTCCCACAAACATGCATTTTTTGAAGTTTTACTTTCAGTCCTTCCTTCCATACTTTATCAAATGCTTTTTCTAAATCTATCCAGACCGCTAGTGTGTGCTTTTTCTCTTGGAAGGCATCCTCTATTTCCTGAGCTATATAGGTTATTTGATCTTCAGTGGATCTGTACTTTCTGAATCCTGCTTGGTGAGGTGTTAAGAGTTGGTTTTCTTCCAGATGCCATGTTAGCCTGCCATTGATAATGCGTTCCATTAATTTTCCTACACAGCTAAGAAGACTGATAGGTCGATAGCCATTTGGTTCTTCCAGGTCTTTTCCTTTCTTTGGGACTGGTATTAGTATAGCTTCCTTCCATGCCTGTGGGACTATTCCCCTCTTCCAGCTGTAATTTAGGACTGCTAGTAGTTTCTTTTTTGCCTTAGTGCCTAGTCCTATTAGCATTTCATTTGTGATTCCATCCTTTCCTGGTGATGTCTTCTTTTTTAGGGTATTTATTGCCTGTTCCATTTCTTCCATTGTTAGATTTGCCATCATATATTCTGCTGCTGTCTCTATATATCTATGATGTATCTGTTTATCTTTGATTGCTTTCTTCTGTTCGGCTGTAATATCAATGTGGTTTGCACTGGCATAGTGTTCCATTAGTGCATTTGCAGCCTTTTTTCCTGTAAGCAAGGCATTTCCTTGTTTAATTGTTATTTGTTTGTTTCTAGGTCCTTCATTGTTCATGGCTTTCACTAGTTTCCATAGTTTGTTTCCATCCCTGTCAAAATTCAGGTTTTCTGTTTTTTTCCTCCAACAATCTCTTGTTGTTTGATTTACTGTTCTTTTATATTTTGCTGAGATGGCTTTGAGAGAGATGTTCGCTTCAGTTGTTTGTTCTCTCTCTGCGGTCTTCCTAGCATCTTCAACTTTGTCCTCCAAAATTTGTAGTTCTTCAGTCCAGTATGGTTTGTAATTTTTCCTCGCTCCTCTTGGAATAGACTCAGTGGCCGCCTGTATTATTGCTCTGTTTAGACTTTCCACCATTTGCTTCATGTTACCATATCGTGTATTTATGTTTTCACAATATTTGTCTGTTAGTATGGCAAATCTGTCCCAGTCTGCTCGTTTGTAATTCCAACGGGGCAAAGGCTTTTGCTCCTGTGGAACATATTCCATATTTATTACAAGCTTGATTGGTCTGTGGTCACTACCTGCTAATTGGTCAAGCACATGGCGATCGATTTTGTGGAGGATGTCTCCTGTGCAGAAAGCTAAGTCTGGAGTAGAAGTGGTAATCCATCTTCTGGAGTAGAAGCTCGGTGTGTCATCCGCTTTGTTGAGTAGATGGAGATTTGAGTCTATTTCCCAGTCCTCCACTTCATCTCCTCTTTTGTCAGTATCTGGGTATCCCCATCTTTCTGAACGGCTATTAAAGTCTCCGACAATAATGCAATTTGTGTCAGTTATTTTCATGTTTGAGAGTGTAAGATCCTTATCTGCCGGGCTATACAGATTGTAAATTCTTATTTTCACGTCCTTTATCATTATATCAACACCTATAATTTCCGTTTGGTTGTCAGAGATCACAGATACTTCGCTGCAAGGTATTGTATTTCGTGTAAGTATTACAACTCCTCCTTTGTGTCCTTCGCGGTCAAAACGTGTGGCCTGATATCCCTCGACTGAAAATGTGCGATTGGCGTTGAGGTGTGTCTCTTGAATGCATGCCACATCTATTCTATCTTTATGAAGACGCTGTGTTAGGGAGGCTTTCTTGTTATAAACTCCTTCTGCATTCCATTGTAGTATGTTGAGTGTCCGCGGTTTTTGGTCAATAGCTCTTAACCTACTCCTCTGTGCCTTGACTCCACAGCACAGGGGAAGGTGACCACCAGTAGTCATGGGTGGACCCCCTCGAGGCAGGGGGCCCGGCACTATCACCGCCTGATGGGACTTCACGGGATTGGCACCATAACGATTAATTTTCATCTGTGGCATCATGAAATGATAAAGTTACGTTGCACTTCTTTGTCAAGCCTGTGGCTCAGTACATCCGATTTCGACAAGCATTTGTTCGGGATGCTTTCCCTAGCCTTTGACTGTCCCCAGTCTACCTACAAGGCAGCAGGTTTGTGCGTCACTTCGTCTGGTCCCCCTCCCTTGACCTGTCCGACATGGGTGACCCTACCAGTAGCTGTGCTACCGTCGGCATAGCTCTTGGGGTCATTGGAACGCACAAGCCCCTCTACCTCGTCAAGGTGGACGCACGGCAGAGGGGAGTTATTGTATCAATGACTTCAGTCCCAAATAGTCTGACAGAGCTGAAGTAATAAAAATTATTACTTTAGCTCTTTCTGACCCTTTCTGGCATTAAACTAAAAATAAACAGAAATAAAGAAACTACATAGGTAGAGAGAGAGAGAGTTAACTTTGGGATAAAAGCTTTCTAGTAGACAGCTTGCCGGTCTCTCTGGCTGTGGGGTTACAACACTTTCTCTCTGTAATCCCGTTTATCACGCAGAGTCTCGCAGCGGAGCGAGAACTGAGGTGGTTCGACCCCCGCTCGTGACTTGCGGATACTGAGCCGGCCGCTCAGAAAGCAATGGCAAACTACTGAGCGTAATCTTGCCAAGAGATCAACAGACAGCTGAAAGATGCTGCTGTTGACAGCTAAGTCCTGTAAAGGATACGCAAAACATTTTTTTAGTAGACAGCTTAAAAAATTAATAGCAGATCACATACAAAACAAGAAATCTAGCATACGATCTATGTATGCAAGGAGACGTCCAACTGATGAAGAATAAACAATAGTCTGGCACAGTGGTTCTCAACCTTTCTTGGCTCGTGCCCTCCTTCACCATATTTTCAGAACATCACTCCCTCCCCCCTTTGATATTTCCTACCTAAAATTCCCGCCCAGCCCCAACACAGTATACGTAATAATGGAAGCTAAATTTAATAGCACATACTTCTGCGTTCATCCTAAGTTTTTTTTTTCGGACATGATTGCGTTGTGCCTGTTTACAGCAGAACTGCGTTCCTGCGCCGTTCGGCCGACACATCCGACTTCTGCGGGCATTTGTTGACCGGGTTAACCTTCCCGGGGAGGAGAATTCTACCAGATGAAGCATAACAATTAATCCTGAAGTATAAAAACACGGAATCTAGCAGGTCGCCTTAAAAACAACAAATCTATCAGATCGGCTAATGTTTTTTAAAGTGTAATCTATAAGATCATCTTAAATACTAGAAACACACCATATAAGAAGAACAAGCAGGTCACCTAAAACCAAGAAATTTAGCAGAACATTTAAGAACAAACAAAATTAGAAGAACATAGCAGAATCCAAGAAACCAAAAGTCTAGCAGAAAGTCTAATCAATCAATCAATCATGTGCCATGCCGGAAAGCGTGGGCGGTCATGACTCGCCATTTCACTCGATCACCAGTGTCGTGGATCAGCTCAGTGTTCCTGTCTCGACCATGCCATGTGGCCAAGCCATCCAGGTATTTTCCTCTCGGTCTTCCCCTTGGTCTGTTCCCTTCGATCTTGCCAGTTGTCACTAAGTTCTCCAATCCATTTCTTCTCATAACATATCCAAAAAATTTTGACTGTCTACGTCTAATTTCTCTTATCAGTTTACGATGTTCATTTGTCTCCTGTAGTACTTGGTCATTGGTTTTTCTGTCTGTCCATGGTATTCTTTGCATTTTCCTCAGAAACCACATTTCTGCAGTCATCAGATGCTTTTCAGCTAGAACAGGCTCTATGTATCCCCTCAACACTCTTTTTCTCGTTTCAATTGACATCTTTTTATTGGTCAGAATGTTTTTCATCTTGCTAAAGGCTACTTTCGCCATGGCGATTCTTGTTCTAAAAAAGTATAAAGAGATTACAATTTACTTGAGCACCTGAAAAAAATATACACCAGAAGTCCAGAAAACCACCTAAACCAAGGCATCGATAAGAACACCAGAAACATGGAAGATCACCTCTGGATAGACATCTAGCGTGAACGTGGGTGTTAAACGTCACACCACAGAAGGCGACTTTTATCCCCTTTGCTTCTATGTGGGCCATAAAGTGCCGTAACTTTTGTTGTGGGATCCTCGTATGGCCTAATTTACATAATGAATGTAGGCCCGGGCAGTCAGCGACCTTGAGTTCCACAGCTCACAAAACATTCACCTGTTCACGTAGGTACGGCAATTCTTTAGGAGGGCATTACTTAGTATTCCCTAGGAGAGGCACTCAATCACAGTGCAATCACGCCTGGATGCTGTGAAGCTTTTGTGCCCGCGGACTGTGCCTGAACATTGCTAAAGGATTTACATACCAGAGAGGTGAAAATCTATTAACTTTTCCACCGAAAGCCCAGACATCAAAGTGAGGTGTAAGAGGACAAGACCAAGTTTAATTCTAGCCAGCAGAGAAAATTAGATGGAGGTCTCATGTTGGCAGTTACAAAGAAAAGGAAAGGAAAGATGATAGGTACTATGTCCTTGTGGGAAGGGTATTTTCAATCTCTACGTGATTAGCGAAGGAGGAAAATAAATCAGCCTGCCGGGGATAAGTTTTGTGTGTAAATATTTTGTTTTCAAGAACAGTAATTAGCTGGGGGAAAACCACAGGTGACATGTGACAAGCGGGATGTCGTTGCCTGCCTCTTTCTCATTCCTCTGTCCGTTTTTATTTACATCCTACTTTCCCTTGCATAAACATCTCACTGAAAATCTCAACATGCATTTATAGACATATCAACAGTTGGACATATTTTCAGTAGTGTTTATATATATATATATATATATATATATATATATATATATATATATATATATATATATATATATATATATATATATATATATATATAATATATATATATATGTGTGTGTGTGTGTGTGGGTGGGTGTCGGTGTGTGGTAGATTGTATGTCATAACCTGACACGACAACTAGAAAACTATATAATAGAATAATGAAAGGAAGTAAAACAATGCTAGAAATGAAAAAGATGACATTTACACAGAGAAATCGCAAACAATATGTTGCACAAGTTATTGGCTAACATATTTCGCTGCATCTCGTCAAGTGCATACTGCAGAATTATATATGACTGTGGATACATTCATTATATGTGTACTGAAATACTTAAAACACATAGTCATTGGTATTGATCGAATGTGGAGCATTTGTTATCCCCACGGTAATAGCAAATCTACAATGAAATCTTTGTCTACACACTATTGGCTGCAACCGGCTAATTGCTAGAGCCCATATTTGAGCAACCGTTTATTGTTCGATCCCTACAATATGATATCATGTGTGATTCCGGTTTGATCAATACTGCGACATTTGTAGCCAAGCCAGTTACACAAGAGAGGCAGCCTTTATGGTGTGTGGGAGATTAGGGGCCGTTATAATATGCTAGAGAAGCTATTGTCGGTGCTATACACTTTAGTATATAGTATTTGGAACCGGCTTCCTAAATATATCGGCTCTGTGGACAGGGGGTTAAGAATACCATTCGTAATAACGCAAACCGCGTTCGAAATACAGCTGCGGACGATTTGGAAGCGTTGGTTTCCATACAAAGGTATGAGTGCCGGTCGTTCAGAAATACATGGCAAACCACCGAACGTAAACTTGCCAAGAAATCACAAACAGCCAAGAAATGCTGAGATTATATATTGCAACTAACTTTCTTTTTTCTTTTTTTCCTGAATATAGAAAATCAACCGAATAGTTGTCTAGGCTATTGAAAGCCGTCTTGCGGACGATAATTAAACAGGCTCAGATCCGCCATCCGTGGGACAGTATGATATCAAGCCAGAACCTCATCGAATAGGCAGGTACTTGTAATGTCCCCGTATCAAAAACCCATTTGACCACGAACCCACTAGGCCGTGGTCACCAGAGAAATTTCGGCCAGTAAAATGGTGTGACAGATTCACCATGAGGATTTCATAGAGAACTAAACAAATACCAGAGAATCATGTGACGACGAGAAGACGCTGGCGATGAACAGGGACATCCACTGAGACAATTTGAGAATAGTATAACTTGAAATGCCGTGGTCTGGCATCATTGAGTAGAGAAAATAACTAGAGGAAGAAAAAGGAAGGGAAAAAAACAAGGAGATGAGAAGTAGCGACAAATGAATAATATATTGGGTGTTTGTAAAGTCTCACAACATTTCGAAACACTTGTTCAACCAAACAAATTCTTTCTTCAGTTAATAGCACCATTCTGTTTGAAGTGCAAGGAATTACTCCAGCAGACGACAGCCATTCGTTGGATATTGCTTCACGATGGCCTGTGGGCCACATTTTTTTATGACATCATGTACTTCATTTTTCAAATGTATTCTACATACAAAGTGTAGTGAGACTTTACAAACACCATATAGAAAAGCCACGGTTGGAGCTACATGGGATAGGTAAAGATAGGAAGTCTTTAAGTGAGTTGGTTGAGGGTCGATGCCCCAATGAGGGATAAAAGACGAGAGAAGAGAAGAACTAACTGAGCCATGCAACATCCGAAGTATTTCACATGATCTTGATTCTACACATTTGGTTTCAGATTCCGCAATACGATCTTGGAACGAAGCCAAACGTTGGAGCTATAGGAATGTGATCTACATGATAGAACCAAACCAAACGTTGTTGAAACGACAGGAATATCTTCTTCTTCTTCTTCTTCTTCTTCTTCTTCTTCTTCTTCTGCGTTCATCCGGAGTTTTTTTTTCGGATGTGATTGCGTTGTGCCTGATTACAGCAGAGCTGCGTTCTTGCGCCGTTAGGCCGACACATCCGACTTCTGCGGGCATTTGTTGACAGAGTTACTAACTTTCCCGGGGCGATAGGAATATGATCTCTACCATATGTTATCTTATCTTGGCACTGGGCCAAATTATTTCGGGCACTGCGTTATATGTTCTCAAGTTATATACATCTGATCTACCAATCGTGACACATGTGTTTGGAGCTGTGTAAAATGATCTTTACATTAGGTCACACAATCGTGGGACTATATTGTACCCTCTTGCATCGAAGCCATATTATCTTGCTATGATAAATGATTTTTGAGAACCATGTGATGTGGTCTTGGAACTACACCATATGGAGTTATACTTTTTTTTTAGACTATCCCATATGATGTGACAAGTGTGTTACACTGTCCTTATAATCTGGCAGTTGTATTATACTGTCTTAGCGTTATCCAAATGTTGTCTGATAACTATTTTATACAGTGTTGGAACTACCCCATGTGATCTTGTAGCTATGTAAGTCTTGAAACTGTCTCATGTAGCTTGTTTGCGTTACACTGTCAAGGAGCTATACTATATGATTTGGGACATGTGTTATACTATCTTGGTACTTTACCATATGATCTGGCAGTTGTGTTATTCTATCTCTAAACTATACCATATATATAATCTGGTAACGTGTTAAAATGTATTGGAGCTATTTCACGTGATATGTTAATTATTTTACCTTGTCTTGGGACTATTCCACGTGATATGATAACTATGTCATACTGTCTGGGAGCTTTACCATTAGATAACTGTCTCAGTATGTTCTGGAACTATCCCTTATCATCGGGTAACTATGTTATACTGTGTTAAATCTAACATATGTGATTTGTTAACTATGTGATACTGTACTGGAACTATCACGTATGATCTTCTAAGTATGTAATACTCTCGTGGAATATCCCATATAAATGTATACGTAATCGGAACAATCTATGCATGACTACCCTCTGACGTATCTACTCTTCTGTCTGCTTGTCCAATCCTAATAACAGCAGAATAACAGCAGAAATGTACGCCCACCTCCCAAACAACCCTAGGGTAACACAGACACAGATAACAGAAACAGACTAAACTACCTATATGTTTCATAAACCGCCAAACTCCGAAGAGACCTCAAGACTGCTGGCATGTATTACTTAGTGTAGGCGCGCCTGACAAGAAAAACCATCTCTGCGTGCCATTCAAACAAAGTAAAGTACTGGTCTGTCAGACTGTAAATAATGGGATATGTAAACTGGAGACTTGTTTCCACTGGCTGTCTGTTTGAAGTAGAGATGTTCTGTGAATCTGAAGAGTTCTGTGAGATGAAGCTTGTGGTTTCTTCAATTTATCCAATGTTTACCATTTCCACGCTGCTGTATATTCCACATTATGGCTTGTTAAATGAGTCGAATGTGTGTATAGGAATGTGGCTATGTTTGGCATCTGAGATAGACCTTACAGTAATTACCTACACCTAGCATTTCGAACGTGTCATTTAGATTGTGCCGGCTCCGTGGCAAAGAGGTTACGGACGTAGTTGGTAGTCCCGCATACCCGCGTTCGAAACACTTCTGCTTGCCATTTGGCAGCAGACTGCCTTGCGTTGGATTTTTTACGAAATGGTATGCGTGCCGGTCGTTCACAAAGCCATGGCACACTACTGAACGTAAACTTGCCAAGAGCGTGATATTGACCACTTCTTGACCCGTCACACATCAGCCGACTGGTCTGAAATTATGAAAAACGTTAGTTGCGTATCCTTTACATGACGTTTGCAGTTAACACCAGCATTTTGTTTGCTGTTGTTGATGTCTTGGCAAATCTGCGTTCAGTAGTTTGCCATTGCTTTCTGAACGACCAGCAACCATGCTATTTCGCACAAAACCAGCGCAACGCGGTCTGCTGCCTAATGGCGTGCAACTGTGTTTCGAAAGCGCGTTTGCGAGATCACGAATCGCGTCAGTAACGCCTTCGCCGCGGTAGCATCATATACCAAACACGCTTCATGGTCAGAAAGGGAGTGTGTTATTTTATTATGAATTTAGCAGTGGTCTAGAATCCCCTTGTGATTCGCTATAAGATTTCTTCCGCACTTAACGACGCAAGACCTGCCACTCCACACCTCTCGTAGACAGCCCGGAAGCTAAACTCTACTGTTTGCTTGTCCAATCTTAATAACTGTCTCATGTTAACTTACAGCACAGCGTGCTCAACAAACTCAGCCAAAATTCCACCAATTATTACTTCCAATACCGAAGAAGCAGAAGAAAAACAGCAAAGTATTTGCTACATTAAGACCCAAGTTCCTAGACATGTAGCAATTTAAAAGTCAAATTTTGGCTTGCAGTTACACTACAAGCAGTCTGGAACTTCTCCTTCTCAAGCGGAAATCGGGAAATAGACAGCACTGGAGAACTGCCGTGAGCTTGGAAAATGTAGCCCGTAGCTAAGTCATTTATTCTGAAATGTGAAATTGAAATATGAAGAAATAATAAAAGATGGAACGCGGTGACATAACCAACTGTCACCATTAGTCAAAAAACCGCACATCTGTTTAGAATTCGAGCGACAAATGATAAATTATTTATCATGAATATCGCATTTCTATCATCACCCTGTTAACAGTGGACATTGCGTCTCAAGAAAGGAAACACATAATGTAATGCTTGGGAAAAGCTGCTGACGTCATAGGAAGAATCATAATTAGAAAAGATGGTTATAGAACTATCTTAGGTAGCATGCAATATATTATTGAGTTTAAAGAAAGACAACTAAGTGTTTCAGAATAAAGCCCAGCCAACTACCGCAGTGTGCCTACAATGAACTCATCTCTGGCTCAAGGGTCGGCAGTCTCGTAGTGTTATACCCAAGTTATGTTGTAAAGTCACCCATCGTGCCAACCGAAGTCCACCATTGTCGGAAAGTTTCGAAATATACCCAAGTTATGTTGTAAAGTCACCCATCGTGCCAACCGAAGTCCACAATTGTCGGAAAGTTTCGAAATATACCCATGTTATGTTGTAAAGTCACTCATCGTGCCAACCGAAGTCCACAATTGTCGGAAAGTTTCGAAATATACCCAAGTTATGTTGTAAAGTCACCCATCGTGCCAACCGAAGTCCACAATTGTCGGAAAGTTTCGAAATATACCCATGTTATGTTGTAAAGTCACTCATCGTGCCAACCGAAGTCCACAATTGTCGGAAAGTTTCGAAATATACCCAAGTTATGTTGTAAAGTCACCCATCGTGCCAATCGAAGTCCACCATTGTCGGAAAGTTTCGAAATATACCCAAGTTATGTTGTAAAGTCACCCATCGTGCCAATCGAAGTCCACCATTGTCGGAAAGTTTCGAAATATACCCAAGTAATGTTGTAAAGTCACCCATCGTGCCAATCGAAGTCCACCATTGTCGGAAAGTTTCGAAACTAGCGTATATTAGGTTTTTGTCCGGTCTCCATCAGTCTAACAGCACTGTGTTAGCTGATTCACTGCCGTATGTGGAAAGGATGAGATTGCGGGGAATTAGCAGGGGTTCTGGTAGAATCTCAAAACTGAGAGGGAAGGCCAGGAGAACTTTCAATCAGATAAAGGTGGGAACGATGAGTAGTATGAATCTTCGCTGGCTGTTGAACGAGGGGACGGAAGGTATAAAGGAATGTCCCGAGCGCAGTGATGTCGGTTGTTAGCTCAACTTAACTCACCTCAATGTATCACCAAATGTGACCTCCTATTTGGACAGAAGGGTGATATATTGCCAAACTACGATCATCGTGTTATTTGACTTGTTTCGTGGTATCCGCAGCAATTTCAATGCTCAGGGATCGGAAATTTACATTATACGAGGGTTAGTTAATAAGTAAGTCACAAATGGCTCCAGAAAAATAACTAAAGATGATAACAACTTGAAACCAGTTTATTTTTATACATACATTGTCACTTTATTTCTCAACATAATTTCCACCAACATTGATGCACATTGATTGAGATTTTCGCGACTTGGAATGTTACTGGTCTAGGATATAAGGAACCAGCTCTCGTAGAGTTTATGGGGGGAAAAATCAAATATTCAAATATTAGGACTAGCAGATATTAAGAAAAAGGGGCAGAAATCGAAACGAACGCATGAAGATTACGTTCTTATATGGAGTGGCGTCGACCAGCAAGCTACAGCTAAACATGGAGTGGGTTTTTTGTTACACCCAGACAAAGCGAAAGCCATTTTCAACACTAAATGTAACGACACTTACAGCGACGAAGACAAAGACGAGTATTTTGATAAACTTGCAGACACGTTAACTGCTGAGCGTAATCTTGCCAAGAAATCAACATACAGCTGAAAGATGCTGATGTTGACAGCGATGTCCTGTAAAGGATATGCAAAACATTTTTTTTGCAGACACGTTAAATAATGTCAGGGAGACAGATGCACTTATTGGGATGGGTGAATTTAACGGACAAATAGGCACACGAAGAACACCGTGGGATGATTGCATGGGGCCATTCAGCGACACAGAGACTGAATGTAACAGCAATAGTCAACATCTACTCAACATATGCTCCGAACACGGTCTACTAATAGCAAATAGTTTTTTTCAACATCGTCGTAGCCACACCAAAACCTGGTATAAATGGAATGACATAGACCAAGCATCTCAAATTAACTTTATTCTAATTAGGAAATCAGACAGAAGACTACTATTAGATTCAAGCGCACTCCCACATACAGATGTTGATACTGATCACAAGCCAGTCAGTAAAAATTAAAAAAAAAAAAAACAATCAACATACAGGAAAATAAGAAAGAAAAAGATAACAACTCATGTCATCAATTATAGGAGGCCTCAGGAAAATACGGTTAAAGACGAATTCAATCAAGAAATCAAACATCTACATAAGAACATACCTGATGACCACTCAAACGTAGCTAAAGAATGGACATGTTTCAAGGCTGCCATGCTCGACACACTGGAAAATAAATGTGGAACAAAGTAGGGCAAGACAAAAGATTAAGAACAGCTTGGTGGAACAACGAAGTTAAAGATAGCATATTCAAAAAGAAGGTAGCGTTCAAAAAATGGATCACAACTAAATCTGAACAAGACTATGTTACTTATAGAATAGCACGACGTAATGCCAAACGAACAATTAGAGCATCTAAAGATGAATCCTGGAGAATATACGGTGAACATATGGCGACACTTAGCAAAGACTACACAAGAGAATTTTATAAAAATTTTATAAAATTTTATAAACACAATGAGAAACAGAGATGCATGCTACAACCCAACCACCGTCATAAACAACAAAAGAGGTATACGGATATTTAATCCACAACAAAGACTAGCAAGGTGGGCAGAATACTTTCAAGAACTACTTAACCCCACACATAACATAGAAAACCTCACTTTTGTGCCTACAAGCCAGGGACAGCAAGAACCAAATTATGTCAAAGCAGTTATAGAGAAAAGTCCTAAAAACAAATCACCAGGTCCAGATGGAATAACCACATAAGCTATTCAGGCCTGTGGGGAAACAGAAGTTAAATGGCTAACAAGACTTTTTAATATAGCATGGGAAGAAAGAAGAGTCCCAGATGATTGGCAACAGGCAATAATAGTACCAATACGGAAAAATAAAGGCAATATGAGGGAGTGCAAAACATACAGAGGTATATCAATCCTGAGCCATATAGGGAAAATGTATGCAAAACTATTGGAACCCATAGTTGAACAAACAGTTACGCAAAGTACAATTAGGTTTTCGGAAAGGTAAAAGTTGCACTGATGCATTATTTACACTTAGAAAAATATGTGAAAAAACTATCGAATATAGTGACCAGCAGAATATTGTGTTTGCAGATCAGGAAAAGGCTTTCGATAGAGTAAACAGATACAAATTATGGACCATCTTTGAAGACTATGAGATACAAGGGCAACTGCAAGTTAGTTAGTTAGTTAGTCGAGGTTCCAACTTCACGGCAACGGGTTGTCTCCATTATGCTCCGTTCCTGTTCCAGTGAATATCACTCAAAATGCTCCCCACTGTCCAATGTGAAAAGTGGAATAGACAGGAGTCTCGGCAATCCAACAACCCACACAGGTACACTGTGCATAATGCCGCCGCCAGAATGCCAACACAAAATTAATCCACGAAAACCACAGTTCATCGTCGATGGACTCGGCAGTCACCAGAAAGACCTCATTGACCCGGGTTTCCTCACATGGCTCGGTCTTTTACCGCAGGGCGACCCGCCGAAAGTGTCGCACAAAGCAGGAACTCCGCAGCTTCATCGCCGACTCCCGGGAGTCTCCTGAACAATGCACTCGTGAACCGAAAGGGCAAATTGATCAATTCAGCAACAGCCGGTAGCCATTGTTCCGAACATGCAGGTCACTGTACAGGACAGATGTAAAATCATTCCCCGCGAATTTCACAGCTCACAGTGTCGCCCACGCACTCACTCAGTAGCAGGGAGACGGAACCATGTACTACCAGTCCACCATGAGGAAAATGCGATTGCAAACCGTAGCTGCAAACATAAACACGCCACATGCCTTAACGGTTCAACGCCTAACCGCCATGTTGGCGACCGCAACTGCTAGAAAACATCATCGCCCTGTACCACTCGAGCCGCAGTGCAGTAAGAACACAAGAAGGTATATCAGATATGTTCACAGTCAATACAGGAGTGAGGCAGGGATGTGTGCTCTCTCCCCTGCTATTTAATATCTACATGTACTGAATATCCAAAGAAGCAAGTCTTGACAGAACAGATTCAGAAAATTTAAAACTCTTTACTCCAGATGAAACAACTGATCTACAGGAAATAAATAAACTTATACTTGCAGACGATCAGTGTCTGTTTTATAGCGACGAGGGCAGACTGTAAAATCATATTAATAATCTGAGTTCAACATGCAGGAGATACAATATGAGTATAAATACAACCAAAACCGAAGTAATGCGAGTTAGCAGATCGCCTGGCCCACTAAGTATACAGATAAATAGCACAACCCTGAAACAAGTTAAAGAATTCAAATATCTTGGAAGTATGATCATAGAAAATGGCAGATTGGACAGAGAAATCGAAATCAGTTGTCAAAAAGCTAGTGCACTTACATATCAACTATCACCCTTACTGAAACATCCAAATATACCCATGTCTGCAAAACGACAGATAATAAACAGCATATTCACACCAACTCTATGCTACCAATCTCAAACCTGGACTTTCGCAAAATAACACCTGCGAGATGAGAGGCCTGAGGAGAGCTGCCAACTTAACAATCCGAGACCGAGTAAGAAATGCTGTTATCAAACAGACTGTGTGATCAACACCTTGTGTCACATTTATTGACAGACAGAAGATCAAGTGGTTTGGCCATGCCGTTAGAATGCAACACCAGCAACTACCATCACTGGCCTTACATGAAAGATCATCTGCGACGAGACCAAGAGGAGGTCCAAGAAAAAAATTGATTGACGACATCAAAGATATTGTACAACCACACGGAATGACACTATCCGGTGCCGCCCACCGGGCGCTGGAACGCAAATTATTCCGTCGCTTGATGGCAGAAGTGGAAGATGATTGATGCACTTATCCCATCGTGTTATCAGTGCTCCTAAACCAGCATTTACGGGACAAACATTTGTCAGCATAAACAGGAAACACACTTTGGCGGGAGACATTTCGCGAATGACGCCGAAGTTGAATGTGAAGTGAAAACGTGGTTTAGAAAACAGAGCACGCAGTTCTATGCACCCGGTTTGGGAGGGCTGATAATACGATGGGATAAGTGCATCAATGTTGGTGGAAATTATGTTGAGAAATAAAGGGACAATGTATCTATAAAAATAAACTGGTTTCAAGTTGTTATCATCTTTAGTTATTTTTCTAGAGCCATTTGTGACTTACTTATTAACTTACCCTCGTAATACTTGTTCATTTGATTGTACCATGTTTGGTCCAAACCTACTTTTTGTTTGGTACTGAATCAGTTAACTTATAAGAACACCAACTTTTGTGCTTCGGTCAGAGGACTGTACTGGCATGAGTATGCATGGTCATGAGAAAGGAAAAGGAAAACAGAGAAATTGAACTTGCGTCAAGAACAGTTATTGTTTCGCCAAACTTAATTTGCATCTTTTAACACATTATTACCCCCGATGTCTGTTCGTTTTGAAGATATGCAGAAACATGAATGGCTTCACAAGATTGTAAGTTTATATTTAATTGTAAATTAGAATTTGCTATAAAATCATATGCTGTACGTCTGTTCACTCAGCGTGCCATTGAAAATTGCTCCACGTGCCACGATTGGTCCTCATCTCGTAGTTTGCCGTCGCCTGCTATTGCTGGTAAGAGAAAGACTACGAATAATCTGTGGGAGGAGATCGGGGCACTGATGGATGTATCCTTGGTTTCTTCTGCAGCTGCCTGTTTATTTCCAATGGACCATAGGGCCATTGACCAACTCGCATCAAGCCTTCCCGTATGTAGACTTGTTCATGGCTGGTTAGATTTTGCAGCTGAAGTTTTATACGAGATAGAGTAGTCAGTCTCACACCGATCCTCTTTAGTCCCTTCTTACCATACGAATATAAGTTACAGTTCTGCCATTCTTTGCTTTCGTAACGGTCCTCGTAACATACAGCTGGTGATACCCGTGCCTCGCCGCCAGATGTCCGTAATTTTCTAGACCCAGCATAACTGTTTGCAGTGTTTCAGAAACCTACTGGCACCTCGCCGTTTGACAGATCCTAATTTGTTACAATGTGCCTTAAAACAAAAAGGCATAATAACTACAACTCATGGCGGTAGCGAATGACTGATCAGACCAATTCGCGCGGTAAATGTTTGTCCACAATGAATGCATGTGACCACATGGTCATTACCACCATCAGTGTGTGACCTATCTGCAATCACGTTAAAGTGATGATATTTAATGCCGGGATATGAATTGAAACCATATTCTATAGCCGTTGGATCTACCTAAAAAAAAAAAACACACACACACATACACACACACACACATTTGTTAGTGTGTCTAATTGGCCATTCGTCGAAGTACACTTGAGCCTTCAGTGAGGCACTATCGTAATTTGGAGGCGGTAAGTTTAAATCTCCGTGTTGCCTCTATATCTTCAATTATTATATTGTCTACTGTGTCCTCACATACCTACTTCTCTTATCTATGAGTGTCGATCAATGCCTGTGACGTTATTTCTTCTCTTGCCACAGGTGATTTCAAAATAACACAATCTCCGTTTTGTTGATTCATCAAATTCTTACTCACATATGAGCATCATCTTGTGCCACACTGATAGGTTTGGGAGATCATGGTTAGCAATTGCACACGATCATGAAAGTATAAATCAGGTTTATGTTCTTGTCCTGATTAATATGCCACATGACCAATCCATCCAGGAATGTATCTAACTGTTTCCCCCTTACCGCGTAATACATAACTTGTACGATCTATCCCCTATTCAACCTCAGTGTGGTCTCATGACTAGCACCATTGAAGAAATAATTTAGTGTACCTTCATAGAAAAACAACCATCGCTATATACAGTCTTAACTAGGATTATCACCATATACATTCTTAACTAAGATTATCGCTATATATATACAGTCTTAACTAGGATGATCGCTATATACAGTCTTAACTAGGATTATCGCTATATACAGTCTTAACTAGGATTATCGCTATATACATTCTTAACTAGGATTATAGCTATATACAGTCTTAACTAGGATGATCGCTATATACAGTCTTAACTAGGATGATCGCTATATACAGTCTTAACTAGGATTATCGCTATATACAGTCTTAACTAGGATGATAGCTATATACAGTGTTAACTAGGATGATAGCTATATACAGTGTTAACTAGGATGATAGCTATATACAGTCTTAACTAGGATTATCGCTATATACAGTGTTAACTAGAATTATCGCTATATACAGTCTTAACTAGGATTATCGCTATATACAGTCTTAACTAGGATGATCGCTATATACAGTCTTAACTAGGATGATAGCTATATACAGTCTTAACTAGGATTATCGTTATATACAGTCTTAATTAGGATGATCGCTAGACCCGGGTTCGGAACCTCGGTAAGGTATGGAGTTTTTTTCTGTCGGAGGTAAAAAGAAAACCCTAACCTGCACAGTTCGCGGCGACTGCATTAGCCAGGCGGCCTTAATTCCTCAGGTTCAAAACCCCCTGCCATAAACCGCAAGGTACTATTATATATTGGCAGTAAATGGCATTTTTTTTTTTTTTTTTTGGACAGTCTTAACTAGGATTATCGCTATATACAGTCTTAACTAGGATTATCGCTATATAAGTCTTAACTAGGATTATCAACAGTAGCCGATCCAACATGGGTATTCAGATGGCAAATTGCATTGCAACAGATCAGTTACTCAGGCGTCCGTTCTGCCTGGTTGTGCTGGGTCATGTGACACGACGTTTAAACAAGAGGCTCACCGCTGTTTCTAAGGAATTATTAATAGGTTTTGACTTCATTATTCGTATGGCTCGATACGCTCTCTCTCTCTCTCTCTCTCTCTCTCTCTCTCTCTCTCTCTCTCTCTCTGTGTATGCGAGGGGGTGTATTCGTATGTTATGAGTGTATGAGTGTGTAAGTATGTGTGTATGGGTGTGGATGTGTGTTGGTGTGTGGATGTGTGTTGGTGTGTGTATGTGCGTGGGTATATGTGTGTATTTGCGTGTGAATGTTGTGCGTGTATGCTCGTGTGTATGTGTATATGCTTGCGTGTGTATGCCTGCATGCATGCCGTGTTTGCGAGGGAGTGTGTATTTGATAGCGTGAGGGTGTATGTCTGTCTGTGTGTGAATGACAGTGATAGAGAGTGAGATATCGAGTTAATGAAAGATGGAGAGAGTGAGTTAATGAGGGAAATAGTGAGTGCGAGAGAGAGAGAGAGAGAGAGAGAGAGAGAGAGAGAGAGAGCGCACGCGAACGAGAGAGAGAGAGAGAGAGTGAGACAGTGGGAGAATAGATGTGTTAGTGTGTGTGTGTGTGTGCATGTTTGTGTGTGTGTGTGTTTGTGAGAAAAGAGAGAAGGTTGAGCGCACGCATTCATGTTACATGCTATTTCATGTTTTGTGTGTATTCTCATCTACATATTATCATTTTGAATGCCACTTGATTTTATCATGTATAATATGAACACGTTGCATGGGTGTTTGTAGGTGGGGGATGTGTGGGTGGGTGGGGAGATATGTGTGTGGGTGAGGGATGTGTTGGGGGATGTGTATGGGGATGTATGTGTAATGCGTGTGGGGCGATGTGTGTGAGGGTAGTGATGTGTATATGGGTGGGGTGTTGTGTGGGTGGGGAGATGTGTGTGGGTGAGGGATGTGTATGTGGATAGATGGGGTTAGTGATTGGGTGTAGAATATGCGGGTGGTAAAGAATTTATGTGAGGGCGGGTGTGTGTGTTTGGCTGGGTAGATGGGGGTGTGTGAGTGCGGGTGGGTAGATAGGAGATGTATGTGTTGATGGGTGGGTGGGGGATGTGTGGGTGTAAGTGTTTGAGGGATGAGTACGTGAGTGGGTGGATGTGTGTGGGAGATGAGTGTATGGGTTTGAGATATGTGTGTGGGTGGGAAGATGTGTGTGGCTGGGGATGCGTGTGGGTGGTGGGGGGGGGGTGCTTGTGAATGAGGGATGTGTTGGTGCGTGGGGGTGCATGTGTGGGTGTGTGGGGGATGTGTGTATGGGTGGGGAGATGTGTGTGTGTGTATTAGTGGGGTATGTGTGTGTGTGGGTGGGTGGGGGAATGTGTGGTTAAGGGATGTGTGTATAAGGGATGTGTGTATAAGGGATGTGTGATTGGGGGATGCGTGATTGGGGAGTGGGTGGGTAGATGTGTGGGTGGGTGAGTGTGTGTAGGTTGAGGGATGGGGGATGTGTGTGTGTATAGGCGCGGAATATGTGGGTGCGTGGGGGGGAGATTGTGTGGGTGGGGGAATGTGTGAAAGTGGGGGATGTGTGGGTGGGTGCTAGTTTTGTGTGTGGGTAGGTGCGTGATGTGTGGCTTGGCGGGGATATGTGTGTGTGGGGGATGTGTGTTTCACTGGGTGCTTGGGGGTCTGTGCGTGTGTGGTGGAAGATATGTGGGTGGGTGAGTGTTGATGGGTTATTGGATTGGTGGAGGATGTGTGTGCGCGTGGGGAGGTGTGTGTAGGTGGGGGGATGTTTGGGTCAGTGATGAGTGGGCGGGTGCATGTATGTGTACCTGGGGGTGTGTGTGTGTGGATGTGTGGGGGATGGGTGGGTGGTTGGAGTATGTGTCTCATAACATGGTATTGATGAACGAAAAATGAGTGATTGGAAGGGCCGAATGTAAGACGGGCCGAATGTAAGATGGGCCTGCGTGCCCAATTTGTTACCCATTGAAAATAAAGTCCGTTCGTTAGTTCTCTCTCTCTCTCTCTCTCTCTCTCTCTCTCTCTCTCTCTCTCTCTCTCTCTCTTCCCCCCCCCCCCCCCCCCCCCATTAATCGGTGCCATGACTTTTTGGATAGTGAGACGTGAGACGTGCAGTGTGATAACTCCTCGACACACCAAGTCCGAGGGTTCAAAATCAGGGCAATTTGGAATCAGACCGCTCCGGGCTGTTTCCAATAGTAGGAAGTGAAGAAACAAATGCTACTTTGGCTAAAATATTCGTATGATGTACATCGACGCTAACATTGCACACATGTGTAGAACGTTATATCCACAAAAGTCTAACACTTCACAGGACAACCTTCTGTTTACATAGTCACGGCTGGTATCGACTAATAGAAAATGCAACTGTAGAGTAACACATTGTTAGGACGCGTTTTCCACTCTAGAGGAACACATTGTTAGGACTTGTTTTCATCTGTAGAGGGACACACTGTTAGGACCTGTTTTCAACTGTAGAGGAAAGCATTTTTAGGTCGTATTTTCCACTCTAGAAGAACACATTGATGGGACCTGTTTTCAACTGTAGAGCAACGCATTGTTTGGTCGTGTTTTCCACAGTAGAGGAACACACTGTTTTAGAAGAACACACTGGCATGGTGGCGTCTGTAATTTTCTGCTTTCGTGGAACACATTGCTATGGCTGTGTCTATTATTTGTAGTGTTTAGGGACCATTGTTAGGGCTGTGTTTACTGCTTCTTAGTTTCCGTGTGCACATTGTAAACGTCATGTTTTCTGTTTGCAATGTTTAGAACAAACAGCTAGAGAGGCGCCTATTGTTATCCGTTTCAGGAGAAAACATTGTTAGTGTTGAGCCTGTTCTTCTCAGTTGTGGAGAACACATTGTTGCCTAGTGTAGGTAGTCTTTAGGTGCACGCTGTACATGTAGTGTTTTTGTTTGTAGTTGTACTGTATAACATTGGTAATGCCATGTTACTATTGTAAACATCGTCTTTTCTGTATTTTTAGGTTTAATTAAGGAAGTATATTTTTAATGCCATGTTTTTATTGTAAATATTGTGTTTTCTGTTTGCAGTTTTAGGAAGATATTGTTACTGTCATGTTGTTATTGTAAATGTCTTTTTGGACTGGTCTATCCAGAAGTTCCTCAAAGTATTATCTTTACATTTAATATTTAATATTAGTAAAAACTTGCTCATTACTATTTTTTTTATCAGTCCACTTTGCTGATTAAATTGTCCTGCTATTTACCTTGTAGTTCTGTAAAGACCTCTGAGATGTGCTTTCTTTTCGCTGCTACTGCTTCTGCCTCTCCTGTTGGTGCTCTAAGTTTAGTAGCTCAGATGTTGCTGTGATTTGCCCCTGCTTTTTAATGTGATTTTCCCCCTTCTAATTTCTTTATCGTTCCAGACGTTATCCATGCTTTATGTTTTCGGTTTTCGTTCCCTTTTTCCAAAAACATGATGGCTCCAAATGCTTGTAACCAGCAGCCAGTAGTCTTCCTTCTCACCTCTTCTACTAACTGTTGCGGGACCTCTTTTAATTATTAGAGACATTGCCAATTCATTGTTCGTCTTTCTTTTATTTCTGCGGCATTGTTTCCTGTATTCCCCCGGGAAGGTTAACCCGGTCAACAAATGCCCGCAGAAGAACGCAGCTCTGCTGTAAACAGGCACAACGCAATCACGTCCTAAAAAAAAAAAAAAAAACTCCGGATGAACGCAGAAGAAGAAGAAGAAGTTTCCTGTATTCATTCCCATATCTATAAGAGATTTGCATCTCTAGAGTTTCAATTTTATTTTATTTTTTAGGATATGGCGATATGAATATCTGCACATCTGAAGACTTTTACTTCATGTAGAGATGATCATTACATATATGATCAATATGCTTTTCTGTATTGTAGGCTGTGATACATGGATCGCAGTATGTATCCTTTTATGTCTTAAACCACCTCTGGGTATGCCGTACCGATTGGCTGGGCAAAATCTGGTGAATAATTCCCCATTTTATTTCACAAACGCAGTTTGTGTGTCCATATGATCTCGTCATAACCCGTGTTATTTAATGGTATCCTGGTAGTTAGATCGGGAATCACATTTTGTTGTTGCCATTTCTTTGATTACCTGTAATACTTTAAAGTTACATGCAAAATTCCTCCGTAATTGATTCATACTTGTCATTTGGTGGTGCTTAAAACTAAATCACGTTCAAGCTTATTTTATTTTTTATGGTTTTGAATGTTGCAGTTATTATTCTAGAACTCACTGCTTCCCATTCTATGAATGCCTTCTTTGTCTCTTTACATAACATTAAAATAAAACCACGCCTTACTTGTGGTGGGCATGTACCTCTATATAACCTTAAAACAGCGCTCTCTCACCTGTGCTTATCAGCGTTTTGCCTGCTCCGTTCCACTTTGTTTCGTGTAATCCCAAAATGCTAATCTTATCATATTTAATATCTTCTACCCCCTGCGATGAATTCCCCAACCACATAGCCGCACCAGTCTAGTTGCCTATTCTGGAGACTACGTGAAATCAGTGGCGTCACTGGGGTTGGTGTCACCCAGTGCGGTAAACTCTTGGTGTCAACCCTCTAGACTTTCACCATGGTCTTCTTCCGAGTGTTCCTGTACCATATATAATCGCATATAGTAATGTTTGTAAAATAAGTCAAAAAGTTAATAAGGACAAAAGAAAGAAAACAAATTGAACAATATAACTTCAATACTTCAGGTAAAACATAAATAAAGAACTTCGACAAACTCGGACAAAGTTAAATTTTTGTTATTTAACATTAAAATTTCTAAAATTAACAATGAACGGTTATGAAACCCGACTAGACAGAGCTATGTCTGCTTTGTCAAATTTACAATTTTTTTATTTTGGTGTCACACCTTGATGGTGTCACCCGGTGCGGCCCGCACCCCCCACACCCCTAGTGACGCCCCTGCGTGAAATGAAGTTAGTTAGCTATCTAGAGCCATTGCAGCTTTCTCAAATCGTGTCACACCGCTTCTAGAATAACCTCTTTTCCTCACATTTGCTTGGTGTGTTCCTTATTTCTTTGTCTTTAGACGTATTCATATGTACGATTTTTGCAGCTAAAATTGTCTTCGCGATGTGGAAGGAATCCCCAAGCCAAACCTTCCTTAGTAGCCTCTTACCTCATTCATGGCAGGTTACAGTGTTACTATTCTAAGCTTCCCTTACAGGCCTCGGCAACACGCGGGCGATTTTAATGTTATCATATGAGTATTTGTTATTGAACGAGGTGAAATTTCATCTCAGCCATACAACGATCACTTAACATGCAACCTGAATATTATTTTACCAATTTCTCTGTAGCTTCCATCCCCAGTGTTTCCCTGTCTATCATTCGCAGCTGCTGCTACTGCAGCGTTAGTTAACTTTTGCTAGAATTGACATTGTTTTTTTTTTTTATTTATTTACTGTGTGTTAAATTTACCTAGCTTGAAACAGGATACGCTATGTTTGTAGACAATAGATCAGCGTGCTATATGCCAATTAAAGCTAGACCCCGCGTAATGTTACTAGTCACCCAGTTTTTAGTCACGTATGTGACTCAGTGTTCCTATTGAATGTTTGTAATACTACACTAACATCTGTCACATACTTCAGAACCCCTGAAATAGCCCCCTCGAGAAAATGCATTGTTCAGGATATACGTAGACAGAAAATGCGTTATGTTGCTCGCGTTTCAGAATAATATAACAAACTGGAGAACGTTTGAGTAATATATAACAAAATTGCAGAACGTTTGAGTAATATATAACAAAATGGGAGAACGTCTGAGTAATATATAACAAAATGGGGGGGGGGGGGCGCGCGTCTGAGTAATATATAACAAAATGGGAGAATGTTTGAGTAATATATAACAAAATGGGAGGACGTCAGAGTAATATATAACAAAATGGGAGGACGTCAGAGTAATATATAACAAAATGGGAGAAAGTTTGAGTAATTTATAACAACATGGGAGAAGGTTTCTGTAATATATAACACAATGGGGGGACGTCTGAGTAATATATAACAAACTGGTGAACGTTTGAGTAACATATAATATATAGATATTAAAAATATCGCATGTTATTTGTAGGATGTTGCCATCAACTCTAGCCTCCGGTTGATGTAATAGACATTTTTACATTCAGCAGTTTTCCATTTACTTAAAACTTGCCAAGAGATCACAACAGCAAAAAACGATGGTGTTGACTGCAACGTCCTGTAAAGGATATGCAACTAACTGTAAATAAAGCTTTCCACTGCTTCTAAACGAGAAGTCGACGTTGACGTCCACACGACCAGTGTAATGAATGAACCTCGAATGAACCCCACCGTCAGGGCACCGGCAACTTAAGCGCATGCGTATTAAGTCCGGCAGCCCAGCAGACTTCGAATACAGGGTGTATTTTTAATGACTGTGCAGTGTTTAAAAATATTGCCGGTCCAAGTTATGTATTTGCCTATTATGTTGCATGAACTTTACAGAGGGTGGATACAAAACTTGGGCCGGTAATATTTCCAAACACTGCACAATCATTAAAAATTCATCGAAGAATTAGGTAGAAGCAGGTGTGCCGTGTGCTACAGGGATTATGTAGAAATTCAGAGCATATTGCGACTGTAACCCACACGCATGCTGTCAGATGCGACAAAGGACGGTTGGAATGAGGATGGTTATCTCATCCCGTGGGGAGGGGAGGGGGAGCAATTTAGTTGCAATATCCAACAAATCATGAGGAAGTCTACAAAGGGCTTAGGTTGAGTTGATTTAGGGCCTAAGCTAAATTAAGGAGGAGGAGGAGGAAGAAGAAGAAGAAGAAGAAGAAGAAGAAGAAGAAGAAGAAGAAGAAGAAGAAGAAGAAGAAGAAGAAGAAGAAGAAGAAGAAGAAGAAGGAGGAGGAGGAGGAGGAGGAGGAGGAGGAGGAGGAGACGAAGAAGAAGAAGAAGAAGAAGAAGAAGAAGAAGAAGAAGAAGAAGAAGAAGAAGAAGAAGAAGAGCTTGGCCTTCAAACCTATACTTTAATTTTGAAGGCCTACGCTTCCATTTACGTCACCAACACGCTGTTCGAGCTGTATTATAATGATCTTATTAACAATCAAACAACTGTTCAATGACCATAGTAAATCTATCAATATGGAAATTTAAAACACTGACTCGACTTAAAATGGGATGGGATATCCCTTAGACAGCCGCATCCTCTCCAGAATTAATTATCGGCTCTCGGCAAGTCCTTCTTAACAAGCCTCAGCTCGTGTAGCGAAATGTCTTATTACCATTCCCAAGTATCACTGTCAGTTGTGATCATAGCATGCGTACTCGGTAATAGCAGACAAAGACTATCAATTACCAGCCCAGTATTGCCCCGGTAGAGTAGTGGCTAGACGCTCGCCTGCCTGCCTGCCCAGCGGTCATTGGTTCGAATCCCCATAGCGGTGGATATTGAACATTGACTCAGAGGTTGAAACCGCCTCAAATTGGTACCATTGAATGTATTGGTAAGCAAAGACGGCAGGCTTATTATATTAGTGACCACATTGCCCACGATGTGCCGATCATTTACACAAACATGGGTTTAGCACCATACGTGCGCACAATGCACCTTAAGGCGTGCTAAAGGGTTCTTTACTTACTGATTTTACTTATTGCTGCTGAAAAACTTTCGAGCTGAGTCGTTGAGTCGTTGTGGTGATTCGTATCTATTGTTTGTTCTTGTGGTGATTCCTTTCTGTTCTGTGCTCCCATGGTGATTCCGGTCTATTTTGTTCTTGTGTTGATTCCGGTCTATTTTGTGTTCTTGTGGTGACTCCATTATGTTCTAAACTCTTGTGGTGATTCCAGTCTGTGTCGTGTACATGTCGTGTTCTTTGTCTATTTCATGTTTGTTGATTAACAGCCACACTTGTTTCAGCATTTCATCTTAGCCCATTGTATGTTTGTTGATTAACAGCCATTTCCATTCTCAAACAAATGGTGTTATCAGTTATTAGCTGACGCTCACCGTCAGTTATATCTGGCGCACTCTAGCCAACCAACCGCCTACATACATTCACGCAATCAAACAACTGTACTTACATAACGCCCAGTTAGAAACAGCGATGGCAGTCAGCAGTGCAGCCTGGTGGCGACCAACAACATCAGCCTCTGCAACAATAAGACAGCAGAACAATTGTATCAACTATACACGTTTTTTAGGGATTGATTTATTGTTTGTTACCTGTAGGTATGCCAGTTCCGTGTCACGGACGCAGTTCGTAATCCCACATACCCGCCTTCGAAACAAAGCTGTGGGCGATTTGGCAGCAGATCGACTTACGTTGTTTTTTTTTAATGAAATGGTATAGGCGCCGGTGGTTCAGAAAGCAATGGCAAACTGAACGTAAACTTGTCCAGGAATCACGAAGTCGAAATATGTTGGGTTTGACTGCTACATTCTGTAAAGGATATGTAACAACATGTAGGTATACATGTAAAGAGCTGGCAAGAAACAATGGCTTCACTGAGTTAAAGTACAGCACGCAATTTCACACTATTATACATATTATACATACAAGTATGACAACACAATCTTCCTACCAACTCTATGTTACCAATGCCAAACCTGGATAATGACAGAAGAAGAGACAAGAAACATCCCAACAACAGAAATGAGATTCCCGAGAAGAATACTCAATACATCAAGAAGAGAGAAAATCAGAAATGAAGAAATCAGGACTAAAGTGGGGGTTATAGCAGCACTAGATTTTATTAGAAGGCAGCAAGTCAAATAGTTTGGCCATGCAAGTAGGTTACCAACAGTATACCACAACAAGCAATGATGTACAGACCAGAGGGAAGAGGGGAAGAGGCCGACCACGTAATCGATGGATGGAGGGAATAACAGTCCATGGGAATATCGATACATGAAGCACATAAGCGAGCACTTTCCCGCTGTTTATACTTCACCTCGACACCGCAAGTTACAAGAGGAATATGATGAGATGATGAGATGAGATGAGATGAGATGAGACATGATTATATTGGGTATATAGTATTAGTGCCGTATTCTTAGACCAATGGGTACTTGATGATGATGTGGTGAATATCACCTTTACTTCCCAGAAACTGTCTTGGTACCAGTGTTGAGGCTGGGTAGACATGGGAGTTTAGGCTTATGCTCCATTGATCGATGTAAGGACGAAGAAGAAGAAGAAGAAGAAGAAGAAGAAGAAGAAGAAGAAGAAGAAGAAGAAGAAGAAGAAGAAGAAGAAGAAGAAGAAGAAGAAGAAGAAGAAGAAAGTCCACCTGGAGCAGTATACACCACACTTTAAGGAAACCAGCTACTAACCCTAACTAGAAGGTCCTCTTCAAGAGTCCACAAAAATGTGCAGATACCAAAGACACAGTGACGGCAATTAGTCACATAGACGAGTAATATGGTTAAGTCATGCTACATGGATTCTGTAGAATTGAAGAGCATATTGCGACTGTCTGCAGACAGCAACATATAAGATGACTTGGGTGAGACTGTTTAGGGCCTGTGCTGCATCACGGATAAAAGACAGAAGAAGATTAAAAGGACTATCCACAAATTCGGATGCCCGACATCTGCACTTTTTGAAAGCCATAAACGTTCTAATTTCCAAAGTTGTAACATGAAATTCTGTATTTATGGCTGCACTTTACCCTGCGCGTTGGGTTGGAGTACTTTGACAATGAATTACTTTAACTCAGTGAAGGAAACACTGCCAGATTAGGCCTAATCCTAAACAGTCGGTAGTGAGCTGCTGAATCATAATCTGGTTACATCCTAATATGCCTCAGTGCATTTCCAGTATCGATCTTACACGTGCAATTGGTTTCTGAGATTGGCGAGGGAATGGCGATCTATACAACATAGTTCCCGTGGCGATGGTACTTTGGTACGGGTCAAGAGAAAAGTCGCAACACCAGCCTCAACCACGATGTATACAAGACCTTTTCGAGGCTTAGACAACTTGAACGTCAATGCATCAGAGTGAAATCTCTGACTTCCACAATAATCACAACCAACCAACCAACAAACTAACCAATGAGTCAATGGTCATTTCTTATTGAAACCAAATGTGTTACAACTTAAACACTCGGCGTGTAATATTATTTCCGAGATTAATTTCAACCAGATTCTAGCCAACTGCGCGTCGATCGTGTCATCAAGTAGCAGTTTTACCAAAGTCCTTGTTATTATTTATTTATATCATTCGCGGTGACACTGTTCTACCCTTTGCGCGAATGGGGTATCATTCCTGATGATTGCGTCTCTAAGGATTATTTGGTCCTACTAAGTCTGACAAGTTGTAATGTGTTTGCCCAGAGACAACAATTTCTCTCTAGGGGTTTTCAAGCGAATCTAGCCAATATAGGAATGACAGCCAGGGGAAATACATCATGACGGCTGGAGCAGGATGTAACAAGTGAGGCAGTTACTGCAGCCAGTCCGGAGTTTGCAACACTGGTAGTCATGATGGTGAAGTTAATCGCGTGTCATTATAGGCGTGCACTAATATAATGAACATCTGGTTTCGTCCGTTGTTGGATATACTGAAGTTCTTTGTTGTGTCTATACCGTGTTTCCCCGAAAAAAAGACCGGGTCTTATATTAATTTTAACTTTAATAAATACACTAGGGCTTATTTTCCGGATCTCTCTCTCTCTCTCTCTCTCTCTCTCTCTCTCTCTCTCTCTCTCTCTCTCTCTCTCTCTCTCTCTCTCTCTCTCTCTCTCACACACACACAATATATATATATATATATATATATATATATATATATATATATATATATATATATATATATATATATATATATACATTCATATACAAATTTCTACATTTATTTAAATACAGTCATGTTAGCTTCTTCTGGAACATCGTAATAATTATCCAACATCCCGACTTCTGGCCTGAATTTCTTGCAACTCCATTTCCCGTAGAACCATTGGCGGCAGTCTCTCATGTCCAGCAATAAAGATTTAATTAAATGAGCATTTATTATCTATGTAGTCTGCTCGTAGTGCATTGGTAACTGCATTTCACACGAGTGACGTATTGAATTATGAACCACATCTGTTCATTATCAAGTGAGCACCAGTCGCGTCTGTACTCCGAATGGCATTCCGCAACAAGTCTCTCATTCTAGCTGACGATCTTACCTAGGGCTTATTTTATGGGTAGGTCTTATATTAAAAGCATCCTGAAAAACCGTGGTAGGTCATATTTTCGGGGAAACACGGTACTACACTAACTGACCTGGTTGTGTTATTTTCATCATCACCATCATCATCATCATTACATTTATTATCATCATTCTGTTATAGCATATGACATAGGGTGTCATGTCTGTCCTCAAATCTCAGGCCTTCAACATCATTATTGGTTATTATGCCGAATGGCGTAGGCGTTTCTTGTATCCACAAACCTCTCGCCTTAAAGTTTTCTACGTCAATTGTATTTATGATATACCCTATGCCATTGTATAAGACCATCTAACATATCATCATCATCTTTGTCATCATTATGAGTCTTGCTAAATGGTATAGGCGTTCATGTCTCTCCACAAATCTTGGCCCTAACAAGGTGTTCTGAATTAATTTTATTGACGGTATTGCCCCAGTCCAGCGTCTTGGACAATCCAATCCGGCAGCAGTTTTCTTCGTCTACCACAGTTTCTTCAACCGCTGATTTTCCCCAGTGCATGACCAAAAACTGTTTCTTTTTTTTTTTCAATTGAAAAAAAAAAATGGTGCAGAATGTCCTTCTCAAGACGTTGCGATTAACCCCAGCATTGTTCAAATGTTTGTAACTTACTAGGTAATTTTACGTTCAGTAGTTTGTCACTGCTTCTGAACGACCGACTATTATTATACCTTCCACATCAGTGCTAGGCTGTCTGCTTCCCATTCGTCTGCAGCTGATTTCAAACCATCGACTAGGTATGTTCGGGATTTGTGAAACATATCCACTGCCCCGAAGCAACAGCAGCGGCTCCTTTTTTATAGTCGCGTATCATGTTTTACTTTCATGAGCCTCTTTCACGCAGTCAGTCGTCAATTACCCAGGGACTGCAAAGAGTACTCTCAAGATTGTCCCTGAAGACACAACTCTGATGTCTCCAAGCGCTTCTTATTTTGTTCGTTCACATTCCAAAATCCACTGCCATAAAACAGACCAGCTTTTAGTGTTGTTTTGCTGACATTAAATGAAAGTGGCTTATTACATAAGGTAGTTGCCATCTTCTGAAATGCCATTTTTGTTTACTCTACGCTGCTCTTAATCTATATCACGTATCTTTTATATGATCTCATGATTACTCCACACCCCTCTGCCCCCTTATTTTGCATTTATAGAATGTCCAAGTTTTAATGTCTCATCATCATCATGTGCCATGCCGATAAGCGTGGGCTGTCATGTTTCGCCATCTCACTCTATCACTAGAGTCTTGGATCAGCTCTGTGTTCTTGTCTCGATGTTGCCATGTGACCAAGCCACTTAGATATTTATTTCTTTGCCTTCCCCTGGTTCTTTACCCCTTTGACGTCTAGTGCGCCCTCTAATATCTATTTCAATCCCTTAATTATATCCATGAGTGCTGATCAATACCAATGAACTTAACTTTGAGGCTGCTTTAGTTAACAACATAAAATGGTATGAAAATGACGCGCAGACTTTCTAACATCATCAGCCACATCAGCAGAGATTATTACAACAGATTCAGTGTTGAGAACTGTACTATTTTTGCGCATAGTTAGCGATGGAAATAGCATCACAACAAGGGAGCACTGTTTTGTGGGGGTTGCTAAATATGGCGTAGAGACAAACTGTATTTCAGAAGTCGTGGTAAGCTCTACGGAAAGTGAAATGTCAGCTGCTGGGAAACAGAAGATCCCATTGACATAAGATTATTGTTCTAAATGTTAGTATTTTCTAATGTCGCCTCTGATGGTTATTTCAGTACCATCTGTGAGGTTCAGTCAGTCAATTAGAAGTGGTATATGTTAATAGCCGGCTCTGTGGCCAAGGAGTTACGGACGCAGTTCGTAATCCCGGATACCCGCATTCGAAATACAGCTGCGGGCGATTTGGCAGCAGACCACCTTGTGTTGGTTTTTTTACGAAATAGTATGGGTGCCAGTCATTCAGAAAGCAACGACAAACTACTGAACGTAAACTTGCCAAGAGATTACAAAAGCAAAAAAAAAAAAAAAACTGCTAGTGTTGACTGCCAAGGCCTATAAAGAATATGAAACTAACTAATATGTTAATAACATTAAATGATTAAGTGCCATGGGATGATAAGTCGCCTTATTCAAACTTTCCTCAATTACCTACAGTAGTTTTAGCTAAACAACCTTTTATTGCATATATAATATAGCATGTTTGCTGCCATATTAACAACGTTTAAATCATAACTGAGTCATACCCCTACTTCCCAGTTTCCGTCATGGATTTTTGTTTGGTTGAAACCTACATTTTGTTTGGCACTGAATCTGTTAAATCACTGAGGCCATGCAACCTTCTCAGACAGAGTGAATCACGTTAAACTCTTCTGGTCCAAACAACGCATGATGTCTGATCACCTATTGTCTATGTGTATTAAACGCTTCTCGTTTATTAGTACTGTTGTTTTTAATTTTGATCGGAGCATGCTAAAGAATTCTGGCTACATAGTTTAATGACTTCTTGTCTGCCCTGTATCTCCTGTTGGCACAACCAACAACCAATAACCAATTCACGCCAAACTGTTCTCTATCTTTAGTTATCTCCTGCAGCTGGCTCTATATCCTCCCCTTATCATTCGTCTGTCTCTAGCTATGCTTGCTTGCTTGCTTGTGTTCGTTGGCATGAGCTACAGCGCGAAGTCCTGTATGTCGGATGAAGGCATCCTGTTTTCCAACATCAGATGATGTCATACAGGACCTGAGGTTTGCGTGAGTATCCGTTATCCCATGTCTGGCTTATTGGTGTGCAGACTGGTGGTTCCTCGCCGTACAGGCAGACACTCTCCGACTTCGGAGGAATCGGCGATCCTACTGACTTTAGCCAGGACCCCGAAGGGACCTGTTGCCCAGGACGCTCGACGAGGACGCGTCAATAGGTCTTGGCCAGTATATAACACGGTCCTTGTGCCTTGGAAACACCTCTGCGTCCCGTCTATAGCTATCATATACACGTGTGTTAAGTCCCTCTCCCCCCACCCCCCCCCCCCCCCATTTCGCTTGTTGTGTGAGTTCCAGGGAACAGACTTATTGTGTTCGCTTGTTGTTTCAATATGTGACCTATCCAGTGCCAGCATCTTTTGCCCACTTCTTTATTCACTGGAGTGTGTCTAGTTCTCTCCCTATGCTTCTCATTAATGATTCTGTCATGCCACTTTAGGCCTTGCACATTCTAATATGCAGCATCGCATGTTTTACATCTTTGAAAGTCATATGCTGAAAGTCATATACTGAAAGTCATATACTGAAAGTCATATACTGAAAGTCATACTGCTTTAATCTACACTGAGTAGTATCAACCATGGGAACCTTTTCGTTACGTTCTGGTCATTGACATAAATATCAATTTTGTCAGAATATTTCTTTCCTTTGATTTGATGCACCTTGTTTGTAAGCAGGTGCGATTTCCTGATAAACATGCATGTTTTTTTTCGGGACGTTGTCTTCTACCCCAATAACAGGGTCAAGGCAATTTATGTTCAGTGGTTTCTGGTTATGAAAAAAAAATTAATGAAAGACGATGAATAACTGGACAGATGAAAGTAAAGATTGTGTGCATTGATGAAAGTAAAGATTATTTGCAATAGCTTGTATTGTGTCGCTTAGGAATCTGGAACAACATTGAAACAAAAACACGATAAATACATTCGCAGCTATTAACTGGCATTCACGGGGGAAAAAAAGAGCAGAAAGTAGTAACCAGGGCACAGACTGGGCAATAGAAAAATGTGCAACTTTTGGTACACCCTGATTCGAATAGTTCACCTCCAGATGACGTCAATGCCCGGCCGTAGCAACAACAGCATCTCGCAGACGACCAACTAGAACATGTTCTCGGGGCCGCCGTGGCTGAGATGTTACGTGTCAAACTTAGGCCCAAACGGTACGGTGTTCGATTCCAACATGGGGTTGGGAATTTGTCCAAGAACCACTGGTAATTATATCGCACACACAGCTCATCTCTTGGATAGTGAGATCCGATACTTCTTAAATAAGGGCGAAAAACAAGAGGTCCCGAGTTAAAGAAGTGCACATCAAAAATCCTATGGAAGCTGGAATCTTAAAAAGTAGGCCGCAAAGCGGCCGCCAAGGAAACATTGTTATTAAAGAATACCAACCGGAAAGTACGGGTAGATAGGACCCGTTCCCTTGGACAGAAGTTGTCTAGAAAAAGCAAACCTCACTCAAATGATGTCCAAGACGGACACTCAGAATTTAAAGTGTATATCTGGGTGTGACGCACTTCTTTCAACAGAGGAAAGAAGAAGAAGAGGAAGAAGCAGAAGAAGAAGAAGAAGAAGAAGAAGAAGAAGAAGAAGAAGAAGAAGAAGAAGAAGAAGATTTCTACTTCTTGTCCTCGCCTTCTACGAATGCCAGTCAAATAGGTGAGTTTATTTCTCACGCCATGAGCCATTTAGCATGCACACAGGCTATCACAGATGGAAGGTAGCAATTTTGTTCCTGGCGACATGTAGTGTGATTAAGTGAACATTTAGTCGGACATAACGTGTCCTTGTTTGTATGCTGGTATTCCGCTGTGTAAGTTGTAATTTCCTGATGCCATCTGCGTTAGCACGAGTTATCAGTTTATACACGGCACGGCCATTAGTTATTCTTGCCGTCGACTGCTCCCAGCCTCTTCCAAATTGTTGTGGAGAATGTGGTCTTACTGTCTGCATGCGAAAATGGTTGCTGCTGTGGTCTACATATATAGGTTTGCTAATCTGTCTGCACTTTTGCTTAGTTTGCCATGTGACTTGAAATCTCAGTGGATTTGACTACTATAATGTCTGCCCAGGTAATGTCACTTTGAAAGAGTTTACAATATAGCCTTGCATAGATAATGATGGTGATTATGTCTTTAAAGTTACTAATGTTATGTCGTTGTTGACCCCCTCTCTCTCTCTCTCTCTCTCTCTCTCTCTCTCTCTCTCTCTCTCTCTCTCTCTCTCTCTCTCTCTCTCTCTCTCTCTCTCTCTCTCTTCGTTATTTTATTTATTGTTCGATACTTTAACAAAACTTATCCCATGCAAACTGATTTGTAAAAAACGAAACGAGTATCGAAGCACGGCATAACTCACCCGCTTGCAAATTGATAACCTCATCACTTCATTTACTTTACCAGCGAACTGTCACTTCACTAACCAACTATCACTTCATTCACATCACTATGAAAACACTAACGAATTGTCATTTTACTAGCGAAATATCACTTCATTTGCTTTACTAAAGAACTGTCCCTTCAACTACTTCACTAACGATCTATCTCTCCATTCACTTCACTAACGAACTACTATTTCATTCGCTTTACTAACGAACTCCACTTCACTCACTTCACTAATGGACTATCACGTTCTTCGCTTTACTAAAGGAATATCACTGTAATCACTTCACTAACGAACTATCACTTCATTCTCTTCACTTATGAACCACCACTTCATTCACTTCACTAACGAACTATCACTTCATTCACTTCACTAACGAACTATTACTTCACTAACAATCTACCACAAACACAACAAACAACAATCAGGTTTCTATTTGCCAAGGGGAAAAACCCCATTCCCGGATCTAACAACAATCGATACCGCGGTCAAGGACACAGCCAATTATCAGAATAAATTGTTAAATAGGACTACACCCTGTTTTAATCCCAACCTGACATAGATCTGTATGTTTCTCGCTACAAACATTTCTGATCTCATCCCACTGTTACTCTGCTTACATTAGATTCCTCGAATAAATCGCTGTGCTTTCTCCACTTTATCAAGCCATCACAAGTGCTGTGTGCTTTTCACATTTTCCACTTCCACCATATATTTCTGCATACTCCGTGCTCCTTTCCCTGTCCACCCCAGAATCAGTTGGTGCAAATAGTGAAATATTTATCGGTTTACCATTATGAAAGTTAGAACCATTCAGTGCTAACACTGAAGTATTTCTAGTTTCACCATAATACAAGATATACAAAATTCAGTGCCAATATTTCTGAGGTACTTGTAAAGAAGAAGAAGAAGAAGAAGAAGAAGAAGTTGATGATGATGATGCCATTACAACATATCAATAGCGGCAATAATTTTACTTATCTTAACCCTGGCCTGGTTCAGATCACTATTTCACTCGCATCCAACATTTGTGGATGCTAAAAGTTATTTGCATATCCTTTACAATACGTTGCAGTCAACCTCAGCATATTTTGGCTCCTTGTGATTTCTTGGCAAGTTTATGTTCAAGCAAAGGCTTAGAGGAAAAGAACCAGCTACAGCACCCCTAAAAACATGATCTAATACCCTATACAACCGACTGATTCATAAAACTCCAGGACTACTTTCACTATCTATTTCTATACCGTGTGGACAAATGATTTGAAATGATCTGACGGCACCAAGACACCACGACTAATTACTTGAAATGGTAAAACATCACTGGGGGGCCGAGCGGCCATTACATCACGTCCCATGATACATCGACCGCAGGGAACAATATCAAACATCCAACCACTCGTTCGAGCAATGGGGATTTCCAGTACGTGCTTGTAATAATGGGGAACTGTTACGAAATGCAGTCACATGACTTGTGGTTTGCCAATCTGCAAATATCGCCGAACGAAACAGAAAAAGAAAATAAAACGCGTACAAAGTTTCTTCTTTCAGCACAGTTGCTATCTTCTTTTGTTGTCCGGGCATGGCAATGTGCCAAAATGTGAACCAGAAATAGTAGTTTGTTGAGAGTCTGCTTATTTGTTTAATGATCTTGGCTTCCTCGTGTTCATATTGTTAAGTTTTCTTGTTTTCGTATCTACAACACTGACCGGAATGTCATAAACTACTAGTCTGTGAGCAAGTAATTTAAAAATTACTTAGTGGTCCAGGCAAACATTAAAAAAATAATCCCAATGATCAAGATTAACATTTATAAACTTCCCGTTGATCGAAACCAAACTTGCATTTATAAGCTGCTCAATGATCGAAACCAGCTTTGATAAACTATTCTTGATTCAAGATAACTATATAAACTACTCAATGATTCAAACTAAATATATAAACAACTCAATGATTCAAACAAAAATGTATAAATTACTCAATGATCTAGGTCAATATTCATAAACTAAACTGAGATCCAGCCCAACATTCACAAACTAGAAACTGACAACGTCCAAGGGACATAAACATACAAACCAACCAACCGCCCAACCAACCAACCAACCAACCAACCACGTACGTACGTTATGTATGTCTACTTACTTGTCTGTCTGTGTCTTTACACGTGTTACGTTCCTGTCTGTCCATCTATGTGTGTATGTGTGTGCGCGCGCGTGCGTGCGTGTGCGTATTAAACAACCTGTCCGTCTGTCTATGCCCTTCTTCATGTTTGTAAAATGACAAATCACACGTTTCCCATCCCTGAAGTTTCTGGCACCTCACAACCCATTCCCTACCGAATATCAACACATTTTAACCCTCTGGCATTCAGCTTCTATAAAACATACATGGAGACCACCACAGCTAACAACAACCACAGCTAACAACAACAAGGCAACAAGAACGACAAGCCTGACAACAAACAATAAAGCCTGCCACACTAAAGACATGCCCTTGCCAACAACACAACAGCCAGAGGTACACGAGCAGATCCATGTACCGTGCAGTTTTCACGTTTCTCATTTTTAATATAACAAGAGTAATAATGTAACAACACTCAATACTACTTGGTTGCCGAAGACCTGATACAATCAATACATCTGTACAGGAACAATGCACTTAGGGGATTACGTTTCAGAATTATTATGTACTTCACGAAGGTAATATCGCAGAAGCGTTAGTTATAAAATGAATTACTTGGGACAATTTTAGATTGCGCTAGCGCTTGCTGTTACTTTGGAGCAGGCCATGTGGGCTATGCCTTGCAGCAATATTTTAACCGTATCACGAAAGCACATTAGCTGTAATAATAAACCGTATCAGGTTGTGTGTCTTCATGTTATTTAACGACCAGGCTTTTGGGGGTTGTGTGCTAAATGTCTTTGTGAAGTGTGGTAGATGGCTGGTAAAGTGTGACTTCGCTTGAGGGTGTTATTATTGGCATTTAGGTCTTTCTATCCCCAGCAGTTGTTTCTTAAGTGTTTCTATCCTGAGCTGTTCTTTCTTGCTTGAGTGTTTATATCCCGAGCATTTTTAGCTTAAATGTTTCTATCCCCGGCTTCTTTTTTTTTCATGCTTGAGTTTATATCCCGAGCATTTTTAGCTTAAGTGTTTCTATCCCGGGCTGTTTTTTTTCATGCTTTAGTGTTTATGTCCCGTGCATTGTTAATTTAAGCGTTTCTATCCCAAGCAGTTGTTACGTGAACTATATATATATAGTTCATTTATATATTATATAATATAAATAGATTTTTATAGCTATAACCTAAAGTCATTCTACTTTTCAAACATTAGCCTATCCAGTAGTTACATTAATATTCTGAAGGACGAATTTGCTTCCCATAAAATTTCCTGGTACTCAATTTAGACCAGGTTTACCTAAGATCCAGCAATTCTGATAATGTCATGAGCGCGGTGGTTCAATTCCTGCACTCCTTGTTCGCCAACAGAGGACAAAACTGGTCAGCTATTTCCTCCATACATTCAGACCTACAGAATGGACTGATATCCTATCACACCACTGACTAGGTTCCTGCTCCGGGATATGTTCCCCACCCCGAATAAGATTCACATACACGACCACCGTGCCGACAGCCACTGCTCTACCTCGGCGCCCATCGCCCCCTGTGGAACTTGCAACACAAACATGACTAATGGACTGCTTCTTTGATTGGATGTCCCGCTGAAAGTGACGTATGAGTCCCGCCTATGGAGATGACGCCTGCCTCAAATATACCTGCGTGCAGTGATGACATCCATCCACCATGTCTGTCAGAGATGGATGGTTTTACCTGGGTTGAGGGACATGTGTTGAACACGGGAGCGATTTTTTTTTTTTTTGGGGGGGGGGGGGAGAGAACAGCAGGAGTCACCAAGTTTGTCGATGCTGGGAAGGGAACAGCAGGAGTCACCAAGTTTGTCGATGCTGGGGGGAGAGAGTCGAATGCGGGCATGATCAAATGCAGTGAAGATTTGATGGGGTGGAAATATATAGTCGCAAGTGAACTTTGTCTAATGTAGTTAGTTAGTTAGTTAGTTAGTTAGTTAGTTAGTTAGTTAGTTAGTTAGTTAGTTAGTTAGTTAGTTAGTTAGTTAGTTAGTTAGGTAGTTAGGTAGTTAGTTAGTCGACAGATCATCCTCATTGCACATCGAACCATTCAGTCCATAAGTTCTCGGATCCTTTCCTCAGCAAATCCCGCAGCGTGTAGCGGCTAACGACACCAGTTCTGTGTTGGTTTATCAATCTTCTTTGGCTTCCTGCGTAGTGTTCTTGTTTGGCTACCCCTCTTTTAATTTGCTGTTCTTGCAGTCTGGCCATGGTTGTAGATTCACAGTCATCACTTGGTTCTCGCAAAAGTCTTACTTATCGTAGCGCATTCAGAATGTCAGCCTGGTCCATGGCGCGTCCGCCCTCAACAGTAGCTTACCTGCGAGCTTGTCAGTCCTCTCATTTCCTTGTACTCCCGCATGCCCTGGCACGAAGATGAAGCTAATCTTTGCCAGCCGAGACCGCTCCAGAGACAGCAACCACTCTCTTCGGATCCACCCCGTCTCTATCCTCTTGAGCATGCTCATTGAGTCGCTAAGGAAACATGCCCTAGTGAATGTCTGTGTCTCGAGCCATGTTATTGCTTTACTTACTGCTATGACTTCCATAGTCAGGCTACTTGTTACTCAGCAAAAGCACCAGAGTCCTCCACAATTCTCCCTCCGGCCTGAGTCGTAAAGGCCCATGAGCTTCTCACATGTCGGACGACCGAACCATCTGTGTAAATGACAGCATCACCGTCTAGCGAATTCTCGAAAATCAACGCTTGTACTTCCGCCTCCACTGCAGCCGTGCTATTAAAATAGTTACAATCCAAGTTTCTCACGTTAAGAATATCTACAGTTCACATCTAACATACCCTTTATTTTCAATGGTAGGCAAAATATTCAAAGTTCTGAATGTTACACAATAACTATTGTTACACTTCCTGTATATAAAATCTCGGCATCTAATGAGGTTGTTCTTGCTGGTTCTATGTGCCTACAATCTTTGCTCGTATCTACGACACAAGTTGGCAGCTTTGCGCCAGTGCACTTTTTCTCAGGGTAAAGAGACAGGACAAATCATATCTGTGATCTTGTCAATGACTGGAAGCACTTCACCGTTAATAACACAAGGACAAGCGTATTATTACCTGACCTGCCAACAGTCCAGGTTATGTGAAAATCACGTCGTGATTCACTGGTCCTGAAGCTGATGACCCAGATAGCTCGTTAAGTCAACTGCAGGCACTGGGGGGAATGTTGCACTGGCCGTATAGAATAGAATTGCAACCTGGAGTTTTATGGTACAGTGTACACATTTGTCATTTTGAAAATGTAAATGTTTTCCTTGATCAGTGTCATATTTTCGTTCCTCCATGACTGTCTGTTTTCTTCCAAATAAAGTCAACATTTGTGATCTATCCGTCAACAAACAAATATTTAAATCCAACACAAACCGCTAGCAGCAACCTAGTGACTATAGCGCATTTGCCTGCTTGGATGCATGATAATGAGTTGAAATCCTCTTCGAGTCGGGATGTTTTCGACCCTTCGCCAAGTATGTCTCGGCTAGTCGTGAAGCGCCATGATCATCCCATCTTCTTCTTCTTCTTCTTTCGTTCACCTGAAACATGTCTACAACTGCAATGTCGTCTCTTGTATTTCCCATCTATTTCCATCATCCCATCTATTTTTGTTTGTCTTGCATGGCTCTCTTTAATAAAGTACCATGCTGTCTGTATGTAGTTTTATCAATCTTGTCTTTGGTCTAACCTTTCCTTGTTTCCCCCTGTAATTTGGCCTCCAGGTCTGGCTTTTGTCTTTCTTCGTATATTAGAATATGACCATGTTAAGACAGCCTTCGCTTTTTTATTACTTTAATTTATGTTATGCCAATCTTCTGTATTTAATAAAAGTAAACGAATTAACAATTACTTAAGAAAGTATTTTAATGATTTATGCGTGTGTGTGTGTGTGTGTGTGGAGGGGTGTGTGTGTGTGTGTGTGTGGGTCCCGTTTAAGCAAAAGAAGGATCTAGTAATGACTCTGAAAATAGTCAATGTATTTTAATTGTCAAATGACATTCAGATCAGAAAAAGAAACAGATTAATAGACAGAGAGTCGAGAGAGACAGACAGACAGGCAGGCAGACCGACCGACCGACCTACCGACCGACAGACAGACAGACAGACAGACAGACAGATAGATAGACAGACAGACAAGTAGGTATTAAGTAGGTAGCTGGCTGCCTGCCAGACTGATGGATGAATGGATGACTGGGTGGATGGCTGGATGCATAGTTATATAGAGAGACATGAGACACATGTTGATAAATAAACACAATAGTACACAGATTGTGTTCGACTTAATACTGCAGGCAAGGAACAGAAACTTGATAAATACACACAATGGTACACAGATTGTGTTTAACTTAACACATGCACGCAACGAACAGAAACATGCAGTGACCGACATAGGAACAAACCCGTGGTATTCACACTTGACTAGAGTCAGGTCATTGTGAACAAGGTTGTATCTAGTATGGAATGGAACAGAGAGAGGTATTATAGGATAGCTGGGTACACGATCTTGTTCCAGCTCAAATTGCTTTCATTGAAAATACACTTCTTTTTTTTTTCTGTACAGGATATTTGTAGCATGGAACATTATGTTAACTGTGTTTCACGCGATCTGTTTTTGTTTGTTTGTTGGGTGCGTTGCATCCTACAAGATAGGTGTTGTATTGCAGAGCATGAGTGTTGTATCCTACAAGATAGGTGTTGTATTGCAGAGCATGAGTGTTGTATCCTACAAGATAGGTGTTGTATTACAGAGCATGAGTGTTGTATCCTACAAGATAGGTGTTGTATTGCAGAGCATGAGTGTTGTATCCTACAAGATAGGTGTTGTATTGCAGAGCATGAGTGTTGTATCCTACAAGATAGGTGTTGTATTGCAGAGCATGAGTGTTGTATCCTACAAGATAGGTGTTGTATTGCAGAGCATGAGTGTTGTATCCTACAAGATAGTTGTTGTATTGCAGAGCAGAGTGTTGTATCCTACAAGATAGGTGTTGTATTGCAGATCATGAGTGTTGTATCCTACAAGATAGGTTTTGTATTGCAGAGCATGAGTGTTGTATGTAAACAAGATAGGTGTTGTATTGCAGAGCATGAGTGTTGTATGTTATAAGATAGGTGTTATATTGCAGAGCACGAGTGTTGTATCCTACAAAATAGGTGTTGTATAATACAGAATGTGTAATGCGTCCAATTTTATGTGTAATGTATTCTAAACAAGTGTCTTGTATCGTACATGATGTGCGTTGTATTCTAAAGGATGTGTGATGTGTATTGCTGCATATGTGTTGCATAATGTGTGTTGTACCATGCAGAATGTATGTCACATTGCACAGTATGTATGTGTTACCATATATGATGTATGTCACGTCACATTGCACAGTATGTATGTGTTACCATATATGATGTATGTCACATTGCACAGTATGTTTGTGTTACCATATATGATGTATGTCACATTGCACAGTATGTATATTTTATCATATATGATGTATGTCACATTGCACAGTATGTATGTTTTACCATATATGATGTATGTCACATTGCACAGTATGTATGTTTTACCATATATAATGTATGTCACATTGCACAGTATGTATGTGTTACCATATATGATGTATGTCACATTGCACAGTATGTATGTTACCATATATGATGTATGTCACATTGCACAGTATGTATGTGTTAACATATATGATGTATGTCACATTGCACAGTATGTATGTTTTACCATATATGATGTATGTCACATTGCACAGTATGTATGTGTTACCATATATGATGTATGTCACATTGCACAGTATGTATATTTTACCATATATGATGTATGTCACATTTCACAGTATGTATGTTTTACCATATATGATGTATGTCACATTGCACAGTATGTATGTGTTACCATATATGATGTATGTCACATTGCACAGTATGTATATTTTACCATATATGATGTATGTCACATTTCACAGTATGTATGTTTTACCATATATTATGTATGTCACATTGCACAGTATGTATGTTTTACCATATATGATGTATGTCACATTTCACAGTATGTATGTGTTACCATATATGATGTATGTCACATTGCACAGTATGTATGTGTTACCATATATGATGTATGTCACATTGCACAGTATGTATGTTACCATATGTGATGTATGTCACATTGCACGGTATGTATGTGTTACTATATATGATGCATGTCACATTGCACAGTATGTATGTTTTACCATATATGATGTATGTCACATTTCACAGTATGTATGTTTTACCATATATGATGTATGTCACATTTCACAGTATGTATATTTTACCATATATGATGTATGTCACATTTCACAGTATGTACGTTTTACGATATATGATGTATGTCACATTGCACAGTATGTATGTGTTACCATATATGATGTATGTCACATTGCACAGTATGTATGTGTTACCATATATGATGTATGTCACATTGCATGGTATGTATGTGTTACCATATATGATGTATGTCACATTTCACAGTATGTATGTGTTACCATATATGATGTATGTCACATTGCACAGTATGTATGTGTTACCATATATGATGTATGTCACATTGCACAGTATGTATGTGTTACCATATATGATGTATGTCACATTGCACAGTATGTATGTTACCATATATGATGTATGTCACATTGCACAGTATGTATGTGTTACCATATATGATGTATGTCACATTGCACAGTATGTATGTGTTACCATATATAACGTATGTCACATTGCACAGTATGTGTGTGTTACTATATATGATGTATGTCACATTGCACAGTATGTATGTGTTACCGTATATGATGTATGTCACATTGCACAGTATGTATGTGTTACTATATATGATGTATGTCACATTGCACAGTATGTATGTGTTACTATATATGATGTATGTCACATTGCACAGTGTGTATGTGTTACTATATATGATGTATGTCACATTGCACAGTATGTATGTTACCATATATGATGTATGTCACATTGCACAGTATGTGTGTGTTACTATATATGATGTATGTCACATTGCACAGTGTGTATGTGTTACCGTATATGATGTATGTCACATTGCACAGTATGTATGTGTTACTATATATGATGTATGTCACATTGCACAGTATGTATGTGTTACCGTATATGATGTATGTCACATTGCACAGTATGTATGTGTTACTATATATGATGTATGTCACATTGCACAGTATGTATGTGTTACTATATATGATGTATGTCACATTGCACAGTATGTATGTGTTACCATATATGATGTATGTCACATTGCCACAGCTCACGGTATGTGTTGTACCGTACAGGATGAGAACTTAATCTAATAGAACTGCAATAAAGCTGCAGAAACACTGTACATAAATCAACGAACAGAGAGAGCGACAATGGTCAGCTTTACAGGAGACCAAGTGATTGTGTTCTGGTAAATCTTATCTTTTCTACATCTCGCTATCGTTGATTTACACATTGTGTTCTGAAAAATCTGACCATCTCTACATCTCGCCAGCGTTGATTTACATATTGTGCCTTGTAAATCTGTCCATCTCTACATTTCGCTATCGTTGATTTACACATTGTGTTCTGGTAAATTTGACCATCTCTACATCTCGCTATCGTTGATTTACACATTATACTATACAACGGACACAATTCGTAATCCCGCATAGATCGTTCGAAACACAGCTGCGGGCAATTTGGAAGCGGACTGCCTTGCGCTGGTTTCATACAGGTATGAGTGCTGGATGTTTAGAAAGCAAAAGCAGTCTACTGAACGTAAACATGCCAAGAAATCACAAACAGACAAAAAGTGCTGAGGTTGACTGCGACGTCCTGTAAAAGATATGCAACTAACCATACAGGATGTGAGTCACATTCCAGCCAGCCGCACACAGGGGCGGCTAATTAATTCGAATATTCACCACAGCTGTAGTTGCAATCATTGTTCCTGCCACTCGCACCTGAATACGTGTCCATAATCGATCTATCTAACGAGTTTGTCGGAGATGATTGATGTCAACACCAAATTCTGAATATTCTCAGCTTCATGCTGCGACGATTATCCTCGTCGTACAGCTTGCAATGCAAATCGGTGGGAGATATGCTCAAAATTGTGTTGGCACTCGAGTTATAAGGAGGAGGGGGGGGGGGGGGAAGACTAGTAAACTTAGTGACAGCTCACAAAATTGATGCGAAAGAAGCAAGGGGAAGACAGAGAGATCAATACCTGGATGGTTTTTCCACATGACAAGAACATCGACCTGACCCAAGACTGGCATCGTCAGAGATGGCGAACCATGACCGCCCACGCTTATCGGCATGGCACAGAATGATGATAGTGCGAAAATATGAAGGAAAACAAAGAAATCTGCACACCAATGTCAACCGCCTCTTTCCGATGTGTTCTGATGATTGGCAGGGGTTCTTGTAGTATCTCAAAGCTGAGAGGGAAGACCAGGGTAACTTTCAATCAGATAGCGATGGGAACGACTATTAGTGTGACTTTTCGCTGGCTGTTTAACAAGGGGACGGGCGCATATGGGAATGCCCTGCGTGCAGTGATTGTCGGTTCTTAGCTTGATTCAACTCAATTCTGATAATTGTGACAATTTGTCTTTGTGACAAAGCTTCCTCAAAACATTTAGATACTCCTTCTGGCTGCTCAAGAAATGGTCTGCATTCGTCTGTAAATCCAAATATCTAAAGCCTTAAGGGATTTTGTCGTTAGTGCTTGTTTATTAAATCTCCATGATTGACAAATACAAGCTTAAGTTGGCTCCACAAACAATTTAGACAGTGGACATTATATTTGGATTATCTAGGACAAATTAAAGCCGAGAGAGTAATTATAAATAAATACCGTTTCATAATGACACTAATGCAATATTTTGTTTTGTCATTTTAGATTAATTGTACGAAAATGCTAAGCGATCTTAAAGCTAGGGAGATTCTCAGTATAACTGAATCCCTTCTTTATTAGGTTACAGAAATGTTAGTCTGCCAGTGAGACAGACAGCAGACAAAGAGAAAGGCAGATAAATAGACAGGCAGGCAGGCTGACATACAGGCAGGTAGGCGGCAGAAAAACAGACGAAGATACGGACAGACTTAGATACAGGCATGCAGGCAAACAGAAAGGAGACACGCAGACAGACAAGCAGGCTCGCAGACAGACAAGCAAGTAGGCAGACAGCAGAGATGCAGACAGACAGAGATGCATGCATGCAGGCAAACAGAAAGGCAGACAGACAGACAGGCTGGCAGACAGACAGGCAGACCGACAGATAGGCAAGACAAGGAATAGGTAGTCCAGTGAACACGTTGTGCGATTTAGAAATTCCACGACAGTTAGAAATCGAGAATTGTAATCAAAATAGCTAAGAAAGAATAACAACCGACTAAAAGATAGAACCTGTTACCTTGGCTGGAATATGTCTAGAGCAGTGGTTCTCAACCGGTGGGGAATTCCTCCTCAGGGGTTTTAGGGTTTCCAAGGGGGGGGGGGGGGGGGGGGAATTGAGATTATTTCAAGAACGCATTAATACAAGAACCAGTTACTTGATATTGTTTTTCCCTCTAAACTTTACGGTTCTGTACTTCTCGCCCTAATGAAATTCGTTTTATAATGTAAGTAATCACGTTTTATGTAGAGGTCTAGACTTGTTCTAGTATGTGTTATTAAATTTAGCTTCGATTTTTATGTATACTGTGTAAGGGTGGGTGGGGAGATTTATAGGGAGGAAATTAAAAAAAAGGGGGGGGGGATGACGTTCTGAACATATGGTAAGGGGGGGGGGGCATGGGCCAAAAAAGGTTGAGAACCACTGGTCTAGAGGAAACAAACGTAACACAAATGCATACCAAAATCGGACACACTGACCTTTGAAGTACCTCACTGTGTGTGACGCACTTACCTCGAGAAAGAGAAGAAAAAGGAAGGTGAAGGAGGGGAAAAGAGAAAGATAAAAAGAAAAAGAAGCAGTAGTAGCAGAAGAAGATTATGAGAAGAAGAGTTAAGGGAAGGAAGAGGAAGATATCCTTTTGTTGTTGCACTTTGGTGTACTGAGTGAATTTTTCCATTGCCTTTCTGTTTGCTGAATGTCTCTCAGTTTGGAGAGTGAATGTCTTCGTTGTCTTTATGTTTGATCAGTAATTACCTTCGTTGCCTTTATGTTTGATCAGTAATTAATTTCGTTGTCTTTATATTTGATCAGTAATTCCCTTTGTTTATGTTTGATCAGTAAATACCATCGTTGACTTTATGTTTAATCAGTAAATACCTTCATTGTCTTTATGTTTGATCAGTAATTTCCTTCGTTGTCTTTATGTTTGATCAGTAAATACCTTCGATGTAATTATGTTTGATCAGTAAATACCTTCGTTGTCTTTATGTTTCAGCAGTAATTACCTTCGTTGTCTTTATGTTTGATCAGTAAATATCTTCTTTGTCTCTATGTGTGCTGAGTGTATAACTTTGTCGTCTCTATGCGTCCATTATCTGTCTGATTACTGAGTGTATCCTTCTTCTTTGTCTATCTGATTGCTGAGTGTGTACATCATTGTCTATCTCATTGCTAAGTATATCCTTCATTCTCTACCTCTTTATTGAGTGTATCCTTCATTGTCTATCTCATTGATGAGTGTATCCTTCCATTGTCTATCTCATTGTTGAGTGTCTCAGCTTGCATTCTTTCATAGAAAATGACAAAACCATCTCAATCGTTGTTGATCATGTCTGTCCACAGCCTTGTGTCTCTTGTGCTGAAAATCATTTCTAATACTGACGTTCATTTATGCCAAGATGTCTCAACTGTCCAGCATCGTCCTCCTGGTCTCCCTCTGTCTCTATTACCCTCTAACTGGCCCGCTGTAACGACAAACTCCAACTGTTCTCATGTCACGCCCAAACAATTTAGACTGTTTTCTTCTGATGCGAATAACCAGTTCTCTCTGTAAGTTAACTTTTTACAAGATATCTTCATTACTCTTCCTATCCGCTCACAGTGTTTCTCATTATTCTTAGGTAAAACGACAGCCAGCAGCCTCCACATAATTTCTCACCTGTCTGCAATAGAATAGAATGTGCTATCCCCCAATTATTTCAAATCTTCAGAATATATAATGTTATAGCATAAATGAAAACTGACAGCGCATAAGTTGAATAAGTTAATAACAGAAAAACGTTACATGACAGTTATGTCTACCGGTTGCAATATGATAACTTTGCTTAATTCTGCACTTTCCTGGGGGTATTAACACCGTCTCTGTCTGCGCTAGCCCAAGTATTTTGTTTGAAAACGTCAGCGCTGTGTCAGACTCACCTCTTCTGGAAGAGAGCCAATTTAGAGGAAAGCTCACCTGAAATCCTGTGTTCACTGGCACCTGATCAGGAGGCGGAAGATGGTGATGGGGGAGGCTTCCCTACTTTAAGCTCGCCAAAAAGAAAGCCAGACGCATCTGAAAAATGTAAAATTACATGAACAAATTTTCATATTTTATTTATTTTAAATTAAGCAGAGTCAGCCCGTTAGATATTATTTATTTTAAGAGTATTTATTTAAGTTGTGTTGTGTTGAGTCCAGAACCGACATCACAGCACTCGGGATATTGCCATACACGCTCCGTCCTCGTCTTCAATAGCCAACGAAGGGCCCTAGTACTGATGGTACCAACTGCAATCTGATTATGTGTCAGCTTGGCATTACCTCGGAGTACAGAGCCTCGGTCAGAGACTATAGTATCTGACTGTCGTACCATTGTATCTCCTCCACATAATATACTTGGTGCCAGACCAACGATGCAGACCAGCCCGGAAAACCTGTCCGCCTGCTCGTTTCTCAGTTCACCAAGATTCCCAGAGGGATGGGGCGGGGGGGGGGGGGGAAGATAATCCAACAGATGCTCTCTAGCTTTGATTGTTGTTCTTGAATCAAGCCACAGTGTACAAAGTTTGCCTTTTCTCCACCCTTTTCAGCATGATCTGTGAGTCCGTTACAATCACGACATGAGAATGCTGTTTGCCCTTCAGCAAGAGGGAAGCTGCAGTGACTTCCTCCACCTCCATTCTTAGATTAGATGTCCTGGTATCGTATGCCAGATTCTCCTGCACTAAACACAGTCATTAACCTTTTATTTAACGGCTCCTTATTCCTAACAGGTTACAGGTTGTAAACTTTATCTCGTGAACATGTTGATTCACTGATAGCTTGGCTTAACTTTAATTGGAGCTGACTTTGCTCTCAAACACGTTTATCAGACCTTGCGGAAACTATTTTGTTTTTTGTATCTTATATTTATCTTCCAATGTATTTTCCTGTAAGAGTTGTAATGCAGCATGACACTAAAAAATTAACATATAGACATTTCTGTTATGTATTCTATTAGTGGCCGGCTCTGTGGCGAAGAGGTTACGAACGCCGTTCGTGATCCCGCATACCCGTGTTCGAAACACAGCTGTGCGTGATTTGGCACCAGACCGCGTTGCGTTAGTTTTTTACGAAATGGTATGAGTGCCGGTCGTTCAGAAAGCAATGGCAAACTACTGAACGTAAACTTGTCAAGACAACACAACAGCAAAAAATGCTGGTATTGACTGCAACGTAATGTAATGGATATGCAACTAACTTATTCTATTAGTATGGTAGGCATGATGTTGGCTTGGTCGTGAAGCTCCCCTTTCTCACAGGCGCCCACTCTGTAAAGTGGTACATGACCTTGCTGTGTCTCCTTGACACTATGTTGGTGGAAGCGTAGCTAAGAGCATATTTATACAAGTAGATAAGGTCAAAGGGTAAATGTCAGGCACAGAGAGGCACAGACTTTCCATCCTGCAGCTACACTAGGGAAAGTCAAAGGTTAGGGAAGTCAAACCTAACAGAAAATGTCTGTAGAAACTTGATGCAGAAATTCCTATAACAGGAACCTGTTGTGAGTATGTGAAGTGGTAGGGCCATCACATTTTTGTAGGGATGAATGCACAGAGTTACTCGTGGTGTCTTTTTCTCCCGCAGTGAACGATGAAAGATGGCGTCTAACTCCTCGTTCAACCACACTCAAGCTGTAGTCAGGGTAACGTCCTAACCGTTAAACCCACCCACCGCTAAGCAGGATGCATAGTAGTACAAACCTGATGGCACAGTGTAAGGTAACTGACTTCTTTAGAGGAGGTTTAATAGGGACGTATGTTCGGGTCGTGGAGATCCATTATGATAAAACATTAAATGGGGGACGTAAGTTCGGGTGGTGGAGATACACAATGATAAAACGGCTAATGGGGACTATGTTCGGGTGGTGGAGATACACGATGATAAAACGGCTAATGGGGACATATGTTCGGGTCGTGACGATCCACTATGATAACACGTCTAATGATGATGTATGTTCGGGTCGTGATCAGATGCGTTTGTTCGCGGCTTAGATGAACAAGGACCAGAGCTCTAATTGGGTCGTATGTCTGTTTTGTGTAGACCCAGTAAGATCAAAGATCTAATTCGAAGTAATGTATGTGTAAAGATCTAATTCGGAGTGATGTATGTGTAAAGATCCAATTCGGATTGATGTATGTGTAAAGATCTAATTCGGAGTGATGTGTGTGTAAAGATCTAATTCGAAGTGATGTATGTGTAAAGATCTAATTCGGAGTGATGTATGTGTAAAGATCTAATTCGGAGTGATGTATGTGTAAAGATCTAATTCGAAGTGATGTATGTGTAAAGATCTAATTCGGAGTGATGTATGTGTAAAGATCTAATTCGGAGTGATGTATGTGTAAAGATCTAATTCGGAGTGATGTATGTGCACAGATCTAATTCGGACATATGTATGTATGTGCAAAGATCTAATTCGAACTTGTGTATGTGTAAAGATCTAATTCGGATGGTGTATGTGTGTGCAAAGATATAATTCGGACGTGTGTGTGTGTGTGTGTGTGTGTGTGTAAAGATCTAATTCGGAGTGATGTATGTGTAAAGATCTAATTCGGATTGATGTATGTGTAAAGATCTAATTCGGAGTGATCTAATTGGGAGTGATGTATGTGTAAAGATCTAATTCGGAGTGATGTATGTGTAAAGATCTAATTCGGAATGATGTGTGTGTAAAGATCTAATTCGGAGTGATGTATGTGTAAAGATCTAATTCGGAGTGATGTATGTGTAAAGATCTAATTCGGAATGATGTGTGTGTAAAGATCTAATTCGGAGTGATGTATGTGTAAAGAGATAATTCGGAGTGATGTATGTGTAAAGATCTAATTCGGAGTGATGTATGTGCAAAGATCTAATTCGGACATATGTATGTATGTGCAAAGATCTAATTCGAACTTGTGTATGTGTAAAGATCTAATTCGGACGGTGTATGTATGTGCAAAGATCTAATTCGGACGTGTGTGTGTGTGTGTGTGTGTGTGTGTGTGTGTGTGTGTGTGTGTGTGCAAACATCTAATTCGCACGTATGTACGTGCAAAAATCTTATAACTGACGTGTATTCACAGCGTGTAGATTCCACTAAGATAAAAACTTAATTAGAGATATATATTCTGGACCTGCGGATGAACAAGAATTAAAGGATATATGTCCGAGACGTGAGCTCCACTGTGATTAGAATGTCTAGACCTACTGATGACAGAGTTCCAGGCCGCACAGCTCTCTACCAGTTACACACCATATTAATTCTTGCCGAAGTCGTTTAGCTTCCCCAGACACACCGATGACACAAGTCTTGGACACTTGGCATACCTTCCCTTCGCTCTTCTTCACCAGATTCACTAAAGATAATTGCACGGAGTGAAACTACCCGAGTTGCGCATTTACAGGTGAAATATGCCAGGAGCGCGTAGTTTACCCAGAGACACACATCTCCTGATGACACATGACCAGAGCGTGTGGCATTGCCAAACTTACACGTCTAATCATGACAAATGTCCGGGGCATATAGTTTTCCTAAAGGCAGACAACTCCTGATGATACATGTCAGGTTCCTATAGCTCTCATGGAATCCCACGTCTAGCGATGACAAGTGTCTGGTCCACTTAGTTTCCTCATAGTCATAGATTTGTTGATGAAAAATGTCAGGGAACGTAGATTCCTCATAGTCACACGTATATTGATGACAAATGTCCGGGGCACTTTGCTTCCCCACAGTCACACGTCTACAGAGACAAAAGTCTGGGCCCGTACTTTCTCCGTAGTCACACATCTACTGATGCCAAATGTCTGGAACTTGTAGTTTCCCCAGAGTAAAACATACACTGATGACAATCGTCCGGTGTATGTATCTTCCCAAGTGCCACACATCTACTGATGCCAAATGTCTGGAACTTGTAGTTTCCCCAGAGTAAAACATACATTGATGACAATCGTCCGGTGTATGTATCTTCCCAAGTGCCACACATCTACTGATGCCAAATGTCTGGAACTTGTAGTTTCCCCAGAGTAAAACATACATTTATGACAAACGTCCGGTGTATGTATCTTCCCACAGAGTAAAACATACATTGATGACAATCGTCCGGTGTATGTATCTTCCCAAGAGCCACACACCTACTGATGGCAAATTGTCTAGGACATGCGGCTTCCGTTGACTAACAATTGTCCAGTTTATCTTTCTCGGGATCACATACCAACTCATGGCAAATCCACCCGGCTTGCAGTTCCCTTTAGCTTCAAAACATTCAATGTATGAAGTGTCTGAAAGATTGTGTAGTTTCTAATGTCTCAAACAAGACTGGAAACACAAATCTTACTTTCTTGATGAATAAATACATGCAGCGTGCTTGTTTACTTTGGATCATTGTCCAGAAATTAAATGTCCTACTCAGATATTGAATCAAGACTATAGATTATTCTATAACAGATAAATTATACTTGCAAAAACAGCTACAAACCTATAATTTACACCGCAAAATAAATTACGACCACGAGTGGTATTCGAAAATCAATAATCTAGAACCAAGGGGGAAATTACTTGATAAATAGCGGGGAATCCAGACGTGAGAGAAACACATGAAGTCGTTCGGATGATAATGAGAAAATGCTCGACTTAGGGAGGGATAATCGAGAACATTGACAGCTTTATCACAAAACAGCGTCGTAAGAATTAACGCATGTGATCTATGTATAATACGATCTGAAAGTATAGTAATTGTATTTAAATGTTATTTCGGGATGAAAGGAGTTGATCAGTGCGATAGTTGATCAGTGGGATGGTTGGTTCGCTGATTGGCTAGTTGACTGGTTGGCTGGTTGGTTGGTGGGCTGGTTGGTGGGCTGGCAGGTTGGTTGGCTGGCTGATTGGTTGACTGGTTGTTGAATCCTCTGGAAGATTGAGATCTTAAGTCTGATTCTATCGCGTTCAGGTCGTTTGAACTCTGACAGGGCTTGTATCTATCGGGGTCAGATTGGCATGAAGGCTTTCCTCTTAAGAAGATAGCAACATACCATCTCCGCGAAGACTGTGTTGTAGATCTCTCCTTCCCTCTCCAAGAAAGGGTATCTCCGTGGCGTAGTGCTTACGCCACCTGTCTCGTGCTCTGAAGGTTGTGGCTTCCATTCCGGGCTACGTCGTTCGATTCACGAGTAAAATTTTCTTGGAGACTCCCAGGGGTCATTGATGGAGCTACGGAGTTCGTGCTTCGTGCGTCGCTTTTGCAGGCCGCCCTGCAGAAAGATACCGAGCCATATGGAATCCGATGCAATGAAGTCGAACCTCTTGCCTCTAAACCCCGTTATTAAACCCTCTAAGCTCAAAACCAACAGGGGATGCAAGATCACTACTGGTAGTTAACATCTGCAGAGAGGCACATTAAAATGTAACCCCGGACACGATTCACCACACCACGTACAAAATGCCCGAGGTTAGGCCCAGTTAGGTCATGGTTGCCCCTTATCTGTAGCTATTTAAATGTCAACAGACTCCAGGCCAATGTCCAGATGGAGAATTAAAGGCGTAAAGTGTGAGATTCTTACTTTTTTTCGGGGGGGGGGGGGCAAAAAAAAACACCTAGCCTGCACAGTTTGCGGCGACTGCGCTAGCCAGGCGGCCTTAGTTTCTCAGGCTCAAGATCCCCTTGTCCAACTAACTCTCTCTCTCTCTCTCTCTCTCTCTCTCTCTCAAACACACACACACACACACACAGGCATATACATATAGAGCCAGATGGAAAGAGAGAGAGAGAAAGACAGAGTGAGAGAGAGAGAGAGAGGGGGGGGGGGGTGGAGAGAGAGATGATGAAAGTTTAGCAAACTCAAAGACGGTTATATATATAAAGAACAGTCTTTGTTATCTCCAATTTAAAATAATAATTAAGGATTCTTCACAATAGAAAGCTAGCCAATTAGAGACGAGAAATGTGTCTGACGGTATCTAATTATAATGGAACATTGTACAGCAGAAGCCACACAAACAAGACAGGCAGTAGTTAACTATCATCATCATGTGTTATGGGAGCAGCATATTTGTAGTCGCCAGCCTGTCCACCTGATGGCCATGGGTTAGAGTCCGAATTTTGTTGGAATTTTAAAATTGCTCGCAGGTCCGCATGGCCGAATGGTTAAGAACGCGTGTTCTTAAACATCTGTTGTGCTGATGTCGAGGTAAGCAATTCAGTCCCTACACCGGATAGCTGAACTAAAATGTTGACCTGTCGTCATTGACTTGAGGACGTAAATTATAAGTACCTCTGAAGTCAGAGTGGGTTCGCCTGAAGGCGAGGGACATTGTTAATAGGGAAAGCTAATCCACGCGCAAAATTCACTCTATCACTACTATAAATAGTGTGTATGGACTACGCTTGAGTTCAAAGCGAGCGAGCGCAAAAAAAAAACAAAAAAACATTGCTCTGAACTCTGAGTAAAATACGGAAAAAAATTTGCCAAGCCAAGGCAACCCGTGTATTCCACATCACCCACGGAACGCCGACTGATCTACATAATTATGGGTCTAGTAAATGGTCAATGCACCTTAAGGCGAGTAATAGGGTCCTTTATAATGTTTAACTTGGGTCCTTTATAATTTTTAACTGTCATGCGCTGTCAACATCAGCATCTTTCAGCTGATTGTTGATTTCTTGGCAAGATTACGCTCAGTAGTTTGCCATTGCCTTCTGGGCGGCCGGTTCACATACCCCGTAAGTTACCGACGCGGTTAGAACCGCTACCAAATCTCGCCGTCGTCACGTTACTCACGAGAGTATACGGAATGACGGAGAAAGTCGCTAACTCCTAGGCCAGGGAGACCGGCCATTGCGATAACTCCAGGTTAATTCTCTATTCAATGTTACGTTCAGTAGTTTGCCATTGAAGCAAAAGTCTACGTTGAAGCCCAGCCGACCAGTGTAGGGGATGAGCCATCAACGCACCGGAAGTTTAAGAGCGAGTACTCTTATCCTTTCAGCCACATATACCTCTTAATAAATCTTGGACGTATCCAATAAGAAACACCAGGAGTCCGTTGTCAAATACATGTTCAATATTGTTCAGAATACCAAGCACTAAAACTAATTACATGGACCATGTGAACATGTTGCTTCTACACGTATACGATGTTATCGGATTTCCCTAGAGGCGTAAACAGAAGGGGAACTGGAGTCCTCAATCCCAACCTTCCAACATTTATTATTAACAGGAAACAACCGGAAATTTCATTACACGTGAGTAGAACGTACTGATCAGGAAAAACAATACGGATTTTTTATTTTCGACAAAGGAAATGACAGGGGTAGGGGAGAAAAGGGGGGGGGGGGAGAGAGACAATGCAAGGACTTGTGTACAGGAAGACAGACAAGCTGATGAACTTTAAAACAAGCAAATGCAAAAATGCCGAATTGCGGTGTGGAGTAAAAATGAGATGTAATCAATAAACCTGGGTTCTATATATAGAGAGCAGGACAGGGAATTATGGGGTCCTAGAATCAGTAAGTTGCTGTGTGTGCAGGCCTGACGTTAGTGCTATTCAGTAAAGCGACAGTAATCAGCTTATACGGCAATCAATACAACAATGGCACTCAGGAAACCCCTCAACAAAGGGCTCGTGTATTGTAACTCCAAGCTCTCGTGTGTCCCGTTGTTCTAATGTACTCTCACTGCCAAACTTCACCAGATGGTCAAACATAGCAACGTTATTTCTCGTTTACATTTGGGATCAACAGTGTTTCTAGTATTTTCTTTTTCGTGGACATCCATAGCCAGGTGTCTTGTTATGTATTAATACATGCTAACAGGTTTACATTCCATAACGGTTTTATCCCAGTTAGTTGTAAAACGAATGCTGCGAATAACTAGGGCTGCCAGAGCAACTAAGGATTGCCCGGAAAAGGCTATTGAAATAAAAAATAGAATACTATATACACATATAAAAAAGCGACAAACAATATTCTTTGGTCATGTAATAACAAGTGAGGAATAAGAAAACATCGTGACGACTGGAAAGATAAGCGGTTCTAAAGGCAGGACAGATCGAGACAAATGAAACTGGATGGGCTAAGAGGGTGAGATGGAGGAATTTCATCAGTGGAATTGACCCAGAATGCCAAGGAGCGCCGTATGTGAAGATTCAAGGGGAAAGCCATTAAGTAAAACGTGCACGGAAGAGTATGGACAATTGAAAATCTTATTTCAGGACATAAACTGGTTCTTAAGCAATACACCACGCAGGAGTGGTGGGGATAGATCAGCTATTTGCTCTGAATTTTGAGGTCTTAAAACATCCAGCATGCAGTCCATATTTGGCGCCAACGGACTTTCACTCATTTCGACCCATGAACGAACATTTGCGGGGTCAGAGGTTTGCAGATGGCGAGGTAAGGAAGGAGATGCAAAACTGGTTTAAGGTCAAGTACAAAACATTTTTTTTTTCTAGAAGACATCAAAAGATAGTGGACAGGTGGACCAAGTGTGTCGCTATGCAGGTGGTTTTTGTTGAGAAATAACACACATACAAATTATGGTTAGCACTATTGTAAAAAAAAAAAAAAAAGAGTATTCGTAAAATTCGTTACGTAATAACTTCCCGTCGTATATGAATTCCTCGGCCATTTGGCAAGTCACGCGTAATGATGGCGAGACATTTTAAATCATCACATGTCTCAGACGTGGGTATTTACAGCCCGTTCAGCGGGCCGAACCGTTCAAGAATCCAGTGGTGCCCACTCTATGACCACGAGCAGCATGACGATGGAGGTGATGGCAGTTACACAGGCTTTCATATGGCTGGAATCACAGCATTATACCAACGTGTGTGTACTAAGTGATTCAATGAGCATGATTCAGAAGGTCGAAGCTGGATCTGTACGTAGACAGTGGACTGAATCGCTGCGGAAGTCTGTTGTCCGTAAAGTCACCTTCATCTTCGTCCCGGGACATGCGGGAGTCGAGGGAAATGAACGAGCTGACAAACTGGCTGGCTCTGCACCCCCTGTAGATGGCCAGCCCATGGATCGTGCTGATGTTATTAACGTCCTTAAAGATTTTGCGAGAACAGAGGATTTTGACGTCAGTGATTCCACATCGCTGTCCAGGATGAAAGACCTGGGAGTAAGTATCGGCACAGCCAGACGCGAGAGGTACATTGGGAAAACAAAGTGCCTCGTCAACCAACACAGAACTGGCACTATTAGCCACCGGACGCTGATGCATATGCTGGGGGGAGGATCTGAGCACCTATGGACATGTCCGGAGTGCAACGAAGATACCCCAACTGATAACTGATAACTGACTGATGTCTCAGACATTTCTGTTAACCGTTGATCAAATTACAAACATACACGAAGATCGGGCTGTTATCCTGGGTGTATATTATACGAGGCATGATCAATTAAAACCCGCCCGTACTGTGTTTCAACGATTCCACACCGATGCAGACGTCATAATTGTGGTGAACAAATGGTTTAATGAGCAACCACAGTTCGCCTTTTTTTTTCGCAGATGGTATCCACCATCTCCCTAAGAAATGGGATACACGTCTGAATGCCAAAGGCGACTTCTTCTGGAGTGCCTAGGTGCATGCTCGCTTCATAACAGATGCTTTGTTTAATTCTAGCACACCTGCTGATATACCTTTCATAAGTTTGGAACACAGATGCTTTGTTTAATTCTAGCACACCTGATGATATACCTTTCATAAGTTTGGGACACAGTTGCTTTGTTTACTTCTGGCACACTTGCTGATATATCTTTCATAAGTTTGTAATGAAGTCGATGGGACGAAGTTTCAAGTGATAACGCTTTGAATTATGACGATGTAAAGAAGATACGTGACGGCCTGATACGTCATATTTAAGTGCGTAGATGATCCAGTACAGTGGTTCTCAACCATCGGGGAATTCCCCCCTAGGGGGGAATTTTAGGGTTTCCATGGGGGGGGGGGGGGAAGAAGATCATTTCAAGATCGCGTTAATACAAGAACCGATTACTTGATATTGCTTTTCCCTTCATACTTTACAGTTATGCACGTCTCATCCTTCTAAAATTCATTTTATAAAGTACTAGCTGACCCTGCCCGGCTTCGCCCAGTCCCTGGTGGGAAGCATCTCATTTAATTCATATAAGTAGTCATATAAGTTCCCGTTCCCGTTACCGACTATCTGTCTGTCTGTCTGTCTGTCTGTCTGTCTGACCCGGCCCGACATCGCCCAGCTCCTGGTGTGAAGCATCTCATTTAATTTATATAAGTAGTCATATAAGTTCCTGTTCCCGACTGTCTATCTGTCTGTCTGTCTGTCTATCTGTCTGCCTGACCCTGTCCGGCTTCATTAAATTCATACAACAAAAAAAAATATAACTTAAAAGAACGTTCTACCACACACCATCCATTATTTTTAATGAAAACTCTTTCTAATCACCTGCATGACTACAGTAACTTCTTAAGCAAAAAAAGATGAGTTACAATGTTATGCATTGTGCATCATTTTTATGAAAACTTTGAAAATGCCTTACAGATTGTATCATTATTTATTATAACTCATATGCCGGTACATAACTATGGACAAAGAGTTTATAAATCTTTGAAAACGATGCCACAATATGACTATAAGTTATACAGAAAAGTTATGCCCCTTGAAATAACTTTTACAGAGTTAGGTCCCCTGAGATATATGAAATTATGATGAAAAATGAAAAATGAAATAATACTGAGTAAGCAGGCGATTTCACACTAACAAAATATCACAGTTGACAGCTCTGGAATGAAAGGAAGGCGTGTAGAAAATTTCATCTCAATCGGATGGGCCGTTCGCCAACAAATAAAGGCCATACATACATACATACAGACAGAGATACGCACATCCTAATTTATATATAAGAAGTAGACCCACAAATCACGTTTTATGTAGATGTCTAGACCTGTTTTAACATATTTACCTTCCATTTATACGTATACTGTGTAGGGTTTGGGGGATTTTTAGGTAGGAAATATGAAAGGGGGGGGGGGGGGGGGAATTATGTTCTGAAAATATGGTGAAGGGGGGCACGGGCCAAAAAAGGTTGAGAACCACTGATCCAGTAGGATGATGTCTTTATCAACATTTTTATACAATTATTTATCTCCTTACAACGAAATAAAATGGTTTATGAGATTGTTCCCATTCTTTGTGAGCCTGCTCTGGGGCAGATTTTAACAATTTTAACTCTAATAACTGCCGTCTGTTATTTTAATGAAATTTATGTGATTTATATTATTTTTGTTGCCCGCTGTTTAAGGCATCTCCCATCAGATGTTATTACTGTTCCGAGATAATTGTACCTGCTCACTTGTTGAAGAATATTCCCATTTACTTGTATATTACATTGTGGTATTTCGTCCTTCCTAGTGACGACCATAATCTGTGTCTTTTTACAATTTAATTCTAACCCTAGTTGTTCACTGTGTGTAACAATCGCATCTACTAAATTTTGCAGGTCCTGTTCATTGTCTGCAATCAAGACTGTATCATCTGCATATCTAATGTTATTGATGCATCGTCCCCCAATGTTGATTCCTTCCATATCTTCAATATTTCTGAAAATACTTTCACTGTACAGGGAAAACAGATCTGGAGACATTACACATCCCTGTCTCACACCCCTTTTAATAGGCTGATATTGGCTTACTTCATTATCAACTCTTATGGCAGCCTCACCAGCCTAGTATTTTATAACAATAGGCTAGCACCCTATCGTACTTCGTGTATCATATACGACTTATCAATAATGAGTTTGATGAGAGATCTCGTAACACTTGTAAATATGCCGATGTGTGTATCTTCTGTTTTCACAATGACATAAGCCTGGGTCATTGACAGTGAGTTGAGTGACCGGGCATGAGAAAGAATAGAGATGAAAGTGGGAGACAGTAAGGTGAGTGACCTGGCTACGAGGAAAACAATCAACCCTGAGAAATAATGGGGCGGGTATGAGTGGAAGACCCCAGGGGGGGGGGGATGGGGCGAAAGACAGTTGTGTGTTGTGTGAAGTGAGGAGACTAAAAAGTCAGTGAGAGAAGAGACCGACTGCGGGTTAGGTCATTTAAAAGAGTGGAGTTTGAGATACCGAAGGAGTCGGTAGTCCACGGAGAACGGTGTTGTGTTGTTCTCCTAGTTGTGAAGACAGGCCTGAACTAGAGTGGGTTCTATAGTGAGTGAGGGCCTAAACCCAGAGTGGGTTGCATGGTTGAGCAGTGGCTCCGACCCAATGTGTGGGTTGTATTGTAGGAGATCCAGCCGTGGATAGTAGCTGGACTGAATGTCTTGTGAATTTGAGATTCATCAGGCCGTGAGAAGCCAATGATGTGTGCTGGTTAAATTGTGAGGAGGATATTTATAGTCTATGGATTACATTGTTTCTGGATATATACATATGTTCGTGAGTCTGTGTTATTTCTGTAATAAGGATTATGTGCGCCAACTGAATCTTGTTTCATGACTGGTGAATGTGCACTTCTGGGGTGAGTTGGATTAAGAGACAGTTAGATAGCTCAATTGACACGCCATGAACATCGTTACCTAGACAACGACCACCACACGACAATATCAAGCAAAGATCATCAAGAACATTGAACTTATCATAAAGAACAACGTGTGACACACAATATTATCAATATTCTCATAAAATTCATCGTCTCTGTTGATTTATTGATCTTCTGTGGGATCCAACAATGCCTCATCGATTTCCAACTATCAATACTATCAAGAGTCTTTTAATTTTCCGACTACTTATTGGCACCTTGCCGTCTTGACAGGCGATAGTTTGTTACATTCTGCTTCTAACTACTGTCAAAACTGGCACTGTCATTTACTGTCAATATAGTAAGTTGTGGAGTATGGCAGGTGAGTCTGCTTCCAAAAACAACAACAACAAAAATCAGGCACATTAACATCAACCCATGAAGCACCCACACGGTGTATGTTAATGATGATGCGTATCTATATAGTTTGCTAAATGCCATCTACCTATCCATCTGTCTATCTGTCTGTCTATCCGCCTGTCTGCCTGCCTACCCGTTTGCCTGTCTGTCTGTATGTCTGTCTGCTTTCTAAGCCCATCCCCAAACTCTAAAAACATTCGCTCTACATTGCAAGCCATCGTAATCCCCCATCAGAATATATGCCAAACCCGCTATGGTATTCAGTCTCCGTGCTGTAATAACGAGATGAATTTAGATTGCAGACGCTGATCGAACGACCGTAGGACATAATGATGCACTTCATCCTGCATTATATAATAGAATCAGGTGAGACAAAATGATGCCTACTCATGAGTTTCCTACAGGCGTAATGGATTATCAGATCTATCCAGTCCTTATCCTAAGTTGATTTCTTCTGAAAATAGCTTATTTCACATCTTCATATTTCCTTTACTTGGTTTAGCTTTTACTCTCTTCATGTCCGTTACTTCTATTCATGTTTTGGAGCACTATAACCTAAGTGGCAATGCAGTTATTTTGATTTCACTTAGTTATTAGCAGGGATGGTTACTTTACAACGATATCGTTACTTTACAAACAGTAAAGTTACTTTACAATGATTTCGTAACTTTACAAAGGTATACTCGTGTTTACGATACACACCTATAGAGGGTAATTCAATTGTGGCTTAGAGTCTTAGACCATCATTGTGTGTCACTTCATAGTGATTAGTGGCTATACATAAGATTCAACGATGGAAACACACACACACACACACACACACACACATATATATATATATTCATTTGAAACCCGTTCCAATGGCTTTATTACAAAAGCATGAAAGAAACATTAACAGGTGTGGTAGAATTAAACAAAGCATTCATTTTGAATGAATTATGCACCATGGGTTGATCAGAAGAAGTCGCCGTAGGCATTCAGGCGAGCATCCCATTGCTTAGGTAGGCGGCGAATGCCGTCCGCAAAAAAGGATTGTCGTTGCTCACTGAACCAAGTTTTTACCGCGTTCTTTACGTCTGCATCTGTGTGAAATCGTGGCCCCTTGAGAGCATTTTTTAGAGATCCGAACAAATGAAAATCACATGGTGACAAATCAGGACTATAGGCTGGGTGTTGCAGAATTTTCCACTTCTTCCTTGCTAATGCTTCCTGCACAATCTTTGCGACATGCGGACGAGCATTATCGTACAACAAAATCACACCGCGAGAAAGCATGCCGTGTCGTTTATTCTTGATGGCTTTTTGCAGCTTGTCTAGTGTTTGCAAGTAGTGGGTAGAGTTTATTTTGACACCAGGTTCTTTAAAGTCGGCCAACGATAGCCCTTCATGGTCAAAAAATGCGCTCAGCATAACCTTACCAGCGGAAACCTGCAACTTGAATTTTTTGGCTTTTGGTGATCCAGCATACTTCCATTGCATGTTGTCTCTCTCTCTCTCTCTCTCTCTCTCTCTCTCTCTCTCTCTCTCTCTCTCTCTCTCTCTCTCTTGCTGTTCGGTTCAATGTGGTGACACCATGACTCATCGCCTGCCACTATGCGGAAGAGAAATGCATCACCCTCCACTCTGTAACGCAGCAAGTGGTTTAACACTATCCCATGCGTTCCTGTTTTTGGTGGTCGGTCAACATCCGTGGTACCCACTGTCAAAATACCTTCCGATATTGCAGTTTCTTACGAACGACCTTTTGAATTGTTCCAATTGACACATCAAATTCTTTCGCTAGCGAGCGTTTGCTTCGACAACCGTTAATCTGTACTGCTGCATCAATTTTGGCGATGTTTTTTTTTTTTTTTGCTCTTCACCCGGCCGTCTAAGATCATTCGTGAACTGTCGTCCTTTCCGAAACATTCGTGCCCAGTCTGTCACTGTTGTCTTCGACACACATTTGTTACCGTACGCTGCATGCATTCTTCGATGAATGTCCACTGGTCGACATCCTTCAAATGAACGAAACTGAATCACCGCTCTTTGAGCTTCTTTGGACGGATATTGGATCAACCCGGCCATTTTCTCAACGGTCAGAAACAGAACCTGTGCATCATGGGACGATAAGCACTTGCTCTTTTATCCATTGGTCAGTACTTATCACATGACTATGACATGATCATGTTCAACATTCGCAATTACGCGCAGTGCGGCACGAACGAATTTCAAATGAACGCCCCTTATATATAAGTTACTTAGCCATTGTGACATTTATCCGGGTGTCATCTGCTCAGTGTGTGCGCGAGCGACGCGCTGAACGTGAAAGAAATGTGGCTTAAAATAAAGAGGCATTTCCTTTCCATAAACTTGCATAAACTACTGGAGATTATCCGGCACACACAAAATATACCCTGGAAACGTATTCATCGGGTAAATATCTGCCATATCTTAGGACTGAACCCAGGCCCACAACGTTTTCTAAGAAAACGTGCTAAAGACCACCCGCACCAGCGCCCGGAGAAAATTTACAATCTCACATAAATAGTTCGCTTGCCTGTCGGTGCTGTGGTCATATGTTCGAAGCCTCATCGACAATCGGATTTTTTAAAAATTGACCTAGGCTTCCAAGTCTCCCCAGCCTAAATAGACTAACAGTTCAGATACTAACTGTTGAGATGCTAACAGTTCAGATACTAAGAGTTCAAATACTAACTGTTGAGATGCTAACAGTTCACATACTAACAGTTCAGACACTAACTGTTGAGATGCTAACAGTTCAGACACCTAACTGTTGAGATGCTAACAGTTCAGACACTAACTGTTGAGATGCTAACAGTTCAGACACTAACTGTTGAGATGCTAACAGTTCAGACACTAACTGTTGAGATGCTAACAGTTCAGACACTAACTGTTGAGATGCTAACAGTTCAGACACTAACAGTTCAAATACTAACTGTTGAGATGCTAACAGTTCAGATACTAGCAGTTCAGACACTAACTGTTGAGATGCTAACAGTTCAGACACTAACTGTTGAGATGCTAACAGTTCAGACACTAACTGTTGAGATGCTAACAGTTCAGATACTAACAGTTCAGACACTAACTGTTGAGATGCTAACAGTTCAGACACTAACAGTTCAAATACGAACTGTTGAGATGCTAACAGTTCAGACACTAACTGTTGAGATGCTAACAGTTCAAATACTAACTGTTGAGATGCTAACAGTTCAGATACTAACAGTTCAGACACTAACTGTTGAGATGCTAACAGTTCAGACACTAACAGTTCAAATACTAACTGTTGAGATGCTAACAGTTCAGATACTAACAGTTCAGACACTAACTGTTGAGATGCTAACAGTTCAGACACTAACTGTTGAGATGCTAACAGTTCAGACACTAACTGTTGAGATGCTAACAGTTCAGATACTAACAGTTCAGACACTAACTGTTGAGATGCTAACAGTTCAGACACTAACAGTTCAAATACGAACTGTTGAGATGCTAACAGTTCGGACACTAACTGTTGAGATGCTAACAGTTCAAATACTAACTGTTGAGATGCTAACAGTTCAGATACTAACAGTTCAGACACTAACTGTTGAGATGCTAACAGTTCAGACACTAACAGTTCAAATACTAACTGTTGAGATGCTAACAGTTCAGATACTAACAGTTCAGACACTAAGTGTTGAGATGCTAACAGTTCAGACACTAACTGTTGAGATGCTAACAGTTCAGACACTAACAGTTCAAATACTAACTGTTGAGATGCTAACAGTTCAGATACTAACAGTTCAGACACTAAGTGTTGAGATGCTAACAGTTCAGACACTAACTGTTGAGATGCTAACAGTTCAGACACTAACAGTTCAAATACTAACTGTTGAGATGCTAACAGTTCAGACACTAACAGTTCAAATACTAACTGTTGAGATGCTAACAGTTCAGACACTAACAGTTCAAATACTAACTGTTGAGATGCTAACAGTTCAGATACTAACTGTTGAGATGCTAACAGTTCAGACACTAACTGTTGAGATACTAACAGTTCAGATACTAACAGTTCAGATACTAACAGTTCAGACACTAAGTGTTGAGATGCTAACAGTTCAGACACTAACTGTTGAGATGCTAACAGTTCAGACACTAAGTGTTGAGATGCTAACAGTTCAGACACTAACAGTTCAAATACTAACTGTTGAGATGCTAACAGTTCAGACACTAACAGTTCAAATACTAACTGTTGAGATGCTAACAGTTCAGACACTAACTGTTGAGATGCTAACAGTTCAAATACTAACTGTTGAGATGCTAACAGTTCAGACACTAACAGTTCAAATACTAACTCTTGAGATGCTAACAGTTCAGATACTAACAGTTCAGACACTAAGTGTTGAGATGCTAACAGTTCAGACACTAACAGTTCAAATACTAACTGTTGAGATGCTAACAGTTCAGACACTAACAGTTCAGACACTAACAGTTCAGATACTAACAGTTCAGATACTAACAGTTCAGATACTAAAGTTCAGACATTAACAGTTCAGATGTTAAATATTCAAATACTAATATTTCAAACATTAAGTAGTCAAATACTAAAGTTTCAGATACTTATAGTTCAGTCTTAAGTATTCAAAAACTAAAGTTTCAGATACTAATAGTTCAGTCTTATGTATTCAAATACTAGTTGTTCAGACACTAATAGTTCAGATATTTAATAATCAAACACTAACTGTTCAGACACAAATAGTTCAGACAGTTAGTAGTCAAATACTGATGGTTCAGACATTATTTATTCAGATACTAACGTTTCAGATACTAATAATTTAGAATTAGGTAGTCAAATATTAATATTTCAAACACAAATAGTTCATACTTAAAGCATTCATATACTGATAGTTCATATATTCATTATTCAAATTCCTATATTTCAGACATTACTTATTCAAATACTAATGTTTCAGATATTATTTATTCAAATATTAATGTTTCAGACATTGTGTTGGCATTCTGGCGGCGGCATTATGCAGTGTACCTGTGCGGCCTGTTGGCTTGCCGATACGCCTGTCTATTCCATTGATCACACAGGGCAATGAGGAGCATTGAAATTCACTGGCACAGGAACGGAGCACAATGGGAACGACCCGTCGCCGTGAAGTTGGAACCGCGACTAACTAATGACTAACTAACTCAGACATTATTTATTCAAATAGTAATTTTCAGACTTTATTTAATCACATACTGATATTTCAGACGCTAATAGTTCAGACATTAATTAGTCAAATACCAGTTATTCAGGCCCTGATATCCCACATACAACAGGCAATATACCATTTCTGATGATCTAGTTTAAACATGTAAAGGAGTACTGATTGAGATAACACTGAACTGCTTGCACTAATTAAAGTGCCTATGTTGTGTCGATCAACCGGATTATTGTAATCATTTGTTGATCAAATAAACTGGGCGGTTTTAAACAAAGCACCGGTAGCCAGAATAAACATTAATGTCTGTAACAAAGAATTTGCAAAAGGGCAAAATAAAACAGAATTAATGAAGAATGATTCCTAACATGAATACCTTCAGACAAGCTTACCTGTAGCTACAAGATCTGATCCCTGAATTTGAAAGTCAGCAGGATTTGATCCTTGAATCTGAAAGTCAGGAGAAACAGATGGAGTGTCTCGTACTCTTGCTTTGAGATGTGTCACTTTGTTAAATTGAATTTCTGTTTCGCAAGCGTTTATTGCCAATCCTTAGGGAGATGTTTTTTTGTTTTCAACTGAAAGAACAGTTCGGGTTGCCAGACTGTCTGGTCCTCACTGAGATTAACTGCCGTCTTGTTACTACAGTAAACGCCATCTGAAAATAATTAGAATACGCAAATTAATGCGCTGTTTACATGATGAAATGAAACCCAAGAATCCGTTTCTAAGTCAATTATTATTTCCAACTCAAGATGTTTTTCCTTGAATGTGATGGTAGCCTGATATTAGTATTATATATATATATATATATATATATATATATATATATATATATATATATATATATATATATATATATATATATATATATTGGGGGGGGGGGGGGGTTCACTCGCTTTGAATTCCAGTGTAGTTCACATTAGACTAATTGTTGTGTGTCAGCTAGACTCCCCCTATTACCAGTATCCCTCGTCATCAGGCGAATGAACTCCGACTTCCCAAAGTCAAGGACGTGAAGTCAACGTTTAAATCCAACTACAGCTAGTGCTCGACTTACGACCTATGCAACTTACGACCATTCGACTTTACGACCACAATATATATAGAATGTAGAACCAGTTTTGCTGTATGGCAGTGAATCTTGGAATGTAAATGAACAAAGTAAGAAGAAATTAGAAGCAACAGAGATGTGGTTCCTGAGACGAATGTTGCGAATTCCTTAAACTGCTAGAGTAACTAACGACGACTGCCTGAAACAGGCTAATGAAGCTAGAACATTATATACAAAAATAAGACAGAGACAAACATCTTTCTTCGGTCACGTGATGAGAAGAGAGGCATTGGAGAACATCGTAACAACTGGAAAGATCGAGGGGAAGAGAGGCAGAGGCAAACCAAGAGAAATTATGCTGGATGGATTGAGACAGTGGCATGGAGGAATATCAGCAGCAGAGTTGATCAAGAAAACCAAAGACCGAGATCTATGGAGAGCCATGAACGCCTACGCCAGCCGGCACGGCACTTGATGATGATGATATATATATATATTTGGAGAAAGATATTCCTTTCAAGATTTTATTGCTACTCGATAACGCGCCTGGACACCCACCACATCTAGGCGATCTCCATCCAGATGTAAAATTTGTTTTTCTTCCGCCAAACACGACTCCACTCATCCAGCCTATGGACCAAGGTTTGATTGCGACCGTAAAGGCCAACTCTCTCCGAACCACCTTCGTTCAAGCAATATCCGCAATAGATGCTGACACAGAACTAACATTGCTAGATTTTTGGAAACACTACAACATTTTAATATGTATCAAGAATATCGCTACCGCCTGGGAGGCTGTGACGACAAAGTACATGAATGGCATCTGGAAAAATTGTGTTAAGCGCTATGTTAATGATTTTCATGGATTTGACAGTGAACATGAACTTGAAACTATTCGGGAAAAAATAGTAAAACTCGCCAAAGACCTTTTTTTTTTTTTGGAGTGTGAAATTGAAGATGTCGAAGAGTTGCTAGACAAAGAATCCGGAGAACTTACAAATGAAGAGTTAATCGAACTGGATGAAGAAAGAGTGGCGGAAGAAGAAAGAAGAGAAGCCAAGAAAGTACATGTTTATATATTTTGATGTTAATGACAATTTGATGTGTTTTGCGATTGGGAAAATGTTTCCTATAGTATTTTCCACACCTGTATTTTGTAAGTTTTGCAAACATTAAACCAGCCTTACATGTACAGTTAATGCAGTGTTTTTCTTAAACCTGACGATGTAAAAATAAGAAACAAAATGGTGTAGAGATGATACAAATGGCACAAAATGAACATCGAAAATTATGATTTATAACAATAATAAAAGAAACGTATGATATAATTTAACTTAAATATGTTTATAACATCACTTCACATTACTCTACACATAACGTACTCGACTTACGACCAAATCAAGTTACGATTGGTCTGTCGGAACCGATCGTGGTCGTAAGTCGAGCACTAGATGTATTGGTGTAGGGAGAGAGCCCATTTACCGCCATCAGTGCACTGGATGTCTAAAAGCGAGCGTTCTTAACCCTTTAGTAACGCGACTTGCACCTGATAATGTGCTCATCATCATATGCCAAACCGATCAGCGAGGGCGGTAATGTTTCGACATCTCACACGATCACCAGCATAGTTGATTGACGAAACATGATTTTCTAGGCATCTTTACAGAAGGTAGTCTGCCATTGCTTTAATTCTTAACAGTGACTATACTGGCCAATGACAGTAGCTATTGTCTCAATGAAGAGATTCTCTGCTTACCATCGTGAAACTTGACACCATAATCAACAACTGTCTGCCGTCTGCACTCCAGCTTCATCCACCACCCGGTATCAGTGGCTTCACATACCTCTGATTAGAGGGAAAGGGGGGAGGGGCGCTAAACCGGCACTCCACTTTGCCCGAGAATATCTCGTAGGCTAGCGGAGGGAAGGAGGCACCTTACATCTCCTTTGATAATGGATAAGCCTGTTCCGCCATCCAAGATAATGTGATGCAGATTGCTACATGAGGAAATATTATGCGAGCTAATTCACGGGAGACAAGTAGGCCGGTGCATGGACGACCATTTCCTTGAGTCTTTCCACTGGTCTTACACAAGAACATGAGAAGTTATAGAAATAACAGAACATCTGCCAAAGATGGCGGGGCAAACAACGTGTTTTTTTTTTTTAAACTGTGTTAACATTTGAAATTATGTGCTAAATTGTGAAACATGTGTTACTATTTACTTGGAAGTGTACAGTTACAGATCATTCCAAGACAAGCCCAGCGAACCGGTGGTGGACTTAATTGTACTCTCGGGAGAATAAATCAAACCAACACAGAGTCAAACACGGTCGTAACAAACGATCCAATCTTATATCGAAAATAGCAACACTAAACATTCGTGTGTTTGGATAAAAAGAAGTAGAATTTGTGAACTTTATGAAACCACACAATATAAAAATACTAGGACCATAAGACTGCAGGACCAATGCCAGAAAGAGATAGTTCTAGAAATACACAGACGTTAAATCACATCGTACGAAATGCAGTGCGTAAGAAACGCAGGTGGAAAAACAAGAAGCGATATAGAGACAAATGAGAAGCTAAGAACATGTGTATGGACAACACCTACTACTGACTTTTTGAACAAAAAAGAATTAAATGGTTCGGGCATTTAGTTAGATTGGCTAGGATCAATCAGCGACTATCCACATGAGAGCATCGGGATACAAGGTGAGAGGATGATCTAGGAAGAGTTGGCTAGATGAAGTAAAGGAAACATTGAAGAAATCAAATATGACCTTAATACTAGCAACAGGACAAGCGAAAAACATAAAATGATATATGCTATACTCCCTCTCTGCGACGCTTCATGGCAAAAATAGGGCAAAATAAGAAGAATATAACAGAAAAAGTATTCAATTTCACAAGTATAGTCATAATGATTATATGTTTGCTTAAGGGTACTAGGCAGTGAGGGAATCATATTAAGATATACTAAATCACAATACACATCTAACTATGGTTGCAAATGTTACTAAAATCAGTGTTTATTTTCTAACTATAAGTGATCACGAAAGCTGTAAAAGATGTAAAAGCTTCAGATCATACATACTGCAGCCAACAAGAGAAATCCAATCGCTTTAGCAAACTAATTAGCGAAATTATGGACGTCAGAAAATGCACACAAAGAAAGTGGTAAAAAGCTGGAGACTATTTAGAGACGTTACATACTCGGCTAATGAGGTTTTAGTGAAGAAAATAAAACAAACAAAGCCAGCTAAGAGATGATGAAGAGGCGCATAGCCGTGGGAATCATTCACAAGACGTGGCAAGATTATGTAATAGCTTTAATTAAAAAGGCACGGAAACAGGAAGTATAGATACAATTAGTCTTTTTGTTCCCAGTGGTTGGACATTGAAAGCTAAATATTTCTCAGTGTGACACATCGGTAACAAAACTGTTCAATCCGAATCTATCTACACGTTTACGAATATATATTATGATGTCACTTACATTATATTGCTTTTAGAAATCGTTGCCATATATATTTTTACGAAGATACTATTCACTCTCAAATCAAAGTGTAAATTAATTTATGAAATAAATGTCTGAACAGCCGACGATCATACAGTTGTTGAAATCAATGCAAAACGGTTTGCTTCCAAATCGTCTGCACCTGACTTAGAGATTCTGCTTAACTAGTATTCTGCTAAATTTAACCATATGTTGATCTTATATGCGCTTTTAAATCTTTGACTATCTTTACTTATTTTGCTCATAAAGTTTTCTCTATTATGATTTGAGTCGTCTATGTGTTACCAGAGCCCAGTAGGAAAGAAGAAAAAAATGGTAACACTGTCGCCTATCTTGCATTCGGCAAAAGGTGCCCAAGGCAGTTGGCATGAGACTGGATATCCCGTATAAAACGTTAGATGTAAAGCAACATATACACTCATAAACATGTCTTAAAAGGCTTGCCTTGAGGTCTATGCTCCACTGGGAGAGGAGAGGCAGAAGCAGAAGAAGTGGATTATAATAAAACTATAACGCTATATAGAACAAAAAGAAAGAAAGAAACAGCTTTCTTTGGTCATGTGATGAGAAGAGCTGCATTGGAGAAGAGAAGAGACACATTGGAGAACATCGTGACAACTGGAAAGATAGAGGGGAAGAGAGGCGGAGGCAGATCAAGAGTCATGATGCTGGAAGGATAAAAAACGGAGATCTGTGGAGAGACATGAACGCCTATGCCAGCTGATGATGATGAGATTATGTTTGTTTGGCCGGCTCTATGGAGAACGGGTTACGGACGCAAATCCTAATCCCGCATACCGCGTTCGAAACAGCTGCGGGCGAGTTGGCATCAGACCACCTTGCGTTGGTTTTCATGCACTGGTTTGTGTGCCTGTAGTTAGATAGTAATGGCAAACTAAACTTGCCAAGAAATCACAAACAGCCAAAAGATGCTGGGGTTCACTGCGATGTCCTGCAAAGGATATGCAACTAACTTGTTTTTTAAATGTTGTTTGATGTCACTATAGTATCTTGCCTGTGTCTTTGTTATCTTTTTCATATGCGTTCTTTTTATAATGTGTTATAGAGCTTTCTTTAATGGTCTTATTTTTTCCATCTTGGAAACTCCCACAGACACCAATTTCAAAAAGCCTCAGTGTTGTGCTCCTTCTTTTTAACCAAGTTCCACGTTTGCACCTCATACAATATTGTTGAATCCACGCTGCATGTGACGAAACTGAATTTCAATTTCTGTATTTGGTGAGAAGTTCGCATCACCATCATTGCCCTGTCATCTGACGTAGACGTTCAACCATCTCCGCAGATCGAGCTCGGTTCCTGGTGTTCTAAATCAATTCTATTGCTGCTCTTCCTCCATGCTAGCGTTTGCATCTGTTCCAGAATCATTTCTCTCCATCTGCCCCTGCCTATTTTGTAGCTTATCTTTCCAGTGGTCACAATGGTTTAATGCCTCTCTTACACTGTTTTTCTCATCCTTAAATTGTATATAATGTTCTAATTTCATTAGCCATTTCTAGGCACTCTTTGTTCGTCATTCTGTCAGCTCAAAGTCTTTGCAACAATTCTCAAAAACTTTCTGTTGCCTTGTATGACGAGGTAGAAGCTCGTAAACTGCTTACACTCCGAAGATAACTGTGTTAAAGTGTCTCTAATTCATTTTTATTATGATTCCTGAATAATTATGGCAAATTGTTTATACTCTCTGAAGAACTGTGATACATGACTTATACTTTCTGAAGAACTATACTATAGGGTTTACGCTCTGAAGAACTATGGTAAATGGTGTATATTTCTTACAGAGGTGTTCTAAAGGAGCTTAACTACTGTTAAACTATGGTGGAGGGTATATGTTCTACAAAACAATGGTAAAGAGTCACCTATACTCGGTGCAGCACTATGATAGAGAGTATATTTTCTACAGAACAACGTCATAGAGTCGCATATACTCGGTGCAACATTATGGTAAAGAGATTTCTTTCTTCCTTTCTTTCTTTCTTTCTTCCTTTCTTTCTTTCTTTCTTTCTTTCTTTTTGCGTTCACTCGCTTTTAATTCAAGCGTAGTCCATACACTTGCTACTACTTCTAATACACTGGACCAACTATTTTTTGTTTGCTTTGCTGTTACCAGTGTCCCTCGCCATCGGTGAATCCACTCCGACTTCAGACGTACTTGTAATTTACGTCCCCAAGTCAAGGACGAGAAGTCAACATTTTAGACCGACTGTCAGTTGTAGGGATTGAACGCGCTGCCTCGGCATTAGCACACCGGGTGTTTAAGAACGACTCTTTTAATTATGGTAAAGGATCTACATGCTTTACATTAATTGAAAGACAAAACAACAAAATGAAGCCAGGGTAATTATTCCATCATGTGTCATTGCTTTTCTATGGATTTAGCCACTTGTATATTATACATTGCCCTTGACATACGTGTGCATACAAAGATAGCTAGCATGACTGGGTGTTAATGATTTCATCACTACCACGCTACGAAGAAACTACTGATAATCTTGCCAAGATATCACCAGAGAAAAAAAAATGCTGAGGTTGACTGTGACGTCCTGCAAAAGGGAATGCAACTAACTTTTTTAAAAACCCTGCGAAGCATGATTGGGTCATGTTTTAATTTGCTTGGATGTTTGTTTTTGTTTGGTTGTTGCTACAATGTCACACAAACAATTTAATTTGAACATGTTTCATGGATTCCATATATATATATATATATATATATATATATATATATATATATATATATATATATATATATAAACTGGTAGAGGTAAACCAGAGCATAGGTAGACACTGGGTATTGCAGAATACGTGCGTATGAAACAAAGAGAGATGATTTTTGGCGTTTCCATATGAAACGAAAATGTGTCAGAGTATGCATTGATACGTATTGCATCGTTAGATTGGAAAAGCATGATCTACCATATCATTCGGAAATTACACTTGATGATGATGACGATGACATGCAACGCTTTCCAACTAGATTCCAATGTAGTTTTTGAAGACCACGGAACACTTCTGCTTCAGGTAGCATCTTGTCATTGTCTGTTTCTCACGGTGAAAGTAACGCTTCTTTCAAGTGCTTAATCTCCCAAACATTGAGTTTCCTCTCTTGTGCTGACAACACGGAACAGGTATGGTTTGTTAACAAACTGCGAACACAACAGCTGCATTAAAGTCAACACAAGTATCCAGACAGCAGCACTCTCTCATTTCCAGATACCGCAAACCTGGGCTGTTTTCACATCCTAGCAATGTGTTCGTCGCGAGGAATCAGGAAGAAAAAGTTAGCTGCATTAAATCCAGTTTGATTTCTGGGTAATAAATATCAAATACAATTACCAGGATTGGAAATATTACAATACGCAATCTGTTGTGTCGTTGTTTTTCTCTGACTGCTCAAACATTCGCGAAGAAGGCGTGGCGGAAATGAAATTCACAAACTCTTTTCTTTCCTCTCAGATTGCCATATCCATTTTTGACGTGTCATGTTCTGTTTCAATATGATCCATTTCCGCTGCCTAACATGTGCTTCAACACACTTGTGCTATTTTTAAGTTTCGTTTCTTTCCCATCACTCCGGTGTTCATGATTTTAAGTGCTTTTCTAATCACAAACAAACACACACAGCTGATCACACACACACACATATACATACACAGCTGATCACACACACGCACACAAAGACAAGTGCATATTGCTTGTATATGGTCAAAGTGATTTTTATGATGTCGGTCTACAAAATAGCCAAAGTTACTTTTTTATGACTATTGCCTACAAGACGAGCCACGGAAGAGAGAGAGAGAGAGAGAGAGAGAGAGAGAGAGAGAGAGAGAGAGAGAGAGAGAGAGAGAGAGAGAGAGGGGAGAAAGAAAGCGAGAGAAAGAGAGGACGAGAGAGAAAAGATGGACAGAGAGAAAAAAGACGGACACAGATAGAGGGAAAAAGAGAGCGAGTAAGAAAGAGATTGAGAGAAAATTAGAGAGAGAGAGAGAGAGAGAGTACAGAGAAGGGAAATGGAGAGACGATCAGAGAAAGAGAGAGAAACAGAGTGAACAAGAAGTGGGGAACAGAGAGAAAGAGACGAACAGAGAGAGCAAGACCGAGAAAGACGGACAGAGAGAGAGAGAGTGGAACAGAGAGGCAGACAGACATGGAGGAGAGACGGACAGAGGGAAAGAGTGAGAAAGAGAGAAGCAGACAGAGAGAAATAGAGACAGGAGAGAGAGAGAGAGAGAGAGAGAGAGAGAGAGAGAGAGAGAGAGAGAGAGAGAGAGAGAGAGAGAGAGAGAGAGAGTTAAGTTTTGTATTCACGAATCACTGCGTAAAAATATCTTTTTCAGACTTGAAAGTCCTTATACGAGTATTAGTACTCAACACAAAGACAAACTTAGAGAATCTTTTGCCCACCAACGCGCCATTTATGGATCAAAGAACGCGGGGTTTATATTCCATCCGACTAAACATTCTTTATTAGCATTTAGAATTTTACTGCACACAAATCTTTTGATACAACAGTGAATTTTAAAGCGCTCCCTGTGTGGTCGATAGCAGATCCCTGTGAAATACTTCTGTATCGGCTTTTACTGAACAGTAAACAGCGGTGATCAAACCAGAATGCAACAAACCAGCTATTTAAGAATCAAAATGCAATAATCAGAAAGCGATGACAAACTCGTCATCATCAGCTAGTACCCTGCCAGCTAGCGTAGGCGTTCGTGTCTCTCCACAGATCTCGGATTTTGGTGTTCTGGATCAACACTGCTGATGATATTCTTCCATGTCACCATCTCAGTCCGTCCAGAATCATATCTCTTGGTCTACTTCTGCCTCTCTTCCCCTTTATCTTTCCAGCAATGACAAACTCATTTATTCATTCAGTAGCGCGTCCACTGCAGAACTTCGCTCCCATAACATCCGTCCGGAAAACTTCTCGGTCATAAGCAAGATGTCCCGCGTCCGATACACCCATGTGGAGATCATCTGCCACATCCTGAACCCATCTTCTCTTTGGCCTTCCACTTCCTCTCTTCCCGGGCATTTACCCCTCCATGATTATTCTCTCCAAACTTTCATCACGTTTCAAGAGACCAAATTATTTCAATTTTCTTTGTTTTATCGGCATTAGTAGCAACCTTCTTCAATATTCAGAATTCGAGTGTAGTCCACATACGTGTGACTGCCTATTAGTGGGTGTTACTACTAGTGGGTGCACTGGACTGATTTTGCCTGAGGGTTAGTTTTCCCTATTACCAGTCTTCCTCGCCGCCAGCCGAACCCTTCAACTTCAGGAGTACTGGTCACTTTCGTCCCCAAGTCAAGGGCACGAAGTCCACATTTATGTCCAACTGACCGACAGCTGCAATTAACACATTACGTCACGCTCAGAAAAGAAAGTTTCAGCTTGTTAAACGTTTCAGCCACGCCGACTTCTTGTCAAGGCAGTGTATAAGGTAGTTGTTCGTCTTAAGTGTGTAGTTCGGAGTGATCCCGTGAGACATAGATGTAGGGACAGACCGGGCAGGAAAGGAGGCTTAACGAAGCAAACAGCACACTCTCGATTTCTGTATTTGCCCAGGGGAAACAGGTCTTTGTTTGCTGAGGTGTGGGATGTGCTCAAACTCCAAGTAAATAGTACAAAAAAATTTAACGAGACACATAGTACAACTTCAAGTGCTGGTTCGTAAAGTAGCAAGAGAGGGAGGGGATTGGGAAGAGGATGGTGAATGCCGTCGTCATTATGAGCTGAGTGCCATACCCTTACTCCAACTTCAAGAAATAAATACATCATTACCCCTGGATATAAAGCTTGTCATAAGGAAATGGAAACACTGCGGAATCTCCGAAGCCATTCAGTTATTTGTTCAGGAAGACGATACACCTGAGTAGAAATGACATCTGTTTTACAGCGTTAAACTTATTCAACTTCGAAGAAGATTGCACTCAGTAGTTGTCCCACTACATTATGCACAGGTATAGGAAAGAAACATATATGGTCGTATAATTTTTATTTTTCGTTCTCTCCCTTTGAACTTATGGGTAGTCAATACACTTCTTGCGAACTGGACTGATTTTTGGGTGTGGGTTAGCTCTCCCTATTACCAGTGTCCCTCGCCATCAGGGGAACCCACTCCGACTTCAGGAGTAGTCATAATGAAAAGAGAAGCAGTGAAGAACACAGTGATAACTGGAAAGATCAGCGCTAGAAGAGGATGGGGAAGCTCGAGAGAAAACATGCTTTATAGCCTAAGACAAGAATTGATTCAGAACCTATTATGCTTTATGGCCTAAGACAAGAATTTATTCAGAACCTATTATGCTTTATGGCCTAAGTCTCTTGTAACACTGGTATTACACCAGCATAGAAGCGGGTCTCTTTTAGCACTGGTATTACACCAATATAGAAGCGGGTCTCTTTTAACACTGGTATAACACCAACATAGAAGGTCTCTTTTAACACTGTATTACACTAATATAGAAGAGGGTCTCTTTTAACACAGGTATTACGTCAACAAGCCGGTCTCCCTGGTCTAGGTGTTACACGACTTTCTCCGTAATCCCGTATACTCTCGTGAGTAACGTGACGTGAGCGAGAATTGGTAGCAGTTCTCTCCGCGTCGGTAACTTACGGGGTATGTTAGCCGGTCGCTCAGAAAGAAGTAGCAAACTAGTGAGCGTAATCTTGCCAAGAAATCAATAATCAGCTGAAAGATGCTGATGTTGACAGCGATGCCCTGTAAAGGATATGCGAATAATTTTAAATTTGTAAATTTTATTGCGCCAACATAGAAGAGGGTCTCTTTTAACACAGGTATTCCACCAACATAGAAGAGGGTCTCTTTTAACACAGGTATTCCACCAACATAGAAGCGGGTCTCTTTTAACACAGTTATTACGCCAACATAGAAGATAGTCTCTTTTAACACTGGCATTACACTAATATACAAGAGGGTCTCTTTTAACACTGGCATTACAGTAACAAGGTTTCTAATATCACAATGTCTTATATGTCTCGCCTTGTTATCTTAAAGCGGGCGCGTTATGTAATCGCTAGGAGGCTGCACCGAAACTGTCGCGAGCGTGGCCGTGCCAGGGTTCGGCGATTGCGTTCGTCGTCTGCTAAAAGAGGAAAAGACTGACCACCTATCCCTCCTTGCACTCAGGTCTACAAAATATGCTGGTCCTAACTCCAAGTTGATTTTCTATGAGAGTTTACGTTCAGTAGTTTGCCGTTGCTTTCTGAAAGAGAAGACAACTTTTAAGTCCAACTGACCGGTGTAGAGAATGAGCGCGCTATCTCATCTTCAACGCACAGGAAGTTTTAGAGCAAGCATTCTTAACTTTTCGGCCAAGCTGGCCTACATCATTGATGTCATTCAGCAGTATTCTTTTTCAACCACAGATTTTTGTAATAATTTTGTGTTTGTTGTCTCCACTTGTCTGGGTACTCTCCCTATGTTGATACATAATTACATTCCGAAAGCCTCAATTTCACCCTCTCATTGTTTCCTTATTTCGTTCCATCGCTTTCAACTCAAACGTTTATCTCAAGTAGTTACCACCATAGGGATGTATACAGGACTGATGATTGTTTGTGGATTAGCTATCCCAATTAACAGTGTCCCTCGTCATTATGAGAACCCATTCCGAAGTCTCAGGTTTGTGTAATTTACATCCCCAAGTCAAGGACGAGAGGTCAACAGTTTGGCCCAACTGACCAGTGTAGGGGTTGAACCCGCCACCTTGCCATGAGAAGACCGAAAGTTTAGAGGTATATACTCTAATTCATTCGTCCATGTTGGTCTCTGTTGTTTACTCTGTATCCGTTTTTCAACGCCATACAATATAGCAGAGTTACTGGCTGTACCCAAAGATGTTCCTCAGACATCCTGCAGCCGTATCCAAATAACACTGCCTCCAGCTATAAACAACAGAGCACAAGTGGCAAATGGTTTATTCTTGAACGCAGATTCAGAACAGGGCCACCCACAAATACTGCCAGCGATAATAAATGAACGCACTGGCGTGGGTGTAGTGGGTTAAGTTTAAGCGGGCTTGGCTCTATTTGATTTCTTTTTTTTCCCAAAGAGATTTCGTGACCCCCGCAAATAGCTCAAGAGTTTCATAGGGGGTTTACAAGGGAGATAACTCGCTTATTGATCTTACTCTTACTCAGGGAAATTTCCTGCAAATGGACGATTCCAGGCTAGCGAATTCTAAACCAAGTGCGGCAGATTTGTGGAGATATGGGAGACTGATTACTATTCTAGAGGTTCCAAGTGTGGTGCTCTGAGGGGAACTTTTATTTAGTCTCCATTAGGCAGTGCATGTGGATGTGTTATTGTGTTAAAATATAATAAGTATAAAAATAGAATGTTATAGCGCTCTGCAACACAAACCCCTTCGAGATTGTTCTTTGGTAGCGAGTAGAGAGACAAGTCTTTCCATCAGCCTCACTCCGATAGTTCTTTGGTAGCGAGTAGAGAGACAAGTCTTTCCATCAGCCTCACTCCGATAGTTCTTTGGTAGCGAATAGAGAGGCATGTCTTTCCATCAACCTCACCCCGATAGTTATGTGGTAGCGAGTAGAGAGACATGTCTTTCCATCAACCTTACTTGGATAGTTCTGTGGTAGCGAGTAGAGAGACAAGTCTTTCCATCAACCTCACCCCGATGGATGCACTCCCTGGATGTCAGTACCATGCACTTAATTGCAACGCTGTCATTCAGAGAATTCACAACCACCCAACCAACCACCTAGCCAACCAAACCAAACAACAACCCCCCCTCCCCCCCCAACCAAGCAAACAACCAGACAACCAACCACCTAGCCAACCAAATCAAATAACCAACCACCCGGGAAGGTTAACCCGATCAACAAATGCCCCGCAGAATTCGGATGTGTCGGTCTAACGGCGCAAGAACTCAGCTCTGCTGCAAACAGGCACAACGCAATCGCAGCCGAAATATACTCTCCGGATGAACGCAGAAGAAGAAATAACCAACCAACTACCCAACCAATCAAACAACGAAATCTATGATATACTAATGTGGAGCATGACAGACTGAATGGGTGAAACTAATAACCGCAATTTCCTCCTGCTGTGAATCCATCTTGTAGTGGTAGAGGTTCTTGTGTCTTCCAATGTCAACAGGCTTTAGCTAGTAAAGTTGAGGTTTGTTAAAATATTTCGCAAGTAGCCATTAGTCCTTTGTCTTCGTTGGTTGGCGACTTTCAATATAAGGTTGGTCACCCCACTGCTGCCCTTGTTTGTCCGTGTCACGTCTACCATGATATGTTACTAATCATTATTTAGCAGATCTGTTGCAGAACCGATCATGAACAAGTCTACACAAGGCTTGGCGTGGGTAGTTGAGGGTATATCCTCCACTGGGAGATGACAGGCAGAAGCAGAAGAAGAAGATTATGTTGTTTGAAGTTAACAGTTTGATGTCACCATGTCTGATGTCACCATGATGTCACCATGTTTGATGTCAACATGTTTGATGTCATCATGTTTGATGTCATCATGTATGATGTCGCCATGTCTGATGTCGCCATGTCTGATGTCACCATGTTTGATGTCACCATGTTTGATGTCACCATGTCTGATGTCCCCATGTTTGATGTCACCATGTTTGATGTCCCCATGTTTGATGTCACAATGTATGATGCCTCCTCAAGGCCCTTTGGAAATAGTCTCAATCCTATACCAGTCTATACCTGTCCCATGCATGTGTCCACAATGTCCTATGTTGATCTTCGTACTGTTTTATCACTGCCACTTCTAGGAGAAATATCTTCCATTGCTGTTCTTTACAAACATCTGTGATGGAAGATTCGAAGAAGAGATAGAAACAATAAACAAGCAAAACTGGAAGTTATCAGCTGGTACCGTCATTCCACTATCCGAATATTATAATACAAGGACAAATGACAAATAGTATTTTTCTTGCAACACTTTGTAATCAATGTCAAACTTGATCCCAATCAACATTTCACCAAAACAAAACTCGTTACATGTGAGATGAATTGATTGAGAAAGGCTGTTGAGATTTCCATTAGAGACAGAATGCCTAGTGATGCAATCAGTTGTATGACAATCTAAAATCATGCATGGCTAATGTGTAGTATTCGCAGTTTCATTATCCCAACATACTGGGTTGGAACTCGGCCATAATCAATGTCGAAACAGACCGCTTTGCGTTGATGTTCACAATGGTTTGAGAGTTATGCCGTTAAGAAATCATTGGCAAACTACTGAATGTAAAATTTCATAGAAAAATACAGTCAAAAACAAAATTCTGTGTTTAGGTGCGGCTTCTTGTAAAAGGACATGCAACTAAATTGTAACTCAATACCCTGCATCGATTTCATAGAGACAAGAAATAAAGTGGTTAGGCCATCTTGAGAGAATGAAATCTGATCAACTACATAAAAAATTATGAAAGTAAAAGATCTTGATAAAAAGAAAGAGGAATATCAAGTAAGCAATGGGTAGACATCATGAAGGATACTCTAAACCAGTGTTTCCCAACGTGGGGCCCACGCCCCACAGGGGGGCAATTTGACTGTTAAGGGGGGCAATTCGAAAATGGAAGAAATCGGCTGAATATAACAAAACGAGGAGACTTGAGACTGAAGTTAACTAAATTGGAACCTGACATAAGATCTCTTTGCAGCAAGCATCAAGCGCAAGGATCTCGCTAAATTTAAATAATAAATAATTATTAATAATTAAAATAATATAGAAAAATCTTTCATTAAAATTATTTTGTACTTGAATTTCAGTTCTCCATTATATGTTTTGAAAATTTACTTACTGTGTTTGCTCAATAATTACCTAGTGATTTCTTCCTAAAACCTATCATTCAAGTTTCTTTAGTGAACATTTCAATTTTTGAATATTAAAAATAATGTATATGTTGAGGGGGGGGGGCATGGGGCGGGGGAGGGGGGCAATATGAATTTTAGAGAGGCTTAAGTGGGGCGTGGTACAAAAAAGGTTGGGAAACACTGCTCTAAACAAACATGGATGCACGTAATGAAAGCAACACATCTGGCCTTAGAGTGCCACCTTAGACTTGCATCACCTCTAGACTTCAGTGTGTATGAAGAATAGAGACATCATGCACCCAGATCTAGATCATACACTGCAATATTCACTTGAGAAGCGTTTGACATCGTTTTAGTTAGAATTTATTAACACCTCTCTAATCATCCAAGTGTCATCTCCACAATGAAGGCAGGCTGCGATGTACGAGTTAAGCATTGTCTGCCTTTTTTCTGAGGTGTTACAATTTGAATTACTATAATTCGCTCAACTCTTGATGTTGCTCCGCCACTTTTATGCCATGCTCACCTGTTGTCTTGCTAACATGTTTTCCACCTTTCCTACCAGTATGATTTTTTTAAATATTTGTGTAAGTCTTTTGTTGTGGACATATTATCGTATTTGGCTCTGCTGTATACCTTTTATAAGATCTGCTTTCATTCCCGGAGTCTCTGTCTGTACATTTGAGTTAACAATGTGTGGAGTGGGTCATAATGTGGAGTGGGTTATAATGCCAGAGAAAACATTAGACCTCTGCAGTGTTATAATCACACTGGATCAGGAATGCAGGGATTGACCGGCAGGCTGCGCTTAATGGGATGTGAAATAACTGATTCAAGACAATTCTTGCCGAGGTGATGTAATCATCTACACGGATGGCTCTGTGCTAAGGGGTGAAAGAAGTGCCTGGGGGATCGTGACGAAGGTTGGTGGACAGTGTTTAGTGCAGGAGAGCCTGGCATATGATACCACAAGATCTAGTTTGAGAATGGAGGTGGAAGAAGTGGCAGCGGCGTTCCGCTGGCTAGCGGACAAACAACTTAACAGATAGATATCATCACGGCCTGGAGAGAATGGTGCCCAGGACTCTGCGGAAAGCCAGACGGAAACATAATAAGTCTGCTACCGGTACCATTAGTACTGGGACTCTTCGCTGGATGTTGAAGATGAAATCGTAGCACGTATGCGAGTGTCCCGAATACTATTATGTCATTTATTGACTCAATTCAACTCAGCTGAATACTACTCTTTAATGTGACAAATGTTCATTCCAGGCATTGGGTTGTAGCCTGTTGACAATCAAATATCCACAAACTAGGGAAAACATTGTCAACCAAGGCATAGCCTCAGCCAGTCCGTATATGATGTGCTGAATCACGATATGGTTACATCTTATATGGCTTTCTGTGGACGTGATGTTGTAGTGCGCGGTTTGTACACCCCGTTGGTTTCTATGCTTCTAGTGGAGAATGGGACATCTGCAGTAAAGATGGTACTAACCAACCTCACTCCGATGGATGCATGTCCATTCATCAGTGAATCGGAGTTAATAGTTTAAACTTCCCGTCTTTCAGAGAATTCATCAGCCATGCAACTAGCCAACCAACCAGTCAACCAACCAACCAACCAACCAGACAAACAAGTAAGAAATCCAACCAGCCAACTACCCAACCGACCAACTAACCAGCCAATCACCTAGTCAGCCAACCAACCAATCAATCTACCAACCAAACAAACAATCAACTAACTAATCATCTTATCAATCACCCAGCCCACCAAGCAACCAACCAAACAATCAACCAAACAATCAACCAATCAACTAGTCAACCAAACACACACCCAAACAAACAAACATGAAACCAACCAACTAATATGACAAATGTGTTACCTTGCCAAATTTTTCCTAACTGCTTCAAGTTGAAAACGCGACGACAAAACTACGAAATAATAAAACAACGACAGACTGACGGACGGACGGACGAACGGACGGACGGACGGACGGACATATTTTACCACTAAGCTTCGACACCTGGGAAAACTTAATTGGTCTTTGATGAGAACGGATGGTTAAGTCCAACTGCCTACACCCAATTTTCCTCTGCCGGCTGCCAATCAATAGCTCAAAGTCTCCCGTAAAATCAATTAAGCTGGCCAGCTCAAGGTAGGCATATCATCACAAGCAGGCTATCAAAGCTTGTTAGGCAGTCGTGTGACTGACATCGTTTTTCCTCCCTCCCTCCCTTCCTCCCTTACCTCCCCAAACACTTGACGCATGGCAGCGTAAGTGACAGATGAAGATCTGACAAAGAGGAAACGATTGTCAATAATATATTTTCGTTATGAAGATTTTCTTACTTTGGTTGATTATGCATCCATTATTGGTTTAATTATGGAAGGATGCTGCAGCTTTCCCTATGTACCATTCCTTTATTCCATGCCGTGTGGCGTAGGTGACCATGTCTCACCAGGCAATCTGTCTCGTACTCTACCAATCATTTCTGATACTGTTGTCCCGCCATGCAATGAAGTCAAACTGCCCAGCATCCTCTTCCTTGGTTTTCCCGCCTCTCTTCACCTTCGCCTTTCCCACCGACTCCAGCTGTCCCCTTCTCATACCATGCACAAAGAATATGATCTGTCTTTCCTCCCATATACTGTTTTCTTATTATCCTTCTATAAAATCACATATCCCAAGCCTCCACATAATTTCTCACTTGTTGCTAAATGTCTATAATTAAGCTCTCATACATCACAATTGGATCATCATAGCTCTTGAGAACTATTTTTCTCACCTTGATTGAGACAGATTCATTTCTTAAAATATTCTTCATTTTAGTGAAATTTTGTCTTTGTATGGGCATTTCTACATATAACTTCATGTTGCCTTTGTATGGATATGGACTATTCTACATGTAACTTCATGTTGTCTTTGTATGGACTATTCTACATGTAACTTCATGTTGTCTTTGTCTGGGCATTTCTACATATAACTTCATGTTGTCTTTGTATGGACTATTCTACATATAACTTCATGTTGCCTTTGTATGGATATGGACTATTCTACATATAACTTCATGTTGCCTTTGTATGGATATGGACTATTCTACATGTAACTTCATGTTGTCTTTGTATGGACTATTCTACATGTAACTTCATGTTGTCTTTGTCTGGGCATTTCTACATGTAACTTCATGTTGCCTTTGTATGGATATGGACTATTCTACATGTAACTTCATGTTGTCTTTGTATGGATATGGACTATTCTACATGTAACTTCATGTTGTCTTTGTATGGACTATTCTACATGTAACTTCATGTTGCCTTTGTATGGACTATTCTACATGTAACTTCATGTTGTCTTTGTATGGACTATTCTACATGTAACTTCATGTTGTCTTTGTATGGACTATTCTACATATAACTTCATGTTGTCTTTGTATGGATATGGACTATTCTACATGTAACTTCATGTTGTCTTTGTATGGACTATTCTACATGTAACTTCATGTTGCCTTTGTATGGACTATTCTACATGTAACTTCATGTTGCCTTTGTATGGACTATTCTACATGTAACTTCATGTTGTCTGTGTATGGATATGGACTATTTTATATGTAACTTCATGTTGTCTTTGTATGGGCTGTTCTACATATAACTTCATGTTGTCTTTGTATGGACTTTTCTATATGTAACTTCATGTTGTCTTTGTATGGGCTGTTCTACATATAACTTCATGTTGTAATTGTATGGACTATTCTACATCTAACTTCATGTTAATGCATATTGCGTACCCAATTCTAACCCTTTGAAAATAAAGTGTGTTCGTTCATTTGTTCATTCGTACATTCCTTAATACATCCTCCATCTGCTGTTATTAAAGTACCCGAATAATTAAATACATTGACTTGTTTCAGATTGGTTCCTTCCACTTTGATATGTGCGATAATGAAAGATGTATCACGTGTCAGTGACATCACTATCTCTACTATGTTTTGTGGTGTTTACATTTATCTTCAATGAACATTAACACACCATACACTTATTTATGTCTGAAATTTAACCAGGCCAAATGAGAAAGCCTGCCCAAAACAGAGTATTTATAGCCTGGAACATCGTTCGTGCGTGCAACGTAGTTGCCACACTGTGCTGAAATTCCCCCGGAATGATCTGTATGGGGAAACTGGAGACCCCACTGAGGTATTCGTGTGCTTGAGATATTTAAAAAAAAATCAAATCAAATATACAGATTGGTCTCCCGTTCCCCCTCACACAGCACACATTAAATCTTATCTACTTTACTTACTACGTCACTTTCTGTCCACTGATCCATGGAGCTCATCACACACAGGTTATGATTTGTGTGCCCAATAATTTAGACATCTCGCACAGATTATTGTGTGCACTAGGATTGAGATGCATCCAGGATCTCAGCTCCGTGACTTATTTATTGTTTGCTAATGTAGATGTGTGTGTCTTTTGTTAGTGTCTGTTGAAGACATTATAGCTGCAACGTCCAGTCATTGTGTTCTGGCAAAGATGATAAGTTCCACTTTCCGTTTGTGCTGATTTACTCATTGTATCTTTTCACAAATCAAACCATATTTATTTCCTATTAGCCATTCTTGGAAAAATACTCATACTCAGTGTAATTAACTTTTCATTTGAAGTAATTCCACAATTGATTGAATTTCATTTCGTTAATGTTTATGTGCGTGTTCCCACTTTGCCAGCTCTGCAAACAATACACGCTGTGGGTTTAAATATTGAATGCTCTTTGACAAAATCAGTAGAAAACTCTCAAATGCAAACTGGAAAAGCAATAGAGTTTGTTTTGTTCATGATTACATATAACGTTAGTGGAAATGTCGAGCATGTTTCCCACAGACACTGCTATTCCCTCTGTCCACCGTGCATGCCTTAAATCTCTTAGCAAGAACGATACATTCACACAACTTCACATTACAACTGCAAAAACGTCACGTTACAACTACAAAAATTTCACATTACAACTATAATTATGTCACATTACAACTTCCACAATTTCACATTCATCATCATCATCAAGTGCCGTGCCGGCTGGCGTAGGCGTTCATGGCTCTCCACAGATCTCGGTCTTTGGTGTTCTGGATCAACTCTGCTGATGATATTCCTCCATGCCACCGTCTCAATCCGTCCAGAATCATTTCTCTTGGTCTGCCTCTGCCTCTCTTCCCCTCGATCTTTCCAGTTGTCACGATGTTCTCCAATGCCTCTCTTCTCATCACATGACCAAAGAAAGCTGTTTGTTTCTTTCTAATTGTTGTGTATAGTGTTCTAGTTTCATTATCCTCTTTCAGGCAGTCGTTGTTAGTTACTCTGGCAGTCCAAGGAATTCGCAACATTCGTCTTAAAAACTACATCTCTGTTGCTTCTAAGTTCTTCCTAATTTGTTCATTTACATTCCAAGATTCGCCGCCATACAGAAAAACTGGTTCTATAATTTCACATTACAACTACGTTACTACTACAACTTCACATTTTAACTAGAACAACTTTACAGCATCATCACATTACAACTTCAAGAACTTCACGTTACAACTACAACAACGTCACATTACGGCTTCGACAATTTCACAACAATTTCACATCACAATTACAACAACTTCACGTTAAAACTACAACAACTTCACTTTGCAACAACAACTTCATGTTCGCGGGCACGTTGGAGTAGCGGTTACGACGTCACGTTGACAATGGCATGAGCGCGGTTGGACGTGGGTTCTATGCCAGCTCTCGACGTTCGCGTTGGGAGGGAAAGGCAAGCCATCTATTACTCCGTTCACATCCAAAATGTGATGGTTCTGTCACTCCAAGTTTTTCATTTTGTTCCCAAGTTCACATCTTGTGGAATGCAATATCTGTTTTCTTCTTGGTCCAAGACATTCCAAGAACTTGTCTGTAATAGCTGAGATTTTCCTTTTATTAGTGACCACGAAATGATTTTTAAATTGCATCCTCATGTTGCCACAGGAAAAATGTCTGTTCTCAAAATGTTAACTTGAACTTGTTTGCTGTTTTGTGCCAATAGACTGATAATACTGATTAAACTCACTAGATGTGCAAGATCCCATTAAAACCTTTGAAAGCGGAAAAATCGTTAAGAATACCATAAAAATATTTAACCCGTAATAGTTAATCACAAAGCGGGAGTGATTGGGGTAGTGGTTGGGGCGTTACCTTACAACTGCATGAGCGCGGTCAACGAAGTGTTAATGTCTGCCCTCGACGTTCGCTACGGGAGGGAAAGACTGGCTTGGCCTCCAATTCCTTCAGGCCCTCTGACCTACAAAATGCAATGGTCCAAAAGCTTCACTTACCCACAACACGTTTCTGCTGCGAGACTTTTTAAAAATAATAAAATACGAACAGCGGATAACTGTAATACTTTTCTTGGAATAGTCTGGGAAGGGAGGGTGGTAGAGAAGCGGAACTAACTACCCCACCTCGTTATGCTATAGCCTAGAATATGCTCACATAAATTACCTCTGCAAAGAATATGCCATGGTCTATTGCTAGATTTATATCTGAAATGATAACAGACACTGTATGAAGATATAAATTTCATCTCCAAACACGGAATATGCCATAGATTATTGCTAGATTTATATCTGAAAGGACACTACATGACCATATAAATTACATCTCCAATGACGGAATATGTCATGGACTATTGCTAGATTTATACCTGAAATGATAACGGACACTGTATGAAGATATAAATTGCATCTTCAAAGACGGAATATGCCATGGACTATTGCTAGATTTATGCCTGAAATAGTGTCCGACACTATATGTCGCAAACATCATGTAGAGTTGAAAAGGATATGAACTTTATTAACCAAATAAAAACGGTGTATAAACATCTGGTGGGATATTCATTGACATACATTTCCGTAACCAGTTTCCTGTTATGAATCACCCCCTTCAGGAATTATGAACAGGTACATGGGCGTAGCCAAAGTATATTTTATCATCTGTTAGTTTCACATTTCATAGCTATTAGAGGTATTTAACTCTGTCTGTCTGCCTGCCTGCCTGCCTACCTGCCTGCCTGCAACACTATTTTAACTGCATGTGCTGAACTGCACACCGCGTGATACGTGACTCTAGATCCTGCTCTCTACACAGTCTCTTTGCCCCCTGTTCTTTCCAGTTTTATTGAATCAAAGCCGGGAAGGTTAACCAGGTCAACAAATGCCCGCAGAAGTCGGATGTGTTGGCCTAACGGCGCAAGAACGCAGCTCTGCTGTAAACAGGCACAACGCAGTCACATCCGAAAAAAAATCCGGATGAACGCAGAAGAAGAAGAATCAAATGTTGCGAATACCTTGGACAGCCAGAGTAACAACTAACGACGATTGTCTGAAAGAGGCTAATGAAACTAGAACATTATATACAACAATAAGAAAAAGACAAACACATTTCTTTGGTCACGTGATGAGAACATCGTGACGACTGGAAAGATCGAGGGAAAGAATTACGAATTAGTGAGAAATAAGGAAAACAAGTAAAAGCGACATAGTGAGTGAAGTAAGTCTAAGATAGAAGGAATGAAAAAGGAGAAGCCTCCCTGGGATTTTACAAGTAAAGTAAGCGGAGGCGTCGAATGAAGTAAATAAGATAATTAAATGGGACATGACGAGCAGAGTAAGCCTAGGATAGAAGGAATCAATGAAGAGAAGCTACGGGGATAGGGCGAGAGAAGGTAGCCTAGAAAAGAAGAAATTAAAGAGTCCTTCTTTAAGTACAAACTTACTGGGGTAGACAGAGTAATAGTAGTACTTAGAAACTATGTTCAAGTGTAACAACAGATGGATAGAAATATTAAAAATAGTAAGTAAGAAAGAGTAAAAGCAGCAGTAATGAAGAAATCATATGAACGTGTTATAATTCATAGGGACAAAAGGAGTAAAGCAGTAATTAACAAAAAAATTCGCAAGTGTAACAATATACTAAGACAGAAGGAACGAAAGTTGTAATTAAGAATAAGTGCGAAAGTGTAACACAATACTGGAACAAACAGAGTAACAACAATAATTAAGAAAAATGCGCAAGCGCATTAGTAGACTGGGGGAGGAGTAAAAGTAATCCTTAAGAACAAGTGCGCAACTTAACAGTGTGCTGGGACAGGTAGAGTAAAGTGAGTAATTACCAAAACTTGGACTAGTACAACTACAGAGACACAATGAGTAAACTGGGGGGGGGGGCCTGGGGTGCGCAAGTGTAAAATTATACAGAGACAAAAGGAGTAAGAGTAATAATCAAGATATAGTTGGCAAGTGTAAAAGACTGGGACAGACAAGAAATAGTTGACAATTGTAAAAATAGACTGAGACTGACAAGAAATAGTTGGCAACTGTAACAATAGACTGCGACAGATAAGAAACAGTCGGAAAGTGCACCAATAGACTGGGACAGGGACGCAGAGGTGTTTCCAAGGCACCAGGGCCGGGTTATATACTGGCCAAGACCTATTGACGAGTCCTCGTCGAGCGTCCTGGCCAACAGGTCCCTTCGGGGTCCTGGCTAAAGTCAGTATGATCGCCGATTCCTCCGAAGTCGGAGAGTGTCTGCCTGTACGGCGAGGAACCACCAGTCTGCACACCAATAAGCCAGACATGGGACAACGGATACTCACGCAAACCTCAGTCCGGTATGACATCACACTGATGCTGGACAACAGGATGCCTTCATCCGACATACAGGACTTCGCGTTGGAGCTCAAGCCAACGAACACAAGCAAGCAAGCAAGCAAGACTTTGACAGACAGTTGGCAAGAGCCAACAAAGACTGGGACAGAAGGTTAGTTAAGTTAGTTGCATATCCTTTATAGGACGTCGCAGTCAACATAAGCATAGTTTGCTGTTGTGATCTCTTGAAAGTTTGCGTTCAGGGGACATAAGGAGCAAAATAATAATTAAGAAGCAGTTCGCACATATAACAATAGACTGGTGCAGAAGAAATAAAATGAAATAATACAGAGCAAATGTTGTACCTGGTTGTGAAATAAGGAGTTAAATGCTTAATAGCTCTCTCTCTCTCTCTCTCTCTCTCTCTCTCTCTCTCTCTCTCTCTCTCTCTCCCCCTCTCTCTCTCCCTCTCTCTCTCCCTCTCTCTCTCTCCCTCTCTCTCTCTCTCTCTCTCTCTCTCTCTCTCTCTCTCTCTCTCTCTGACGCATGTACACATACCACAGTCACGTGATTCACACAAGTGTAAAAGACGTGCCAATTACAATACGACCAGGATTGTCCTGACCCATCACTGACGCACGTTCTCGGAAACTGTCAGACACTCACATGTATGAGTCATGTCAAGAGTGTCTGTGTTCTAGACTGGTCTCAGAATAAAGCATGCGTGCACTAAATGCATGTTGGTAACATAAACAAAGGATATGTCAAGTGGGGGAAAGATTATGATGGTGGAGACCACAAGCAATTTTTCCCATGATAATGATGATGATGATGGTGATGATGATGATGATGGTTACAATTAACAAACATTATTTCGTTTTGTCCTGGTCACTACTTGACAATACTTCCTTGAATAACATATGTAAAATCAATACTGCTTTCATTAAAATTTGAAAAATAAAACTTAACCTGCAACATTGCAAAAATTAGTTAGAAAGTGCTCTTACGCCTTAATGTTGCTAATATGTAATATTAATAGTTAAAATCAATAATATTAGCAAAATGTGGTTGTAAAATAAGCCAGGCTAGTTATGTTTGTAAATATCTAGAGCAGTGTTTCCCAACCTTATTTGTGCCATGCCCCACTTAAGCCTTTCTAAAATTCATATTGCCCCCCTCCCCCGCCCCACGCCCCACCTCAACATATACATTATTTTTAATATTCAAAAATTGAAATGTTCACTAAAGAAACTTGAATGATAGGTTTTAGGAAGAAATCACTAGGTAATTATTGAGCAAACACAGTAAGTAAATTTTCAAAACATATAATGGAGAATTGAAATTCAAGTACAAAATAGTTTTAATGAAAGATTTTTCTATATTATTTTAATTATTAGTAATTATTTATTATTTAAATTTAGTGAAATCCTTGCGCTTGATGCTTGCTGCAAAGAGATCTTATGTCAGGTTCCAATTTAGTTAACTTCCGTCTCAAGTCTCCCCGTTTTGTTATATTCAGCCGATTTCTTCCATTTTCGAATTGCCCCCCTTAACAGTAAAATTGCCCCCCTGTTGGGCGTGGGCCCCACGTTGGGAAACACTGATCTAGAGAATGCTTCCAAGAATGAAAACTGGAATGTTCTAGATGGAGTGGGTAGAAACGCTTAACAGGTCGGAGATTGCAAGCATATCATGGTTTTTCTGCCTAGCGCAAGCTGTTGTGTGTATTAATGAACAGACTGATAGATCAGCTGCTGCTGCTGCCGCTCCTCTGGGTAAAGAGTTTATGATAAAGGTGAACAGACGGAGTATCCATGTATGGAAAGTCTGGCTTTGAAAGGAGTGAGTACCGCAGTGTTTCCCAACGTGGGACCCACGCCCCACAGGGGGGCAATTCGATTGTTAAGGGGGGGGGGGCAATTCGAAAATGGAAGAAATCGGCTGAATATAACAAAACTGGGAGACTTGAGACTGAAGTTAACTAAATTGGAACCTGACATAAAATCTCTTTGCAGCAAGCATCAAGCGCAAGGATCTCACTAAATTTAAATAATTACTAATAATTAAAATAATACAGAAAAATCTTTCATTAAAATTATTTTGTACTTGAATTTCAGTTCTCCATTATATGTTTTGAAAATTTACTTACTGTGTTTGCTCAATAATTTCCTAGTGAACCTATCGGTCCTTTGGCTAGGATCGGGTGCATTTGCTGCTCTCCCCCCAGCAGTGCGCCTGGTCTGGTCGGGGGCCGGGATGATCAAATAAAAACCCATCACATATCTTCACCTTAGATGTGGGCCTGGTGGACCACTGTGGGCAATAGCTCACAGTGAGATTAAGGGTCCACACAAAAAAGGGGGAGGCGGAGGAACCAGCTTGTTTGGGGTAACCACCAAACCAAAACAAAATTCACCCAACACAACCGACACACAGAGACGCCGGACTGGGGGGGGGGGCGGCTCTGGCCCCTCTGGGAACCGTGAGCTCTTCTAAAAAATAATTCAAGTTTCTTTAGTGAACATTTCAATTTTTGAATATTAAAAATGATGCATATGTTGGGAGGGAGGGGGGAATAAGAATTTTAGAAACGCTTAGGTGGGGCATAGCACAAAAAGGGTTGGGAAACACTGGAGTAGAGGGTCTAGACGACACAGACACTAGAAGAACAACCAGGCGGGCTTTTCATCAAATTTGCTACAGGAATAATCAGCATTGGAACTCTTCTGTGACTTTTGAAGAGGGAGACAGCATGTGTAGAAATGTCCCGAGTGCAGTCAGAAAGTAAAGGCCACTTCTACACGTCTCATCTCATCTTATCTCTCATCTCATGTTCCTCTTGTACCTTGCGGTGTCGAGGTGAAGTATCAATAGAGGCAGAGTGCCCGCTTATGGGCTTCATGTATCGGTATTCCCATAGACTATGCTATTCCCTCTGTCCATCGTTTACGTGGCCGGCCTCTTCCTCTGCTTCCATTTGCTCTGTACATCATTACTTGGTGTGGTATACTGTTAATTGGTAATCTAATTGCATGGCCAAACCATTTGACTTGCTGCCTTCTAATAAAATCTACTGCAGCTATAACCCCCCCCCCCCTTTTTAGTCCTGATTTCTTTATTTCTGATCTTATCTCTTCTTGATACATTGAGTATCCCAGGAATCTCATTTCTGTTGTGAACTTCCACACGTCTCAAGTCGTTTCGTGTATATGATGAAAGATCCATATTGTTATAGACCAATGGGCACTAGTTGGGTGACATGGTCAGTATCAAACCGACCGCTTTACCTTCCAAGATATTTCCTGGTACCAATTTTAGGCTGGGTCGACCTGGGAGTTTAAGTCAATTGTACAATGTTGAATCAGTGACGATTCTTGGGTTTAGTACTCAGTACTGGCGAGTATTCTTGCCGTCTACTGAAAGTTAATGAAGTAAACACAAATCTGCTCTGAGTAAGAAATTGCAAACAAAGCAGTATCAGAAATGAATAGTAAACGGTCTTTACACTTAAAATAGAATATGACTGCCTGCATAGTTACAGTAAAAATGCCCACAGAAAACACCAACCTCCCTATTAAAAACATGTGAATCGAACCGCCGAACATTACTCAACTACAGCAAGCTTTTAAATACAAGCTTTATATAAGGAGCAAATCTGGTCCTCAAACTCCCTTTCTGGCTACAAGCCTGGAGGGGAAGCCAGAGAGAATTCACATTGAGGAGAATCAATCGATTTCTTGGAATAACTGTTATTAATCGATTTTCGCTGTGCTTGCTGAAGTGAACTGCCATGTACCGTTCGACGTTGTCTATTGCCATCTAACATCAACGTGGGAGCCAAATCTGGCTAAACATTTATAATGGTTACGTGTATGGCCACAGACTATGCCTGTTAGAAAATACATTCTGTTAGAGCACCATTGAAGATATAGAATTACTTCTTCATAAATATCAAGCAGAATATATACAAATCTCGTTAACGGTGAATAGAAAGAGGCAGTCTGTGGTGTAATTTGCTTCTGGCGAACATGCCAGCATAATATTATGGCGGTGAGTGGAGTGGGGAGGCGGAAGTTATGGCAATGATATTCATTGATGTTTAATCGAAGTAAGTGCAAACATGGGAACTGCGGTGGGGAAGTGGCTAGCACGCTTGTCTGCCAATCTGTTAGTCATGTGTTTGAATCCCCATATAGCGGATGTTTACAAATTGACCTGGTCGACCCAGCCTAAAATGGGAGTAAGGAATTGTTAAGAGAAGTAAAGGAGATATTGACCATATCACCCATTAAGTGCCGGATGGTCTAACAAATATTATGCTGCTAGCCCGAGTGCCCAGTCCACCCGATTAAAAGGGTCGTTTCAATTTAACTTTATGTTACTACGGGCAAAAATGGAAGCTGGCTGGAATTTATAAATTGGTTAAAAGAAAACAGCCTGTTTACAGCGATAAAATAAGACATCCGATGCGTGTTCTAATATTTAACTACATTCGGCAAAATACCATACGTTTATTGGTTGTATTGTAATGGTATGTTCGTTTACTATTTCTGCCCAATTCTTTTTTCATGTTAATCCATTCCACTCCAGATGTTACTTTACCTCATTGCAGATGATAACTGTGTTATAAAAACTCATTAAAACTTAAAGATAGTTATTCTATACATGGATCGTTTGTTATATTGTAGATGATAACTGTGTTATAAAAACTCATTGAAACTTAAATATAGTTATTCTATACATGGATCGTTTGTTATATTGTAGATGATAACTGTGTTATAAAAACTCATTGAAACTTAAATATAGTTATTCTATACATGGATCGTTTGTTATATTGTAGATGATAACTTTGTTATAAAAACTCATTAAAACTTAAATATAGTTACTCTATACATGGATCGTCTGTTAACTATTTATGTTCCTCTCTTCTGTTACACTAATCTATTTTACTATAGTTGCCATTTTCACTTCTTGTGACCTATAGCTGCATTATTTTGAGTCTTTAGGACTCAGGGGTTGTGAGTCTAAAGTACAGACACTTTGGCATAGAGAATGTTCAAGTATTATTGTTTAGGGCTGGGGGATAGGGCTAGAAACAAAACAAACACAATGAAAACATTAGGCGCAGGGTCATTTGACAACACACATCTACAAGAAATATTTTACAAATAATGAAGTCCATAAATTTATATTTAATGGGAAAATCCTGACCATAAAAGATACGTATTTGAACCACAAGAAGTAAATTGAATGTAAGTAATTAAAAAACCAACTGATTTATCAAAGAGAATGCGATCTAAGAATTTAAAAATGAACTAGCATAATATTATCAAATTTTCAAAATAAGGTAACAATAAACAATCATACGCAGTTTCAAACCAAATGTAAATGAAAAAGAAAATCGCACAATAGAAACTATCTTTATTTGGTTTATGTTATCTGACTCACGCAAAACAAAACTGGAAATGCAAATCTTTATCGGTATTATATTGCATTTAATACAATGCTTTCCCATTGTGAATTTAAACAATGTGGACACACAAAAGATTCCAAAATAAATGGCATGGCATATATGTTATAAGCTGTATTTCGTCAAGTGGATATCATATAATTACAAGTGATTTGAAGTGAATAGATGAACAAGTCCGCCATAACATATGTAATTCTATAGCTTGCATCCGTGTGGATATAGGGAAATATTTCATGCATTAAATTATGCAATTCGTTGTTTGCATCTTTGTTTTTTATTTTGTTTAAATAAATAATGTCATCTAAATTCGAAACGAACTGAACGTAACGAGCCTGCAACCTGCTTAAATAATTAAGAAAATTTCACAAAGATCAAGTAAATATGTATTAATAGTTTGCTTATATTGTTACTGTAAACACAGTACCTTCATCAACAGTGCAGCGTCAGTTGATGGTGCAGTATTACATTTTCAGACTCAAATATTCACTTTTTTGCGGACAGCAGGAGAATAACTCATGTACAGCCAACAGTGCACCTATCCTCACAGTCTCTAGAACAATCTACACACGAGTCCGCTTTCGAACATGATCGTTCTCGACTTACCGCTCGTTCCTAAAGTAAGTCAGGCACCAGATTCTGGAGACCTTTGATTGGTTCTTTCAACATGAGCACCGAGCGAAAAGCTGGATCTTTGCGACGGGGCTCACTGCCCTAAAAGGCGGCAGGCCCAAAGACACCTGGGACAAGAAAACCTGCGACCCGAGCTACAATCGGGGAGGAGGGAAAAGAACAGGAAACGAAGACAGAGCAGAAAGGAAAGTTCTCACATCAAGAGAAAACAAACACGAGACTGCACGCGGAATGCCGAGCCCCTCTGGCCAAAAAGTCAAAGTTAAAACACTGAGGGGAGAAAATAATGTTGGCTAAAGGGCAAAGATTACAGGAAAAAATTGAAAGGCGCTAATCTCGACTGCCTACTGCCAGTAACGTATACAGAATTAAGAGAAAGTGTTAGCATGAAAGCATGGCTACTTGGTAGATTGTCTCGACTCAAAGAAGTTATTTGAATATATACATCAGCGCTAGATTTATAACTTTGGTGTACAGTAAATGGGGGTCCTGACAGAGCGGGAGGGAGGAAGTATGGTGTGCAGACATGAACCAAAAAGAAAATCTGACAAGAGTACGTGGCGCCAAAATGTTGTCGTAAGTTTGGGAAGACTCAGGTAGCTTCAAGAGGCTCTCAAAAGGTCTCACAGATCCTCTAAAAGTCAAATGTGAAAGTAAGAACTGGCGATGTTGGACGTATCATTCGCCTACGCTTGATGCAGTCAGACAAGTACAGCATGTGTAAAGTTTAGGGACGGGAAGAGTTTCATGGACTCTCACAAGGGGTTCAGAGAGTAGGAAGTGGCAGAAGTTGTTTGAACCATATATCCTGAGCGTAAACTGTAACAGAAGCCCGGTAGAGAAAGAAATCTGGACCGGTTCAACAAGTTGGGGGAGACTTATAAAGTTGATGTGATACATGTAGGCAACAATGTTCGTAAACTGTTCACCAAGTACAGCGATAAAAAGCACAAACATAGACAACACCTTCCATGTCCTGTGGCTTGTTAACAGATGAACAGACAGACAGAATTAATTATAAAAAGACAGGCGACGAATCTGTTGTCAGACACAAATAATGATAAAGACACAAGGGAAGAATTTGTCGGTAGACAGACAAGTATATAAATAGGCATTATTTATATATTTAGCCAGACATTTCCACAGATCATAGACATTCCCACACACCACAGGCATTCCCACAGACCACAGACATTCTGACACACCACAGACATTCCCAAAGACCACAGACATTCTGACATTTACATTCAGACAGATATCACTCATTCAGACAGACAGAAGAAAGGATAGATGACTGGATTGATGGAAATACAGACAGGCAGACAGACAGCACCATATACCCAAACACCTCAAGGGGAATAAACGAGTTCTATATGTACATGTGTCACTTATAATCTCTACATTGCGGGCAACCAGAAACGAGTTCTATACGTACATATGTCACTTATAATCTCTACATTTCGGGTAACCAGAAACGAGTTCTATACGTACATATATCACTTATAATCTCTACATTGCGGGCAACCAGAAACGAGTTCTATACGTACATATGTCACTTATAACCTCTACATTTCGGGCAACCAGAAACGAGTTATATACGTACATATGTCACTTATAATCTCTACATTCTGGGCAACCAGAAACCAGCAGCTGAGGTACAACCGCAATCCCGCAAGCATCCCAGGGAAGACTCACAGGTGGGTCTGGCGGGTTGCTGTGTGTTTATGTGTATGTGCTTGTGTCTGTCTGTATGTATGTGTGCTTGTGTGTGTATTATTATGATGAACTATCCGAGAGGAGCGGGTTATCACGTAAACTACTTCCCTCCTCCACATCCTGAGGCGTATTGGGTATATGGTGTTAATCCCATTAACGGCGCCGTGTCTCAGGGGATAGTGAGATTTGCAGTTTTATAAATCCCCGTCATATCGAGTCCAGGGTTCTTCTTCTTCGTTCATCCGGAGTTTTTTTTTTTTCAGATGTGATTGCGTTGAGCCTGTTTACAGCAGAGCTGCGTTCTTGCGCCGTTAGGCCGACACATCCGACTTCTGCGGGCATTTGTTGACCGGGTTATCCTTCCCAGGGAGTCCAGGGTTCTAAATCAGCCGTGGGAGACATGGAAGCAGATCTCTTTGAGTTAATTTCGATGGCACGAGGCCGTTCTAAAAGCAATGGCACACTACTGAACTAGCATTGCCTACACCACTAAGTCGAAAGGTAGTGTAGCCATCGTGAGAAAACCTAACTTAACGTGATCGAGCTGAGGATTCTGTCTTGGTTGACAAATGTATTAACTACGGTACCACCACAGCTGCACCACCACCACCACCACCACCACCACCTCTCTCTCTCTCTCTCTCTCTCTCTCTCTCTCTCTCTCTCTCTCTCTCTCATTGTGATCAAGCGCAGGGCTTAGTCTTGGCTGGCCAATGTATTATCTACAGTAACACCACAGCTTTCTCTCTCTCTCTCTCTCTCTCTCTCTCTCTCTCTCTCTCTCTTTCTCTCTCTCTCTCTCTCTCTCTCTCTCTCTCTCTCTCTTGCTATATATATATATATATATATATATATATATATATATATATATATATATATAAAATATATATATATATATATATAAATATATACAGCAATTCAGTGAGTCAGTCCGCAGGAAGAGAAGTGTGGTGAATGACTCAGTTAGTGAGTCAGTGGTTTATCCCGCAACTAGCCAATAGCAAGAGAATGAATAAATGACTCAATGAATGACAGGGAAACAGGCGGACAGCAACAATGCTTTCATAAATCCTGAACGTTGGGGTTGCGCGCCCTGTAAAAATAAGTTATAGCAACATGTGTGTAAGCGAGAATTATCAGATTTCGTTTAGCTCATTGTAAATGGATAGGACGGGACTTGTCATATATACACATAATGGAACAGCCACTGTGATTTCGTAATGAAGCAATAATAACGTCTAAAGAGTATTATGTCTGATGAGGTTAGAAAGTATGTTATGGTGTTTAAACTGACAAGAGAGGCCCTCTAAGAGTAATGTTATGGTATTTAAAATAAAGCTTTGAAATTAACCCTTTCAGAATGAAGTTGGCATGTTTAAAACAGAGAACACATTTCTCTTATAGTAACGTTATGATGTTTAAAACAACCGGGCCTGGCCCTCTTATAGTAACATTATGATGTGTAACAAGCGGTCACGTTTCTTTCATAGTAATGTTATGGTTATTGACTGGTTATTGTGACTGTCTACGTCTAACTGATTAGAGACATTAGACGTAGACAGTCACAATTTTTTGGGCATGTTATGAGAAGAAATGATCTGGAGAACTTGGTGACAACTGGTAAGATCGAGGGGAACAGACCAAGGGGAAGACCTAGAAGCAAGTACCTGGATGGCTTGGCCTTGTGGCATGGTCGAGACAGAAACACGGAGCTGATCCACGACTCTGGTGATCGAGTGAGATGGCAGAACATGACCGCCCACGCTTACTGGCATGGCACATGATGGATGGATGAAACGTTATGGTGTTTAAAACAGCCGGGCACGTTTCTCTCATAGTAACGTTTTTCTCTTACAGAAACGTTATGATCTTTAAAACAACCGGGCCTGGCTCTCTTATAGTAACATTATGATGTGTATAAAACAGTCGGGCACGTTTCTCTTACAGTAACGTTATGATGTTTAAACCAACCGGACACTTTTCTCTTACAGTAACGTTATGATGTTTAAAACAGCCGGGCAAGGTTCCATCAGAGTGACGCTATGATTTGTAATACTCAACCGGGCAGGGTGCTCTCAATGTTAAAGACGATACAACAAAGAAGACGCCAGATAGCAACAAGAAGATACATACTTGAGACAGACAGTCTGGAGTAATGTTTGACTTTAAGCTCGCTGTACCTGGCACACCAGACAAGGTTATCATTGTTCAGCGCATCTTGAACTCCACCCCTTAACTATGCTCCATTCTTCTCCGTGCACTATGACGCTATTGTTCTAACATGTGAACACAGAAACACGAATCTTGTAAATAGTTTTTTCTCTCTTTATACATCGCCCGAGTTAGCGCATATCTTCCACTCTCTTATGTACTGTACATTACAAAGAGTATTTAAATTATCCTGACTGTATTTAGTCTATAAGTGGACTCAATGGTTCCATTTGCTGTAAGGATAATCGGACAGCTAACTGACTAACTAATTGACTAACTGACTAACTAACTAAATAAGTAACTAACTAACTGACCAACTATTTAAATAACTAACTAAGTAATTAACTGACTAACTAACTAACTGACCAACTGACTAACTAACTTACGAACGAACTAACTAGCGAGCGAAAGAAACAACCAACAAACAAACGAACTAACGAACGAACTAGCGAACTAACGAAAGAACGGTATCATTTTCCCATGTGGCCACCACTGCGTTTAATGCAAGTACTCCAGCGCCGATAAAGTGCTTGGATTCTTGTAGACACAGATTATCTTGGTCGGGTGTGTAACAACTAATGCACCACCTGCTGTACCCCTTAATTGAACCAAAAAGTTTTGAAACTACCTACTCCACTCATAGAGTTGCTGGACAGAGGTATGCATCGCCATACTGGACATTCATTCGCCGATGAATTTCTATAGGTTGACCCCCTCACTTATAAAAAAAAAAAACAACAACTGATAACACAACGCTGCTCCTCTTTGGTCAAAAGTGAGTCAGCCATCTTGTAACTGTCATTATGACCTACCGTGTTCGTCTGCTCCGTGATGTCACGTGCTCAACACCTTCTTGGTATACTTAAGACCAAAATTTACAGGTTACATCACAATGGCATGGTTATTGTAATTGCTATCACACTTTAAAAATTTTCATTTGAAGTCCCCTCGTATAAAGAAATATAAACTTCAGGAACCAGACTGGAGGAAAGAATGAAACACAGATGTACTAGATCAGTGGTTCTCAACCTTTTTTGGCCTGTGCCCCCCTTCACCATATTTTCAGTACGTCATCCCCCCGCCCCCTTTCGTATTTCCTACCTAAAAATTCCCCCCCCTCCCGCCCCTATACAGTATACGTAATAATGGAAGCACATACTAAAATAAGTCTAGACGTCCACATAAAACGTGATCTACATACTTTATAAAATGAATTTTAGAAAGGTGAGACGTACAGAACCGTAAAGTATGAAGGGAAAAACAAGATCAAGTAATCGGTTCTTGTATTAACACGATCTTGAAATAATCTTCATTCCCCCCCCCCTCTGGAAACCCGAAATTCCCCCCCCCCCCGGGGGGGATTCCCCACCGGCTGAGAACCACTGTACTAGATGATGCCAATGGTTTAAATGTATGGATCACATCAAATGAAAGACTGAATAGATAATGTGATACTCAACTCAACACTTTTGGCGGGAGATTGACTGCAAACAAGTCCCGCAGCAAGAACCTCCTGTAGGTACGAGGAGTGGTAGGAACATTACATTTCTGTGGTTCTAAATACACGGAGGCAATAAATGATTCACCAAAAAACGAGAAGTAGAATGTAAGCTTCACTAGAACAGATTACAAGAAACAAAATGGCCGTTGCGGCTGAAGCCTTCGTCAGCACAGAGTAATCAAACACAAACCAACGCAACTACATGAAGAACTACATGAAAATATAAAGATTACTTATTTGTATCCTTGTGGTGGCTGATTACGTCTTAAACGATCAACGCGTTTGATGACGATCAGTGGATTGAATAAACCGGATGTATGGTTTAGGCGGGACAATAGGCTAAAGGTAAAAGATGTCACAAACCCAGGGATTGGATTAACCACCCGATAAGAGAACGGCCGCTAGGAGAAGTGGGGGGGGGGGGGGGCGCTTAGTAACAAAGTGTTTAGTAGTGAACTATAGCCAGCTATGTGGCGAAGGTGTTACCTATGTATTACAAACTCTTTTTTTAAAACAAAAGAACTGCATAAGATCACATGGACACATCCAAGATCCGGCCACTGGCATCAGCTGGAATTCATCACACGGAGACAACATCTAAACCAAACATCATTAACTCGAAGTTACCACAGTGCTGACTGTGTTACGGATGATTCTTTGGTTGTTGCAACGGTTAGACCAGTGGTTCTCAACCCGTGGAGACTCCCCCCCCCCCCCCCCATTATAGGGCTTCCAGGGGGGATTAAGATTATTTCAAGATCGCATTAATACAAGAACCAGTTACTTGATATTGTTTTTCCCTCTATATTTTACAGTTCTGTACTTCTTGCCCTAATGAAGTTCGTTTTTTAACATAAGTAGACCCCCAAATCACGTTTTATGTAGATGTCTAGACGTGTTCTAGTATGTGTAATTAAATTTAGCTTCCATTTGTATGTATACTGTGTAAAGGTGGGGGAGGGGGGAATTCATAGGGAGGAAATTCGAAAGGGGGGGGGGCGATGACATTCTGGGCCAAAAAAGGTTGAGAACCACTGGGTTAGACTGAGAGCAAAGGGAATCTAAACAGCTAAACACAAATCTAGCCCTAGGATTAATGTTAATAACACCCACGATCCCGATAAGTGCGTTGAGTTCCAACAGCAACTTGAAGAAGCTTTCACTGACACATCAGAAAATTGTACAGAAAATGAAAAGTGGGGTAACTCTTTATAAAACTGCGGTAGGGGTTTACGGAACTGTGGATCATAAGAGCCAGGACTGGTTTGCGGCAAAAAGCCAGACACTGCAGCCCTTGATTGGTAAAAAGAAGATAGCTCTCTTAACACTCTCGGTGAGGTGAAGCAAGCTAGGAAGGATGTGCAAAAGGCTGCCAGGCAGTGTGCAAATGTCTATTGGATCAAGTTATGTGAGTCCATTCAAAATGCAAGTGATAAGGGAAACACCAGAAGCATGTATGAAGGGATATAGAAAGTCTGTGACCCAATTATCAAAAGAAGTGCACCACTGAAAACCTTGACTGGAGAAATCATCACTGATAAGAAACAGCAGATGGATAGATGGGTAGAGCACTATTTGAAGTTTTACTCAAGTGAAACCAAACTAGCGGATGATGCCCTAACGCCATAGAGGCCCTGCCAACTCTTGACCACTTGGACACACTTACCACCATAACAGAAGTTAAGTGCACTATCAATTAACTTGCATCTGGCAAGGCTTCAGATAAGGATGGGATTCCAACAGAGGTTATCGGGAATGGGCAAGACACATTCACTCTACAGATCCACCAGCTAACAGAGCTATGCTGGTGAGAAGAACAAGTCCCACATGATTTCAAAGATCCATGCATTATAACGCAATACAAGAACAAGGGCGATCGCCTGATCGGAGCGACTGTAACAACTATAGGGGCATCTCACTTCTGTGTATTGTTGGGAAATTATTTGCCAGAATTGTTCTGCGCAGACTTCAAGTGTGGCTTTCGACAGAACCGGTCTACCATTGATATGATATTCTCATTGCAACAAATGCAAGAAAAATGCCGTGAACAGTATCAACCACTGTTTATTGCCTTCATCGACCTCACAAAGGCATATGATTTGGTCAGTCGTGAGGGCCTGTTCAAGGCACTACAGAAGATTGGCTGAACACAAACTCTTCTGTCCATTGTGGAATCGTTCCACACAGGCATGAAGGGTATAATCAAGTTTGATGGTGCAACTTCAGAAGAGTTTGAAATCAAGGGTGGAGTTAAGCAAGGTTGTGTACTAGCTCCCACCCTCTTTGGAATATACTTTTCACTTCTACTCAAATATGCCTTTCGTGATCAGGATGGTGGTATATACATTCACTCACGCTCAGATGGTGGCCTCTAGAATGCTCAGAGATTGAAGGCCTAGACCAAAATTAGGAGGGTACTAATCAGAGAGTTGCTTTTTGCAGATGATGCTGCAGTTACGACCCACTCTGAGGAAGAATTACAACGTCTACTATCAGCATTCTCCAATGCTTGTTCTGAATTTGGTTTAACAATTAGCAAAAAGAAGACACAGATTATGTCACAAGGTGCACATGGGGTACCATCAATCTTTATTGATGACGCCAAACTGGAGATAGTGGACTATTTTACATATCTAGGATCAGAGGTAAATAGCAAATTATCTCTAGATCATGAAATCAATATCAGGAGTGGTAAGGCAGCAACAACAATGAACATGTTAACAAAACGAGTCTGGGAGAACATGAAGCTTACTGTCAGGACAAAAGTACTTGTCTATCAAGCCTGTGTCCTTAGTACTCTTCTTTATGGCAGTGAAGCCTAGTCAGCTTACTCACACCAAGAGAAACGTTTAAACAGCTTTCATATACGGTGTCTGCGAAGAATACTTGTATTAAATGGCGAGACAAAATCACAAATACCGAAGTATTGGAAAGATCAGGTTGTATGACGGTTTGTTCCATTCTCAGTCTTCGTAGACTTAGATGGATAGGATACGTTAGGAGGATGGATGATGGTAGAATACGAAAGGACATCTTTTTGTGTGAATTACAGATTGGTAAGAGATCTAAAGATCGGCCTGTACTACGATACAAAGATGTGTGTAAGCGGGACATGACTGATACGGGCATTGATAATGCACATTTGGAGCAAATCGCCGCTGAACGTGTTGCATGGAGGGCACATATCAGAAATGGAATAAATACAAAGGAGAAAATGTTTGCAGATAATCACACACTGAGAGTATGAGGTGTAAGATGGTACGTGATGGTGAAAATGACCATGTGTTCACATGCATCCACTGTGGACGAACATTTACATCGCGAATTGGCCTTATCATTCACATTCGCTACGGCCATGGGTTATAGTTATTATACCTTTTTGAAGCACAATATAACAAACTATCGTCTGTCAAGAAGGCAAGGTACCAATGAATAGTTAGTCGACAGATCATGATTACTGCACATTGAACCATTTAGTCATAAGTGCTCGGATCCCCTCCTCAGTAAATCCCACAGCGTGTAGCTGCTCGCGACACCAGTTCTGTGTTGGTTTATTAATCTTCTTTGGCTTCCTGAATAGTGGTCTTGTCTGGCCACACCTCCTTTAACTTGCTGTTCTCGCAGTCTGACCATAGTTGTAGATTCACAGTCATCACTTGGTTCTCGCAAGTCTTACTTCTAGTAGAGCATTCAGTACATCAGCCTGGTCCATGGCTCGTCAGACCTCCACAGCAGCCTTACCCTCAAGCTTGCCAGCCTGCTCATTTCTTTGAACCATCCACGTGATTTCCTCTTGCTCTTTTCTCGTCAAATGTTATCAGATTTCATGTTTATTCCGTGTCGAAACGTGCCCAAGAATCTTGAATGTCTACGTCTAATTTCTCTAATCAATTTACAATTGATTTTAATTCATTTATGGAATTGCCTTGTCATTGGTTTTCCTGTCCTTCTATAAATTCTTTGCATGTTCCTCAGAAACCACATTTGACTGTCATTATATGTCCCATAGCGTATCCTGCTTATTGTTCATGTTTTCATATGCATATAATAATATAGATTCTATGCAGCTAAACACTATGTTCCCACTGCAGTTGACAAGTCTGTATTGACGAGTATGTTTTCCATCTTGCACTATGTTCCCACTGCAGTTGACAAGTTTGTATTGACGAGTATGTTTTCTATATTGCACAATGTTCCCACTGCAGTTGACAAGTTTGTATTGACGAGTATGTTTTCTATATTGCACAATTTTCCTACTGCAACTGACAGCGTTGTATTGACCAGTATGTTTTCCATCTTGCAAAAAGGTACAATTGCCATAGCGATTCTTGTTGTACGTTTACCTCAGTGAAAACTTGAGAATGAAAACAAAATTAAACTGCATTCCGAGATCGACCCAGCCTAAAATAGGTGCCATGAAATGTTCTTTGAAGTAAAAGCGACTGGAGGGATTTTGACAAACTCACAAATTGAGTGCCGATTGTTCTATAAAAATATTGGATTAGCACCATATGCTTAATATATCTCACCGCTGGGAAAATATCCCTTGCTTTTTTACATTTTATTTAAGAGAAAACTCCATAAAAACCCACAAGTAAGAAAAGTGCACAAAATACCCCAAACAAGACTCAATTTCTACAAATGGATATTTGGACATAATGTCTGCACATTACAGCATATTACAAGAACAGTATTAAGCACTAGAAGGAGCGCAATGATAAAGTATGCCCCGAACGCGTGGTTCTCTGCAATCTTTGAACTCAGCCAAGAGACCCGTATCTGGTTTAATGTTCCATTAACGATAAATCAATAAAAACACGCTACACCGATAGCTCTCAAAACCCTGCAGGACTGGCATTCCCTCTGGGGCAGCAAAGACTGGAAGAAACTGTCTGACTGATATGTTCTTCGTATTAGTTTCAACACCAACTGTGCAGTCCGAATACGAATGTTGTATTCAGATTCTTAAACTGATGTTTGCTAACTAATAATGCGTACGTGAAGCTATTGCTACAACGAAACACTTCATTTTGTTTATATCGATTATAGCATAAGCAAGTCGACTTGTCTATTGGTTACAATGCTGAACCCTTACTATGATCAAAGATTGTATTTTGTTTACCATAATTGACAGTGCGTATATTTTTACAACGTCGTGTCATCACTGACATCAAGCTCTTCATTTTGTTTACATCAGTTTTTTCATAAGCAAATCAACTTGTCTATTGGTTATACTCACTTAACTTACTTGCATATCCTTTATAGGACGTCGCAGTCAATATCAGCATTTTTTGCTAAAGTGATATCTTGGCAAGTTTACGTTCAATTACGTTTGCAATTGCTTTCTGAACGACCGGCACCCATACCATTTCGTAAAAAAACCAACGCAAGACGGTCTGCTGCCAAATCGCTCGCAGCTGTGTTTCAAACGCGGGATTGCAGGATTACTACGATCTCCGTAACCCCTTTGCAACGGAGACGACCTATTAGTTATAGCTTTGGGCAATTTCTACGATTAAATACTTCATTACTACCGTAGACCCGGAGGTAGACCAAGAAGACGGTGGAGAGATAATATATATACAGACCTACAAGCACTTGGAATCAACGACTGGCAAGAGAAGGTCAACCAGAGAGACGAATGGAGACGGGTTATATCTGCAGCAAAGAACCTCAATGGCTCGGAACGCTGAAGAAGAAGAAGAAGAAGAAGAAGAAGAAATACTTCATTTTGTTTGTCTCACTTCTGTTCTAAGCAGGTTGACGAGAGTCTGTCTATTAACTCATTCACCTACGATCAAACACGTCATTTTCATTACGTCAGTTTTGTCCTAAGCAAATCGATGTGTCTATGAGAATTGTGAGCCATGACTACGATCAAACACTTCATTTTGTTTACCTCATTTCTGTAGACCTGCGTTTATTAGAACGCCATGCCATTACTAAATATGAGCTGGCTCCCCACGACTACAGGTGCTAGGATGGTGTGAGGGCACAAGACACCGGGTGCACAGGCTCTTCTCCCCAAGGGAGGGGAGGCTTGAGGGTCGACATGTTCACAGTTAAGGGACAAGCACTGAACAACAAGGACAATGAAATCGACCGAACGTCTCGCACGGCAGGGGAAAGACGCCCGGAGTCATGACCCCCACGCCCCCCCCCCCCCACCTAAAGAGTGTTAAAAGGTGAAAGGGCCGAAACATTCGGGAAAGGGGGAATACTTCTGACGATCAGAAGCCCCCTGCTGTATTTATTCCGCGGCGAAGTTTTTATCACTTAACACTTTATTGTATATACCTAAATTCTGTCTTAAGTACGTCGACTTGCACTTATTGATTACAGTCTCCAGCAATCAATACAATTACATAATACAATTTCTTTACCTCAGTTTTGTACCAAGCAAGTCGACAAGTGTCTATTATCGCGTGGATCCTTTACTGCGATCGACACTTCATTTTGTTTACCTCAATACTCCTAAGGAAGTCGACAAGTGTCTGTTAGAACGTCCAGAGATTACTAAGAAAAATTGCATAATTCTCATTACCCCAATTTTGTTTTGGGCAAGTCGACGTGTCTACTAGTCATAATGAAGAGTCCTTACCATGAGGACACTATTATATTTTGATTACCTCAGTTTAGCAAAGTCGACATGAGCCCATTGATTATATCGTTGAGCCATTACTACCATGACACATATAGATTTCGTTTAATTCACTTCTGTCATAAGCAAGTCGAGGTACGCCTATAAGAACGCAGAGCAATTACTAAGAACATACACTACACTATGTTTACCTCAGTTCTGTCCTAAGCAAGGTGACGATCGTCTGTTAGAACGTATGTTACTAATATCACATACTTCATCGGGTTTACGTCAATTCTGTACTCAGCAAGTCGGTGATCGTCTGTCAGAACGGTCACCTGACACAAAGTGAATGTTGACTAAGTGACAGATAGAGTGGCTATGGTTGTGTCTAGGGTATGTCCTTGTAAAAATGTGATGTTGAACACCGATTAACCAAGATGGATCCCAACCAAACACCAGTCAGTGAACAAGCGTTAATTTGCGCACATAATATTCCTTTAATTCTGAATTAACACAGACACATGTAACATAAAAATCCAGGAACAATAATTCTCTAAGAATATATCTCCATCCCAATGGAACACTTCGAATAACACTGCCTCTCACGGCTACTAAATCTCGTCCCACACGACAGGTATACTAGCCTCTCTCTAGGCCCGACTCAAAGTAACCCACTCTGGGTCTCGAATTCCACTCACTATCCCTGGAACCCACAGTGCGGAGTTATCTTCCGAACTCCGTCACAATTCTTCACTTTCTCAGACCACGACCTTCTCCTGGTCCGGTCTAAACTCAACTCCTCTCAGCTCGGAGTCCAAACATCAACTGCCCCGTCAATCTTTGTCCCTGTCTTTTTAAACAATTCTATGCCTCCTCACAATGATCCACACAAACCCCACCTCACTGCTCCAACAGTCTGCCTCACAATCATCCTAGCCAGCTGACCTCTTCTCAGCTCCCCCTTCAATCACTGTCCTCTCATTTTCGCCCTCTGGGGGACTTACTATCCGCCCTATTTTATCTCGTGAACTGTTTATCCTGTACGGCCACTCACTTTAATGCCAATGACCACAGGCATGTGACACTACCCCACCCTCAAAAGAAAACATCGTTTTCAAATGTTGGGAGACTAATACTTATTAAATATGTGACCCAGACACATTGCCTTGGTAGCCCTAAGTATGGCTACACCTTACTCTAGCTACCACACTACCTAATACATCAAATGCTCATAGTACACTCCCATATTCCCCACACATCAATACATCCAACTTTCTATCTTGTGTACCAATGCATGAACTAATACATCACATAATAATAATACATCATAGGAAACATCATATATGTGTATCTGCAGGTCTATTAACATCCTCCAAAAAGATACAAGCTATTTGTGTACCGACTCTATATCAGGTGGTTCTGTTCTTGCATTAACCCTCCTCTGATTCCTGTCGATGCTGTGTCTAACCTTCATATACCCATGACTCATGGTACCTCTACAGTTACAACATCTGTTTGCTATCTCTAGCCCTGGGTCAGTAATGTCGCGAACACTCTTTTGACCTGACTCAACTTTCCTATCTGCATATTGCACCGTTACCCTTGAGTCTCTGTTTAGTCTGAACTCTTTATTCAATCTTGGCCCATATATCTGGCACCTTGCTTTCTGCTGCATACGCCTTATGCCTATGTGCCCTGCACATGCACTATCCTGAGCTGTTCTAGTATATCGGTCTCTGTGTGCTAAAGGTACTGCTACTTGCCCACGTGCAGTTCCACTATCTGAAAAGCGGTGAGTGAGAACATTGTTCTTCCTCTCGAAGCACCATCTACCTTTCTTTGACTGCCTATGTTCTACTCTCCTACACCCTTGGGAACATTTGTTCAGAGTAGTATCTTGTCTCTGGGAGCCACTAGCACTATATTTGGGATCCATTCTCATCTGCTCAGCTGTACTATCCTTGTCCTGAGTTCCTGTGTCTACTTCAAGTGCATCTTCTACCTCAGCTAAACTCTCTAATTTAGGTTCTCTTGTGGTAACTACCTCATTACTGCTTACACTATATTTTTGGTCCCAATAAACGATTTCCTCTTCTGTACACTCTTTAACTCCTATAACATTTCCTATGATGAGATCTGCCACTGGTGAGTCTAAAACACATGCTGTCACTTTTCCTGTTATGTATGGTGTTTTTACTGTTATCACGGCTACTGGGTAGAATTCTACTGTCCCGTTAAATGTTATGGATCTAATCTTTTTTCCTGTATAATCCGAGGTATGCACTAAACTCTTTCTCACCCCGATGGACGTACATCCGGAATCCCTAATTGTTAACGCTGGCCTATCATTAACAAACCCATGATGCATCTTCAGACTTCCTCCTTCATGGACTGCTGATCCTGCTTTCACTGCATGACCACATAGTAAGACTGGCTGACCGTCTTTTTCAAAAAGAGGTTTGCACCCACTACAATCTTTATTGTTCAGCGTCTCAATTACTTGTGCTGCATTTGAGTGCTCTGTTTCTCTCATCCTACATTGATGACTGACATGCCCCTTCCTTCCACATTTGAAACCAGTGATCTCCCTTTTACTGTTGTTCGTTGGTCCATCTGATGGTTGTGCATCACAATCTGCCAGTTTGTGTCTCCAGCTCCCACAATTCCAACATCCGGCATAACTATTTGGCCGTCTCTGAAAATTCCCCCTTTTGTATGGGTACCGTCCTGCTCTGCCAAAATAGTTGCCACGGGAACCCTTGTCTTTAGGTTCTTGTTCCTCATATCTTTGTGTTAAATCTACACTTTTTGATCTTGGTCTAATAACTGGATTCTGGTCCTGTTTAGTGTACGCTGCACAGACTATTTCCTCACTCATTTGTCTACCAATAGAACTGTTTGGATGTGCAGTCATATAGTTTTGCCCTAACTGTGACATTGTGTCTATGTCCTTTGGCTTACGTTCTTCAAAGAAAGCCACTAAATTGGTATTACATGAAGCTAATACTTTGTCTCTTAACACTAAATCTACTAATTTATTAAAATTTTTCCCTACTTCTGCGAGCTCCATCCATTTGTTAAATGTGTTCTTTACTGTGTTAACAAAGTCAGTGAAATCTTGATTTGTCTCTGGCACTAACTGTCTAAACTTTGTTCTATATCCATGCTCAGCGAGCTGGAACTTTGTGAGGAGACGTTGACGCAAAATAGTGTAGTTGTTTCTTTCTTCCACAGGTAAATTAAACATTATATCTAGAGCCTTACCCGTAAGAAATTCGAAAAGTCGCATCGCATACTCTTTCTCTGGAATACCTAACGCTTTGGCTGATGCCTCGAACCTGGCCAAATAATTTTCAAGTTGGTCCCGGTCTGTAAAATATGGCAGTTTTAATCTCTGTGACGACTGCGACGGTCTTCTGCTTTCCTCACTTTGATCTTTCGAAGATAGTTCTAGTTTTCTTAACTCGATTTCAGTTTGCATCTGACACTTGATCTTCTCTTTCTCAATTTCCATTTCAGCTAACTTTACTTCCTGTAGACGTTTGTTTTACATTTCAGCTAGTTTTACTTGTGTCTCTTCCTGTAGACGCTTGTTTTCCATTTCAGCTAGTTTTACTTGTGTCTCTTCCTGTAGACGCTTGTTTTCCATTTCAGCTAGTTTTACTTGCGTCTCTTTCTCTTCCTGTAGACGCTTTGCCTCGCGTTAATTATGCCTCTCCTCTCTTTCCGTCTGTTTTTGTTCTTTTTCTTCGGCATACTCCTGTAACTCTTTACCCTTCAGGCCTATTCTTTCACCTGCTTCAATATAATCCATCAAAGTAGGCATCTTGTACTTGTGGACACGTTGCTGTCTGTCAGCCAACTATAAATGTAAAGACTCTGCTACTAGTCTTTGTGTGCCTTCAATAAGTACACTACCACTCCCTGTGTACGTAAATTCGTAGTGCTAATAATGTCACCCTGTTCTCACCCAGTCACTCTATAAGCACTAGGTAGTGAGGGTGTATTTACCTATACTCCCTTATATATATATATATATATATATATATATATATATATATATATATATATATATCAAATAGCTGTATAAAAATTCCTGGAAATAGTGTTAAACATACATATACATACACAAATGAATGATACACACTAAGTGCCAACTATTAGACGCTAGACGCATAGGCTGGTGAAACGCAGACGGATAATTCCATAGAAATAAAAACCACTGACATAAACATGCCCATGAAAGACCATACTGTGCGCATAATATAAACTGACTCAGATACCACTAGATAGTAGACACGACAAAAGTTCACAATAATAACATATATCCGAACACAGCAAATATCATATGCAAATATTATGAAAAGAAAGAGAAACAAAAACAATTTATAGCATCAACATATACACAAATCTGACGTCAGACAACTCGGCTCTAGATATTGGTTAAGACTATTCCAATGCCACTGCACGACCCGTTAACTCATTAACGTTTTTCTTACAAAAATATCGTAAGCACCCGAAAGAAAATAAATTTGTGTCCTGTCTCCCGACTCTCAAGAAAGAACCCAAAAATCCCCTACAACTGACAAACACTGGACCACATACAAGTAATTGAGTAACACACAACCACAATACTTAGGACGATGAGAACAACAGAAGCAAACAAGGGTTGCCGACACCAATGCGATGGTAGAATCTTACAAAAGTCCTTAGTTTGTTTTTAATAGTGTCCGTAAATCGCCTGGAAATGTCTGTCCGTTACTGTTTTGAAAAGATTACGACGTTAGATTCCCACAATGAATTAATGTTCTGATGCGTTGTCACTTTTTGTTGACGTGGTGTCACGATTTTCGACTGTCGTAAAAGTTTAAGATGATGGTAATTATCCCAACGCCTTGTGTCTTCACAGTCCGTAACGTTTTGGTAACCCTCCCTGTAGGGTTGGCCTGTGATTGTATAATGTATGTGAACGCTCTTGTTTTGCCAGAAATATTGGGTTTTCGTTGCGTTTTGGGGAGCCGAAAATACCTTTAAAATCAATGAATGTTTATCTGCGTAGTCACTGTCGCTTTGAAGTGATGGTATGGTTTCACTGTTGCTGACCAGGTTAAATCAACGAATGGCAGAAAATGATCACGCGCTTTAAATCCGTTTTGCAAGTCTTTTTTGGTGAAGAAATGCGCTTATACTTGCGAAGACGGCACCTGAATGACTGTTGTGGTTTGTTTCGCGATGATGACACACACACAAAGACGCTAAACGTAAATCCTAGTTTCCGTACAAAAACAACGTGTTATTCTCAGTGGAAATTTTTCCGTCAAATTCCCTGGTTCTCGGCCTTGATGCACAAGGTCATCTCAGTTAGTACCTCAGTGTACTACAATCTTCACTGACTGCGAACAAAGTAATGTCCGGAAATTTTCCGTTATCCACAAATACTTCGCTGTCCTTGTAAACAGCACTGACCCTCTTGTCAACCCAATTTGTCCGTGGCGACTCACAATTTCCACCGTCCTCACCCGTCGTTTTACCTGTGGTGAATTCTTAACCTATCGCCCTGCAACCACACTGTGCTTTGTCCTCAACACACACACAAGATGTCTCACCACGCCCAGGACTTCCCAACGAAATTGCTCACTGTCTTAAGCACCTGTCAGGATATCATCCCGCCAGTATCATGGCGCCGACTTTTTGTACTGTTCACTTGACCTATAAACACACGCGCCTGTTTGCGTTAATTTTCTGACGTCCCTGATAGCTGAAGAAATACTGCCTGGTATCCAATTTACCTGTCCTGACCTTCTCGTGACCTATGTGCTACCCAGTTCCCGCACGGAAAAAAACCAGTGTTTATACCGTGGACACGCTCCGCTGTCCACACTCTCTCTCTGAGTGAGAAGTGTTATTTTTATCTGGTTTCTCGTGGACTCTGTATTAATTCTCCGACACTTTAGAAATGCTTTGTCTACTGAAAATGGTGTTTATTCTTGACAGGAGAGCCCTCATCATTGTTGTTGTAATTGGGCATCTGACTAATGTCTCTGATGTTAGTATTCTCTCTAATCGACGAGTTCACAAATAAACGGATAGACAACAATGTCTATATTGTTCTTGATCGGACGAAGCCTCCCAGAAATCTTCTCTGACACAAAGTGAATGTTGACTAAGTGACAGATAGAGTGGCTATGGTTGTGTCTAGGGTATGTCCTTGTAAAAATGTGATGTTGAACACCGATTAATCAAGATGCATCCCAACCAAACACCAGTCAGTGAACAAGCGTTAATTTGCGCACATAATATTCCTTTAATTCTGAATTAACACAGACACATGTAACATAAAAATCCAGGAACAATAATTCTCTAAGAATATATCTCCATCCCAATGGAACACTTCGAATAACACTGCCTCTCACGGCTACTAAATCTCGTCCCACACGACAGGTATACTAGCCTCTCTCTAGGCCCGACTCAAAGTAACCCACTCTGGGTCTCGAATTCCACTCACTATCCCTGGAACCCACAGTGCGGAGTTATCTTCCGAACTCCGTCACAATTCTTCACTTTCTCAGACCACGACCTTCTCCTGGTCCGGTCTAAACTCAACTCCTCTCAGCTCGGAGTCCAAACATCAACTGCCCCGTCAATCTTTGTCCCTGTCTTTTTAAACAATTCTATGCCTCCTCACAATGATCCACACAAACCCCACCTCATTGCTCCAACAATCTGCCTCACAATCATCCTAGCCAGCTGACCTCTTCTCAGACGGGCCTGCGTGCCCAATTCTTAACCCTTTGAAAATAAAGTTTGTTCGTTCGTTCGTTCGTTCGTTCGTTCGTTCAGCTCCCCCTTCAATCACTGTCCTCTCATTTTCGCCCTCTGGGGGACTTACTATCCGCCCTATTTTATCTCGTGAACTGTTTATCTTGTACGGCCACTCACCTTAATGCCAATGACCACAGGCATGTGACATCACCCATTACTAATATCACACTTCATTTGGTTTACCTCAATTCTGTCGTAAATGGACGTGCGTCTATTTATTACAAAAGTCGATATCTTTAATTTTCTAATAAAGTACCTGAAAGTACTCTGTTACCTGGGCAGCCACAATTTGACAAAACTAGCCATCATAATAAACATCAAGTACCAACTTCACACAAAGGTTGGCTGTACAGATTCTCCAACACTTTTTACGCTGCGTCTTCAAGAGTCCATCTCTAAAAGTGGGTACCACTGTGTTTTTCTCTTGCTCGTCCCTTCCTTCTGTCCCAAGTGACGTATTAACCCGGGATATTCTTTCACTGCGAGCTATTTCTCCGTTATACCTGAAATACTTTAATTGCCTCAGCTTCATCACATTCAGTAATGCCTTTAAGTCCCGATTTTGTATTATGTGCTTATTTTTTTTTAAAATTCTACCGGATCTGTGGCTAAGGTGTTACCGACGCAATTTCCAATCCCACATACCACGTTTGTGTGTATGTGTCTGTGTGTGTGTGTGTGTGTCTGTGTGTCTGTGTGTGTGTGTGTGTGTGTGTGTGTGTGTGTGTTTGCGTGTGTGCTTACTTACCTTATAAACTATCATCTTATCATCTCATTTCATAACCGGGATGTGGGATGATGTACGCAGTCCTTCGCTGCTCTGTTTTCAGCAACGTGGAGACGTGGGTTGCCTCTACATCTTGTCCGTTCTGTAATGTTATCAGCCCAGGATTTCTCTACCTTCCCTTTCTCCGTTTGTCCTCAACTGTTCCCTGAAGAATCAACAATTAGAGTGTGTCATGACGTGTGAAATGCCTGAACCAGAAAAATTGTGGACACATATTACAACAATGTTAGTTGCATGTCCTTTAACAATTGTCATATCCTGCTAGATTATTTAACTGTCTGATTTGTATTACTTTTATTGTGATCAGTTCAAACGTAAGCTTCATTGCATCTGCTTTTCGCCCAGTAATATAATATAAATATATCGTAACATTCTTCATTTGTTGTGGTTGTGCTAATGTATCATCAGATTAATACAAAAAAACCTAATCTGACGATAACTTAAAACAATACGAAACAAACATAACCTTTTAACAAAACCTGAAACAAAGATGTTGTCGACAACTAAGAATAAATCTTCAAAAATAAAACAATTATTTTGTCCTGGTCCCTTTCCACTGTGTGATCTCTTGGCAAGTTTACGTCCAATAGTTTGCCATTGCATGCTGAATGACCGGCACCCATGCCATTTCGTAAAGCACCAACGTAACGCAGTCTGCTGCCAAATCGCGCGAGCTGTGTTTCGAATGCATGTATGCGTGATCACGAACCAGGTCCGTAACACCCTTCGACACCCCCCCCCCCCCCCCTCTGTTGTAGCAAGATGGAATTGTTTCCCCTTCACATTACGAGGGTAAGTTAATAAGTAAGACACAACTGGCTGTAGAAAAATAACTAACTATGATAACAACTTGAAACCAGTTTATTTTTATACATAAATTGTCCCTTTATTTCTCAACATAATTTCCACGTATGTTGATGCACTTATCCCATCGTTTTATCAGTCCTCCCAAATCGGCCGCATAGAATTGCGTGCCTTGTTTTCATTTACCTGACATCCCACAGAACTGTGCGACTTACTTATTGACTCGCCCTCGTAACTTTTTCTACCCCAACTATGCACTGCTTTACGGAAAATCGCCAGAGACTAAGTCCACTGGATACCCACCTTGGCGGGAGACATTTCGCGAATGACGCCGAAGTTAAATGTGAAGTGAAAACGTGGTTTAGAAAACAATGGGATAAGTGCATCAATGTTGGGGAAAATTATGTTGAGAAATAAAAGGACAATGTATGTATAAAAATAAACTGGTTTCAAGTTGTTATCGTAGTAAGTTATTTTTTCTACAGCCATTTATGACTTACTTATTAACTTACCCTCGTAAAATTAAAATTATACTCACGGCAGATACTTCTGTAGGGCTGTGAAGTGGTGCTAATTTTTCACATATGCTATCTTCTCTAAGACACACGCTACCGCAGTTGTTTGCCAGCAGGCGCGATGGTCATATGTTCGAATCTCCATTGAGGAGGATATATTTAAGATTGACCTAGGCTTCCAGATCGACCGGGCCTAAAGTGGATACTACGTAATGTCTTGGGCGGTAAAGGATGCCGGAGTAATGTTGATAAATTGACGTATCGAACATCGATAGGTTTAAGAAACGAGCACCATATGCTCAATACGCCTCAAGGAGTGTAATAGTATCCTTTGCTTATTTTATCACCACAGAACAAGTTACCTGTCACAAGCTCTCATCTACGTCCTTATTTCTTACCTAGAAAATTAACATTATCCGATATTTTACAAAGTTAGATCATCAGAACCGCAGTTATTAATTTAAACAAAAACAACGAAGTAATACAACTATTAGTGATAACAAACGAAGAACTGCAACTATAGGCTATTTAACATCGGGACCATATTAGTAGTCAGCGATGGCACTAAATACTGTGCTATTAGGTCTTCTTGTCGTACCCGTTTACAAATATGTCCTAGCACAACGGCCTGACGCAATTGTTAACACAGTCATTTGTTTAAAGCTGATGCTTATGCTTCATGCAAAATAACGTAGCATTCTAAGTTGTAGTCCAGCCAGCGATCCCATAGTATACCATTAATTTCATTATTTCTTCTTCTTCTTCTTCTTCAGCTTTCCGAGCCATTGAGGTTCTTTGCTGCAAATACAATCCGTCTCCATTCGTCTCTCTGGTGGACCTTCTCTTGCCAGTCGTTGATTCCAAGTGCTTGTAGGTCTGTACATGTATTATCTCTCCACCGTCTTCTTGGTCTACCTCGGGGTCTACGGTCATTTATTTCCTGAGTGTAAGCGAGTTTTGTTTCCCTATTATCTTCCATTCTTTCTATATGCCCCAGCCATTGTAGTCTATTAGCCTTCATGATACCAGTGATTAGCGGAGACTTAAACAGATCATAAATGTCTTTGTTACTTCTTCTTTTCCACTCTCCACTTTGTGTATCCCTAATGGGTCCAAAGATGCGTCTTAAAATTTTGTTCTCAAAGGTTTGTAACAAGGCTTCGTCTCCTTTCGTTGTACTCCAGGTTTCAGAGCCATACAGCACAACTGGTCTGATCAGTGTTTTGTATATTGTGATTTTGGTGTTACGAGATAGCGCCTTTGATTTTAGTAGATGTTGTAGTGCATAGTATATCTTATTTCCAGAGTTGATTCTAGTTTGTATTTCTTCCCTTATGATGTTGGAGCAGTTGAAGATTGTACCCAGGTATTTGTATGTTTCCGTTTTTTTAATAGTCATATTATCTATTTGTATGTGGCCAGAGTTTTTAGCCATTCCGTCTCTTGAAATTACCATATATTCTGTCTTATCTTGGTTGATAACCAGCCCCATCTGTTGGGCTTTTTCCTTTAAGTGAGTCAATATTTCCAATGACTTTTGTTCACTTTGTCCTATAATATCTATATCATCTGCATAACCAAGCAGCTTGGATGTTCCTCCAATATCACATTCCTCCTTTATCTTCCTTACAACTTTCTCTAGAGCCAGATTGAAGAGTAGCGGCGATAGTGCATCACCCTGTTTCAAGCCAGATGTTATTTGGAAAGGGTCTGATTTCCTGCCTTTATATATTACTATATTATAAGTATCTTCCATGCATAGTCTGGTCATGTTGATTAACTTCCTTGGTATTCCAAATTCCTGCATAGCATTCCATAGACTATTCCTATGGACACTATCATAAGCCTTTTTAAAATCCACAAAAATGTTATGGAGATCTCTTTTATATTCCCAATGTTTCTCGGCTATTTGTCGTAAGATAAATATCTGATCTATTGTTGATCTGTTTTGTCTAAAACCTGCCTGGTAGTCACCTAATATGTCTTCTGAATATGGTTTTAGTCTATTTAGTAATACTGCGGATAGTATCTTATAGCTTGTGGACAGTAGTGATATTCCTCTATAATTTCCACATTGGAACTTGTCTCCTTTCTTAAAGATAGGTATCAATAATGACTCTTTCCAGTCATGGGGTAATTCTTCTGTCCTCCAGATTTTTATTATTAGTTCGTATAGCTTTAGATGTAATGCATGGCCACCTGCCTTTATAAATTCAGCAGCAATTCCATCAGTCCCAGTTGCCTTATTGTTTTTAAGTCGTGTGATTACATATAGGATTTCTTCAAATGTAGGTTCTTCAATTTGTGGTTCGCATGTTAGAACCTCTTCCTGTGGGAAAGTGTTACTTGGAGCTTTACAATTTAGTAATTCAACAAAATATTCTTTCCTTGTGTTGCACATTTCCTCATTGGTATTTATCATATTCCCATTTTTGTCTTTTAAACCATATGTGTTTTGTTGGTGCCCTCGTTTCATTGATTTCAGTTCTTTAAAAAATTTTCTGGATTCATTTTTCTGGTGATTAGTTTCCATATCTTTGATTATATTACTCATATATTCTCGCTTCTGCTGTCTGACTATTTTTGTAGCCTCTTTACATTCATTTCTATAATGCTCTTCCTTTTGGATGTTATTGATGTCATTTAACCATACATGTCTGGCATTCTTCTTCCTAATGACTGCTTCTTCACATTTTTGATTGAACCATCTGTTCCTTCCATGCGTGGTTAACACACCGAGACATTCTTCTGCGGTAGATTGAATTGTATTCTTGATGTTCAACCAAGTTTGGTCAACGCTTTCCTCCGAAGGGTTTTGCAGAGTTTCAAGTTTACATTTTATTTCATCTGTAAATTTCTCTTTGACTGTAATGTCTTGTAGTTTTTCTCTGTATATAAATTAGAATATTATATACAATAATAAGATAGCCACAAACAGCTTTCTTCGGTCATGTGATGAGAAGAGAGGCATTGGAGAGTATAATGACTACTGGAAAGATCAAGGAGGAGAGAGACAGAGGGTGACCAAGGGAAATGATGCTGTATGGGCTGAGACGGTGGCACGGAGGAATAGCATCAGCAGGGTTTATCCAGAACACCAAAGACCGAGCTCTACGGAGAGCCATGAACGCCTACGTCAGCTAGCGGGACATTTGGTGATGATGATGATGATGATGATGATGATGATGATGATGATGATGATGATGATGATGATGATGATGACGATGATGATGATGATGATGATGATGATGATGATGATGATGATGATGATGATGATGATGATGATGGTGAAACAAAACATTTTCTGTAGCAGGAATCTGACGTGAATATGTGAAGTGTTCGGACTATCAATTTTGGAAGTCCTGAGTGCATGGGGAATAGGTGGTCATTATGTCCTTCTTATAGCGAACGACGAGAGCTGGCACCGAACGTTAGCAAAACGTCTTTCTAGTTACATCAACGTGCCAACTTACACTAATATAATGACTTAATGTTATCGGCGAGGTTAAAAGTTGTGTCAGACCTGATGTGGATATTCTAGACGGCAGAGATCCCGTTGTCTGTGTGTGAAGACAGCATGGCAAATCGAAAGCTCAAGAGAATAGGCCAGCATTTGTCAGACCGGCAGGGATCGCTGGCAACACACACCGGGGTCTGGCTAAACTCAACCTATAACTGATACAGGCATGACAACCATGTAAACACTTGACCTATAGAGGAGGAAGGGGAAGAGATGGGAGTGAGAGGGGGACAGAGAGATAGAGGGACCGAGGGAGTGAGAAAGAGACGGGATGGAGGAAGGGAGAGAGAAAGAGAGAAAGCATTGTTAAATGTGACTGTTTCATTATGGAACCAACGAGTCTCAATCTGTAGACCTGTGGCACCATTTATTTCACAGGTGCAGAAGGGATCAAGTTCTAATGGTTTTCAAGTTCTAATGGTTTTCAAGTTAAATGTTATTGATTCTATATAAAACAGTGCAGTTACAATGTGATGCTCTCTATCTGAGAAAAACATCAAATCATCTCATCTCATCTTGTTCCTCTTGTACCTTGCGGTGGCGAGGTAAATATATATATAGCGGGAGAGTGCCCGCTTATGGGCTTCATGTATCGATATCCCCATGGACTATGTTATTCCCTCGTCCATCGTTTACGTGGTTGGCCTATTCCTCTGCTCCCTCTAGTCTGTACATCATTGTTGTGGTATACTGTTAGTTGGTAAGCTACTTGCATGGCCAATCCATTTGACTTGCTGCCTTCTAATGGGACGCAGAAGTGTTTCCAAGGCACCAGGGCCGGGTTATATACTGGCCAAGACCTATTGACGCGTCCTCGTAGAGCGTCCTGGGAAACAGGTCCCTTCGAGGTCCTGGCTAAAGTCAGTAGGATCGCCGATTCCTCCGAAGTCGGAGAGTGTCTGCCTGTACGGCGAGGAACCACCAGTCTGCACACCAATAAGCCAGACATGGGACAACGGATACTCACGCAAAACTCAGGTCCTGTATGACATCACACTAATGTTGGACAACAGGATGCCTTCATCCGACATACAGGACTTCGCGTTGGAGCTCAAGCCAACGAACACAAGCAAGCAAGCAAGCTGCCTTCTAATAAAATCTAGTGCAGATACAACCCCCACTTTAGTCCTGATTTCTTCATTTCTGATCTTATCTCTACTTGATACATTGAGTATTCTCAGGAATCTCATTTCTGTTATTGTGATTTTTCTTTTCTCTTTTTCTGTCAATGCCCAGGTTTGGCATTGGTAGCATAGAGTTGGTAGGAAGATTGTGTTGTAAAGTGCTTTCTTAGTAGTTAATGATGCATGTGTGTTCTTTAGTATTAGTGCCATTTGTCCAATGAGTTGATTTGCCTTATTGCATCTATTTTCTATCTCGTCTTCTGATTTGCCATTTAATATTATACTTCCTAGGTTCTTGAAATTCTTTACTTTTTTCAAGGGATGTTTGTTTAGGTGAATCGCAGTTGATTTTTCCTTCTTTAGTTACAGTCATTACCTCTGTTTTACTTGTGCTAATTTTCATGTTATGTTCTCTACACATTTCATTTATAATATTCATGTGGTCTTGTAATTCAGCTTCTGATTTTGCTATTAGTGCTTGGTCGTCGGCAAACAGTAGTTCTCTAATGGTTAGATTTGCAGATGGTCCTCTTCTGTGTTCTCGTCATGCGGTGTTCTTGTGGTCTCTGTTTAGCTGGTTTCTTTGCATATGTTGTCTATATATGTTATGAACAAGAGAAAGGACAGGACACAACCTTGTCGTAATCCGGATCTTATGGTGAAGGGTTCTGAGTGTCCTCCAGTTGCTTTCACTATGCATTCACATAGGTTTGTTAGATGTGTACTCACTCCGTACTGTTTAAGGATTTCTATCTACTCTATAAATGCCCTTTCGTGGTCGACAAAGGTTAAGTAGAGTGTTTCATTGAATTCGATTGATTTTTCTATAAGTTGCCTAAGAGCAAAAATGGCATCTGTGGATCCTTTGTTTTTCCTAAATCCAAGTTGTGCTTCACTTAGCTGAGGTTCTAAAGTAGTTCGTTATCTTTTCTCAAGAATTTTGCAAAATATTTTCCCAGTATGACTCGACAGTGAAATGCCTCTGTATTGTGTGCAGTCTCTTTTGCTGCCTTTGTTTTTCCAAATTGGGATAATTATGGCGTTTCCCCAGTCTCTTGGTGTCTGTTGTTCTACCCAAACATGGTTGAATAGTCTGTGTAGCCATATTGTGCCTACTTCTCTTGCTGCTTTAATAAGTTCATTTGGTATTTCATCTTGTCCCTGTGATTTGTTCAATGGGGTATGTCTGGTTCTAGTTCTTCGGTGGCATCTGTGTCGGTTTCTTGAATTCCTGTGACATCTGATGGGATGTTGAGAAGTTGTTCGAAGTACTCTTTCCATCTTATTAGGATTTCTTTTTGTTCACTTATTGGTTCTTCATTTTCGCTGTCAGTTATTTCAGCTGGATCAAAGGGTTCTCCTCTGGTTCTCATTGCACGTATCGTTTTGTAGAAGTTTCTTGTTGCCTCCTTGTAGTTTTTATTTAGGGTTTCTCCATACTCCTCCCAGTATTTTTTATTTTTCGCTTTACTATTCTATTCACATGTCTTCTCGCTATTCTATATTCTATGTAATCGCATTCCTGTTTGCTCTTTGACCACTTTTTATATTTTTCCTTTTTGTCTTGTACAGCTTTCTTTACTTCCGCGTTTCACCAACTTGTTATTTTCTTTATCCGTGTTTTGCGTTTTTTGGTGGTTCCACATGTTATTTTTGCAGTATTTAAAATACTTGATTTGAACATCTCCCATTCTTCTTCCACTGTTTTTCTTTCTATGGGTAATTTTACAAAGGGGAGGAGGGAGTGTTGCGGTTGATTTAAATTAGAACATTCAGTAGAGAATATTCCTTGCAATATACCTTTGTAAATTGCGGTGGAACAAAGAGGCATTGCGTGCTATATCGAGACAGTCCTAAGGTACGGAAGAGAATCGAGAAAATTAATAGACTAGTGGGAGATTATGTAAAATCTGCCGAGATGTAGTTTTTTTAGAAGAATTATTACCGGGTTTGTTTTTTTTTAAAAATAAAAATTGAGATATCTTGAAAGGAGTTAACTCATAAAGATTACTGGTTACTTGCATCAGAAGTCGAAAGTGCACATTCTTAGACTACGTTATGAGAAGGGAAAAGCTTTAGCGTGTTTTCATAACGGGAAAGTTGGTGGGGAGGGGAGGCAAGAGAAGACCGAAAGTGGAGTTGCTGCCCTTGCTTGTGTAGTCCATATACACTACTTCTAGTAGCACTGGATTGAATTTTGCGTGTGGATTAGTTTTCTTTATTACCAGTGTCCCTCGCCATCAGGGGAATCCACTCTGACTTCTGAGGTACTTGTAATTTACGTCCCTAAGTCAAGGACGCAAAGTCAACGTTTTAGCACAACTGACAGTGTGCGCAGGGGTTGAACATTATGTCATGGAGCAACATCGGTATCAGAAATAGTAGACAGTATACAAGACATAAACCTATGGACAGACATGCCACACGGCATGGATTATAAGGAGAAAACAAAACAGGAAAGGGTTGGAACATCTCTAGAGGTTCGGCTCGATGATTTCATCGATCGGTGCGGAGTTACAAGTTTGATTGATAGTCATGGACACATTGTATAAAAAGATCAATAAAAAGGCGAAAATCGGACGGCTCACATATGACAATTACTCATGACTCTTTCGTTAAGTGTTTTATGTGCCAGAGAAAGACAGTTGCAGTATGTTAAAGATGGTAATTATTATGTAGAATATTCTTAAAGATAGTAATTATTATGCATCATATTCTTACAGATAGTAATTATTATGCATAATATTACAGGGCGATTATTATGCAGGATATTGCAGGCTGATCTTTCACCGAATTGGTGCCAACTTGAGACGAAATATCCAACTGCTTGGTGAATAAAGAGAGTTGAATAAAACAGCTGCTTTTCATTCCTAGACAAATCTCAGACACCGATGTCAAGTGACTCGGTCGACCCTAGTACCCGGTTAACGTCGGGGTTACGTTCTTGGAAAAAGCGACTTTAAGTGAAACGACGTATAGCGAAACACTATTTCCCATGGAATTAAATGAAATACAGTGTATTATATAATGTTTATTTTGATGGCTGTCGATATTTATTGGCTAAATAGAGGTTGGTTGGAGGGCGAATGGTAGAGTTATTGGGATGTAGAGGCATTAAATTCTGCCTCTTCATCTGAGGATGAAACTGTAACCTCTTCCTGCCTCTTTTCCTGGCTCTTCTCTGCTTGAACAAAAATAAATGTATTCAGTGTCTGCTGCACAGTAACCTCACTCCTCAATCATGACCTTTCACTCTGCAGGGAAACGCTCTGCAGTTGCAGTATCAGCACTCGCCGCTTCACCTGTTGTCTGAATGTTGTGCAGGTGTGAACGCTTCTTAAAGCGCTCAAACCAACCACGACTCGCTCCAAAACTGTCATCAGCACTACTAGCACTGCTCTCACCCGTTTTGTTAGCTAGATCTTCATAGAGAGACTTTGCTTTCTCTTGGATAAGAGTACTTCTTGGGTAAGGGTACTTCTGGTACGAATGATCTTGGAAGCACTCAAAGGGGTTGCGTTTTTAGCACCCTTTTTGATTTTGTCAGCATCTGTATGAATTGTCCTAACCATGGTTGGGGGTAAACAATGGACTTCACCGATATCAAAAGCCCAGTCGCAAGCCTCAAAACGACGTTATGGCGAAACGTAGCGACCTACAGTGAAGTTAGTCCCCTATGAGACAACTATGTTATAGCGAAAAGACGTAAACCGAAGCGACGTATACCGGGGCCTTCCAATACTGTGATTGGGGGAAAATCTTAACTAATTCAGCGCCGAAAGCTAATATATCGCCAAATGTGACCTCCTGTTTGGACAGAACGACGATATATCGCTAGACTAAGGTCATTGTTTTATTTGTTTTGTTTCGTGGCATCTTCCACAACTTCAATGCGCAGTTGCATTATAATTCTTGTTCATCTGATTGTGTTTGGTCCAAATTTAATTTTTGTTTGGCTCTGAATCAGTTAATCGTGGCTTGAACCCGAACCACTGCGATGGCAATATCATATCATGTGTCGAGTCATGCATATAAGTGTTTGCGGTCGTGGTTCGCCACCTCACAAGACCACAGAAGCCTTGGATCAGGTCTGTATTCTTGCCACGATTATGCCACGCGAGCAAGCCTTTCTGGTGTTTAGCTATGTCTCCCTTTGTTCTTTCCCCGTCAAATTTGCCTATATGCCACTAAGTTTTAAAGTGTTATTTTTCCTCATATTATGCCTTAAAAAATCTTGATTCTCAACGTCTAATTACTATAACTAATTTACCATTTTTATTTGCTTCATCGAGAACATTCTCATCCATGTTTCTGCCTTCCATGGTAATCTTTGCGTATTCCCCACTTTAAAACATACTGAAATGTATTTACATATTGATTTATTATGTGATCTATTTTATTTTTTAAAAATATTACATTTGTCAAAGCAGACAACGTTATATTGATTGATTGATTGATTGATTGATTTAGAAACCTACATCACAGCATTCGGGGCATTCCCATAAGCGCGCCGTCCCCATCCTCAGAAGCCAGCGAAGAGTTCCAACTCCAATAGTACCAGTAGTAAACTGATTATATGTGCGTCTCGCCTTTCCTCTAAGCGTCAAGCATCGGCCAGATCCCCTTGTCACTCCACGCTGTCGCATTCTTGCCAGACCATGGTGATCCATTTGCTCCTCCGAGGTGTACACGTGATCCCACAAGGCCGCAATCACGTCTGCCTTATCATGCATCAATAATCCACCAAGTTTTGCAGAGCCAGCCAATCTGTCCGCCTGTTCATTCCCCAATACATCAGCATGCCCCGGAGAAAATATCCAGACGATGCTTGCCACCCGTGACTTCCGAAGCGAAGCAAGCCACTCGGCACTAAGCTTGCCAGTCCTCACCCTACTCAGCATGCTTTCTGAGTCAGTTACAATCACGATGTGTGTGTGTATCGTATTCTCCATCCAGCGGAAAGCTGCACTGACTGCCTCCACCTCCATTCTTAAGCTAGATGTTGTGGTATCATATGCCAGGCTCTCCTGCACCAAACGTCGACCATTAGCCTTTGCTAAGAAACCCCAGGCACTTCTATTACCTCTCAGTTTAATAAAGTCTGTTAGCGAGAACTTATGTTTAACAATGTGAGAAACATTGTAATAACAAGCAACAGTTATTTTCCCTGAGAGGTCAACGGTGTCCTCGTGTCATAGAAGCAATTTTTGCAGACATTTCCACGTGACACAGTGCTCGCGACCGTTAAGTTTACGGGTCACGGTGCTAGTATCCACGCTGTGGATATGTGCTTATAAGGCTGATCTAACCCCTCTCTATCTCCCTCCCCTTGTGCTTTAGTTTATTCTTCATCGTACAGAGGAAGTAGTAGTACTAGCAGCAGCAGCAGCATCAGTAGTAGTAGTAGTAGTAGTAGTAGTAGTAGTAGTAGTAGTAGTAGTAGTAGTAGTAGTAGTAGTAGTAGTAGTAGTAGTAGTGGTAGTAGTAGTCGTAGTAGTAGTAGTATAGTCTTACTGGTCCAACTTAACAGCAGCGGGTCGCCCCATAACTGCCCCATTCCTGTGCCAGCCAAAAACAGCCGAAATGCTAATCATTTGTCCCATGTGAAATGGTGAAGGAAATAGTAACTTTGTCAAGACCAAATCGCCAGAGCACCGATAACAGGCTGTGTGCCTCACGTGATAATGCAGTTCATTGTTGAAGGAGACAGCTGTTCGACGACCACACAGGCAGTCTGCACACGCATTATCGCATGAGGTGGCTGCCCGGCGTGCTGGCAAACAAACCGTTTTCGGAATTTGCATTTAACGACGCAGTCACTGAAAACAATAAAGGAAAAAAAAAAACATTAGGAATGAAAGTCAAAGCTCACAGTTTCGCACCAAGCACTCAGCTCAATAGTGGGGCGACGAAACTGGGTCCCCCAAATTTAAACATGGGGAATTTAAACTAGTAAACCGGCATCTAGAGATAATTAGTCCTGCAAGATAATAACGGAATGCCTGTCTATTCACCATCTAGAGAAGATTTCGTAGTAGATGTCCAAAGGTGGCAATACCCACAACGAAAGAAGCATGAATGTGTACTGTCACGAGGCATCTCTAGCTATATTGTATCTGTTAATATCTAGCAAGATTTCTTTAGTATACTGACTAAATGTGAAAGATAAAAGAGCACACTAAGCCTTGCGGCGATGGCGTACTGGCTAGACACTCGCCTGCCGGCTAGGTAGTCACCGGTTCGAATTCTCATTGGGGCAGATTTTTTTTTTTTTTAAATTGGCCAGGGCTCCTAGGTTGCCCTAGACTAAGATAGGTAATAGGAAATGTTCTGCGAAGCAAAGGCCACCGGCATCATATTGACAATATCACCCACCGAGTGGAATTTGGTCTAAGAAAAATACGGGTCTAGGGTCATATACCCAAATGCATCTAAGCTGATGTGATGTTTGACGTGACCGGAGTATTTCAGTGCCCGAGACTTGATGCTGATTATTCCTTGTGTCTATGCATTGTAGGCAGTTTTCTCTTTTTATCTAATTTAAGGAGATTTCTAAGATGCCTTGTTTGCAATTCTAAGAAGCCTTGTTTGTAAATTTGTAAACATCACCAACAAATGGGTCGCATCCGAAGCTTTTCCAGTTACAGGTGTACACCATACCCCGTTTCATCGTGTTTTTTTTTCCCGCTTCTATTTTTTTTTTCTTTTGCCCTTTGTCCCTTGTTGGAACATAACCTCTCAACAAACCCAAGCCACAACCTCCTCTCATTTGCATTTTCACACAGCTCGCATCACTTCCTTTCCATATTATTCATTACTGTATCTTCTACATCTCTCCTTTATTTGTATTTAATCCATTTATTTCGTTTACTCTGAGGGTTATGGTGGAAGAACCCTTTGGTTGTATATTATCATGTTTTCTAAATGTGTGTAATATCGAGTGTCAGTGTCTTTTCCTCACTTCTTGATTTGCTGGAGTCTGTTTAGTTCTCTCCGTAAGCTCCACATTAGTCATTCTGTCATACCATTTTAGGTCTAATATTTTGCTCCAGCACCATTCAAGAAATCGATGTCAATACTAGTTAAAGTTCTCAAGCCTCGTCTCCATGCTATGCTGCATACGAAGCATATGGCGGTGCTAGTCCATAGTTTCAGATCCTTTAGCATAAAATGGGTAATGTGGCCAGTATCGTTCCAGCCGCTTTTATCTCCCAAGACAATTTCCTGGTGTCCAGTTTACTGGGCTGAATTAATCCTTCTAGAGCCACATCGTCGCTTATAATACCTCCTGGGATTTGAACCAAGACTTCAGACACTGTAAGCGAGTGTTCTAGCTAACGCACTATCACACAGCTCCTTTGGGTGCAGGATACCTAAACTTATTAAACTCCTAACTGATAAATCTACATGACAGCCAGCAATTCTAACGCCAATAACGTTTTGTAAAGAAAATAGAGTTAATATTTGAGGTATGCTAATAACGCAACATGTCATTCGTTGCGTGTTGAGACTGCAGGTGAATTGAAACGGACATAACTAGAACTATTAGAAGGGAAAACTATTTAAACTTTCAAGCCAAGCAGATAGAGTTCGCTTATCTCATCTCTAGTTTCAAGTGCGTCATTGAATTTGGCACACATAACTGAGCCATCTCTATAGAAAGCACACATTTCATATTGAAGTGTATATTTGCATATACACACATACTTTCTTACATGCTGTGTCAAAGAGTCGGTAACATTTAGTGAAAAGAGGGGGGTGGGGGTTGAGGGTGTTCAGGAAACGTGGTTCGTTTATATGAATTTAATTGTTTTCTAGGGAGCATGGAGTAGAGCTGCTCGTTTTCTTTTGAAAATTAAAATAAACAATATCCCGTTCAACATTAATGAGTTATAACTGGGATATAATGGGTCTATTGTTCTTTAAGATATTGTTTTTTTAATGTCTTGAAACAAATACGATATTCATATTGTGCTTTCAACTTTTCTTATCAGTGTTATACTTGTCTATGTCATACTGTATAGATTGTATCATCACCACCATCATCATCACCATCATAATCACCATCATCATCATTATCATCGTCATCGCGACCTCACTTGATGAATTCTAAGAACTTTTCTCTAACTCAATTCAAAAACTCATATATTTTTTTTCTATATTGATTGGGAAATTGTCCATGATTTACTTCGGTGAGTTTCCACAGGAATTTGTTTACAATTAATTAACATAAAATGTTCAAAGCACAGCAAGTTATTCCAATATTTCAATAAGTAATATTTTCTCCAAGCAAATGACCACGTTCTCATTATGGTTGTGTAATGAATATCAGAATAGGAGCCGAGTAGCAGAGGAATGTAGATGACGCTAGTAGAAGATGTGTAAACAGATGGGAGAATTACAAGAACATTTTCATGTAGACTGATTCAAACGTATAGAAGAATAATTATCCGTTCTTGTAGAGCCGATTGTAGTGATCTCTTTCACAGTCTACGTAAAATAGCAAGTCAGAGCTGGGAATTGTACTTAGAGAGAGAGAGAGAGAGAGAGAGAGAGAGAGAGAGAGAGAGAGAGAGAGAGAGAGAGAGAGAGAGCGAGAGCGAGAGAGAGGGACAGACAGACAGACAGACAGACAGACACACACACACAGAGAAAGAGAGAGAGAGAGAAAGAAAGAGAGAGAGAGAGAGAGAGAGAGAGAGAGAGAGAGAGAGAGTCTGTCACATATAGCACAGCAAATGCGATAACAGTTTGATTTTTACAATAATATTTCAAAATTCGACGTGTACATAGAAAATTGCTGAATAGAATAGAATTTACACCCTAAAAAATGAAGACAGGAAAACAGACATAGAAGGCCCCGATGAAAGTCACTCGTGGCACGGTAAATCTATATTTTGGCAGCTGTTGTGACGTTTTAAAAACATGTCTTATATTTCGTGGTATGAATAATTGTCTGAAATAAAATACAGCAAAATGTAAATTATGAAGCTGTTAGTTTGTTTAGAAAATACTGAGTATTGTTGCATCATAAACACCACCATCTTGTGCCTTGCTGAATGGCGAGGGAGATTATGCTCCTCCATATCTTACGATTTTCCACAGCATGTATTAATTCTCGTTGACATCCATTCGTGCTATGACACAAGGTTGCGAAGAATTTATTTCTCTCGCTGTCTTAGCATAATTAACTAGCGATAAATAAACAGTGGTTGCCCGAAGAATTTACTTCTCTCGCTGTCTTAGCATAATTAACTAGCGATAAATAAACAGTGGTTGCCCATTGCCTTCCATCGATTTGTACATGATTTGACTCGCATAGTTTTTGTCTAACAAAACAAACCCTTCAAGACAGCGGGAATGGGAGGGCGATTTGTATTGCACCTCTTACCCATAGATGGCCACATCACAAGATTTTTTATTTTATCTATAGAGATGACAATCGTAAACTGATTAGAGAAATTAGACGTAGACAGTCACAATTTTTGGTCGCGCTATGAGAAGAAATAAGTTGGAGAACTTATTGACAACTGCAAGATCGACGGGAAGAGAACAAGAGGAAGGAAGAGGAAGTAAATACCTGGATGGCTGGAACACTGACCTGATCCACGACTCTGGTGATAGAGTGAGATGTCGAAATGTGGCCGCCATGCTTATCGGCATGACACATGATGATGACGATAGAGATATCTATCACAATGACCACCGCCAGGTTTGGTCACCGACGCTTAATAAAAAAAATTAACAGCGAACCTCGAGAGATCAATTCATCACCCCCCCCCCCCCCCCACCCCGGAGAAGAACCATTTAAAAACAGAAAAGTCCGGTAGCAGGAGCCTGCTGTGTGACGTGTTAGGACAAACACATTTGTAAGTCCTGCGTGCATGGCTGTATAGCTAGCTTGTCTTTCCCTCCCGTAGTGAACGACGAGAGCTGGTATAAGACACTTGCCAGACCGAGCTCAAGTCAGGGTATCATCTAATCACTACTCATCCGCGATTGTTGCATACAGTAGCAACACATTTATAAGACAATTATAAAGAGAACTGAAGCTCCCATGTCATAGTGAGAGTAATGCACAAAATAGATTGTTGGGATGTATAGTGATTAATGTATTTTATGAAAGTTTCTCTCAATGGTTGGAAGTGTTGGACTATGTTAATGAATTTGTGAAGAAAATGGAGGAAGGGGATATGTGGATTCTGGGAAGAATGTTGAGAATATCACGGACAGAGAAGATAGCAAGCACCTATTGAATGCTGCTGCCCCTCTGCCGTGCGTCCACCTTGACGAGGTAGAGGGGCTTGAGCGTTCGAATGACCCCAAGAGCTATGCCGACGGTAGCACAGCTACTGGTAGGGTCACCCATGTCGGACAGGTCAAGGGAGAGGGACCAGACGAAGTGACGCACAAACCTGCTGCCTTGTAGGTAGACTGGGGACAGTCAAAGGCTAGGGAAAGCATCCCGAAAAATGCTTGTCGAAATCGGATGTACTGAGCCACAGGCTTGACAAAGAAGTGCAACGTAACTTAATTCATGATGTCACAAATCAAAATTAATCGATATGGTGCTAATCCCGTGAAGTCCCATCAGGCGGTGATAGTGCCGGGCCCCCTGCCTCGAGGGGGTCCACCCATGACTACTGGTGGTCACCTTCCCCTGTGCTGTGGAGTCAAGGCACAGAGGAGTAGATTAAGAGCTATTGACCAAATACCCCGGACACTCAACATACTACAGTGGAATGCCGAAGGAGTTTACAAGAAGAAAGACTCCCTAACACAGCGTCTTCATAAAGATAGAATAGATGTGGCATGCATTCAAGAGACACATCTCAACGCCAATCACAAATTCTCAGTCAGAGGATATCAGGCCACACGTTTTGACCGCGAAGGACACAAAGGAGGAGTTCTAATACTTACACGAAATACAATACCTTGCAGCGAAGTATCTGTGATCTCTGACAACCAAACGGAAATTATAGGTGTTGATATAATGATAAAGGACGTGAAAATAAGAATCTACAATCTGTATAGCCCAGCAGATAAGGACCTTACTCTCTCAAACATGAAAATAACTGACACAAACTGCATTATTGTCGGAGACTTTAATAGCCGTTCAGAAAGATGGGGATACCCAGATACTGACAAAAGAGGAGATGAATTGGAGGACTGGGAAATAGACTCAAATCTCCATCTACTCAACAAAGCGGATGACACACCGAGCTTCTACTCCAGAAGATGGCTTACCACTTCTACTCCAGACTTAGCTTTCTGCACAGGAGACATCCTCCACAAAATCGATCGCCATGTGCTGGACCAATTAGCAGGTAGTGACCACAGACCAATCAAGCTTGAAATGAATATGGAGTATGTTCCACAGGAGCAAAAGCCCTTGCCCCGCTGGAATTACAAACGAGCAGATTGGGACAGATTTGCCATACTAACAGACAAATATTGTGAAAACATAAATACACGATATGGCAACATAAAGCAAATGGTGGAAAGTCTAAACAGAGCGATAATACAGACAGCCACTGAGTCCATTCCAAGAGGAGCGAGGAAAAATTACAAACCATACTGGACTGAAGAACTACAAAGTTTGGAGGACAAAGTTGAAGATGCCAGGAAGACAGCAGAGAAAGAACAAACAATTGAAGCAAACATCTCTCTCAAAGCCATCTCAGCAAAATATAAAAGAACAGTAAATCAAACAACAAGAGATTGTTGGAGGGAAAAAACAGAAAACCTTAATTTTGACAGGGATGGAAACAAACTATGGAAACTAGTGAAAGCCATGAACAATGAAGGACTTAGAAACAAACAAATAACAATTAAACAAGGAAATGCCTTGCTTACAGGAAAAAAGGCTGCAAATGCACTAATGGAACACTATGCAAATGCAAACCACATTGATATTACAACCGAACAGAAGAAAGCAATCAAAGACAAACAGATACATCATAGAAATACAGAGACAGCAGCAGAATATATGATGGCAAATCTAACAATGGAAGAAATGGAACAGGCAATGAATACCCTAAAAAGGAAGAAATCACCAGGAAAGGATGGAATCACAAATGAAATGCTAATAGGACTAGGCACCAAGGCAAAGAAGAAACTACTAGCAGTCCTAAATAACAGCTGGAAGAGAGGAATAGTCCCACAGGCATGGAAGGAAGCTATACTAATACCAGTCCCAAAGAAAGGAAAAGACCTGGAAGAACCAAATGGCTATCGACCTATCAGTCTACTTAGCTGTGTAGGAAAATTAATGGAACGCATTATCAATGGCAGGCTAATATGGCATCTGGAAGAAAACAAACTCTTAACACCACACCAAGCAGGATTCAGAAAATACAGATCCACTGAAGATCAAATAACCTATATAGCTCAGGAAATAGAGGATGCCTTCCAAGAGAAAAAGCACACACTAGCAGTCTGGATAGATTTAGAAAAAGCATTTGATAAAGTATGGAAGGAAGGACTGAAAGTAAAACTGCAAAACATGCATGTTTGTGGAAAAATGTATAAATGGATCAGCCACTACCTTGAGAACAGAACTGCCAGGACAAAAGTACAAGGACAAACAAGCAAAAATGATGCTGCTGGAGCAAGGTGTCCCCCAAGGAGGAGTTCTTTCACCAACATTATTCCTAGCATATATAAATGACATCACATAAAATTTTCCAGCCAGAGTACACACATCCTCCTTTGCAGATGACCTAGCCATATGGACATCTGAAGAATATATTAGTACAGCTAACAGCAGAATACAGCAAGCCTTATTAGCGCTAGAGGACTGGTCAAAATCATGGCTAGTGAAGATAAGTGAGGAGAAAACAACATGCACAGTGTTCTCCCTCTCAACTAAAACTCAGCAACCTAAGCTGGTATTAATGGAAAAATATTGCGCCATGAAGAAAATCCAAACTATCTAGGAGTCACCTTTGATCGTCGCCTGACATGGAAGACACAGGTTGAGAAAAATCGAACAAGAGCAAGGCAGAGAATAGCAATCATGAAAAAGCTTGCTGGTACAACGTGGGGAGCAGATGAGAAAGTTCTCAAGAAGTTATATACTGGACGGGTGAGGCCAGTACTGGAATATGGCATTGCAGCTTGGGCAACAGCAGCTAAGTCAAACTTTAGCAAAATAAGTAGAGTCCAAAACCAAGGAATGCGAATCATAACTGGAAGCCTGAAGACAACGCCTATTAATGAACTAGAAAAGATCACTTGTTTACAACCAATGCAGGATAGAAGAGATAGCAGAGCCCAGCAACAAGCAGAAAAATTTAGAAGATTGACAGACCACCCTATGTACAACAGATTTAATGGTTTTGGAAAGGGAAGACTGAAGCGTAGCAACTTTGTAGAAACTGCAAAACGAAAGATTAGGGCAGATCCTATACTTAACATATCAACAGTCAAGCCCATACACAATGCACACAAGTTCCCAGCTTGGAGACAGCAGCAACTGCCTGAGATGATAGAAAACATTCCTGGTATTGAGAAAAAGAACACTCAGCATGAAACCGAAAGAAGAGAAATAATCCTAAACTACATAAAAGAACATTACCCAAGCAGGAATTGGACCCATGCATATACAGATGGATCAGCCAAAAATTCAATAGAGAATGGAGGAGGAGGAATTCTCCTAAATTTAAAAAATGGAGTGAAAAAAACACATTCAATGGCAACTGGAAAATATTCAAGTAACTTCAAAGCGGAGGTAGAGGCTTTGAAAACTGCAGCAGAAATGCTCCTGATGGAGGAAAATAAAGAGAAGCAAATAGCTATCTTCACAGATGCAAAGTCAGCTGTCTCAATACTGAAGAGCAATAACAGCACAGAACTAACTGACCTAAGAGCAGCACTCCATGGTCTATGCCAGAAATCCAAAAAAGTTGTAATACAGTGGATCCCATCACATTGCAGTATACCTGGAAACGAAGAGGCTGACAGACTGGCAAAAGAGGGCGGACGACTACCACAGCCTGACATAGACATAACCTATAATGAGGCAAAGAGGTTGATAAAAAGCACTTATAGAACCAAATGGGAATCAGAGCATCCAGGCCATCAGAAGGATGATGCATATTACAAACTCGACCGAAGAGAACAAGTAGCAATCTTCAGACTCCGCACAGGACATAACAGGCTGAAATACCACTTGTTCAATAAACTAAAGAAAGGAGATACCGATGAATGTAATTGTAGAACTGGAAAAATGGCAGCAAAACATTTGCTGCAGGATTGCCCAACGTATGCAGAACAGAGAAAGATATTTTGGCCCACACCTGCTTCATTTGAGGACAAGCTCTATGGAGATATCAACAAGCTCAAGTTGACCGCAGCTTACTTTAACTACATACAGGTTGACATTTAAAGGTGTATGAAGACCCAGAGGCATGAAATGGAATATTGCTTGGATAGCAAATCCATTATGTGGAAAGTCCAAATCGAAAGCTCGCTGTGTGGGCTTCATAAAAGGTGGAAGTGTCCTAGTGGCACGAAATGGAATATTGCTTGGATAGCAAATTCATTATGTGGAAAGTCCGAATCAAAAGCCCATTGTGTGGGCTTCATAAAAGGTGGAAAAGTGTCCTAGTGGCATGAAATGGAATATTGCTTGGATAGCAAATCCATTACGTGGAAAGTCCGAATCTAAAGCCTACTGTGTGGACTTCATAAAAGGTGGAAAAGTGTCCTAGTGGCACGAAATGGAATATTGCTTGGATAGCAAATCCATTACATGGAAAGTCCGAATCGAAAGCTCACTGTGTGGATGTCATCTGCAGACTGCATACTTCTGGTTTCCGGAAGAACAGCCTATGGTGAACGGAAGGCCCAATATACGGAAGTGAGGCTAAGCAGCCATGTGCAGGACGTGACGATTCCTTGGGTGAGCCCAGTACCAGAGCGCTATGTATCGGCTCTGCAATTATGGAAGCCTCCTTGGATGGCGGGGAATGCCCATGGTCTGCCCCTGCCTTCCCTTGAGGGCTGACCAGGATCTTTGGCTGTTCTATATGGACCAGCTGGGATTGGGGATAACACCACAACAGTGAGAGTCAAACGTCCTAAGAAACCCCCCGGGAAGGTTAACCCGGTCAACAAATGCCCGCAGAAGTCGGATGTGTCGGCCTAACGGCGCAAGAACGCAGCTCTGCTGTAAACAGGCACAACGCAATCACATCCGAGAAAAAAAAACTCCGGATGAACGAAGAAGAAGAAGAAGAAGAATGCTGCTGGAGTTAAAAGATCTCATGATAAAAACACAGGGAAGGACAAATGAAATTCATGAGGTCATCCTTGACTCGTGGACGTAAATTACAAGTACCTCTGAAGTCGATGTGGGTTCGCCTGATGGCGACGGATACTGATAATAGGAAAGCTAATCCACACGCACAATTCATTCCAGCACTTCACTAGAAGTAGTCTGTGTGGAGTTCAAAGCGAGCCAAAAAACAAAAAACAAAAAGCAAAACAAAAATTCATCAGATATTTTCAACAACAAAAAGTGAAGTAGAGAAATTAGCTTTATGTTGGGAAAATACTAGGCTATAGAGACGGAGGAAGACAGAGAAAGATGTAGCTGGAAAGTTTCAACAACGGGTAACAAATACTAGTATTTACCAATGCAAGTTCATGGACATATCAGATAACATAGAAAAGTACAGTTATGATCGCTTATGTCTGCTTCATACCAAGACACCTGGAGGGGATTGAAGATTCTGTGACAACAAGCACATTAACATAAATTATCATTGGCACCTTGCCGTCTTAACAGACGATAGTTTGTGCTTCAAAAAGGCATAGTAACTTTTACCCATTGCGGTAAATGTTCGTTCACAGTGGGTGCATGTTAACACGTGGTCATTTTCACCATCAGGCACGTCTTAGCCTACGTCTCGGTGTGTGACTTTGATTCCGAGACCGGTTAAGACCAGGGATGGAGTTATTGCCTCTCCATAGCACTAAGCCTGGGCTAAAATATAGAGATCATGTGTTGCCCATGCAGCATGATCCCTCTCTCGGCCTGCCTAGTTCACCCCAGAGGAAAGCTAACACCTCTACATCTGGAACAAGACAAGCTGCAGAAACTGCCGGATCAGCAAAGCAATGCTCTAACTGTCCGACTGTCGGAGCTTCGATCATAGACCAGCTGCCAACCACGGCTTAAGGCCTGGTCTGTCCTGCCATGACATTTTGTCTTTAGGTTGCATTTCCTCGCACCAGGATAAGGCTTGTACCCTCCCAGTTGCGCTCTTCCGCCCGAAGCCGTTGGCACAATGTGGGGTGTCGGGTTTGGTAAGCGCCGCCCAAGGTTCGGCGCTAACAGAAAGCAGGTAGTACCGTCTACTGTTATACGGTAGCTCAGTCATCTGACTAAGACCAGACACACTAACATAAATGAAGAAAAGAAGAATATGGTTAATGTAAACAATGGCGATAAAATTCAAACAGGGAAAGACAATTAATATAAAAATATGTTTGCATATCCCTTACAGGACATTGCTGTCACTATCAGCATCCTTGAGCTGATTGTTGATTTCTTGGCAAGACCACACTCAGTAGTTTGCCATTGCTTTTTGAGCGGCTGGCTCACATACCCCGTAAGTTACCGACGCGATTCGAACCACTGCCGATTCTCACCGTCGTCACGATACTTACGAGAGTATACGAGATTACGGAGTAAGGCCGCTAATCTCTAGGCAAGGAAGCCGGCGAAAGACAATTAGAGAACAATTAAATGTAAACATTTATATGTCCATTTTGAATGATGCAAAGAGTGGCATATCCTCCATATAAAATCTGCCTACGTTTATCTACATAAACAGTCAATCGTCAATGTTAAATCGATTACCGCTACCCGTTTCTAGCAAGTCTCATGCAATTTTTTTTTAAAGTTGCATATCCCTTAAAGGACGTTGCAGTCAGCACCAGCATTTTCAGCTGTTGTTGATATTCTTGACAAGATTACTCTCAGCAGTTTGCCATTGCTTTCTGAGCGACCGGCTCACATACCCCGTAAGTAACCAATGCAACGCGATCCGATGCCAAATCTCGCACAGTCGTGTTTCTCACGTGGATATACGGAATTACGGAGAAAGTCTTTACCCCTTCCATGGAATAGGAAGCACGTAAATAAGTCAGGTAGAGGACTCTTGTTCCACGCCTTAAGGTCCATGGGCATTTGGCGCTAGACCTATGTGGGTGATTAGGTCAGTGTCATCTACGCCATCATGTTTCCCAAAACTTTAACAGACACCGATTTTATATGGGTGGGCCTGGTCAATCTTAAAAATTCGAATCCGCCCCGATGCTGACCTAACTACGGGCCAGGCAGGTGGGAGTCTAGCCACCACGCTCCCGCAGGCCAAAGCTCCGCGTTAAGGAGAGTTCAGCCATGTGTTAGATAAGTCCAATCAGCGTTATTCCGCCATGGTCTAATCATATGTTAGAAGTCCACTTTCAGCGTTTTCCAGCTGTGGTTAAACTTATGTGTTAGAAGTCCACTTTCGGCGTTATAGAGTCCAGCTGTGGCTAAACTCATGTGTTAGAAGTCCACTTTCAGTGTTGTCCAGCCGTGGCCAACTCATGTGTTAGTTGTCCATTATCAGCGTTGTCCAGCTATGGCCAAACGCATGTATTACAAGTTCACTATCGGCGTTGTCCAGCAGTTTCCCATGGCATGTGCTAGAAGTCCACTATCGGCGTTATAGAGTCCAGCCGTGGGAAAATGCATGTGTTAGAAGTCCATATTCAGAGTTATACAGTCCAGCCGTGGCCAAACGCTAATAATTATAAACTTTATTAAGGGGAACATTAATTTAGTGTTAGACATACATACTATGACATATTTTATAATTTCATGAATGACTTTTACAATTCATATATAATTAAAAGGCCACACATATTTAGTAACGCGAGAAGACAAACATCCACTGTAAAGACTGTAGGACAACATCAAGAGTTTGGGAGTAAAGTAAATCTACGACTGAGCTCTCATGTGAGTAGTAAAGAATACAGGAGATCCATTGCATATGTTAATAGAGATGTGAGACAGGGATGTGCAAAATTTCCAGACCTTTTCTCCTTATACAGTGAAATTATTTTTAGACATTTAGAAGATATAACATGAATCACCATTGGGGCACATAACATTAGATATGCTGATGATACAGTATTGATTGCAGACTATGAACATGATTTCCAACATTTGGTAGATGTGGTTATTGTACACAGTGAACAACTAGGGTTGGAATTAAATTGTAAGAAGATAGAGATTATGGTCGTCACTAGGAAGAAAGTATCGTTACAACTATCTCGGAATAGTGTCACGAGATAAATAAACTTGTTCGTGTCGATCCATGACAAACTAGACCCGACCTTAGTCGGCAAAAACAGCAACCCTTTGAGGTTGAACAGACTGAGAAAAATACGTTGTTAAAACTGTCTGCACCTGGTCAGCATTGGGGTATGAGATCAAAGTGAGTCACGTCGCGATGTCTGCACACGGTCGACAATTTGTTGACAGGTTGTTGTTCGAGAGATGTGCACTGGCGTCATCTGTTTACACAGCGGGAGTTGGCCGTTGCAAGTGATAGACAGAATGTCTGCTAGAGGTCGGAAGGATTCTGTGATGTGAGGGAAAGGTCTCTGGCTCACAGACAGCCGGGATATTTGTTGGATGAGACAAAGAACTCCCCAGATGAAAAGGAAACTTGACAGCTAATTGATTCTGATTAGCCTAGAAACAGGAGGACAAAGCCAGATTCTGGACTGATTGGCGTCTGGACTTTTTGGTGACGTCACTCAAGCACCCATACAAAACCCAGTTGCGGTGAACAGGTGGAGGGAGTCGAGAAAAACATTCTGAAGTGTTAAGATCGGGGCATTATTCTGAGTTGCGTTACATGAGTGAAACTATAATGTCTAAGTGGTGATCGTTTTCCGCGGACATAGGTCCAATCTGATTGCATAGTTTCTCGAGTGGCAACCAAAATAGGCATATGGTAGGCTATTAATAATATCTAATTTAGGAGTATGATTAGGAATAGAGTACAGTGCTGTGCGGTGATCTAATGTGTTATAGGAGCAGTGATATAATGTCTTATGATTAGTGATAGAATGTTCTATTAGTGCGGTGCTAGAAAGTATCATAGGAGCGTCGGCACTGGTATCCTATTGTGTGGCTTCAACTAGCTTGTGTGATATATCATTTTACTCGGGGAGTTGAGGACAATGTAGTGGAATATTAATTAGAGAGATTAAGGATGGTTGAGAGGGAGGAGGGGAATGTGAAATGGTAGGATCTTCCAGTAGGGCATCTGCTGGGTTTCTACCCGTTCCTTTATTCTTTCCTGGTGTTGCCATGTATAAGACCACTGTGATGCGCGATTTGGCCGTATGAAAGAGATCGGATCTCTGTTATAGATCTGAGTGCTGCTATTGGCCTACAATCACCTAATTACGGTCAGGATTGAGTTGCCCTCACCATGATGTTATCTACTCTACAGGTTCCATTTACAGTTCCCCTTGAGTGTTCCACGTGAGTGTGAGATGATTTATTACGAAGAAGCAGTTCAAAGTTTTATACAATGATGGGTCATGGAAAGAAGACTTTTGATGGGACATGGAAAGAAGACATGGAAAGAAGAGGTTGCTGAGAGGGCTTTACACGGGGCACAGAACCTAGTTGTTCCGCAGAAACCTGGCTTCTGCTGAGCATGATTTAATGAACATTAGTGTTGTGTTTAATGAGTGATAAGCATCATCACCGAAGATTAATAACTCGCATACCAAGGACATATATATATGTGTATATATATATACACACACACACACACATCTACCTAACAAACATTAATAGGTTGTGTTCTAAAAGAGGGGAAAATGTTATAATCAGAGACTTATGAACATTAGATTTTCCCCAAGTGACATTTCAGTTAATTGGAAGATTATCCGTTCAACAAACATTATGAAACAGAGTAACTTCACCGTGTGGTAGAGTGAAGACCAAGATCAACAGTGTCTATCGGATTACCAGCATCCTGTTTGTTCGAGTGATTGGAGAAAGTTGTCATCTTCTGGGTGAGGTTCACTGTCCGGAATAAATGGTGCTGTTGTGTGCTAAGCACTATGATGTTACAGACTTTGCTTCTAAATCACTGGTCTAACAGTAGAATATTCGACACACATTCTACACCTTATACACACACACACTTCTCCTACATATACTCGTTGCTTTAATAAATCTCTTGTTTTTAGTTGTTGAGGCTAGAGTTGTCAAGTATGTTATGTTGGGGAAGAATGAGAGGGGGTATGATCCAGGAGTGAGCAAGAGTGACAAGAAGGTGTCCTCAGATTGAGAGAGTGTGTGGACGGAGTCTGCTGGATATCTCCAGAATAAGGATATGGAATTAAAACAAATGTGGGTGTGGATTCCCTTCACTCCAGGGACGACACTAAAGTGTAAAGAAGAACAAGTAACTACTACTACATTCATTCTTTACACACACTACATTTATTGGGGGCTCGTCCGGGATCTTTTGTACAACGGGATCTTTAGACAACTGGGTCTTTTAACACGGGATCTTAGTTAGAGGATGGAGATATCCTATTAGTGAGAATCCAGCTAGAGTGAATGTGGAAAGGTGTTAGGATTTATCTTACCTGTTCACACTTCACACGTCTGCATAGGTTTGTGGTCCTGATTCTACTCTTGTCACTGAGTGATTGTGTTGTGTTATGTGGTGTTATATATATATATATATATATATATATATATATATATATATATATATATATATATATATATATATATATATTCTATTTTGTCATTAGCTATATAGTTGTTTAGAGATAATCTATACACTATCTGCTGAGTTACCTCTCTGTAAAAATGGCCACTCCTTAACTGACCACGGCAGAACTTAGGGCAAAGGGGGAAGAAATGGGATTGTCGGGTTCTGCACTAACAGATTACATACAGGAGGTGGAGAGAGAGTATCGTCAAGCATAAAGGGAAGATGGAAAGGCGGAGTTGGAATTGAGAAGGATAGAGTTGGAACAAGAAGCTAGGAAATTAGAAGCATAGCAAGCTGCGAAGAAATTTGAAGCTGAGCAAGCAGCTAAGAAACTTAAAGCTGAGCAAGCAGCTAAGAAATTAGAAAATGAACAAGAAGCTCAGAAAAGGGAGCATGAGTACCGGATGCGGAAACTCGAGCTTAAGAGGCAATCTAGTGGGGAAACTGAGGGAGCAGTGGGAGGTTCCTCTCTCCCTGGCTCAACACTAGTAGGTGGACATAGCTACCATGCTATGAAGTTCCCTCTAGCGATCTACGAGGAGGACAAGGAGAAGATTGACCAGTACCTTCAACGCTTCGAGGCTATGTCAGTTGCTATGGGTCTGGAGCGTGACAAATGGAATCTCAAGCTATTCCAGGGATTACGCGGGACCGGTTACGAGGTTTATTCTTGCCTGCCGCCAGGACACGAGGACAATTATGACGAGTTGAAGACGGCTTTGCTGAAACGATTTGAAGTTACGTCACATACCTACCGGAAAAAATTTCGAGGAGCGAAACGAGAACCGGAGGAGTTGTTCGCCGCCTATAGTCTGCGTCCGAAAGCATATCTCCATAAGTGGATGAATTTGGCTGGGTTCGCGCATGACTATGAGAGTCTGGAAGAGCTCACGGTAGTCGACCAGACGCGGAAGCAAATGTCGAAACCTCTCAGGACATTCTTGGGAGAACAAGGGGCGGAACGAATCGACATGGTGACGAAATTGGCGGAACGGTTCGTCGAGGTCCATGGGGAGGCAGCCGAAAACCTTTCTACCAACACCAAAAGCCAGGAAAAACATAACCTGAAGAAGGCCAAGAGCACAGGAATTAAGAAGGTGGAACTTCAGAGGACAGTTCGGAGAAGACGAAGTGGGAAAGCAAGAAAACTTCGAGCTCTACACAAAAACGACCATGGTCGGAGAAGTGGTGTTCGATTTGTAAGTCACCTTCTCACAATACGAAGGATTGCAAATCGAAGGCTAAGAACCCTCCCTTCGCGGCATGTCAAGTGACGTCAAAGCAGGTGGACACTGACAATGCCAATGTCGACAAGGATGCTCACCACTAGGAGAGCTCACTCAAGTCCGGCACAAGAAAATCTAGGACGGGGAAATGGTGCAAACCCTGTAGGTTGAATACACACAATGCTATTGACTGCAGGGGAACGTCAGGAGACACTCAATTTGTCGTGTGCCCCGGAAAACCTAAGGTGGAGCCCTCCGAACAGGTCGAGGTCGAAGGAGAGACTCCAGACCAGGAAAAACCACCTGTAGTGGAATTGGTAGAAGTTAACGGTGGTCAAGTGGAGTGTTTATACGACACAGGACTGGACGGGGAGGCCGTGATTTCTGCGGATCTGGTACATCCAGAACAATTCACAGGTGAAACCATGGAGATACAACCTGCACAGACGAGTGCTGTAGCCCTGAAATTGCCCATTGCCAGAGTGGAGATTCGGTCACGATATGTCACCGGCACCATCAAGGCCGCTGTGTTGACCGATCCCATTTTTCCCGTAATCCTCAGTTTCCGGTATGTCTTTCTGGGAATGCCCAGGGAGCCAATCCATATGGGAGCAATACAGACTCGCTCTCAGACGAGAACGGATGAGGCAGAAACAAATGTGACTAACCCACTGCCAGGGGAGTTGCGAACTGCCCAGAGTGAGGATGCTACTCTACGTCCTTGCTACAAAAAGCTGCAGAAAAGTGCTGATCCACCCAAACTGGGGCAGTACTATATGAAGAACATGGTCAGTTGGTGATCCCAAAGGCCCATCGTTCCCAGATTCTTCATATGGGGCATACCATCTCATTCAGTGGGAATATGGGTATTGCCGCCACAATGCAGCGAATTTCCTGCCATTACTATTGGCCGTGAATGACAGGTGATGTGCGTCGGTATGTGAAGTCATGCCCTGAGTGCCAGAGGGTGGCACCGAAACACTGGACAGCGCCGGTGGTCTTCGGTGAAATGCCCATCATGAACTCTCCTTTCGAGAGGGTAGCCATTGATATTGTGGGTCCACTTCCTAGGACTAGGAAGAGGAACATGTACATACTCACCATTGTGGATTGCTGTACAATGTGGGGTGAAGGCATACCGTTGACCAAGACTGACTCGAAACGAGTGGCGGACGCACTAATGGAGGCCTTTACTAGATTAGGCTTTCCTGATCAAATACTGACGGACAATGCGTCCCAGTTTTGTGGAAAACTTATGGAGGAGGTATTTAGGGTGTTCCACTCTAACCATATCCATACCAGCCCTTACCACCCTCAAGCCAATGGACAAGTAGAGCGTTTCAACGGCACGTTGATGACAATGCTCAGGAAACTAGCGCAGGAAAAATCTGATAGGTGGGATGAATATATCCCAGCATCACTCTTTGCCTATCGGGAAGTTCCTCATGGCTCAACAGGACTACCACCTGCTACGTTGCTGTTTGGTCGTCCAATCAAAGGACCGTTGGAAGCCATGTTGAGGAGTTGGACTGAAGAAGGGACGTCAGAAGAAGTGATCTCTTCTTACAAATATGTGGAGGAACTGAAAGGAAAACTTCACAAGGGATGGACTCAGGCTAATCAAAACTTGAAAAAGGCCAGAAAAAGACATTCGGCTTACTACAACCGTAGGTCTAAAGACAGATCTCTAGAGGTGGGAGACAAAGTATTGTTGCTACTCCCAACGGGAAACAACAAACTGGAGATAGGTTGGCAATGACCATTTCCCGTGGAAAGGGTGATATCCAGAACCAACTATCAGATCCGGATCCGGTGAAAGTCAAAGATTTTCCATATCAATCTCTTGCGGAAATACGAAGAGAGACCCGGAGAAAAAGCAGCTCACCTCCTGGCAATGGCAGTTGCAGTGGAGACAGAAGTGGGAACCAACGAGGGCAGAGAATATCCCTTGGTACACCAGGAAACCTATAGGGATGTGTAAGTGAACCCTGATCTGACCTCCCAGGAGAGGGAAAAGATAACCCAGGTTCTCGAGTCTCATAAGGAGATACTGACTGATAAACCAGGACGAACGAGGTTGGTGGAGTTCGAGATGACTTTGACCACTCAAGAGCCTGTTCGCCAAAAGGTTTACCCAGTGCCATTCTCTAAAGAAAAGGCCCTGGAGGGGGAAATACAGAAACTGTTGGAGGATGACGTGATTGCACCATCCACATCCCCATACAATGCGGGGGTAGTTTTGTTACGAAAACCAAGCGGAGAACACCGGTTGTGTATAGACTACCGACTTCTGAACAGTCATACACAATTTCAGGTGGAACCTTTGCCGAATCCAACTCAGTTATTCGCGAGGCTCCATAAGGCAAGGTATTTCTCGAATGTGGATCTGAGTCGCGGGTATTATCAGATTCCGGTCAAACCAGAGGTTCGACCCCTATTGGCCTTCAGTACTCCCAGTGGACATTATGAATTCAAAGTCATGCCCTTTGGACTCAGCAATGCACCTAGTGTGTTTACCCGCAGAATGTGAGAGTGCCTACAGTCAGTTGAAGGAGGCCTTGGTCAGCAAACCTGTGTTACAGCTATCGGACCTTTCCAAACCATTTGTGTTGAGAACGGATGCAAGTGGGATTGGGATTGGGGCAGCTTTGTTACAGGAAGGAAAAGACGATACTTCAGTTTTGAAACCAGTGGCATACGAAAGCAAGAAACTTCTCCCGGCTGAGAGGAATTATTCGACCGTTGAGAGAGAGAAGAGTGTTTGGCTCTTGGATGGGCCGTACAAAGATTCCAGCCTTATTTGTATGGAGTTCAGTTTCGAGTTCAGTCGGATCATCAACCCTTGATATTCCTGGCCACTTCTCAGAAGCTCAACGCTCGTTTGATGCGGTGGTCGTTGCTACTTCAGCCATACCACTTTACAGTGGAGTATATACCTGGGAGGGAAAATGTTTGAGCTGATTTCCTGTCTAGACATCCAGCTCCTGAAGAAGAGGAATAGATCATCTGTTGGAACATGATTTCCAACATTTGGTAGATGTGGTTATTGTACACAGTGAACAACTAGGGTTGGAATTAAATTGTAAGAAGATAGAGATTATGGTCGTCACTAGGAAGAAAGTATCGTTACAACTATCTCGGAATAGTGTCACGAGATAAATAAACTTGTTCGTGTCTATCCATGACAAACTAGACCCGACCTTAGTCGGCAAAAACAGCAACCCTTTGAGGTTGAACAGACTGAGAAAAATACGTTGTTAAAACTGTCTGCACCTGGTCAGCATTGGGGTATGAGATCAAAGTGAGTCACGTCGCGATGTCTGCACACGGTCGACAAATTGTGACAGGTTGTTGTTCGAGAGATGTGCACTAGCGTCATCTGTTTACACAGCGGGAGTTGGCCGTTGCAAGTGATAGACAGAATGTCTGCTAGAGGTCGGAAGGATTCTGTGATGTGAGGGAAAGGTCTCTGGCTCACAGACAGCCGGGATATTTGTTGGATGAGACAAAGAACTCCCCAGATGAAAAGGAAACTTGACAGCTAATTGATTCTGGTTAGTCTAGAAACGGGAGGACAAAGCCAGATTCTGGACTGATTTGCGTCTGGACTTTTTGGTGACGTCACTCAAGCACCCATATAAAACCCAGTTGCGGTAAACAGGTGGAGGGAGTCGAGAAAAACATTCTGAAGTGTTAGGATCGGGGCATTATTCTGAGTTGCGTTACATGAGTGAAACTATAATGTCTAAGTGGTGATCTTTTTCCGCGGACATAGATCCAATCTGATTGCATAGTTTCTCGAGTGGCAACCAAAATAGGCATATGGTAGGCTATTAATAATATCTAATTTAAGAGTATGATTAGGAATAGAGTACAGTGCTGTGCGGTGATCTAATGTGTTATAGGAGCAGTGATATAATGTCTTATGATTAGTGATAGAATGTTCTATTAGTGCGGTGCTTGAAAGTATCTTAGGAGCGTCGGCACTGGTATCCTATTGTGTGGCTTCAACTAGCTTGTGTGATATATCATTTTACTCGGGGAGTTGAGGACAATGTAGTGGAATAATAATTAGAGAGATTAAGGATGGTTGAGAGGGAGGAGGGGAATGTGAAATGGTAGGATCTTCCAGTAGGGCATCTGCTGGGTTTCTACCCGTTCCTTTATTCTTTCCTGGTGTTGCCATGTATAAGACCATTGTGATGCGCGATTTGGCCGTATGAAAGAGATCGGATCTCTGTTATAGATCTGAGTGCTGCTATTGGCCTACAATCACCTAATTACGGTCAGGATTGAGTTGCCCTCACCATGATGTTATCTACTCTACAGGTTCCATTTACAGTTCCCCTTGAGTGTTCCACGTGAGTGTGAGATGATTTATTACGAAGAAGCAGTTCAAAGTTTTATACAATGATGGCTCATGGAAAGAAGACAGAGGTTGCTGAGAGGGCTTTACACGGGGCTCAGAACCTAGTTGTTTCGCAGAAACCTGGCTTCTGCTGAGCAGGATTTAATGAACATTAGTGTTGTGTTTAATGAGTGATAAGCATCATCACCGAAGATTAATAACTCGCATACCAAGGACATATATATATATATATATATATATATATATATATATATATATATATATATATATATATATATACATACATCTACCTAACAAACATTAATAGATTGTGTTCTAAAAGAGGGGAAAATGTTATAATCAGAGACTTATGAACATTATATTTTCCCCAAGTGACATTTCAGTTAATTGGAAGATTATCCGTTCAACAAACATTATGAAACAGAGTAACTTCACCGTGTGGTAGAGTGAAGACCAAGATCAACAGTGTCTATCGGATTACCAGCATCCTGTTTGTTCGAGTGATTGGAGAAAGTTGTCATCTTCTGGGTGAGGTTCACTGTCCGGAATAAATGGTGCTGTTGTGTGCTAAGCAATATGATGTTACAGACTTTGCTTCTAAATCACTGGTCTAACAGTAGAATATTCGACACACATTCTACACCTTATACACACACACACTTCTCCTACATATACTCTTTGCTTTAATAAATCTCTTGTTTTTAGTTGTTGAGGCTAGAGTAATCAAGTATGTTATGTTGGGGAAGAATGAGAGGGGGCATGATCCAGGAGTGAGCAAGAGTGACAAGAAGGTGTCCTCAGATTGAGAGAGTGTGTGGACGGAGTCTGCTGGATATCTCCAGAATAGAGATATGGAATTAAAACAAATGTGGGTGTGGATTCCCTTCACTCCAGGGACGACACTAAAGTGGTAAAGAAGAACAAGTAACTACTACTACATTCATTCTTTACACACACGACATTTATTGGGGGCTCGTCCGGGATCTTTTGTACAACGGGATCTTTAGACAACTGGGTCTTTTAACACGGGATCTTAGTTAGAGGATGGAGATATCCTATTAGTGAGAATCCAGCTAGAGTGAATGTGGAAAGGTGTTAGGATTTATCTTACCTGTTCACACTTCACACGTCTGCATAGGTTTGTGGTCCTGATTCTACTCTTGTCACTGAGTGATTGTGTTGTGTTGTGTGGTGTTATATATATATATATATATATATATATATATATATATATATATATATATATATATATATATATATATATATATATTCTATTTTGTCATTAGCTATATAGTTGTTTAGAGATAATCTATACTCTATCTGCTGAGTTACCTCTCTGTAAAATGGCCACTCCTTAACTGACCACGGCAGAACTTAGGGCAAAGGGGGAAGAAATGGGATTGTCGGGTTCTGCACTAACAGATTACATACAGGAGGTGGAGAGAGAGTATCGTCAAGCAGAAAGGGAAGATGGAAAGGCGGAGTTGGAATTGAGAAGGATAGAGTTGGAACAAGAAGCTAGGAAATTAGAAGCATAGCAAGCTGCGAAGAAATTTGAATCTGAGCAAGCAGCTAAGAAACTTGAAGCTGAGCAAGCAGCTAAGAAATTAGAAAATGAACAAGAAGCTCAGAAAAGGGAGCATGAGTACCGGATGCGGGAACTCGAGCTTAAGAGGCAATCTAGTGGGGAAACTGAGGGAGCAGTGGGAGGCTCCTCTCTCCCTGGCTCAACACTAGTAGGTGGACATAGCTACCATGCTATGAAGTTCCCTCTAGCGATCTACGAGGAGGACAAGGAGAAGATTGACCAGTACCTTCAACGCTTCGAGGCTATGTCAGTTGCTATGGGTCTGGAGCGTGACAAATGGAATCTCAAGCTATCCCAGGGATTACGCGGGACCGGTTACGAGGTTTATTCTTTCCTGCCGCCAGGACACGAGGACAATTATGACGAGTTGAAGACGGCTTTGCTGAAACGATTTGAAGTTACGTCACATACCTACCGGAAAAAATTGCGAGGAGCGAAACGAGAACCGGGGGAGTTGTTCGCCGCCTATAGTCTGCGTCTGAAAGCATATCTCCATAAGTGGATGAATTTGGCTGGGTTCGCGCATGACTATGAGAGTCTGGAAGAGCTCACGGTAGTCGACCAGATGCGGAAGCAAATTTCGAAACCTCTCAGGACATTCTTGGGAGAACAAGGGGCGGAACGAATAGACATGGTGACGAAATTGGCGGAACGGTTCGTCGAGGTCTATGGTGAGGCAGCCGAAAACCTTTCTACCAACACCAAAAGTCAGGAAAAACATAACCCGAAGAAGGCCAAGAGCACAGGAACTAAGAAGGTGGAACTTCAGAGGACAGTTCGGAGAAGACGAAGTGGGAAAGCAAGAAAACTTCGAGCTCTACACAAAAACGACCATGGTCGGAGAAGTGGTGTTCGATTTGTAAGTCACCTTCTCACAATACGAAGGACTGCAAATCGAAGGCTAAGAACCCTCACTTCGCGGCATGTCAAGTGACTTCAAAGCAGGTGGACACTGACAATGCTAATGTCGACAAGTATGCTCACCACTAGGAGAGCTCACTCAAGTCCGGCACAAAAAAATCTAGGACGGGGAAATGGTGCAAACCCTGCAGGTTGAATACACACAATGCTATTGACTGCAGGGGAAAGTCAGGAGACACTCAATTTGTCGTGTGCCCCGGAAAACCTAAGGTGGAGCCCTCCGAACAGGTCGAGGTCGAAGGAGAGACTCCAGACCAGGAAAAACCACCTGTAGTGGAATTGGTAGAGGTTAACGGTGGTCAAGTGGAGTGTTTATACGACACAGGACTGGACGGGGAGGCCGTGATTTCTGCGGATCTGGTACATCCAGAACAATTCACAGGTGAAACCATGGAGATACAACCTGCACAGGCGAGTGTTGTAGCCCTGAAATTGCCCATTGCCAGAGTGGAGATTCGGTCACGATATGTCACCGGCACCATCAAGGCCGCTGTGTTGACCGATCCCATTTTTCCCGTAATCCTCAGTTTCCGGTATGTCTTTCTGGGAATGCCCAGGGAGCCAATCCATATGGGAGCAATACAGACTCGCTCTCAGACGAGAACGGATGAGGCAGAAACAAATGTGACTAACCCACTGCCAGGGGAGTTGCGAACTGCCCAGAGTGAGGATGCTACTCTACGTCCTTGCTACAAAAAGCTGCAGAAAAGTGCTGATCCACCCAAACGGGGGCAGTACTATATGAAGAATAGGATACTCTACAGGAGAGCCGGAAGGGGAGACAACCTACATGGTCAGTTGGTGATCCCAAAGGCCCATCGTTCCCAGATTCTTCATATGGGGCATACCATCTCATTCAGTGGGCATATGGGTATTGCCGCCACAATGCAGCGAATTTCCTGCCATTACTATTGGCCGGGAATGACAGGTGATGTGCGTCGGTATGTGAAGTCATGCCCTGAGTGCCAGAGGGTGGCACCGAAACACTGGACTGCGCCGGTGGTCTTCGGTGAAATGCCCATCATGAACTCTCCTTTCGAGAGGGTAGCCATTGATATTGTGGGTCCACTTCCTAGGACTAGGAAGAGGAACATGTACATACTCACCATTGTGGATTGCTGTACAATGTGGGGTGAAGGCATACCGTTGACCAAGACTGACTCGAAACGAGTGGCGGACGCACTGATGGAGGCCTTTACTAGATTAGGCTTTCTTGATCAAATACTGACGGACAATGGGTCCCAGTTTTGTGGAAAACTTATGGAGGAGGTATTTAGGGTGTTCCTCTCTAACCATATCCATACCAGCCCTTACCACCCTCAAGCCAATGGACAAGTAGAGCGTTTCAACGGCACGTTGATGACAATGCTCAGGAAACTAGCGCAGGAAAAACCTGATAGGTGGGATGAATATATCCCAGCATCACTCTTTGCCTATCGGGAAGTTCCTCATGGCTCAACAGGACAACCACCTGCTACGTTGCTGTTTGGTCGTCCAATCAAAGGACCGTTGGAAGCCATGTTGAGGAGTTGGACTGAAGAGGGGACGTCGGAAGAAGTGATCTCTTCTTACAAATATGTGGAGTAACTGAAAGGAAAACTTCACAAGGGATGGACACAGGCTAATCAAAATTTGAAAAAGGCCAGAAAAAGACATGCGGCTTACTACAACCGTAGGTCTAAAGACAGATCTCTAGAGGTGGGAGACAAAGTATTGTTGCTACACCCAACGGGAAACAACAAACTGGAGATAGGTTGTCAATGACCATTTCCCGTGGAAAGGGTGATATCCAGAACCAACTATCAGATCCGGATCCGGTGAAAGTCAAAGATTTTCCATATCAATCTCTTGCGGAAATACGAAGAGAGACCCGGAGAAAAAGCAGCTCACCTCCTGGCAATGGCAGTTGCAGTGGAGACAGAAGTGGGAACCAACGAGGGCAGAGAATATCCCTTGGTACACCAGGAAACCTATAGGGATGTGCAAGTGAACCCTGATCTGACCTCCCAGGAGAGGGAAAAGATAACCCAGGTTCTCGAGTCTCATAAGGAGATACTGACTGATAAACCAGGACGAACGAGGTTGGTGGAGTTCGAGATGACTTTGACCACTCAAGAGCCTGTTCGCCAAAAGGTTTACCCAGTGCCATTCTCTAAAGAAAAGGCCCTGGAGGGGGAAATACAGAAACTGTTGGAGGATGACGTGATTGCACCATCCACATCCCCATACAATGCGGGGGTAGTTTTGTTACGAAAACCAAGCGGAGAACACCGGTTGTGTATAGACTACCGACTTCTGAACAGTCATACACAATTTCAGGTGGAACCTTTGCCGAATCCAACTCAGTTATTCGCGAGGCTCCATAAGGCAAGGTATTTCTCGAATGTGGATCTGAGTCGCGGGTATTATCAGATTCCGGTTAAACCAGAGGTTCGACCCCTATTGGCCTTCAGTACTCCCAGTGGACATTATGAATTCAAAGTCATGCCCTTTGGACTCAGCAATGCACCTAGTGTGTTTACTCGCATGATGAGGAATTTACTTGATCCTTTAAAGGATCCGTCCATCATCTCATTCATGGATGATATTCTGATTTCCAGTGACAGTTTGGATGACCATTTACAATCCTTGGAAAGAGTTTTCAATAGGCTCAAGGAAGCAGGGCTTACAGCTCGCCCAACCAAGTGCATGATCGGTTACCAGAGTCTGGAATTTCTAGGTCACACCATCACTCCAGGACACATTGTCCCAGAGGAAAAGAACCTAGAGAAAATCAGAAGTGCTCCAAGACCAAAAACGAAGAAGGATTTGCGATCTTTTCTCTCGTTGTGTGGGTTCTACCACAAATTTATCCCACATTTCACTGAACTGGGAGCTCCTTTAACAGAAACCTTGAAAAAGGGATTCCCAGACCAAATAGTTTGGACACCAGAATGTGAGAGTGCCTACAGTCAGTTGAAGGAGGCCTTGGTCAACAAACCTGTGTTACAGCTATCGGACCTTTCCAAACCATTTGTGTTGAGAACGGATGCAAGTGGGATTGGGATTGGGGCAGCTTTGTTACAGGAAGGAAAAGACGATACTTCAGTTTTGAAACCAGTGGCATACGAAAGCAAGAAACTTCTCCCGGCTGAGAGGAATTATTCGACCGTTGAGAGAGAGAAGAGTGTTTGGCTCTTGTATGGGCCGTACAAAAATTCCAGCCTTATTTGTATGGAGTTCAGTTTCGAGTTCAGTCGGATCATCAACCCTTGATATTCCTGGCCACTTCTCAGAAGCTCAACGCTCGTTTGATGCGGTGGTCGTTGCTACTTCAGCCATACCACTTTATAGTGGAGTATATACCTGGGAGGGAAAATGTTTGAGCTGATTTCCTGTCTAGACATCCAGCTCCTGAAGAAGAGGAATAGATCATCTGTTGGAACATGATTTCCAACATTTGGTAGATGTGGTTATTGTACACAGTGAACAACTAGGGTTGGAATTAAATTGTAAGAAGATAGAGATTATGGTCGTCACTAGGAAGAAAGTATCGTTACAACTATCTCGGAATAGTGTCACGAGATAAATAAACTTGTTCGTGTCGATCCATGACAAACTAGATCCGAACTTAGTCGGCAAAAACAGCAACCCTTTGAGGTTGAACAGACTGAGAAAAATACGTTGTTAAAACTGTCTGCACCTGGTCAGCATTGGGGTATGAGATCAAAGTGAGTCACGTCGCGATGTCTGCACACGGTCGACAATTTGTTGACAGGTTGTTGTTCGAGAGACGTGCACTGGCGTCATCTGTTTACACAGCGGGAGTTGGCCGTTGCAAGTGATAGACAGAATGTCTGCTAGAGGTCGGAAGGATTCTGTGATGTGAGGGAAAGGTCTCTGGCTCACAGACAGCCGGGATATTTGTTGGATGAGACAAAGAACTCCCCAGATGAAAAGGAAACTTGACAGCTAATTGATTCTGGTTAGTCTAGAAACAGGAGGACAAAGCCAGATTCTGGACTGATTGGCGTCTGGACTTTTTGGTGACGTCACTCAAGCACCCATATAAAACCCAGTTGCGGTGAACAGGTGGAGGGAGTCGAGAAAAACATTTTGAAGTGTTATGATCGGGGCATTATTCTGAGTTGCGTTACATGAGTGAAACTATAATGTCTAAGTGGTGATCGTTTTCCGCGGACATAGATCCAATCTGATTGCATAGTTTCTCGAGTGGCAACCAAAATAGGCATATGGTAGGCTATTAATAATATCTAATTTAAGAGTATGATTAGGAATAGAGTACAGTGCTGGCGGTGATCTAATGTGTTATAGGATCAGTGATATAATGTCTTATGATTAGTGATAGAATGTTCTATTAGTGCGGTGCTAGAAAGTATCATAGGAGCGTCGGCACTGGTATCCTATTGTGTGGCTTCAACTAGCTTGTGTGATATATCATTTTACTCGGGGAGTTGAGGACAATGTAGTGGAATAATAATTAGAGAGATTAAGGATGGTTGAGAGGGAGGAGGGGAATGTGAAATGGTAGGATCTTCCAGTAGGGCATCTGCTGGGTTTCTACCCGTTCCTTTATTCTTTCCTGGTGTTGCCATGTATAAGACCATTGTGATGCGCGATTTGGCCGTATGACAGAGATCGGATCTCTGTTATAGATCTGAGTGCTGCTATTGGCCTACAATCACCTAATTACGGTCAGGATTGAGTTGCCCTCACCATGATGTTATCTACTCTACAGGTTTCATTTACAGTTCCCCTTGAGTGTTCCACGTGAGTGTGAGATGATTTATTACGAAGAAGCAGTTCAAAGTTTTATACAATGATGGGTCATGGAAAGAAGACAGAGGTTGCTGAGAGGGCATTACACGGGGCTCAGAACCTAGTTGTTCCGCAGAAACCTGGCTTCTGCTGAGCAGGATTTAATGAACATTAGTGTTGTGTTTATTGAGTGATAAGCTTCATCACCGAAGATTAATAACTCGCATACCAAGGACATATATATATATATATATATATATATATATATATATATATATATATATATATATATATATATATATATATATATATATATACACACACACATCTACCTAACAAACATTAATAGGTTGTGTTCTAAAAGAGGGGAAAATGTTATAATCAGAGACTTATGAACATTAGATTTTCCCCAAGTGACATTTCAGTTAATTGGAAGATTATCCGTTCAACAAACATTATGAAACAGAGTAACTTCACCGTGTGGTAGAGTGAAGACCAAGATCAACAGTGTCTATCGGATTACCAGCATCCTGTTTGTTCGAGTGATTGGAGAAAGTTGTCATCTTCTGGGTGAGGTTCACTGTCCGGAATAAATGGTGCTGTTGTGTGCTAAGCACTATGATGTTACAGACTTTGCTTCTAAATCACTGGTCTACCAGTAGAATATTCGACACACATTCTACACCTTATACACACACACAAACACTTCTCCTACATATACTCTTTGGTTTAATAAATCTCTTGTTTTTAGTTGTTGAGGCTAGAGTTGTCAAGTATGTTATGTTGGGGAAGAATGAGAGGGGGCATGATCCAGGAGTGAGCAAGAGTGACAAGAAGGTGTCCTCAGATTGAGAGAGTGTGTGGACGGAGTCTGCTGGATATCTCCAGAATAGAGATATGGAATTAAAACAAATGTGGGTGTGGATTCCCTTCACTCCAGGAACGACACTAAAGTGGTAAAGAAGAACAAGTAACTACTACTACATTCATTCTTTACACACACGACAAATAGTCATATCATATGATGAGAAGTACCTTGGAGAGATAATAACACAAGAATCGCTATGTCGAGGGTAGCCTTTTACAAGATGGAAAACATATGACCAATAAAAAGATGTCAATTGCAACGAGAAAAAGAATGTTAAAGTGTTACATAGAACCTGTACATTTTTATGGTTGTGAATGGTGGACAATGAGCACATACGCCTAAAACATATAATTGCTGTAGAAATGTGGTTTCTGAGAAAAATGCAAAGAGTACCATGGACAGACAGAAAAATCAATGAGCAAGACCTACAAGAAGCGAATGAATACCGTAAGCTGATAAGGGAAAGTAGACGTATGCAGTCAACATTTCTCGGGCGCGTTATAACAAGATATAAACTAGAGAACTTGGTGACAACTGACAAAATTGAGTAGAAAAGAACAAAGGGAAGGCAGATAAGTAAATATCTGGATGTCTTGGCCACGTGGAATTGTCGAGACAAGAAGACAGAGCTGATCCACGACATCGTCGATCATGTGAGATCGCTTATCGGCATGGCATATGATGATGGTTGTTGACTTTATATACGAAGAACATAGCCCATTTCTTATTGCCCAGCATTCGAACCCATATAGAGGAACGACTTGCACAATTTGTCACTAAGCAGAATGTTGTACTTGTGCTATTTCTGTTGTACATGAAGCTGCTCATTTTTATTAAAACAAATCTTTATCTTTGATGTTTCTTGTCCTTGTCCCTGTCTCACATCTTCCGTCAGATGTCACTCGGTAACCTGGATATTGCAAGCAGTTTACGGCAGACTGCTGTGTCTTGTTATTAGTCATACAGGTATTTATGATTACACATCGTGCATAAACTTGCGATGTGGAGATATTTCGTTGATTTCTTTTGTTGTTATTTCGAATTCTGACAGGTTTCAGGTAGTTTAAAAATCTTCATAGATTTAATTAATGTTTTTTAAATATCTTCACAGATTTAATGTTGTTTATAAATCTTCATAGATTTAATGTTTAAAAAAAATCTTCATAGATTTAATGTCAATTAAAAAAAAAAATCTTCATAGATATGTCGCTTAAAAATCTTCATAGATTTAATTTTGTTTAAAAATCTTCATAGATTTAATGTCGTTTACAAATCATTATAGATTTAATGTTACTTACAAACCCCCATAGATTTAATGTCGTGTAACGTCTCTCATTCACATGACCGCCATGGACAGGTCATCGTTTCAAGGTTTCTGGCAAGACATAACAGACTAAACAAGCTTTGCCATTGTAACAAATCACGATGCTCTTGCGGATAGTGTGATCAAACTACAGAGCATGTTCTCCGAAATGTCCCCCAGTATAGCCACCTGAGAAGGGAATACTGACTAGTGAGTCGGCACTGCATTTCTAAATTTTATAGAACAAAAGAGAACTCCAACAACAACAAAAACTGTTTACATACGAGAACTCGTTTGGTGGTGTAATCATGAAGGAAGAAATGAGAGAAGAAGAAGAGGAAGGAAGAAATAATAATAATAATAATAATAATAATAATAAGAAGAAGAAGAAGAAGAAGAAGAAGAAGAAGAAGAAGAAGAAGAAGAAGAAGAAGAAGAAGAAGAAGAAGATTTTAAAGCAATAAAACAAAGGAGATAAACTTTTTTTTTTAAAGATAGAAAGAAAATAGGAAAGAAAAGTATGCACAAACGAATAAAGAAGTGTCACAATTTGCGCTTAAAGGTCTATCAGATAGTTACAGAATCATTGCGTCGACAACAAGCACACTCTTGATTTGCCTCACTTCTAGGACGAGGCATAACAGACTGAATAAACACATCATGACCACTGTCGTCCCCCTGCTACAACACCGTGCACTCGTGTTGAACATGTTCTGCGGGATTGCCAACTATACCGACAGTTAACGACAGATATACGAGGACCGACTTATCATTAAACTCCTGGCAGTATGGAACTAAAGGTGCGTTCAAAAGTAGGTGGAATTAACATTGAAATAAGCGATCGCAAGATGGAGAAGAAGGGGAAATGAAGGAGAAAGAAAACGAAAGAAAGAAAGAAAGAAAGAAAGAAAGAAAGAAAGAAAGAAAGAAGATCCATTATATCCTGCATAATGATGGATTCTTCCCTGTGTTAAAAATGTGCTTCATGTAAATGCAAGCTATGAATCCTTTCATTGTTCTAACGACCGAGCTGAACATTAGCATTAACAAGGCTGGACTTTGGTGTGAACCAAGTTGTTGATTTCTAAAGCAATTCTCGGAATCTTCACCTTCAGACACACATGATGTATTTTTAATGACTGTGCAGTGGTTAAAAATATTCCCGGTCCATGTTTTGTATTTACCTATTATGTTGCATGAACTTTACAGAGGGTGAATACCAAAACTTGGACCGGCAGTATTTTGAAATACTGCACAGTCATTAAAAATACACCCTATACTTTCTGAATTGGGGAATTAACTGATTCATTGCCGAAGTATAATATATCGCCAAATGTGACCTCCCATGCAAACAGAAAGACGATACATATATACACAGAATATATTATATAAATTGTTATATTATATAGAGACATAGTATATACACATATAATTAGAAGTGGTTCGAGTCGCGCCAATGACTTATGAGAGTATGGAGCCGGTCGCTCAGAAAGTCGTGGCGTGCTGATGAGCGTAATCTAGCCTAGGAATCAACATGCAGCTGAAAGGTTCTGGTGTTGACCGCAATATCCTGAAACAGGATGGAAACACGGGGGAAAAAATATTATACACAGAAAATATTAGACATTTAGAAGATATGAGAAAATTCGCCATTAGGAAATATAGTATCAATAATAATAATATTGTATGTACAGAGGATACTGTACTGATAGCAGACAACGAACAGAATATGCAACATTTAGCAGTTATTGTACACTAGTTAGTTAGTTAGTCGACAGATCATCCTCATTGCACATCGAACCATTCAGCCCATAAGTGCTCGGATCCCCTCCTCAGCAAATCCCGCAGTGTGTAGCGGCTAACGGCACCAGTTCTGTGTTGGTTTATCAGTCTTCTTTGGCCACCCCTCTTTTAATTTGCTGTTCTCGAATTCTGGCCATGGTTGTAGATTCACAGTCATCACTTGGTTCTCGCAAAAGTCTTACTTCTCGTAGAGCATTCAGAATGTCAGTCTGGTCCATGGCGCCTCCGTCCTCCACAGTATGAACAACGAGGGTTAGAAATACATTGTTTAAAGAGGTTATGGTCAGCTCAAAGAAGACAGAAATACCACAATGTAATATTCTAGTAGATATACATAATCTTAAACAAGAGAATCGATACAACTATTTCGGAATAGTCATAACAACTGATGGGAGGTGCATTGAAGAGATTAGAACAAGTATCTTTATGGCAAAGGTAGCCTTTTTCAAGACTGAAAACATAGTGACCAAAGATACCGATTGCAACGAGAAAAGGGGTGTTGAAGTGCTGCACATAACCTGTAAATTTGTATGGATGCGAAACGTGGACAATGAGCAGACTATCTGAAAAACATCTAATGGCAGTAGAAATGTGGATTTTACGGAACATGCAGAGAATACCCTGGACGAACACACCACCCAATGAGCAAGTCCTACAAGAAACAAATGAAAACCATAAACTGATTAGAGAAAGTAGACAAAGCAGTCAAGATTTTTGGGCACGTTATGCAAAGAAATAATTTGGGGAAATTGGTGACAAATGGTAAAACAAGGGGGGAAAAAACAAGAGGAAGGAAGAGAGGTACATTTCTAGATGGCTTGGCCATGTGGCATAATCGAGAGTAAAACACAGAACTGATTCACGATTCTGGTGATCGCGTGAGATGACCAAACATGACCACTCTCGTTTACCGACATGGCACATGATGATGATGATGATATAATGCACAAGCATCGAATGTCGACTGCTCTTTAAATGATGGTGATAGACCATATACTTAAGGCGTGGAAAAGGATCCTTTTCTGTTACTTTATGTTTACTATAAATTTGCAGTATCTGCGTTAGAAAAAAAATAATACCAATGGCTATAAGAAACATTAATGCTGCATGCAGTGGCTGACTGGCTAGAGTGTCAGCTGACCTGTTGTACGTATGCTTTGCGGACCCCTAATGAAGTATGCCCTCTGAAACATTAGACAGTATGCTACGATTCTTAATGACCTTCTTAGTAACTTTATCTCCTGCAACCAATAATTTTTAGACATAGCCCGCCACTTTCTACATGTTACAATTCAACATTAATACATAGAAAACATATTACCTGTACAGGTATGGTAGACTTTCTAAGGTGTGTTCTTGGCTTCTGCATCGTCTCGGTGAAATGAACTTGACATTGTCGTTTGAGTGTTTTCTGACGCCGGTAGATTAACAAGCGCTTTATCCTCGTCTACAGTCAGAAAGCACGTATCCCGCCTTTCATAACTCGGATTAATCATTTACCTAATGGCTTGATAAATGATAAGAAGGAAGACAGCAGGAAAAGCGAACGAACAGATGGTAAAAGGCACCAGGGTTGTGAAAATAGCGCGCTCGATTCCAGACCAATCATGGAGGAGGAAACGTCTGCTTTTATGTCGGTTTTCCCCCCTCAGCGCGGACGGAAGGAAGCGTGTGGTTTTGTGGGTAGCATGTGGTGTGTTGCTGGGAAGATGCTAATGGTTTATGGTTTAGGAGGGGAATAAGGCAGGGCAAAGTGCCGTTTCAGATTATTAGATAAAATCAGAAACATGAGCCAGCCCAAAAGAGCGATGCCTTGTACACCGACCTCTCTCTATGGTGCATGTGTGAATTTTCGCATGATAGGAAACAATGAGAAAATGATGTGATTTCATTTCAATTTAGGGTTACTTTCGGCAGCAACACAAGCCAGTTCAATTTAAGGGCGGTTTCTATACATGGTAACTAATCAGCGCTGCCAGGTGATTTACAAGTTTTCAGTACAAATGATGGCCAAAAAGCCCCAGCTGAAGGATAATGAGGCTGCACGTTAGCTGGGGTGTGTTTGCCTGGGACGGGCGGGGCATTATGTGCCTGGGTTTTGTGTTGCTGATATGCGGAAATTAAACGGCACACAGCAATAGAAAATAACTTAAAACCACACACACACAAACACTTAAACACACACACATTAGCTCATATACACAGAAAACTATTTTGTCCAGTAATAATGCTTTTTGGGTTTAAGTGGTGTTGGGGTTATCTTAAGCTTGGTGCTAAATTTATCTCCCTTTCTCTATCTCTGCCTCAGTCTCACGTTCACTATCGGTCTTTATGTTTGTCTGTTTGTCTATCTGTATGCCTGTCTATCTCTCCGTTTCTCTATCTATCTATCTATCCATCTATCTATCTATCTATCTATCTATCTATCTATCTATCTATCTATCTACCTACCTATCTATCTATCTATCTATCTATCTATCTATCTATCTATCTATCTATCTGTCTGTCTGTCTGTCTGTCTGTCTGTCTGCCTGTCTGTCTGTCTGTCTGTCTGTCTGTCTAATGAGTCTTTTAATTTCCCTAATCTCTTACGGTTGTGTTGTTTACAGTTTGTTGTTGACATTACTTGTGGACGACGTCTATCACTAGAACAGTTCAAACTGAAAGCCAGGACAACAGGAAACAAATGATTTATTTACAGTTAACGGCCACTTATACTGGACTAATGACGTGTAAGGGTTATATTAGACTGGTCTGCTGTTTGAATATTTCATGCAGCTTACTACAGCCGTGAAAGCTTGAAGCAACAGAAGTGACTTAGGGCAAATATGAGATGTGCCATAAGAACACATTCCCTTGAACCATTATCATCTCCACGGCCTGGTAACACACATTGACTCGAATATATAGGGCATATGTAATCACGTGCCAGATACTTGCAGAGATGTGAAGTTACAGAATCTTACTAAGTCATCTGGTGTTTGTCCACCAAGAATGATGATGACCATTCATTTCATCCAGTGGGGTTGACAGTATGGAGCCGTGAGTTCTAAGATGGCTGATGAGGCCTATTTTGGCTCGAAATGTTCTTTGACAATACAGGCATAGAATGCTTAACGTTCCAGATGGAGGATCTTGTGCAGTGGTTTTTCTGTCCAGCCTTCTTTCACAGCTCTGGCAGTCCTGTTTGCTTCACGGATGACTGCACCATTGGGTAATGATGTACACCAGGAATTTCGGTCCTTGGCAGCAGTCTCTCAAGCGTCGTGGTGAACACCAAAAGCTTTTAGTGAGATCTTCAGAGAGTCTTTAAAGAGTTTCCTCTGGCCATACTAATATGATGTATGGTGACCAGATAAATACCACAATGTAACATCCAAGTAAATGGAAAACGACTTAAACAGATGAATCTTGACAACTAAAATCATAACATCTGAAGGACTACAGTTTTGTAAAGAATAGAACGAGAATGATTATTGAAAAACTAGCTTTGTGGTGATGTTACAAATCTGTCAACAATAAAATGTTGTCTATAGCATTGAGAACAACTGTTCACGCGCTAAAGAAACCAATAATGTTGTATTCATGTGAAACATGGACAATAAGCAGAGAATCTGAGAAACATCTAATGACATCGATGTGTGGTTTCTGGGGAATACCATGAACTTGCAGAAAAACGAACGAGATTGTCCTTCAAGAAACAAATTGAAACTGTAAACTTGGTGGTGAAATTAGACTCAGATAGTCCAGATTTTCGAAGAACGTTTTGTGAAGAAGCAAACTTGAAATCTTAGTGACAACTGACAAAGTTTATGGGAAATGAGCACAGGGGACGATAACAAGGTAAACAAACATGTATGGCTTTGCTGCATGGCATAGTCATGACAAGAAAACAAACCTGATCCAAGTCTGGTGATCTTCCCATGTCTATCGGCATGGCACATAGTGATGATTATTAGGTCACTTCGTCATCGACTGTTAAAAACGAAGTAATTCCTTAAGAATCACAGCTAAAAGTCGTAAGAGTTATATAACTCTGCTCTAGCGTATTTATGAACTCAGACCGCTGTACTAGTAGACTAGTGCTCTAACTGCTAACCATTTGTACTCCCACAGATAAGCACAATTACGTGTCCGGCTAACATTTTGTGTGATAATAATGTGGAAGATTGAGTTTCAGTTCTTAGGTCTGAGACATGAGCTTTGAGGTCGTCTGTACCCTGAAATGAGAATGCATGTTTCAAGTTGGCTTGGCCACGTGGCATATCGAGACAAACAATCGAGGCTCATCCATAGTTCTGGTGATCGTGTGAGGTGGCACATGATGATGATATATCGAGTGAGGTTAATGTAGAGATCTTTCTCTCGACCCGGTAACAGAGAATCATTTCACCAGGGAATTAATTTGTTGCAGGGCTCTCCTTCCCTATCAAAGCTCATAAAGCAGCGAGATGAGCAAGCACAGTAACAGAATATAACGTCTTAGAATAACATATTAGCATTTAGCCAGGTCATGATACAGTACAGCACATACTGAATGAATGGGATTAGACATGAGTTGATAATATTTCCCCCACAGGTGTTAGGATCATCGGTATCAACTGACTCCAATCCAACACCCAGAGGGAAAACAATAAGTGCACACAGCTCAGTGTAAGCATTCATTCAGTAGCATGTCCTTTGCAGAACCTCGCTCCCATATCAACCTTCCGGAAAACCTCTCGATCACAAGCAAGGTGCCCCGCTTCAGATACACCCATCTGGAGATCATCCGCCACATTCTGCACCCATCTTCTCTTTGGCCTTCCTCTTTCTCTCTTCCCAGGTATATATCCCTCAATTTTTGTTCTCTCCAAACTTTCGTGACGTTTCAAGGGACCAAAATATTTCATTTGTCTTTGTTTTATCTTCTTCAATAGCCAACTGTCTTGAAAATTCAGCTCTTGAAGTATGGATGCATTAGTTCTTTTCTTTATCCAAGATATTCTTAGAACTCGTCTATAACATTTATATTCAAAGGCATTTATGCGTTGTTCAGCTTGTTTAGTAAGTGTCCAGGTATCACAGGCGGATGTTGCAATAGGAAAGATACATGCTCTTAAAAATCTAATTTTTGTAGTTCTATCTGTCCCACTCCACCGTTTATTCAGTTGTTTCAGTGTAAGCATAGCATATGAAGTAAGTGTATTTTTCTGACTAAGTGATTACTGGTATTCGTGCGCAACGCATGTACTAATTTTGCCCTTTATTCCACATCTGAGACGTAGGCCCTCAGACCGTCCTATCCTTAGCTATTCCATGCGTCTTCTCCCATTTCCTCTTCATATTATTAATATATGTCTAACTTAGGTCTTTCTGTATTTCTTTTTACCCTGTGCATTCCAGACAGAATTTTCTAGTTATACACTTCTCATGTGTTCTCGATGTATGCCATATGCAGCTTCAGCGTTGTTTCTTCGTTTTTTTTTTTTTTTTGGTTCACTATTACTTGTCTAGCTGTCCGAATGAGCTCCACCTTGGTGATTCTATCATGCCATTTTAGTCATTCTATTGACACTGCATGTTGTCATCGCCCAATCTCCTCCGTGAAGTAACAATCTCCTTCGTGAAATACCGGAGCACATGAGCGCTAGAATAGTACCAACGTAACCGAGAAACAAGTGGAAATTATTGTGGGTTGCGATTACCTGGTTAACTCATTCAATAGAAAACCTTAGAAATCCACTCGTCATATACTTCGCTTTGAAAAAAATAATAATAAGATAAAGCATAATTTAGCCAGCCTACATACATTTGAGAAAGACATAGAAGGAATTATACAGGAGAATTTGCCTAGGGAACTAATTAATTTGTGGAATAATACAACATCTAGATCATCAACAACAACAATGATAACAACATTGTAACCTACCACGCATGTCGGTGAGACTGGTTGTCACATCCCGTAGACAGTTTTAACTGCAACATCCAACCAACCACAGAAGATGAAGTAGGGGAAAATAACAATAATGCCAATAATATTAGGAAGGAAGGAAGGAAGGACGGACGGACGGAAGGAAGGAAGGAAGGAAGGAAGGAAGGAAGGAAGGAAGGAAGGAAGGAAGGAAGGAAGGAAGGAAGGAAGGAGAGCAACAAAAACAGCACAATAACAAGAACCTTACCACACAAACAAGACATAAACTAACAAGAACAAGATGATCATGACAAGCAAGAAACATGTACGAATCTAGGCGCTTGTCCACACAGAATGATGCCATGATATGTGTGATGAAGTGTTTGGCAGCGACAGTAATTGAATACGGAGAGACATCAGCAGAATTAAACACATCAGCCTGATTGTGTAATGACCTGTATCTATTAATGAAGCAGATTAAGCAATAATAATTATATTATTTTTCTCAGAAAGCAATGAATAAATAACAATAGCTATATAAATATATGGATATACATTGACACTCAGAGAAGAGTAGGGAATAGCAAAGGTCATCTCAGTTGTTGCTGTATTGTTTCCAAAGGTCTTCAATGTTCTTCATCTCCCTATGGGAATTGCACCGGAGTTGTGGCCACTTTGAACTTAAAGGAGATGAGATGTGGTCTGAGGACAAATGATGAGCAAGATGTAAACAGGGTATTGAAAAGGTTAATTGCATATCCTTCACAGGACATCGTAGTCAACCCCGGCATGTTTTGACTGTTTGTGATCTCTTGGCAAATTTCTGTGCAGTAGATTACCATTGCTTTCTGAACGACAGGCACCTATACCATTTTATAGAAAACCCAAGTCTGCTGCCATATCTCCTGCAGATGTGTTTTGAATGGGGTATGTGAGAGTACGACCTGCGTTCGGAACTCCTTCTCCACGGAGACAGGGTGTACAACGGAGTGATCGATCATCAAGATATTCTAATCAACACAGACAGCGGGCATCCGTTGGGTTTGTTCCTGAGAACCTGCTAATGTGTTGGGAGCAAACGGACATGTTGGTTGGGGCTGCAACGCTGGATGAGGTGTTGGTGCACGACAAAACAGATGTGGCCAGGGAGCTCCTGGATCACGTGAATAGTGTGGAAAAATTGATACATCGTCATGGCTTGGAGAGAATGGTGCAACATGAAGTAAGCAGAGAACCTGGCCGCCACTCAGTACTCCGAGGACAGGGCAGACGGACGGACACATAATCAAACTGCACTGGTGCATTAGTAGATGGACTCTTTGCTGGTTGTTGAAGATGGGGATGGAGAGCGAACGCGAACATCCCTAGTCTGTGATGTCGGTTACGACTTCTTCCTGTCTCTAGTTGTATCAGATTCGTTGACCTGTAAGGTTGTGTGCTGCAAAGACAATCTGTTTTCATGTCTTCTTTATCCTTGATGATGGTGTTCTATCTCCTTCATTGGGCTTATTTATGTCTAGTTCCACAGTGAGTCTTAATCTTCTTTGTGGAGGTTACTTAGATTTTGTAGCTTTGATTTTTCAATTTATGCCTTCTTTGTGAGTTCATATAATCGTTTAAGAATGCCACACATTCTTTATCTTTTTGACATATTAACGATGGTAATTTGTGGGGCATTGGTGCGTTATGCTTTCTTACTTCTTTCTTGGTCTGTTTCTCTATACTTTAGTATTGCCATCTTTGACAAGGCGGCTCTGTGGCGAAGTGGTTACGGACACAATTCGTAATCCCGGAATACCGCGTTCGAACACAGCTGCGAGCGATTTGGCAGCACGCCGTTTTACGTTAGTATTTCAAACAATGTTATGTGTGCCGGTCGTTCAGAAAGCAATGACAAACTGCTGAGCATAGAACTTTCCAAATAAATAACAAACAGCCAAACATGCTGGAGTTTACTACCAGTATATGCAACTAGCTAAACTCTTTGACAAGTCTGAAACATCCGTCTATTTTGCCAGCACTGAAAATTTGCTGTGCCCCTTGTTCCTACGAGTCATGATGAGATAGGTATGCCTGCATGTTTTATCGACTCCCACAATTTGTATTGTAAGAGTTATTACTGTGGACTAGATTGCAATTCATTGTCTGACAAATACAATTTTAAAGACTCCCCAGAATTAACCATTTACACCCATTATCAATTGATTAAGCATTATGCCAATTAGTGGTCTCACAACTGGATGTGAGTATAATGAAGTATAAAAGCCAATGGCTACATTTAACACGATCCAAGAAAGTTGTCCTGAGCAATCAATTGATACACTCCTACTCAGATTGTGTGGCAACAGGCACTGTTCAGAATGTAGCTACAGGTGTCTATTTCACATAACATGGCAATCTAATTGTATATCCTGACAATCTATTTCGCATGTCCTGACAATCACTGTGATACAGTGTAAATTCGGACTGTTCAAGTATCACATACTATTTATAACGTCATCTCTAACCCACAACCAGGTGCGCTATCTATACTACAAACTTTCCATGATGATGAATTCAAATAACCGAAAAACGCACTCTTGGATCTTGCTACCAGACAGCGAACCATACCGCAATGAGTACCATCCTTTGTTGTAGAAATAAACACAAAATTCGCAAATCAGGGAGGTGTATTTGAACAAGAAGATACTGAGATACTTTCAAACAACGAGAGCTATTCAGGCAGAAACATACACAATCAACCCAGAGACAACTACCACACACTTCACTGACACAGACAGACCGTCATTCTTCGCATCAGGACAGGAAATAACTGACTGATTAATCACACGCATAAGCTTCAACTATCTGTTTCACCACCAAGCACACACACTCGCCTGCCGATCCAGTGGTTAATGGTTCGATCCGAAGCTGGGCTCCCATGTCGACCCAGCCACAATAGGTACCAAGATTGTCTTGGGTTGTAAACGCGACTGGTGTGATAGTTACCACGTCGCCCACTAAATGTCGATAGGTCTATAATCATATGAGTCTAGCACCGTATACGCGATGCGCCGTGAGAATCTAACAGGGTCCTTTACTTTACTGTGAAATGTCGAATCAATATAGACAAATGAAAACAAAACGGAGATTGCTGGGAGAAATTAGACGTAGACAGTCAAGGTGTTTTGGACATGTTGTGAGGAGAAATGGACATGAAAATTTGGTGACAACTGGCAAGTTTGTTGGGAAGAGAGCGAGAGGAAGACAAAGGGATAAATACCTTGATGGTTTGGCAGCATGGCATGGTCCGGGCAAGAACACAGATCTGATTCGAGACTCTGGTGACTGTGTGAGATGGCGAACCATGACCGCCCATGCCTACCGACATGTCACTTGATGATGATGATGATGATGATGATGATGATGATGGTGGTGGTGGTGGTGGTGATGATGGACACGTTGACTAATCAAGCTGTTGTACGTGTTCTGCACGAGTGTCACCTATTCAACGAATGTTGACATGTATGCTTGCCACACTACGTGGCTAAGGCGTTACGGACGCGGTTCGTGATTCTGCTTACCTGTGTTCGAAACACAGCTGCGACCGATTTGGCAGAAGACCGTGTCGCGTGTGTTTTCACGTGATGGTATGGGAGCCGGTCGTTCAGAAAGCAATGACAAACTATTGAACGTGGACGTGCCAAGACATCAACAACAGCAGTGCTGGTGTTGGCAGCGATGTCATGTAAATAGGATAAGGAAGAAAAAATAAACAATACTTGCCACTGAATCAAAACTGAACACCAAGATATATAGTTGCCTGCCCTGTTACAGTACGTTGAAATCAACCCAATCACGTATTGTCTGTTTGTGATTAACTGGTCAATGTTAATTCAGTACTTTACCATAGCTTTCTTAACTTCCGACGCCTCCTAGCATCAAAATCAACGCAACAGCGATCGGTTTCCAAATCACCGCAAATAATTTTGAAACAGAACTAAAAGGAAACTCAAAAGAGTTCATAATGAGAACTCGTCCCACGGTGCAATCATGAAAGTTGCAATGACAAGAAAACAACTAAGAACCATTTGCAAATAGTCTTCTAAACTCACAGTTGTCAAGTCAAGCACCGCAATCATGTGTTGAACAACCTCTGCACAAGGGCGGACTGATAGGCAGCGGCTCACCCTGGGATTAACAGCCATAAGATCTACAACAGCAGATAAGCTCAGGCTCACAATTGCCAAGGAGACATCCTTGGCTAGGGTCCAAGGCTTTCAAAATAACCTGCCGGGCTGTTCAGTTTTATACGTGACGGTCTGCTCATACATAATTAAATAACAACGCTTTTGATCTTCGTTCGTTGCTACAGAATGCAATAGAAATGTACAGATTTATTCATTCCTGTGTTTTATATCTTACACGTTTATAAAGAATTTATAGATACATGATTGTGTGCGTGTGTGCGTGTGGCAAAGAGGTTTACCGCGCTGACTCTTAAACTTCCTGAGCTCTGACGGAGAAGCAATGGGTTCTTCCTGGGGTGTATCGCAATGTCCTGCAAAGGACATGCAGCAATATATATATACATATATTGTTAATAAGAAGCGCTTGTCACTTGAACCAAATACTGTCAACATACTTGTCTGTTTGCATAGTTGGTTATTAGAAGACATATGAACAAGACAATCCAGTGTTATTTCGATTCTTGACAAATACGACTATAATGTAAGCTATGTGACTATAAATTGTTTGCTTTAATCAAAATTAACTATTAATTAATCGTTAAAAGCTAACTATTAAATTTAAATTAATCGTTAACAGCCCTAATATATATATATATATATATATATATAGGCCGGTCGTTCAGAAAGCAATGGCAAACTACTGAACGTAACACTTGCCTAGTACATCAACAGCAGCTGAAAATGCTGGTGTTGACTGCAACGTCCCGTAAGGGATACGCAACACAAAAAATATATAAAAGCCATTTTAAAGGACCACACTTTCTTATTTATGTTAAATATGTTGGTGATTTACTACGTAATTTTACAGTCAGTAGTTTCCCATTGCCGACTCCGTGGATTAGGCTTTACGAACGCGGCTCGTAATTCCGCTTACCTGCCTCCGAAAAACAGTTGCGACTGATTTGGCAGCAGATCCTGTTGCGCTGGGTTATAATGTGATGGTACGGGAACGGGTCGTTCAGAAAGCGATGGCAGACTACTGAACGTAAACTTGCCAAGTAATTAACAACAGCAGTGCTGGTTTTGACAGCGATGTTCTGTAAATAGGATGAGCAAACAAAACGTTTCCCATTGCTTTCTGAAAGAGAGGTCAACATTTAAATCGAATAAAACGGTGTGTGAAGTGAACCCACTACGCCGCTATTGCATGATGACTTATTGAAGTTATGGACTACTGTAATAGACATGTAGCTCTATCGCATGTTAATGTTAAGGTCCGGTGCCTCTACTCGAACACTAGCAGACATCTAGCTGTCGTGGTCTGGCTGACAAACCAAGATAACGTGTGAGCACACGCTTCTCCTTCTGGCGTGCTAGCGGAGTTGATAGGGAACCGCGACGGTAATGACGTGAGCACGGTCGGACGCCGTGTCGACGCCTGGACTCGTCGCTTGCTGAAGTGAAGGAAATATTGCCCAACTATTCCTCCGTGCATTCAGGCCTACATTATGACCCTATCACATCACAGACATTAGTAGGAAACTGCTTCGGGACAATTTATTATGACTTATTACTATTAGTATAGTTACTTATTACTATTAGTATAGGGAGTGCTAGCATCAAGGAGGAGTGGTTACACCGCTATCTGATTCCCTTGCAGGGATATCGAGTAATAACCATGCAGAATACAATAGGCAAGCTGCTGGAGAAGTTAATTGTCAGAAAAATATCAAGCCAGCTAGAGAGGCAAAGTGTCTTCCCACCTATCCTGGGAGAGTACTGTCCAAAAAGCGAAACCTGGACCAATGCAGCAGTTTTTGCCCATGGTGTCTATGAAGGTTTCCACTCATGCATTGAAACCTTTGCTGCAGCGATTGATCTTGAGGACGCATACAACAGAGTACCATTGGCTTTTTTTAATGCTTGAGCTTCTTGAACTCAAGATAAGCCCTTTTCTCCTTAGCTGGATCGCTGCAGCCCTCTTCCAACGGAAGGTAGTTTTTAGATGTGGCAGTTCGACTTCGGAACCAACAACAATATATCCTGGCCTACCACAGGGATCACCATTATCTCCGGTACTGTTCAACGCCTACACTGTGAGAATCACCAGTGAGCATATCACTGGACCTGGTGGGACATTGTCATATGCCGACGATGTTTTAGTGTATCGTCAGGGTAAGGATAGAGATCAGGTTGCTGTGGAACTACAAACCGAACTCAATCGCATAAGTACTTGGTGTGTTGAAGCTGAGGAAATGGTCAACCCAACAAAGGCAACAGTGACATGGTTCTCGTTGAATAATCATATTGTCAAACTCCAACACCAACTGTAAATCTGTGTTCAGAGACTGGAAAGAACGCAGGCAATGAATTACCTGGGGATACGTTTTGATCGAAGCCTTGCTTATAATGAGCACATAGACTAGGTGATAACAAAGGCCAAGCGGGGTTTGGCTGCGATGCGGGTGATGGCGGCAGCAAACTGTGAGCAGCGCCATATATGTCTTCTATACGAGGGGCTAGTCATGTCTGTTTTGCAGTATGCGATGGCGATCCTGACTCTCAGCCGTAAACAGATAGAAAGGATGGAAGGAATACAAAACGAAGCTATGCGCATTATTCTTGGATGCACAAGAGATACAGCATGCAGGGCGATGCGCTACCTTCTTGATTTTCCAACCATTGAAGATAGAATACAAATTTGCAGAGCACGTGCCTATCTCATAGTTAACGCAAACACACAACATCCACTGCATAGTGAAATTATGAAGGTGAAGGGCTGCAGGTTAAAAAGAGGAAGGTGGTGGAAGTGTCAAGCCGAAGACATTCTTCAACAGGTGTGTTCACTTGAGGACTTAGAATCTGGCGAGGAGTGGGTACAAGATGCCAACAGACTTCTGTACGTCCTTTTCAGTTTGCGTCCAACTAGACAGAAAATGCAGACAAGAAAATCCGGCTGCTGTGGGGGTGGAAGTACAAGCGTTGATTTTCGAGAATTCGTTAGACGGTGATGCTGTCATTTACACAGATGGTTTGGTCGTCTGACGCGAAAGAAGCTCATAGGCCTTTACGGCTCTGGCCGGAGGGAGAACTGTAAAGGATGACTCTGGTGCTTTTGTTGAGACCACACTTAGCCTGACTATGGAAGTCATGGTAGTAAGTAAATCAATAACATGGCTCGAGACACATACATTCACTAGGGCATGTTTCCTTAGCGACTCAATGAGCATGCTCAAGAGGATAGAGATGGGGTGGACCCGAAGAGAGTGGTTGTTGTCTCTGGAGCGGTCTCGGCTGGCAAAGTTAAGTTTCATCTTCGTGCCAAGGCATGCGGGAGTACAAGAAAATGAGCAGACTAACAAGCTCGCAGGTGAGGCTACTGTGGAGGGCGGACGCGCCATGGACCAGGCTGACATTCTGAATGCTCTACGAGAAGTAAGACTTTTGCGAGAACCAAGTGATGACTGTGAATCTACAACCATGGTCAGACTGCGAGAACAGCAAATTAAAAGAGGTGTGGCCAAACAAGAACACTACGCAGGAAGCCAAAGAAGATTGATAAACCAACACAAAACTTATGTCGTTAGCCGCTACACGCTGCAGGATTTGCTGAGGAGGGGATCCTAGCACTTATGAACTGAATGGTTCGATGTACTAACTAACTAATTTAATATTACTGACATCTCTCTCTCTCTCTCTCTCTCTCTCTCTCTCTCTCTCTCTCTCTCTCTCTCTGCGTATGTGTGATGTGTATATATGTGTGTACGTGTATCAAACATACATGACCACAAGGTCTTATTTTCCCATACCCCCCAAGGCATGAAAGATGTGACAGCGCAAGCAATACCAGAAGCCTAGTGTGGGCAGACAACACACACCGAGACCACAACCCATTCGTATAATGGCACATTTCCATGGGCCGCTGTTTGCAAGTATACACCGAGTCAATCTTCGGGTGTGACTGTGTATAATTTGCCAATTTGTAAGTCTGTGACCTTTCAGGATCATGCGCGCCCGCGAAAACAAAGCCATTAATTTACTTTTGGGGCTTTCCCATTAACCTGTAACTTTGTACTTACCGAACACTGGAAACAATCTTAATTGGAATTAGATAAGGTGCGTACTGCTGTTTGAAATTAAACAGTGCCCTAATAAAAATTGTTTTATCAATGTCCTCGTATGTTGACACTGTGATTACCTCGTAATAATCTCTGCGACGGAATGTAAATTGTTTATGTAAACTGTTGTCTAGTCAGACAATGTATTCTTTATGTTTTTGCATGTGGAATATTCCTAAAAGTAAAGTCTTGTGTGTATCATAACCATCATCATCATCATCATCATCATCCAGTGTCTGGCGAGGGAGATCATGCTTCTCCACAAATTGCGATCTCCGATGGCATGGATCAATTAATATTTTAACAACCTTCCGCGCCATGACAGAAGAGTGTCAAGAATTTTCTCACGCTATTTTCCTCTATCTTTCCAAAAATCTGTTATGTTTACACAACACGTTCCTGTTTTTGTCTTCTCATAATGTGACCACAAAGAATTATGACTGCTTCTTTCTGATGTTTGTCATAGGTTGTCGATGCGACTTAACGTTCCTCAAAATGTCCAGATAGCTTATTTTGGCTGACCAATGAATTTCCAGCATTCTACTATAAAAGCACGTCTTCAAGGCTACTATGGATTTTCTCGCCTGTTTTAAAATCAACCCAGCATATACTGTGTACCAAGACATTCATACAGTTTGAAATACAATTTGTTTAATCAGTGGTGTTTATTATGCTTGTCGGTTATATGGGTAGCAATTATTTTAATGGCTGTTTCTATCTTTGTCTCAGCATATTGTTGGGCAGTGGCGGACTTGGCTTAACTATAGTGGTTGTCAGGAAAGACGACTACTAAAACAACATCAACATTTGAAACATACTGTCTAATGTAAAGGGGCTCATTTTATCGAGGCCGTACACGGCCCAATTGTCATCGGGAAGCTGACACCCTGGCCAGTCTACCACTGCTTTAGCTTTTCTATGCAATGTTTACATACTTCCCTGAATAATAAAATAATAATAAACCTGAATTTGGTTTTATATTTAGAAAATAACACTTTTGAAATGACATTATATTGTTTGCTTTGCACGGCAGCTGTGGGTGATGCAGTTGGTATCACACCGGACTCCTTTACTCTCCAAAACATTTCTAGGTACCCACTGTAGGCTGGGTTGATTTGAACAATTATGTCTGCATCGAGGAGGATCGAACCCATGCCAGGTGCTAGCCACTACGCTACCGCGGCTCACATTAACCATATGGTGCTAGTCCCGTGTTTGTATACACTACTGGGCACTCGGTCCATGATGTAATCAGCAGAATTCCACTCGCCTTGACTTTCCAAGGCATCTTTAGTACACATTTTAGGTTGGGTAGACCACAAATTCCGATAAATTTTAAAAAGCTGCCTCGAACCTGATTCGAACGCTTAACTACCATGCCGACAGACGAGCGTGAAACCCCTACGTTACCAAGTCCGGCATAAATAAAGTGGGGTTGCAGTAAATTAACATAAACTACTTCTGGGTGAATAATTTACTACGAACGGGTGTCATGATGTCAGTAAAGTAACTGACTCGATTACACGCCTTAGGTGTATCATGCACACGGTGCCAGATCCATACTGTTTTAAACCACTTTGTGAGTCTCATCTCATCTCATCTCATCATGTTCCTCTTGTACCTTGCGGTGTCGAGGTGAAGTATAAACTTCGTGAGAGTGCCCGGTTATGGGCTTCGTATATCGACATTCCCATGGATTCTGTTATTCCCTCCGTCCAGCGTTTACGTGGTCGGCCTCTTCCTCTGTTTCCATCTGGTCTGTACGTCATTGCCTGTTGTGGCATGCTGTTGACTGATAGCCTACTTGCATGGCCAAACCATTTGACTTGCTGCTTTCTAATAAAATCTAGAGCAGCTTTAACCCCCACTTTAGTCCTGATTTCTTCATTTCTGATCTTATCTCTTCTTGATACGTTGAGTACTTTGTGAGTAATGTTGTCAATATCATGCCGGTCAGTTAAGAAAATCCCCCCCCCCCCCATTAGCATTCGAACCCACGACCACCGGGCCGGCAGACAAGCATCTAGCCAATACGCTACCGCGGCGCCCAGCTGTTATGGTGTGGTTGTTGTAAATCAGAACACACTACTGCTGGGGTTAACAGTTTACTACGAGCATCTGTCGTTTTGTGAACTCCAAGAGCACACCCATAACTAGAAAGGCGCCCACATCGTACCCTGACACGGGTGTGACTTGGCTTTCCTTTAAACACATGCAATACATTCCTTCATCTGGACATTTTGCTGGAGTTTTTGGACAATGGTATACCCAAACCACGCGAAGGAAACATGCCCAACCTAGATCTGACCCCAGCCAGTTGTGTATGACGTGCTGAATCATGATTTGGTTAATGCTAGTACGCGTCTCCGTAGATGCGATGTTCCTTACAGCCTCGCACACCATGATGGCTTCTCAGTTTGGAGAGGGGCAGGAAAGTACGCAGCGCAGTACCTGTGACATTGTGCCTGTTTGTGATGTTAACTTGTCGGGATGAAGATCTCTCCACTGCGATAGATGCAAGCCTTTTTCAGACCTGAGACTACTTTCAAGCTGGTGCTTCAAACTTATGAGCAAAACTCAGTTCTAGAAGAATCACAACTAACCAATCAATCGCCCATAATACATTCCCGAAGACGTGGAGAAAATCTACTGGATATTTTCTAACACAGCCTCACCACTGCCTTTCCTTAGATGCAAAGTTCCAGTGCAGTCCGTCACATCCAGCTGATTTCTGAGCTTGGAGAGGGGAAGCGGAACTCTGCAACGCAGGTCCTGGGAAGATTGAAAGATGAAAGTCTTTCCACCAAGCTCACATCGATAGCTGCAAGCTCTGGCAAGGGTTTGATTGCCAGCACGCCAATGTGTTAGGCTTAAGGGGTAAAACTAAGTTTTGGAGAGGATTCACAACAAACCACTTAACTAGTAGTTATTCGAATACATTCACCAAGTTGGTTAGTTGCTTATCCTTTACAGGATGTGGCAGTCAACCCCAACATTTTTGCCTGTGTGATTTCTTGGCAACTTTACGTTCAGTAGTTTGCCATAGCTTTCTAAATTAGCAGTACTCATACTATTTTATGAAAACCAACGCATGGAAGCCTACTGCCAAATCGCCCGCAGCTCCCGAAGTCATGGAGCAAATCTGCGATACATTTTCTATCACAATCTAACCACTGCCTTTCCGCAGACGTGAAGTGCCGGTACAGTCCTGCAAACCCTGCTGGTTTCTGAGCTTAGAGTGGGGAAGGATAACATTAGATGGAATATGCATTACTGAGATAAAGAGTAGAATAAGGCAAGCAAAAGCTGCATTCTATTACCTGAAGAACGTTTTGTGCAACAAGTCACTGTACTTGAAAGTCAGGAAAAGAGTTGTTGCGTGTTACATAGAACCAGTTTTAACATACGGCTGCGAGTCCTGGACAATTAGTAAAACAGGCGAAAAAAATCCCGGGAAGCATCGGAGATGTAGTTTTATTGCAGAATGCTGAAAATTAATTGGACAGCCGAAAAGAGTAATCAGGACGTTTTAAGGGAAGCTGAGTCGAAAAGACAATTTATCACAAACATCAGAAAGAGGCAGTCATCGTTTTTTGGCCACGTTATTAGAAGACAAAATCTGGAACATGTTGTGACAACCGGAAAGATTTTCGGAAGGAGAAATAGAGGAAGACAGCGTCAGAAGATTCCTGACAGTCTTGTGTTATGGCACGGAAGGGAGTCGACACACGAATTGATATATGACGTTGGAGGTCATAATTTGTGGAGAGGCATGATCGCCTACGCCAACCAGCAAGGCACTGGATATTGATGATGATGATGATGATGATGATGATGACGATGATAGGGTAGAAATGAAAGTCTCCCCGCAAATCTCAAGTTGACAGCTGCAAGCCCTGCTCAGGCTTAGACTAACTGCACACCAAAAGAACAAAACCAGTTTTCCAGATTCACAATCAACCAGTAAACCAACCTACTACATTCCCGAGGACGTGGAGAAAATCTGCAGGACCTTTTCTATGGCAGCCTCACCACAGGCCGGGGTCTGAAGATATCAACAGTCAAAGGAAACCTGGCGTGTAATTTAAGCAGCCGTTGCGCGCTATCTACTTAATTGACGGGTGTGGTTAGTAGAATGTGCTGCAGGGTTATCTGCGCGCAAATTAATAATAACAACACACATTGCTCACAGCTGTGTGTAACTGGCAGACACATCCGGGGCAGACGTGCTAGAAACACAGAGGGAGAGCCAGAATGTGGAGAGAGAGAGAGAGAGAGAGAGAGAGAGAGAGAGAGAGAGAGAGAGAGAGAGAGAGAGAGAGCTTGTTTAAAGTAAACGCTAAATTGATTCATGTAAAGGACATAAAAGATACTTCCTAAGTAACGTTTGATGCTTGGGTGCTGTTGACTCATGATCCTGCCTGTGTTTAAGTTGAGAAACAAATACACAGGTTTATGATCGGCACTGATACAAGTTAGAAAAGGAAGAAGAGATTAGAGGACATACAAGATGATATACAAATTGAAATCTAGGCACTCTTCCGACAGACGGGTCTAAATAGTTCTGCAGTGAATAAGTGATTAGGGTTAGGGTTAGTTATATAAAATTATTCACTGCAGAACTATTTAGACCCGTCTGTCGGAAGAGTGCCGAAATCTATTACTTGGCTACATCGTAACAGAAACTGCCACCTCCAAGTGACGACATTGCCTCCCTGAAAGAACACGTGTACTTCTACTAGACGTCACTAAAGAAGATGTCATTAGGCAGATCTACCTTCGACCTGAACCATAAGTATTGATATGGACAGAATCAGTTGGCAGAAATTTAAACAGCAGTATAGGTCTCAGAAGTTTATATCAACGAAAGTTAGTTGCATATCTTTTACATCACGCCGCAGTCTACCCCATAATTGTTTGGCTGTTTGTTATTTCTTGGCAAGTTTACGTACTGTAGGTTACCATTGTTTTCTGAACGACCGGCACTCATACCTACCTGTATGAAATCAGCGCTAGGCGGTCTCCTTCCATTGTGCCCTATCAACGAGGTATAATTAACTAACTAACTAACTAACTAAGATCAAATAACGTTAAACAATAACAGCTGTATGGGTCAGATCATGGAGAACGAGCAAAACAACTACTAATGGACTCCATCCATCCATCAAGTGCCATGCCGATAAGCGTGGGCTGTCATGTTTTGCCATCTCACTCGATCACCAGAGTCTTGGATCTACCATGCCACGTGGCCAAGCCCAGGTATTTACTTCTTGGTCTGCCCCTTGGTCTCTTCCCTTCGATCTTGCCAATTGTCACCAAGTACTCCAAGTCATTTCTTCTCATAAAATGCCCAAAAATGAACCACACACATCGATAATGTTGTAACTGTGCAGAGAAGAAGCGCTAACATGGTACGACAGAATTACAAGTGTGAGATCTAAACAAATCCCAATGAACCAAGAGGCGAGGAAACGACTCTGGATGGGGCACACGTTGAGGAAATCTGATAATAGCATAAACTTAATGTCCCTTTTCTGGAGCCCACAGAGAAGCTCTAGGAGGCCTAAAAACACGGATAAGAGAATTAGAGACAGGGATGAATAAGATGGCGACGAGACTGATGGGTCTGCGTGAGACAGCTCATGATTGAAGGTCTTGGAGTGAGTTGGTCGAGAGACCATGCATCATTAAAGGGCACCAGAAGGAGGCGTATACTGCGAATATTTAGAGAAGAGTGTAGATTCGTTGTTTCCGATGTGTTCTTGGGGTCTGCACGTCTTTCATTTGCTTCTACGAGTGCCATTCGATTTTCACGGATGTCACATACCTTCTCCATTCTCTCATGACGTGACGAGAAAATGACGATGATCTAGGCCTGATGTAAGAAATCAAACTGCTTTATGAACTGGACTCTTGGATTACTCGGATATTCGTCTTCGTGGCTAGCCATGGGATGCTTAGCATTCTACGTTGAAAACACATGTCTGTCGCCTCAGGATTATTTTTGCTTTACAAGCCAGTGTCCATAATTCCCAGGCACGCAATAGAACGGGTTATATGTCAGATCCTAAAACTTGTGTTCTGTCTCCCGTGGAGGACTGTTGTACAGACTGGTCATCATCTGACAGAATGTTGTCTTTCCTCAGAAAGTGCTGTATGTTATCGTCTGTTGTTATCATTCACCCACCACCCACCACCCCCACCCCCACCCCCTCCCAGATAATCAGATAACCGATTAACTGTACATCATGGTAGGAGTACTGGCTTCCCAGGCCGACCTAGCCTACAATGTGTAGCAGGAAATGTCTTACAAAAGTAAAGGCGGCCGATGTGATACTACAGGGTGTATCTTTAATGACTGTGCTGTGTTTGAAAATATTGCCGTTCCAAGTTATGTTTTTAACTTTTATGTTGAATGAACTTTACAGAGGGTGAGTACAAAACCTGGACCGGCAATATTTTCAAACAATGCACAGTCATTAAAAATACAACCCTATAGCACGAGTTTTGATTGGTCCATAAAATATGAGTGTGATACCCTTTTTATGAAAGGGAATTAGGCCCCGGAGCCCTACATAAACCATCCATTCATCATGTTCCATGCCGATAAGCGTGGGCGGTCATGTTCTGCCATCCCACTCGATCACCAGAGTCGTGGATCAGCTCCGTGTCCTGTGCCTACATAAACACAACACAAACATCCCGCAGCAAATACCGTCTGTCTCATCTCATCTCATCATGTTCCTCTTGTAACTTGCGGTGTCGAGGTGAAGTATACACATTGGGTAAGTGCCCGTCTATGGCTTCGTGTATCGATATTCCCATGGACTCTGCTATTCCCTCTGTCCATCGTTGACGTGGCCGGCCTCTTCTTCTGCTTTAATTTTGTCTGTGCATCATTGCTTGTTCTGATATACTGTTAGTTGGTAATCTATTTACCTGGCCAAATCATTTAACTTGATACCTTCTGATCTAGCGCTGCTATAACCACGGCTTTAGTCATGATTTCTTAATTTTCGATCTCTTCTTGATACATTGAGTATTCTTCTCAGGAATCCCATTTCTGTTGATGTGATTTTTCTTTTCTTTTCTTTTTTCTGGCATGGGTAGCATTGAGTTGGTAGGAAGATTGTGTTGTAGAATGCTTTCTTAGTAACTATTGATACGTGTTTGTTCTTTGGTATTGGTAGTATTGGTGTCCAATGAGTTAGTTTGCGTTATTGAATCTGTTTTCGGTCTCGTCTTCTGAATTGCCATTTGATGATATTATACTTCCTAAGTACTTGAAGTTCTTTACTTGTTTCAGTGGTTGTTATTTTAGATTTATCTTTGTTGTTGTGTCTTCTGTGACTATAGTCAATACCTCTGTTTTACTGGTGCTAATTTTCATGTTATGTCCCTTACACACTTTAGACTATTCATGTGGTCTTGTAATTCTGCTTCGGATTTTGATAATAGTGCTTGATCGTCCGCAAATAGTTCTTTAGCGGTGTAACTTGCCGTTGGTTATTCTTCTGTGTTCTGTTCGTCATGCGATGTTCTTGAGGTCTCTGATTGGCTGGTTTCTTTACATATGTTGTCTATATAGGTTATGCACAGGAGATGGGACAGGACACAACCTTGTCGTACTCCGGATCTTTTGGTGAAGGGTTCTGAGTGTCCTCCATTTGTTCTCACTATGCATTTACTGTTGTTGTCTAAGCTTCTACAGAAGATACATAATATACAGATACTTGTAGTGAGTATGTGAAATGTTAGAAGCATCAGATTTTGTAGGCCTAAGTGCACAGAGGAATTGGTGGTCAATCTTTCTCTCTCGTATTGAACTTCAAGACCTGATATGGAACCCTCCTACTATCGCGCTCTAACCATTGACAGTGTAATGTCCTAACCGTACACCAACAACCTAGCTGAAACCGTCCTGGTCAGAAAAAAGTAATAATTCCCCTGCTGAGGATTGAACCGGAAGCTCTGGCAGGCAAGGAGTTAAAACAAGATTTAACGGGGGGGGAAAAAAAAAAAAACAAGACAAACAAGGCCTTGCTTTCAAGCAGAAAGATAAACGCTGGAAACTGCCGTGATCACATGTGAAATAAGAGACAAAGAGCAGTCATTATGAGCAATTAATTTCATGAGAACACAACCACAATGTCTGTGCTAGCAACACAAAAACATGGCAGCTCGTCACGTGCAAAACCTGAGGTAAGGTCTTAAGATCTCCTGTTTATCACACCAATTCACTTGCCAACACGTGCTCGCCACAGTTTGGACTGGTATTGGAGCGACGATGAGTCCGTTTTATGCGAAATGCTTGCATTGAACAATTTACTCAAATACCAGCCCCCGACTTACGCCCCACGCAGGGCAATTTATTTTCTCGTAAACGACCCTAGTGTGATTAAAAACGTGACGATAGCTTGAATTAACAACTTTCCACGTAAACTCCATTGCTTATGTAGTATCATGTTCACAACGGACTTGAATGTATAAACAAAGTAAAGTAAGACCCTTTTACATGTCCTTAGCACATAGGATATAAGGTGCTAAATCCATATTTTAATAGACCAATCGGCACCCGTCGGGTGTTGTGATTTGTATCAAGTCAACCACCTTAACTTCCCACGGTATTTCATAGAACAAAGTTGAGTATGATCAACCTGGGAGGTGAGGTCTATTTTTAAAATCCTCCCAGATTCGGAATCGAACCTATGATCAACAGGCCGTAAGCGAGTATCTATCCACTACTCCCATACGGCTCGCCTTGAACATATCATGTTCTCAAATATTGTGGCTGTTTATGTTACTATCATTCTTTCATAAATTCCCGATATTTGGTTCCAAGCGAAGAAATTTCTTATCAACTCCAGTGAGTGTGCTGTAGGTAAGATAAAACACTCACAACTCATAGGAAAAACCAGACGGACATATAATACAGACTCCTAATGGTACCATTAATATTAGGACTCTTCGCTAAATGTTGCAAATGATAACGGAGCACGTATCGGAATGTCCCGAGTGATGTCATGTTGGTTCTTGACTCAACTCACCTCCACCCCACTCAACTCAGTTTTACTCCACTCCACTTCACTCCACTCAACTCAGATCCACGCCACTCCACTCAACTTAACTCCACCCCACTCCACTCAACCCCACTCCACTCAACTGCACTCCGCTCCACTCAACCACTCACTCCACTCAATACAATTCCACTCAACTCCACTCCACTCCACTCAAATCAGCTCAACTCCACGGATGTTCTAATTCAAGCACCAAGCGACTTTACTCACTCCAGAAACGGGTCATAAGTTTAATTTATAACAAACATTTATCTGACAAACTTAGCCTGCAAAAACGCCTTCAGTTACTACCACTTCGCAAAAGCCTGCTTTTCAATAAGGTCAAACTAATTCACAAAATCCTACATCGGAATGCCCCAAATTACCTTTGGCCATTGTTTAAATATAATGCTAGACACAGTAAACGATTAAATATATTACACAGTCCGATGCCTAGGATTGACTTATACAAAACAAGCTTAACGTACTCTGCAGCTCAGCCGTGGAACAATCTTCCACAAGAAATCAAAGACATCACCAATCCCTATACATATAACCGCAAATTATTCGAACTTTATCTCAGTACGGAGTACCTTCCCCCTTAATAATAGAAATAATAATAATAACAAAACCCTAGTACAGCGGTTCTCAACCTTTTTTGGCCCATGCCCATCACCATATTTTCAGAACGGCATTCTCCCGCCCCTCCCCCGCCTTTCGTATTTTCTCCCTATAAATCCCCCCCCCCCCCGCTTACACAGTATACGTAATAATGGAAACTAAATTTAATAGCACATACTAAAACAAGTCTAGACGTGTACATAAAACGTTATTTGAGGGTCTACTTACGTTATAAAATGAATTTCAGAAGGGTGTGACGAACAGAACCGTAAAGTATGAAGGGAAAAACAATATCATGTAATCGGTTCTTGTATTAACGCGATCTTGAAATAATCTTAATTTCACCCCCCCCCCTCCCCCCCCCCCCTCACCCCTCTTTGGAAACTCCGGAAATTCCCCACCGGTTGAAAACTACTGCCCTAGTATAACAGCCAGTCCCCTTTTGGTAGGCCAGTATATTCCACATAGCTAATAACAAATGTCACACCATTATCTAATATTACTGAGTCGTGTAGTATTGATGTTCGCATTTTGTCCATGCCTTTATAATGCATATCTTTTATATTGTTGCTGTTCTCTGTTAGCCTTGAATGATGTATGAATGAAATAATGTATGAAAGAGAGTGATAGAAGGGCAGAATGTTAGACGGGCCTGTGTGCCCAATTCATAACCCTTTGAAAATAAAGATTGTCCGACCGTTCGTTCGTTCGTTCGTTCGTCCGTTCAACTACACTGCACTCAACTCAATTTCACTCCACTCCTCTCAAATCAAATCCACCCCACTTGTCTCAACTCCATTCCACTCAACTCACTGCACTCCACTCAACTTAACTCTACTCCACTCAACGTAACTCCACTCAACGTAATTCCACTCCACTTAACTCAACTGCACTCTGCTCAACTCCACCTAACTCACTTGCACTGAACTCAACTGCATTCAACTCCTGCGAGTAGATTCACACCACAAATGTTCACATGCTACTAGGTCATAATGTTAGGTACGCATGTTCGTGACTCTAGGACACACCAGGTGTCAAATGGTCAGTGTTGATTGGGGTCTTGACCTTCCAATAGCTTTGCTGTCAAGCTCACGAGGCTTGATCTAACTAAACCTCTATCGGTGATTAACACCTCCAACTCTGGTGATGAACCAAACCCCAATGTGTTGATAGAACAGAGGCTTGTCAGGATGGTATTCTGGATTGAACACCCTTTAAAGGCGGGACTGGTTTACGGCAAACAGCTGTGACGCCTTGGGAAGTAAAGTCGTTCAGCGAGATGTTAACTAAATCGCTTTTCCAATGCCGATTGGTTTATAAATATATGTTTATTTGTATGTTTGTTTGCAATATCCTGTTTAACCCTCATGGGATATAATTGGGATATATATTTTATGTTGTACATAGTTGAGCATGTTTTTTTTTTTTTTTGCATATAATTTTTCAGATATCGTTTTTCAGAATATGTTATTTTAATGTATAATGTTGGGTATCTAACACCATATATCCATTACGCTTCCATGTGTGAAAAAGGGTCTTTGATGCTACCTACATTTGTTAAAAAATGGAACTGACCAACTCACCTCATAACCTTATATTCTAGATTATGTTAAATGTTGAGATTCTTCGAGTCACATTTATACAATACAATGTGGGTTTGTAGAAGGCTAGGGCACAGTAAATGCTGTGTGTATGCTTAGAACAGTAATTGAGAAGTAAACAAAGATCTATATCTTTGCTTTATTGACTACACAAAGGCTTTCGATAAAGTGAGACATGTCGACATGATAAGGATGCTTGAAGAGCTACAAATTGATGGAAAAGACCTTAGACTTGTAAACAACATATATTGGAAACAACAGTCTGCCATCAGAATTGATAACGATGGAGGTCAATATCAGCCTATTAAAAGAGGTGTGAAACAGGGATGAGTAATGTCTCCAGATATTGTTTCCCTGTACAGTGAAAATATATTTAGAAATATAGAAGATATGGAAGGAATCAACATTGGGGGATGATACATCAATAACATTAGATATGCTGATGATACAGTCTTGATTGCAGACAATGAACCGGACCTGCAAAATTTAGTAGATGCGGTTGTTGCACACAGTGAACAACTAGGGTTAGAACTGAATATTAAGAAGACACAGATTATGGTCATCACTGGGAAGAAGAAAATAACTCAATGTGATATACGAGTAGATGGACATATTCTTAAACAAGTAAATCGATACTGTTATCTCGGCACAGTCATAACATCTGATGGGAGATGCCTTGAAGAGATTAGAACAAGAATTGCCATTGCGAAGGTAGCCTTTTGCAAGATGATAAACATACTGACTAACAAAAAGATATCAATTGAAACGAGAAAAAGAGTGTTGAGATGCTACATAGAACCCTACTTTTGTATGGATGTGAAGCGTGGACAAGCTGAAAAACAGCTAATGGCTGTGGAAATGTGGTTTCTGAGGAAAATGCAAATAATACCATGGACAGATAGAAAAACCAACGAACAAGTCCTTCAAGAAACAAATGAAGATCGTAAACTGATTAGAGTCATTAGACGTAGACAGTCAAAATTATTTAAGCATGTTATGAGAAGAAATGAATTAGAGAACTTGGTGACAACTGGCAAGATCGAAGGGAAGAGACCAAGGGGAAGACCTAGAAGCAAATACCTGGATGGCTTGGCCACGTGGCATGGTCGAGACAGGAACACAGAGCTGATCCACGACTCTGGTGATCGAGTGAGATGGCAGAATATGACCGCCCACGCTTACAGGCATGGCACATGATGGATAGATGGATCCATTATCAGATTTCCTGTAGACATTAACAACACCTTTAACATTTAACATTTATCACTGAACATTTATCACTGAAACGTATCGCTTGATTGTCCTCTAATAGGTACGCGAATTTCCGTTTAACATTTAGAAATGTGCGTTATCCAACCTACTTCATCAAAATGTGAATATTGCAGGGTGAACTCTCGATACTATCGTTTATTTTGTACGTGTGTTGCTAATGTTGCCGTGCATTTGGAACTACATTATCGCTGTAGGATCTCCAGTAACATTCTGGTTTGGAACGTTTCTGAAACTGACAATGGTCGGGGTCAATCCAGATCAGTGGCGGGATTATTTTGTTTTATTCCAATCAGTACGGCAATGAGATCCATCCAGCCTCATAAACCGGTACTCGAAAATGTTATGACATTTCTGAATTATAGTGCGAGGCAAGCAGAAGGACAACTTTGCCACTGAGCCCATCAGATAATCAACTTTAGCCAGAGATCTAATTTTGCGACTTCCTTGGACTTCCAGTATAACTAACAACGATTGCCTGAAAGAGACTAATGACATCAGAAAATTATATTTAACAATAAGAAAGAGACAAACATCTTGCTTTGGTCATGTGATGAGAAGAGAGGCATTGGAGAAGATCGTGACAACTGGAAAGATAAATGGGAAGAGAAGCAGAGGCAGACCAAGAGAAGTTATGCTGGATGGATTGAGACGGTGGCATGAAAGAATAACATCAGCAGGATTGAACCAGAAAACAAAAGGCCGATATCTGTAGAGTTACAGGAACGCCTGAGCCAGCTGGCAGGGCAGTTAATGATGATGATGATGCGTCAGAGATCAGTAGAACCTAGATGTCTTGAACTGTTCATGTTAGTCATAGAGCAGCGGAAGTGACAACTATTCAACCAACAGTCAACTAACCATTCAGAAAAGGATTTATCACCCTTCATCGGTTCGCGATCACCGTTTGTTCATTCTTGTTTTGTGCCGTCTCTCTCTGAGATCTGTTCTATTTACTATATCTTTTAATAAACAAGTAATGGACCCTTATCCACACCAGGAGGAGTAACTGGTTTATAGTGCTGACCACATAAATGTATAGACCAATCTACCCTCGATGAGCGATGTAGTCAATATCATACAGGTTACCTTTACAGCTCATGTCGTTTCCTGGTTCCTATTTCAGGCAGAGTTGACGTGGGAATTTAGGCCGATTAAAGAATATACTCCTAGAGGGGATTCAAATACTTGATCACCAGGCCAGCAGGCAAGTGTGCTAGCCCGTACTAATTTTAATCCCGAACACATAAACTATGGGTGGGAAGCTGAAGAAAAGAATGACACATACAGATACCAGCAAATGTTTCAACAAAACTCTTTATCAACGGGGATAACAAAAAACATGGTACGATGCCCTCAAGTTAGAAGTGCCACTTCTGCAATCACCCCATCACCACCATTATCAAGTGTCTTGCCGACTGGGGTTGGCGATCCTCCTTCTCTACACCTTGCGATCTGCAACATTATGTTAACTAGATCCAATTAGATGAGAAGAATCATTAACAACTGCGGTTTTCATTTAACTTCCACCAGCTTGTGCATGTTTTGGCAGCCAATACACTTTTTAAAAGTAAAACCGGCGCAGAAACAGGGTGAAGTAGTTGTGTATGTCGCCTCTTACACTCCTACTGCCTTGTAACAATAGCTGTGAGGTGTTTTATAGAAATGTCGCCCCATCTCCTCTCAATGACGACGGCCTGTGTTAGTCCACGGCAGTTTATTCAGTATATTCGCGGCTCACCTCGGTGTCCAGAAACCACTCCACTAGCCTCTACCAGGTGGACACGCCTAGTTGTAGAAGCGGCTCCCACTCTAGGGGGTGTTATTAAATCTGTTATGTATGCGACATATTTGCTGCAGCTTTCTTGGCGGGGGTCAATGATGATCTTACTGATGTCATCATCGTCATCATGTCGAGGGTCCTATGCAGAAGGTCGCTCTCATTACAGCCCTCTGAAGGGTTTCTAGAAGTCGGGCTATTTCACCAGCCCCACGGGTACCCGATTCTTTCTGTATGGAGTAGCTAAACGTAGGCGATTTGGGATCAGATTGCTTCGTGTTGATTTTCACAATGGTGAGCGGTGGCTTTCAGAAAGCAATGCCAAACTAGAGCAAGTTAAACTACCTAGAAAATCACAAACAGCCAATAAATGCGGGGATTGACTGACATATCATGTAAATGTCATGCAACTAACTAAACATAACTGGCGGCTAGCGATAAGTGCTGATGTATCTATCTGTGTAAAGATAGATAGATATCTTGTTGATAGAAGATTGTAATTGTTGAAACAATGGTTTTACTGAAACAAACTAAAGTGTTCTAGTCTGCAGAGATTTGGGAGAACTTAATTTTCATTTTAGGAGCATACACCTTTCGGTATAAATTGAGATCAATATGAATTGAGACTCACTAAATAGCAACATTATTTCTAGTCAGTACCAACATGAGATGAGACTGCACGAAGTGTCAATAGCTTCTAGCCAATACCATCATGAGATTAGATAATAGCTTCTAGCCGGTATGAATGAAGATCAATATCAGATGAGACTGCCCAAAGCAACAGTAATGCCTAGCAAGTATAGGTGAAGATCAACATGAGATAAAACAGTACAACATAACAATGGTCTCTAACCGGTATAAACTAAGACCATCATGAAAGGTAACAATAGTTTCTAGTCGATATGAATAAAGATCATTATTTGATGAGACCACCCAAAGTAACAGTAGATATAAGCCGTCATGATAAAAGATCGCCATGCGATGAGACTATACAAAGCAACAGTACTTTCTAGCCGAAACTGAAGGCACATGTACAGAAGACCTGTTTAGTTGAAATCATGGATACATACAACATGCAGCTGTGCCTGCGATGTGCAAGAGTACTCATTGACTTTCCGTGAAACTGGAAAGCTGTGCCGAGTGTTGGGTACGTGCAGGTGTCGCTGCGGTCAGTATATGAATACTTCATGGGAAGTAGTGTTGACCTTGTGTTCTATGGTTATGTGAGAGAGATGGTATTCGGCTAGAAATGATTTGCACTTATAAATAGACTTAAATTATTACGTATACAGAAATGTGGAAAGATGCTTTTCTTGTAAATAGAGAGAGAGAGAGATAGATAGAGAGAGAGAGAGAGAGAGAGAGAGAGAGAGAGAGAGAGAGAGAGAGAGAGAGAGAGAGAGAGAGTGCTCCAAGTAACAATAGTTTCTAACCTATACAAATGAAGATCAATTAAGATGAGACTGCTCGAAGCAACTATAGTTTCCAGCCAGTATGAAAAGAGCCTCACATTGATGAGACTCCACAAGTCAACAGTTGCTTCTAGCCGAAAATGAAAGCAACATGTGCGGGAGACCTGTGTAGCTGGAACCGCAGATATACACAAAATGCAGCTGTGCCTGCGTGTGTAGACTAGATCATTCGTTGAAAAATGAAGACAGGCGAAATGGCAAATTTCTTTTCTCGCCCAACCAGAGCAGGACTAATCATGTTTATGATCACGATAACGAGCATGTTAGAGGGCTAGAACCCGCGCGCATAAACAGAAAGTGACACGCTCCTGGAGTGATTGGATGTGATGTTTGTCCGTGCACTTACTGAGCCACTTGTTGACTTCCCGTAAAACTGGAAAACTGTGACGTGCAGGTGTTGATGCATGTATATGAATGTTTTATGGGAAGTACAGTGTGAGCTTATGTTATATGGTTATGTGAAGAAGGTAATACATAGCAGGCTACAATTGAAGGCTATTGACACTTGTGATTCTAACTTATGATGAGGTATACAGAAGAGTGGACAAATGGCTTTCTTCTAGACAGACAGACAGACAGACAGACAGACAGACAGACAGACAGACAGACAGACAGACAGACAGACAGACAGACAGACAGACAGACAGACAGACAGACAGACAGACAGACAGACAGACAGACAGACAGACAGACAGACAGACAGACAGACAGACAGACAGACAGACAGACAGACAGACAGACAGACAGACAGACAGACAGACAGACAGACAGACAGACAGACAGACAGACAGACAGACAGACAGACAGACAGACAGACAGACAGACAGCCAGCCAGCCAGCCAGCCAGCCAGCCAGCCAGCCAGCCAGCCAGCCAGCCAGCCAGCCAGCCAGCCAGCCAGCCAGCCAGCCAGCCAGCCAGCCAGCCAGCCAGCCAGCCAGCCAGCCAGCCAGCCAGCCAGCCAGCCAGCCAGCCAGACAGACAGACAGACAGACAGACAGACAGACAGACACTCATATTGTTCGAATGTGGAGTTTGTTATCCCTACGGTAGTCTAAGATTTAAAAGGAAGTCCTTCTGTTTGCATAACAACGGCTGGAATCGCTTAATGGTTTACTCAGTCTACATGAATCCATATGCAGTCGACACGTCATTAAAGGCGAAGTCGGCCATCACAGAACATTTGCTTATTGGCAATCATAGAATTAATACAGATGCATTTAATATACTATGTTCAACGAACAATAATCGAATTGTTCAAATACATAGAGGCATTTGGGAGGTGAGGTCTATTTTTAAAATCCTTCCAGATTCGGAATCGAACCTATGATCAACAGGCCGGTAAGCGAGTATCTGTCCACTACTCCCATACGGCTCGCCTTGAACATATCATGTTCTCAAATATTGTGGTTGTTTATGTTACTATCATTCTTTCATAAATTCCCGATATTTGGTTCCAAGCTAAGAACTTTCTTATCTACTCCAGTGAGTGTGCTGTAGGTAAGATAAAACACTCACAACTCAATAAACTCATAGGAAAAACCAGACGGACATATAATACAGACTCCTAATGGTATCATTAATATTAGGACTCTTCGCTGAATGTTGCAGATGATGACGGAGCACATATCGGAATGTCCCGAGTGATGTCATGTTGGTTCTTGACTCAACTCACCTCCACCCCACTCAACTCAGTTTTACTCCACTCCACTTCACTCCACTCAACTCAGATCAACTCCACTCCACTCTACTCAACTTAACTCCACCCCACTCCACTCAACCCCACTCCACTCAACCCCACTCCACTCAACTGCACTCCACTCCACTCCACTCAACCACTCACTCCACTCAATGCAATTCCACTCAACTCCACTCCACTCAAATCAGCTCCACTCCACGGTTGTTCTAATTCAAGCACCAAGCGACTTTACTCACTCCAGAAACGGGTCATGAGTTTAATTTATAACAAACATTTATCTGACAAACTTAGCCTGCAAAAACACCTTCAGTTACTACCACTTCGCAAAAGCCTACTTTTCAATAAGGCCAAACTAACAGTAACGACGATCACTGACAGCAGAACCACCTTCTTGTGTCTGAACTGTCATACCTTAATGTCCCTCTCTCTTGTGTTTAGTATTCTGTTTCTCCACGTAAATAAAGTTCATTCGATTGTTCTCCGTCTGTCTTGCTCTATCTGTCTCTGTCTTTCTGTGTCGCTGCCTTTATCTTTCTCTGTCTGTTATTCGTCTGTTTGTTTCTCTTATCTTGTATGTCTGTTTGTCTTCCTCTCGATTTTTCTCTCTGTCTCCATCTGTATTTTGTCTGTATATTTCTTTTCTTTTTCTGTGTCTGTTAGTCCTTATAACTCTGTCTTTCACTCTGATGTATGTCTAACTATCTGTCTGTCGTCAATGTCTGTCTCTGTCTGTCTGTCTGTCTGTCTGTCTGTCTCTCTCTCTATCTCTCTCTATCTCTCTCTATCTCTCTCTATCTCTCTCTATCTCTCTCTATCTCTCTCTATCTCTCTCTATCTCTCTCTATCGCTCTCTCTATCTCTCTCTTTATCTCTCTCTATCTCTCTCTATCTATATCTATCTCTATCTCTCTCTATCTCTCTCTATCTCTCTTTATCTCTCTTTATCTCTCTCAATGTCTCTCTCTGTCTGTCTCTCTCTCTCTCTCTCTCTCTCTCTCTCTCTCTCTCTCTCTCTCTCTCTCTCTAAGTATCCCAGCCAAAGTATTATTCGTTTACTCACTTCATATGGTGTATAACTCTCCAGTATGTACCCGAGCAGTTGCATAGACATATTTCAGGTAAGAAATCGTGGACCATATTATTTGTAGCTCCTGTGTATAAATTCACTAAGGGAATGCATTTTTTCGAAACGTTTACAAGGTTATAGGCACACCTAGGATCATATCATACAGTCATATCATGCCAGATTGCCTGCAGGTAGATTCCGGATTATATTCTACTGGTATATTCAGGTATAATGCTTTCAGGAAACAGAAAAAGGTATAACTGTAACACAGCATATGACTACACAATGTAATTAGGGCATAGGTATGTTCCAGAATATGGCACGTAGACATGGTAAGAACTAGGAACCCAGCACGTAAACTTATTTCCAAACACAGACTGATAGAAAAGTGAAAATAGCATATATAAGTTTCCATCTGTCACATTTCGCAAAGAAATTACAACATTTGACGCTATAATGCGAACAGAATTCGTTATCACTTGACATGTATTATCAAAGACGGATTGGTCACGACTGTATTTCACAAAAAGCGACATATTCGAACAAATTACTATCGTGTTGTTACATCAAGTGTTAAACATAACCTAGAACAAGCCTTGGTCTATGGATAAGCATTGGAAGGAAAGAATTAGTGCCAAAGGAATACGGGTGTATGGGTAAATGGAACGAATATCATGAAAAGAAAAATTACCCAGACGTCCTAACCGAAGAAACAGGAAAAAGAGAATTACTATGCCAGTTAAAGTTTTGAGACATAAAACCATCGACCGCCTCCCTGTGGGTAGGGTAGATGCAAGAAAAAAAAGTTAGTTGAATATCCTTTACAGGACATTGCAGTCAACACCAGCATTTTTTTGCTGTTGTGATCTCCTGGCAAGTTTACGTTCAGTAGTTTGCCATTGCTTTCTGAACGACCGGCACCCATACCAATTCGTAAAATACCAACGTAACGCGGTCTGCTGCCAAATCGCACGAAGCTGTGTTTCGAACGCGGGTATGCGGGATCATGAACCGCGTCCGTAACTTCTTCGCCAAGGAGCCGGCTAGATACGAGAATCAACACATAATATATCAGATACATAATCTGCCAATCACAGTGTTTGTTTTTAATTTTTGTCAGGACAGAGCTTACACGGCGTGCTCTTGGAGATTTCCAAGTGCGAGGAAGTTTGAAAGTTGAAACCTGCGTATGAAATCCTTTGTTTGTTTGTTTGTTTGTTTGTTTGTTTTGGTTATTTAACAACTCCAGAAAATTAGACAATATAAACAATATTAAAGACAAACAGTCAGCTCTAGAAAACTACAATCGGGACTATTCAACGCCATTGAAACAAATATATCTATTCAAAACAAAGTTTTCCCGCAGTAAATTTGAATAACGAAGACACAAACAATAGATTGCACGATTTATTGCCTGGCATATTTCGCTGCATCTCGTCAGGTACATACTGCAGAAATCACACAACGTAAAGTAAATTAACTAGATAAATCCATCAAGTTGAAACATACACATATTCGCACAGTAATGTCAATTATCTACCACGGTAATTTTAAGCTGACTAACATGTCTTTCTAACATGCTGAATCGGTCGGGTGGCTGAAGGCCAAACTGGTAGATTTAGAACACCAGTATCGCACAACACACTCCAAACAGACATGTCCGCTGACCAATGAACACCTTACTTCGTTAAAAGCGTTAAAGGCTAACAAAACCCTCGTCGTACTGAAACCTGACAAAGGGAGCGGTGCAGTACTGATGGACATGTCAGATTACCAGAGAAAAAATGGATGAAATATTATCAGACGAATCTAAATTCAGGATAGATACAAAAAAAGTAAACAAGTCAGAGGACCTGGATGCAATAATGAGGAAAGAGATCCAGTCACTTGTGAATGCGGGACTCATCAGTGAGGCCACTGTAAAAACGACCAGACCACGTGGCTCGCACACGCCTCAGATGTACGGTCTACCCAAACTTTCAAGCCCAGCATCCCGCTAAGACCTATCCTGTCTATGGTTAACTCTGCACAACACCGAATGGCGAGATGGCTAGCCGAAATTTTAAAGCCAGTACGACAGTCCTTCGATCCAAAAATACTCAGAGATACATTCCAACTGGACATAAATAACAAACACATGGCATCCATGGATATAGCCTCCCTATTCACTAACGTTCCATTAGAGGAGGCAGTAAAAATAATAAGGCAACGCATCAACGACAAACAACTAAAATTAGGCATACCAACACCTATTCTGGAGAGGCTACTACTACTACTATGTACCGCCAACATACAATTCAATTTTCTAACAAAGTCATACCGCCAAATTGACGGAGTGGCCATGGGGAGTCCTCTTGGTCCTATTCTAGCGGACATCTTATTGGCACATTTAGAAGAAAAGAGATCCTCAGACATCAACAACGTGGCCTTTTACCGTCGTTATGTGGACGATATACTAATTATCACCACAGACGAGCTACAAGCAACATCGTTCCAGGCCACAATGAACATGACACATAAAACATCTCTCTATCTTTGGAACACGAACATAACGAAGCGTTGCCGTTTCTAGATATTCTAATGAGACGTAGAGCAGACGGCACAATTCAAAGATCGGTGTATCGCAAAAGAACAGGGACTGGCCAATACCTAAATTTTCAGAGCTTCACACCTGTCCAGTACAAACGGGGCTTAATACGGACCCTGTTTGACCGTGCTAGAAAGATATGCACCCAGGACACACTGACAGAGGAATTTGAAACTCTGATGAATGTCTTAAACCTGAATGGGTACTCCACAGGATTTATAAAGCGCCACTGCCAACAGCCCAAACCAAAACCAGGCGTAGCTACAGTCCCTAAACTCAAGGTATTCATCCAGCTAACCTTTCGAGGGGATGACGTAATGCAACGTCTACAAGACCGGCTTACTACAGCAGTAGGCCGAACATTATGTGCTGCAACTCCAGTTATTAGATATAAAACCGTACCGATTCCTACACCAGCAGTCAAAGAGCCTGTTCCTCTGTACGCCACAAACAATTGTATTTACCAATTCACATGTAGATGCCAGGCCTTCTACATTGGTAGAACAGAGAGACAGCTTAACAAACGAGTGTCAGAACACATACCTCAATGGGTCAACAAGATACGACACACAGGAGATGCTAGCCTAGTGGGGCCGACACACCGGAAGCTCCCGGCGTCTTCAATTGGTAGGCAGATTATCGAAAGCAGCCATGTGGTTGACAGAGACAATGCCTTTCACGTGTTGTTATGATCAATCAACGCAAGCCAGAATTGTGCAAACAGAAAGACATGTTAGTCAGCTTAAAATTACCGTGGTAGATAATTGACATTACTGTGTGAATATGTGTATATTTCAACTTGAAGGATTTATCTAGTTAATTTACTTTACGTTGTGTGATTTCTGCAGTATGTACCTGACGAGATGCAGCGAAATATGCCAGGCAATAAATCGTGCAATCTATTGTTTGTGTCTTCGTTATTCAAATATATCTATATAGTACACGACACGGTGAAAGTAAAATAAAAGTAATGTTAAGTTAGTGAAACATTTAAGTTCTTCTTCTTCTTCAGCTACCAACGGCATTGAGCAGACAACTGTTTCTTCGGGTTAGCGATATCGGACTATTTAAAGCCTACAAATGTGAGAAAGACAGCTGCATCTGCCATGAAGTTAGTGCATATTTCTCATGTCGCGAGAGATTATAGCTCTGAAGTATCGTTGGGATCTGTTGTGTAGATTCCACTACTTCCCTATTTTGCCGCATCTCTATAGCAGAACTCTCTCTCTCTCTCTCTCTCTCTCTCTCTCTCTCTCTCTCTCTCTCACACACACACACACACACACGCACGCACACACACACACACACACACACACACACACACATTACTCGTTTCCAGATGTTGGAAGGATTCTCATTCAGGAGAGCATGTTAAGTGGAAGAGCACTTCTTCTCACTCTGTTCATATTTGGAGGTAATTTATGGGACTCCCAAGACTACTTGATAATCCAAACAACTCGACCATGGTTCTGTCGTGAGAGCGTCACAATTCGATGTTTAAAAAAAAGTTATTCCCTTATCATTTACAAACAACACCAGCATTGTCTTGGCTGATTGTGATTTCTTGGCAGGTTTACGTGAAATAATTTGCCATTGCCTTCTGAACGACCGACATGTATACCATTATATGAAATTCTAGGCAAGGCGGTCTGCTGCCAAGAAGAGTTAACATTAAAAACATAGCTAGAAGAGAATGATTTATTTCAAACATTGTCTAGAAGAAGAGTTAAAGTTAAAAAAAAAAAAAACAATTGCCTGAGTGAAAAGCTCAAATAATAACTAGAACAGAATTATCTATTGTAGAAATTGCCTGTATGAAGAGTTCAAATCAAAAACTAGGAACGAACTAGTTATTGTAACAAGTGTCTTGAAGAAGGATTAAAGAAATAACTAAGCGTTCAGACAATAATTAGAACCGGATTGAGCCATGTAGCGACTGTCTGAATGAGAGTGGGTTAAAGTGATAACTCAGGTGAGTTAATGTGGTATTTTTCTGGGACAGAAGGTGTTGGATTTCACAAAGAAGCAGACAATAATAACAAATCTAACCTTACCACACCCTCCCTTTTCACTTTGTTTCCGAAGTATGTTTTCAATGCCGCTCTTACAGCTCCGCCCCTGAAAGTGACTTGTTATCTTGACATTAGAACTCTAGATTATGACAAGCAATAAGCAAAATAATGAGACAGAAACAGAGGGGCTGTCTAAGGTAGGCAGTTGTGTGCTGGCACTAGCAGGATTTGTTTTCTGTGTATCGTTTGTTGTCCCCCCGCAGAGAGAGAGAGGCACGCAGAAATAAATGTCTGACTCGCCCTTTGACATATACCAAGGTAAGCACTAATGTGCATAACTCATATGGGTGTTTGAAGCTGTTATGTTATATTATGTTGTGTCAAGTCGAATAACGTCACTGCGCATTGTGCTTTCTCATGCGTGCTTAGTCCTCATTTGCAGCATCCATCCTAAAATAGTTCTGCCCCTTAAATGATTCAGTGTCGAGCAAAAAGTAGGTTTGGACCAGACATGGCACACAATCAAATGAACACGTATTATCATATAAATTTCCGCTCACTATGCAATGAAATTACGGAAGAGTTAAAGTGAAAAAAAAAAAAAACGTCAGGTATTACCGAATGAGTTTTTAAAACAATTGCCTGAGTGAAAAGCTCAAATAACAACTAGAACAAAACTGTCACAATCACAAAGCAAATAATGTGATGACCATAGTATGGCGATATATCGTCGTTCTGTTCAAATGAGAAGTAACTTTGGAGGTATATTATCCTTTTTTGGCACAGAATCAATTGGTTATGGTATCTCTCCTCTCTTTCCCCTTAAAGGCGGTATTGAAGTGTCTGACAAAGCTTTACCCCCAGTTTATGCCATCTGGCTAGCGTCGTAGTCACGTCAGTATCTGGGAAAGTTAGTGGCTAGCACGATTGCCCACCGATATCACGGTCATGGATTCGAGTCTCCATCGTGGGGGAATTTTTAAACGAGGTGCCAGGTCTACCAAGTCTAAAAATGGTACCATGAAATGTCCCGGGAAATAAAGGCCGCGGTGTTATTCTGACAACATCAGCGACCCAGTGATGACTGGGGCTAGCACCACCTGTCCAATAGTTTCAAGTGGTGTGCATGGTCCATTTCTAATGTGCTGCTCTAGAAACTGATTAGAGAAATTAGAGGTAGATAGTCACAATGTTTTGGTCATGTTATGTGAAGAAATAAATTGGAGAACTTTGTGACAACTGGCAAGATCGAGGGGAAAAGAACAAGGGGAGGGCAGAGAAGTAAATACCTGGATGGCTTGGCAATTTGTGTGGTCGAGACAAGAACACTGAGCTGATCCACGACTTTGGTGATCGAGTGAGATGCTTACCAGCATGGCGCATGATGATGATGCTGTAGAAAATACCTAGAGCAATTCAGTAAAAGAAATGACGCTTCTTATCGAAATCTCAATTTCAAAGGCAAGATTTCCTGACCACATCAAACAGCATGGAAACAACGATTATCATAATGGAAGATTGAGGTGAAGGCAAAAGAGCTAGAGAGCGTCAAAGACGTACACGGAGAGTCAGTATCAGGATATCGTAATGCAGTCTGGCAGAAATGAACAACTCAAGACAGACACTGCTTGAGATCTACTTTCGCCAACTTTCACCGTGGAGACCTTTAGTGAGGTAACAACACTCCTGTATTTTTAATGACAGTGCAGTGTTTGAAAATATTGCCGGTCTAAGTTTTGTATTTACCTATTATTTAGCATAAAATTTATAGAGGCTGAATACATAACTTGGACCGGCAATATTGTCAAACACTGCACAGTCATTAAAAATACACCCTATGGTTGCCACTACTGGGGAGTGCACTGGATTGATTTTTGCGTTCGAATTAGCTTTCCCTATCGTTAGTGTTCCTCGCCATCAAACCAGAACCACGTATTCTGTTTGTGGATATTTGTTCTCATATTTGAAATATTTCCTAATATTTAGCTGATCTTAATGATAATAAACGGGGATCTCCGTAGCGGAGCTGTTAAGCCATCCGCCTCACGTTTCCAAGTTTGTTGGTTCAATTCTGGGATCCGTCATTCGGTTTTCTCGGAGATTTCTGACGGATTGTCGCTGGAACTAAGGAGTTCGTGCTTAGTGCGATGCTATCGGTAGGCCAGCTGTTGAAAGAGACCGAACCATGTAAGATAAAACCCGGAGCTGTGAATCTTCTTCTTCTTCTTCCTCCTTTTTAATCTTCCTTCATCAGACAGACAGACAGACAGACAGACAGACAGACAGACAGACAGACAGACAGACAGACAGACAGACAGACAGACAGACAGACAGACAGACAGACAGACAGACAGACAGATTCACCGTTTTGAATGCCTAATGTCTTGTATAACAAAATATAATACAAAGTTTAATTGGAAACACTTGAGACGAGACTATCCTAGTAGTAGTAGTAGTAGTAGTAGTAGTAGTAGTAGTAGTAGTAGTAGTAGTAGTAGTAGTAGTAGTAGTAGTAGTAGAAAGAAGAATGATGATGCTGTCCGAAATGACTAACAACATGTTTCAAATTATTCTGTGTGTGACATGAAATTATGACATCTGATACAAAGAAGAACACAATTTTATATTCCAATAATTGCTACTATAGTTACATTACAATACGTTACGCTTGTAACTAAGTCTGATGTACAGAACACGGAAACTAAATTAAGAAATAACAGACACAAGGAACCTTCTGTCCCCACTTCAGCACACTAACGTCAATTATGTCTATTCATTTGATAGAGTACGGTAACCTTAGAGAAACACAGCAACGGGATACCCTTGCTGAGCTCTCCCCTCTCAAGAAATTGCTTTCAACCAGAGATAGCAGATATGGCCGTGTGTTGCCCCAGAAAAGATTAAGTCAATTATTTGGCTTGGGGGGTGAAGTCACACTCTGCCACCGAATGTTAAATCAACAATCAATGACTGCAATACCTTATCTGTTAATAATAATACAAAAATACCACTGGGTAGAAAGTGCTCTGATGTGGACTGCCTTGTTTTGCTGCCAACATGTAATCATCTTTCGCAGCGGTTCTTAGAGTAATTGCCAATGCAATTTTTACTGAAGTTAATTAGTCATTTCTTTACAAGACTTCGCCATCAACATCAGCATTACTAGGCTGTTTGTGAGTTTGGCAACCCCCAGAATGGCAAAAATATGATGGAACGAAGAAATAAAGCGTGTCTAATACCTCTGAGCATATTATCACTCGATAGTAGACTTATCTTATATACATTATCGAATCAGTAGAAGAACTGGTTTGTTCCCTGTGCTACTTCAGACTTTGTCACGAGTCGTCGAGGGGAGTTACAGTAGGTCAAAGCGAGCGAACACAAACAAAAATGCACAAGTAATAAATGTGTTACTAGGGCTGAAAGAGTCTATTGCTGTTGTAGATGGTGTCGTTCCATTTGCTCCATGATCCCCTCGTTCATCTACAGCTATAGTCACACGGGGAAAGTTTGCAGTCTCCATTTTCATCAGATGATCGAACCGCCTAATTCTCTGTCTCTCTATGTAATCAATGCGCAGAGTTTTTCCTACGAATTCTCTCTTGGTAGACTGGCAGCAGAAATTGCTGTTGTTGTACAATGATATGTGATTATATCTCTAAAATATGAATTTCTCATATATCACCCGCATGTTCCTGTGCTATCTGATTATAAACGTTCCTTGCTATTTGCATGAATACAACAACAATTAAGCATCTCTCTGGCACGAGTAAGACCATTCTTAATGCTAAAAACCCTTTCAACTATTTGTGTATACAGCCATTTTAGTGTATTACCTGACACTGTTTTATTGTAGATTGCTATCATTGCCTCTAAAAAATTATGTTATCTGTGTTATGTTACCTCACTTTCTACCATTATCTTATTACCGTCAACAAGTTATGATATCTATCTCTTGCTACTATGCTCTTATTACCTTCAACAAGTTATTTTATCTATCTCTTTCTACTGTGCGCTTAAATGTATGTGAACTATTCGATAGTTTGATTATAATCAGGTTAGGAAAGGAAATCTCAATAGATATATTGAGCCAATGTTAATTTACGGAAGCGAATCATGGCCAATTAGCAAACAGGTGCAGAATTATGTGGAAGCTGCGGAGATGTGGTTTTACAGAAGAATGATGAAGACACCGTGAACAGATAGAAAAAGCTATAAAGATGTGATTTAAAGATGTTAACTCATAAAGAGGACTGGTTACTCCCATCAGAAGAAGACAGCCCACATTCTTTGGGAAAGGTAGGAGGGAAAGAGAGGCAGTGTGGTGACCAACAGAGAAGATGCTGGACAGTTTGACATTAAGGCATAGACGAAAATCATTCTCAGTGTCTGTGACAGAAATGATCATCAACCCCAGACGACATGGACTATGATTGATTGATTTATTTAGGAACCGACATCACAGCATTCGGGGCATTCCCATAAGCGCTCCGTCCCCATCCTCAGAAGCCAGCGAAGAGTTCCAACACCATTCCCGCACCAAACGTCGACCATTAGCCTTTGCCAAGAAACCCCAGGCACTTCTACTATCTCTCAACACCGAACCATCTGTGTAGATAATCACATCACCCGGGCGAGCATTATCCTGAATTAGTTGCTGGATTTCCACTTCTGTGGCCCCTGCTGGCCACTCCCTGCACTCCCGGCTCAATGTGATTATAACTCTGCAAAAGTCTGACTGCTCCGCTGGCACTCTGACCCACTCCTCTCCTTGCCTAATGTTCTCCAAGGGGCACACCTGTCTGATCGTATCCTCCGCCTGAGCCATCCATGATTTCCCTTTTATCAGTCGCTGGCCCTTAACTGCGTCCAGCGCCTCATGCAACGGGTGATCTGTGTCAGCAGCTACTCTGAGGTATGCCTTCGCCTGCATCACCTTGAGCCTACCAGCAACAGTCGGCAAACCAAGGATGTACCGCAAACACACCACTGGGGTGTCTCTGGTGCATCCCAGAATGACCCGCATAGCCTCTTTCTGTATGCGCTCCAATCTTACCAGCTGACTCTTTGAGACAGTGAGCAGTCCTATATATGGACTATAAGAAGAAGTTCCAATATTTACAATACACACCGTGTCATCACAGGTTGTGGTAGTAAGAACGCCCAATTATTGGACAGATCTAATACAGTGAACATAATGCTAATTCACAATCACTATTTTCCACCGTTTCTGTTTCAATTCTTCTGGACGAACAAATTATCTAATGAAATTAAAGATTCAATACTGGGCTATTGATTATTTTTCAGTTTCATTCCTCCGCGAAACAAACTGAGGAACACTATAGGCTGTCCGCCGTGAATGTTTCCGGGCTGTGTTTTATTTGATTGTAGTCTGCTCTGAAAAATGTATATTAAACTTATTAAACAGCAATCTTATGAAACAAAGATAACTATGGAGACAGAGAGGGGGGATTATCATTACAGGTTTTAAAGGTGAAATGATCGACTTCACAACTCCGGGTTTTATCTTACATGGTTCGGTCTCTTTCAACAGCTGGCCTACCGATAGCGTCGCACTAAGCACGAACTCCTTAGTTCCAGCGACAATCCCTCAGAAATCTCCAAGAAAACCGAATGACGGATCCCAGAATTGAACCAACAAACTTGGAAACGTGAGGCGGATGGCTTATCAGCTCCGCTACGGAGATCCCCGTTTATTATCATTAACCATCCATCCATCATGTGCCATGCCGGTAATCGTGGGCGGTCATGTTCTGCCATCTCACTCGATCACCAGAGTCGTGGATCAGCTCCGTGTTTCTGTCTCGACCATGCCACAAGGCCAAGCCATCCAGGTACTTGCTTCTAGGTCTTCCCCTTGGTCTGTTCCCCTCGATCTTACCAGTTGTCACCAAATTCTCCAATCCATTTCTTCTCATAACATGCCCAAAAAATTTTGACTGTCTACGTCTAATTTCTCTAATCAATTTACGATCTTCATTTGTTTCTTGAAGGACTTGTTCATTGGTCTTTCTGGCTGTCCATGGTATTCTTTGCATTTTCCTCAGAAACCACATCTCTACAGCCATCAGATGTTTTTCAGCCTGACTGCTCATTGTCCACGCTTCACATCCATACAAAAGTACAGGTTCAATGTAGCATCTCAACACTCTTTTTCTCGTTTCAATTGACATCTTTTTATTGGTCAATATGTTTTTCATCTTGCTAAAGGCTACTTTTGCCATGGCGATTCTTGTTCTAATCTCTTCAAGGCATTTCCCATCAGATGTTATTACTGTTCCGAGATAATTGTACCTGCTCACTTGTTGAAGAATATTCCCATTTACTTGTATATTACATTGTGGTATTTCGTCCTTCCTAGTGACGACCATAATCTGTGTCTTCTTACAATTTAATTCTAACCCTAGTTGTTCACTGTGTGTAACAATCGCATCTACTAAATTTTGCAGGTCCTGTTCATTGTCTGCAATCAAGACTGTATCATCTGCATATCTAATGTTATTGATGCATCGTCCCCCAATGTTGATTCCTTCCATATCTATATCTTCAATATTTCTGAAAATACTTTCACTGTACAGGGAAAGCAGATCTGGAGACATTACACATCCCTGTCTCACACCCCTTTTAATAGGCTGATATTGGCTTACTTCATTATCAACTCTTATGGCAGCTTGTTGTTTTCAATATATGTTTTTTACAAGTCTAAGATCTTTTCCATCAATTTGTAGATCTTCAAGCATCCTTATCATGTTGACATGTCTCACTTTATCAAAAGCCTTTGTGTAGTCAATAAAGCAAAGGTGTAGATCTTTGTTTACTTCTATAGAACGTTCGATTATGTTTCTCAGTATATACACAGCATTTACTGTACCCTTGCCTTCCACAAACCCACATTGTCCTTCTCCTATTTCAGGTTGTATTTTCCTCCTAACTCTTTGCATGATAATTCTTAGCAAAATCTTCGTGATGTGACTCATTATACTAATTGTTCGATGTTGATCACATTCCAAGGCTCCTGGTTTCTTTGGGATTGCAATAAATACAGAATTACATAACTCCTGAGGTATATTTCCAGTATCATATATTGTATTAAGCAGACTGGTAACTTGATCTATTCCATATTCTTCTAAAGCATTAATCATTTCTGTTGTGACGCTGTCTGAACCGGGGGTCTTGCCAGATTTCATATGGTTAAGAGCATTCTGAACCTCCATCTTCAAAATTGCTGGTCCTTCATTATTATTTTGAACATCATACTGTTCGTCTCTGTTATCGTCATACAGGTTTTTCACGTAATCTGACCATTCATGTAATATCTGATCTTTTTCTATTATGACTCTTCCATCTTTTGTCTTTAGGCAGCCTGCTGATGTACGTGTTCTTTGATTAGTAAGCTCCTGAATTCTTTTGTGCATTAGTTTCGCATTGTTACTGTTGTGTTGTTTTTCAATTTCTCTGCAATTTTTCTCAAGCCATGTTTCTTTTGCCTCCTTACATAAGGTTCTCACTTTTCTGTGAATTTCTTCATATTTGGCAGGATTATTTTTGTTCTGTCTTCTTGTTTCCATTAGTTGTAAAATTTCTTCAGTCATCCATGTCTTACAGCCCACTTTCTTTACTTTTGGAATAGTTTTTTCTGCTGCGCAACTGATTGAATTCTTCATCGTTTCCCATTGATCATCTACATCTTGAAACAGGATCTCTAGATCAGACAATATATCAAATTTGTTCTTTACTTCTATGTTAAAATTATCTTGTATTTCTTTGTCAGTTTTCAATTTGCACAAGTCATATTTAGGGTTTCCTGCTGTATACTTGATTTTCTTTAACTTTACCCTCAATGTGCCTGTAATTAATCTGTGATCACTGTAACAGTCTGCATTTGGAACTGTTTTTACGACTGTTAACGCATTTCGAAACCTTTTGCTAATCAGGATGTAATCTATCTGGTTTTTAATCCTGCTGTCTGGACTCCTCCATGTCCATAATCTTCTAGGATGCTGTTTAAACCAGGTGTTTCCTACAACCATTTCTTGTTCTTTTGCCCATTTTACAAGTCTACATAATTATGTTGACTTCTTGTCCTTGACTTGGGGACGTATGTGACAAGTACGTCAGAATAAGTCAGAGTGGGTTGGCCTGATGGTGAGGGTCACTGGTAATAGGGAAAACTAATCCACAAACAAAAAACCAGTCTAGTGCACTGGAAGTAGTAGTATGTTTATGGATTACATTTGAATTCAAAGAGAGCGAAAGCAAAACAATATATACATTACTGCGGCAATAGAAAATATAGACCTCACATTATATCTCCAGCATACCTTCATGGCATATAAACGGGGAACCTCAGTGATGGTTTTATATGTTGTGTTATGAGCTCAAGGCGGTTTATTTCTAAGCGTGCGACGCGATCACAATCTAACAGCTTCAGACAACCCTTTTGTGTAAGTCTGTATAGAGATGACGCCGACATTGACAAAACTAAACACAAACATTAACTGTCAGTAAAAGACCGAAGAAGGCATTCTTGTGCAGGCAAACAACAAAAGAACTCTCTAAAAAGCTTAGAATGCAGACATCTATTGACGGCATCCTATACTTAATTCTCCATGGCAACATGGGAACAACGAGAACAGAAACGCCATTATCAAATTACCCGAGGTTCCACTCTTCTATCGTGAGGAAGTCCGTTAAAATTGGAAGAGTGGTCAACCAGCGGAGATCGCGAATCAAGGAGATTACAGGAGCTCAAGTCTCAGTCGCTCAGACAGCAAATTCAAATAGGTCAGTGATATAGGACCCGTTATTTCGTCCCAAGTGCTAATGTGTCAAGTGAAAGTGATTGAATAAATGTCTTTGCGTTAAACAGAACCTTATTTCTGAACTACTAGGTAGAGGATTGCGGTAGTATGGTTGGTTTGGCTGGTTAATTGGTTGGTTGGTTGTTTGCCTGGCTGGCTGGCTACCTGGTTGGTTGGTTGTGTTTCGTATTGAGGACAAAGTTTGACTCTTATGTCTGATACAATACCGTTAAGGTAATTTGTAAGCCCTGAACAGGGCACGCGTCTGCCTGAGAGGCTCCTGTAAGGACATTCATCCCCCCCCCCCCCTTACCGAAGTACCGGTCTCCACAGGAACCGTTGATGAGCTCTCCTTCACCTCCCCGAGCTATGAAACCAACATACCACCAAACTATCGCGGCCCCCCTCTGCATGGTATTGCTGGTAAATAAATAATGATATGTGAAAACAAACCACTCTTTTACACTTCTTAAGGCGTGATGGGCGTGTGGTGCTAGACTCAAACTTGCATAGACCAATCGGCACTCGGTCTATATCGTGATCAGTATCATACCGGCCGCCTTTACTTCGCCAGATATTTCCTGGTACACATTTTAGACTGGAAGCCCAGGTCATGAAACAAATCCACCTCAATGAAATATAGAACCCACGACCATCGGTCAGGCAGGCAAGTGTTTGGCCACTAGGCTACCGCTGCTCCCTAATAAATATATGAAATTAATCAAATTACTGAGTAATTTATATATACACACACACGCACATACTCCAGTATAGGATCATGGGGATTAAGATGGGGGTAGGTGGGTACTGCACAGTTACGATACTCATTTTTAAAGGGGGAAAAAATACGCGCAGTTTAAATATGAAAATCCTTACTGTTAATCGGTCATCATTCGGTACAGTACATACTGACTGCCTGTGATTGGGCCACGATCGGTGGCGTGTCTGCAACGGGATGTTGATATTTTCATTGTCAAAGAACTTTAACCAAAGGTCCAGGAGTTTATTACTGTGGCACTGTGGCCTTATGTCTCTGCCTAGTATATTGATGACGTACTCACTTAATGCCGGTCTCTGTGGCTGAAGGGCTTGCGAACGCGGTTTGTGAGCCCGTATACCCGGGTTCGAAACACGGCGGTGCTCGTATTTTCGAAAAAGGTATAGAGACCGGTCGTTCAGAAAGCAATGGCAAACTACTGAACGTAACACTTGCCTAGTACATCAACAGCAGCTGAAAATGCTGGTGTTGACTGCAACGTCCCGTAAGGGATACGCAACACACAAAAAAAAACTCACTTAATGTTATTGATGTCAGTGGCTCGTTTCACAGGTTCCGTCGTTAAGACACCGGGTTGCCAAGTTGATCATCAAATGTAATTGGTTTCATTGTATATTTGGTATGTTGTTCAGTTCTCATTTTTAAAATGTAAATGTATACACACACGTATTTTCATATTTAGTCTAAGTATCTGCCTTTTTGTAGTTTTGATTGTTTTCGCCAACTGATGAAGACAGTATAGCCGCGACGTCAGTTATGGCCTCTTTTTCTTATTGTATGCTAATAATGTTCAATATGGTTTTCTTGATGGTTTGCTTTATTCATTGTGCTATCGTTGAAACATAAACAGAGGTCTACGGATGGTTGTCTGTATGTTCATGCCTGCACTGTCTTACATTCACCTACACTTATACAAATTAATAACATCCAAGAACTAACAGTCTTAGTGACTATGATGCCTCGTGCAATGTGTTTCATGAGTTCAAGTCTGAAATTCAGTAAACCTTGTTTGGTCATGTTATGAGGCGAAGTTAACTGGAAAACTCAGTGACACAGGGAAATGATTGGAAAAGAGCAAAGGGGTAAGCAGAGATATAAATACCTGGATGGCTTGACTATATGGCATAATCAGGACAAGAACTCTGGAGTCATTCAAGACTGGTGATCGTGTCAAAAGGCGAACGATGACTGCCGAAGCTTATCGGCATGGCATATGATGATGATGAGTCTGACATTGGGACTGATGATGACTTGGCAGTGCTGTTGTTATAACTGGTCACCTGAAACAACTCGTGTAACCCATACGAGCCACATGCCAAGTCTGACGTATTTGCATCACAATTGTTGCCACCAGTAAACACCTTGCCAAAGACTTCATCATCATTTTACCCGTCTTCCATAGGACTAGAATATGTTTACATCAAATATAAAATACCATTTATTGATTTCTACAAAACCCAACAGTAACGCATCGTCAGTCAGAAGCATATAAAGAGGTCGAGTAGGGTGGCAAATCGCCCACAATTTCTCCCAGTATATGCTGAAATTCTTTAAATCATATTCTTGCGCTTTCCTAATCAAAATCCCATTAAATATTATTGTTGACTTTTTTTCTCCCATTGTAGAAGCACGCTGTTGATTAAAAATCTTTAAATAAAAGTATGGGCGTTGTGTGAATGAAAACTCGAATTCAGCAACATTTAAAACGCTTCCTCTCGTGCATTCAATTTCAAGCAACTAATGGGGTGGAATAAGAAAGGGAGCTTGCTGGGACAATGTTATATTTTATTTTTCTTTAGGCACAAGAAAAATTTCAAGATGTGATTTATAGTTCTGCACTCGTCAACACTCAAATGTGCGATTTAAAAATTTGACAACCATGATGGAAAGATTGCCAGACGTGTTTTCTGTTTCTTTGTTCGTTTGTTTGTTTTTATGTTTCGCTGACAACGTGTATTGAGTGCTTCTTTGGACATGTCTTGATATTAACTCCGAGTATAAAAGTTCACAAACCATGATTTCATGTATTTTTGTGGAGGAGGGTGAAAGATTGGGAGGCCGAATGTCAGGATACTTGTTTCTCAATCTAGAGATACGGGTTCTAATCACCGGAAATAGAAAAAAAAAATGGTCATGTATTCGGGGTGAAATAATAATCTAAACCTTAGATTGTATGGGAAGTATTCTAGGGCATCATCATCATGTAACGTGTCCTTTACCGAATGTCGCTCTTATTACAATCCTCTGGAAACAATCTCGACTTATCGTTAGTTTCCCTGCCTCATGCAGTTTCATGCCAAGGGTGTCTTTTGCTTTATAGTCTCCTGTGTCGTGTTGATTGGCTCCTGCCTCTTCTTCCATGGACCATGGCTTCCATTAGTGGTCTTTTTTCTTACCTACTGTGACATTTAACATGTACAATCTGTTTTCACTTTCGGATCCATGATGCTGTTTAAGTCGGTTTTTTTTTATTGTTTAAATCTCATAAAATGTCCAAATTTGTATTATTTTTGTTCAACGGTATTCTAGCAAATGTTATGTAGCACTTCATTACAAAAGCAATTAATGTTCTTCTTTTGCGATTTCGAGATGTTCCACGATTCACATCCGCATGTTGAAAGTCGGCGCATTACTGTCACAGCTGGTTGGAGAGAACAGATGATTCTCATCTACCGATCAGTCCCACTTCCCCTGGGGATTGTGGCCCTAAACCTCAGCTGCGTTACTGAGGTGAACAGTATACTGGCTGTTAAGTAAGATACATTTAAGCATATTATGTACCTAGTTGGTCATACGTGGCAGTTCACTTGTTCCTGCAACGAGGCGCTGTCGTCATTTGGAGGTGACAGGTGACAATCCCGTTACGATAACTATAGCTTTCAATTTGTATGTTGTCTACTTCTTTCTTTTACTTCTATGAGCCAATCAATACTTTCAATTTGTTTATGAGTTGTCATAGTGACCTGAAAGTTTCCCAAATGGATATTTATGAGTATGATAGGCTGTGAGACAATGCGAGTCCTATGTTGCATACCACTGCAGCCATTTCGCATGTGAGATCTGAGAAAATACGCTGTAAGAGACATGTAGGTGTTATGAAATTAATGATGAAATCAAGGCAAGGTATCTGGTGTATGTATGAACACTGCAAATGCGACCCCCTCACTGGTAAATAGATAATTATATGTGAAAATACAGTAAAGAACACTTTTAAACCTCTTAAGGTTCAATAGGCATATGGTGTTATAAACATATTTGGTTAGACCAATAGACACTCCGGATAATGTGGTCAAAATCATGCCGGCCTCTTTTACTTCCCTAGATATTTCCTGGCAGCAGATATTTGTTCACCTGCTGGCCCCTTGAATCTTTCCGTCTGGGTTTGTAACCCTGTATCTCGAGTGCGCTAACAAAGCAAACAGTATCCAGGCTACAAGGCAAGATAGTATGAGCGTGCTAGACGGTCAAAGTTGAGTCTCATAGTGCGTACCACTGCAGTTCTTCCAAATTTGCGATCTAAGAATGTACGCTGCAAGGGACAGGTAGATGTTATGGAATTATTGTTGAAGTATAGGCAAAGTGTTTGGTGTATTTATAAAACGTGAAAATGTATCAATCCTTTGAATGTTATCTTTGGTGGTTTCAGTATTTTAAGCCGAGCTTCTGGGTACGTCTTGTGGCGTGTAGTATAAACAGAATTAACTGAAAGGGGTGGGGTAAGCTGCCAAACAAATCCTGTTATACAAATCATGCGAAATACTATACCTTTACACACACACAAACACGCACGCACGCACGCGCACGCACACACACACACATGTGCATGTATTAAAGAAATATAATGTAGAATAGCTGAAGGCAAAACAACACTTCATCAGATGAAGAATAGTTTCTGTAATATATGTGTCACTGGCGTTAAGAAATTAAGTTTTTACGATTTATAGCGCCAATCCTGTAAAAGGTGAATCGAATGACCATCGGCAGTGCAGTGGGACATTATCTTAGACATTGCAAAATTTTAGTTCTTTAGGAGAATCACGTCTGGCACCATCTCACACTGTCACCAATCTTGGATCATATTTGTTCCGATGACGCCATGTGTCCAAGGCATTCAGATATTTATCACTTTGTCCCCTCCTTGCTATTTTCCTACCATTTCTGCCAAGCTCATTTTTTCCTCATAGTTTGCCTAAAAAGAATCACTGCCAAGGAACTTTACATACGAACAATGAAATGAGCTAGCGTTAGTTAGTTAGTTAGTCGCAGTTCCAACTTCACGGCAACGGGTCGTCCCAATATTGCTCCGTTCCTGTGCCAGTGAATATCACAAAATACTCCTCACTGCCCCATGTGAACAATGGAATATACAGGAGTGTCGGCAAGCCAACAGCCCGCACAGGTACACTGTGCATAATGCCGCCGCCAGAATGCCAACACAAAAGTCCTCCACGAAAAATACAGTTCATCATCGATGAAAACGGCAGTCACAAGAAAGACTTAATTGACCCGGGTTTTATCCCATATGGCTCGGTCTCTTTCTGCAGGGAGACCCACCGAAAGCGCCGCACAAAGCACGAACTCCGTAGCTACAGCGACGACTCCCAGGAGTCTCCTGAAAAATGCACTCGTGAACCGAAAAAGCAAACCAGTCAATCCAGCAACAGTCGGCCTTCATCGTTCCGAAAATGCAGTTCACGCGAAAAACAACCGCGGAAAGATGCAAAAGCATTCCACGCGAAATTCACAGCTCACAGTGTCGCGCCACGCACTCACTCAGTAGCAGGGCGACAGAACCATAGCCTCCTTAGTCGCCTCTTACGACGTGCATGCTAGGCAACTACCTAGACAACTAGCTAATTAATACATGAAAAACATTCCATTCTTATTGACAATGGTGGATTTAAACCGTAACCGCTGTGTCGATGGGAATTCATAATATCTACTATCCCGCTACGTTTTCTTTCTTGTGGTGCAGCTCAAATGTATACACATAATTCTTTAATGTCCTCCGACTGTAAAACAATATTTAACATTAAACAAAAACGGCATCCAACCAACAAAAACCTGCAAGGGGTAGTAACAATGTTGCTAGAGATGGCCCTGCCAGATAAGCTGTAAGATACAGTTAATGCGAAGATGTGAATACTGGTGGAGAGAGAATTACCGAGCCCGTCTTGCGTCTGACACTGCACAGGTTCAGTTGTCAGAGTGTCAGTTTCCGAATTTAATCTGCATATTTCACGAGAATGCCACCAAGTGGCCGACTCACGGAGGATCGTTGTTGACTGGTCTGTTCATTTAGCTGTACGCTAAAAGTATAAGTGCTTTTCCTTAATGTGTGTTTTATATTTTGTTGTTGCTGTTGGTGGTGGTGATGATGATGTTGTTGTTGTCGTAGTGGTTGTTGTTATTGCTCTTTGTTGTGGTGGTGGTGGTGTTGTCGTCGTCGGCGTTGTCGTCGTCGGCGTTGTCGTCGTCGGCGTTGTTGTTGTTGTTGTTGTTGTTGTTGTTGTTGTTGTTGTTGATGTTGATGTTGTTGATGTTGTTGTTGTTAGTGAATCATCTCTAAGTTGTACTGTACGAATGAGTTTAAACATTTAAGTCCCAGGCATTGGAGTTACAGATCACCGGACCCTTTAAGCTAATCCACACGCAAAAATCAGTCGGAGTACTACTAGTAGTGTGTATGGACTACCCTTGAGTTCAAAGTAAGCGAGCGCAAGATAAACTTGACCCTTTAAAATAACTTGCAACTATCCATGTCAGGTTGTTACAGAGACGTTTTTTCCCGACCCGCTACCAGAAATGTAAACGTCAGCGTTCGTCGTTCGCTAAGAGACGCAAATATTAGACCTAGTTTGGTGATGCTTCCCCGCAGATGTCGGGTATTTCATTGTTAACAGTTGCAACCCGATGTCCATACAGAAACTTAATGTTGCAGACACGGCTGTGGTCATCTTAGTAATATATGGATCGACACGTCAAATCTTTGACAACACCCACAAATCGTACTGTTAAACCTCTGATATTGGGCATGTCTGAAGTGTCCAAGAGAGGATTGATTTCCTATATTTCCGTGTCAGTACGGCCTTTACATAGATCATGTTGCTGTTCAGGACATGTGAAGTGTTCTTCTATATGTAGTAGGGATTCTAATATTGCAGCCCGTTCAAGGAGAAGGCCTCAGAAAAGACGACATTATCATTTTATGGAAAGGGGAACCGGTTTTCAACGATGTATAAGCAGACTGGTTTAATACTAAAGTTAGTTCCATGTCCTTTACAAGACATTGCAATCAACCCCGGCATTTGTTGGATGTTGATGATTTAATAGGCAATGTTAGTTCCAAAGTTTTCCATTGCATTCTGAACGACCAACGCCTCATAACATCAAAATCAACGCAAAGCTGTCTGCTTTCAAATCGATCACGGCTACTTTCGACCCCTTAACTCACAACCCTCACGCCTCACATTTGGTTTGGGTGAATACTAACGTGAGTCACATGGTACGAGATACAAAGTAGCTGTGATCACTTTAAGACTCAGTAAATGCTGAGTGCCTTGTGGGTCTTGTTTGATGAAAGCGAAATTCATTGTCTGAATATCTGCCTACCAATACACCGATTCACCCATCAATAACACACATCGAGGTGATATATTCATCTTCACCGATCGGTCAGTGGTTAGAAATAGACGTAGTGGTTGGGGTTGCATTGCGAAGGCTTATGGACGAATCTAAAGGAAAGGAGTCTGGCAGATGAGACTACGACTTCCAGCATAAGAATGGAGGAGGAAGAGGTAACAATGACAGTCCGTTGGTTAAAGGAGACCACTGCGACACACATTGTATTCATTACGGACTCAGTGAGTATGCTTAGTAAGGAGAAAGGAATGTTTCGTGGGGAATGGCTCACCTCGCTTCAGAGGTCACAGATTGTGAGAATTGTATGAATATTTTGCACAGGCCATGTGGGGGTGCGGGAGAATGAACAGGTTGATAGGCTGGCAGGGAATGCACTTTTTGGTGGTATATTACCAATGGACACGGGAGGGGTGGTCGTACGCCTGTTGGACCAGGTGGAGAAGGTGGGGGATAGACTGAGAACACTTCTGTGGAAAGAATGAGATTGCAGGGGATGGGCAGGGATTCTGGAAGAATTTCAAAACAGAGAGGGAAGCCCATGAGAAATTTCAATCAGATAGCGGTGGGAACGTTAAGTAGTATGACTTTTCGCTGGCTGATGAGCGAGGGGACGGAGCACGTATGGGAATGTCCTAAATGCAGTGGTGTCGGTTCTTAGCTCAACTAACTCAATTCATCCATCAATTCATCCAATCAACCATCCATCCATTCATCTATCTATCAATATAATTGCTCCGTGGCGAAGGCTTTACGGGCGCAGTTCGTAATCCCGCATACCCGAATTCGAAATACAGCTGGTGTTGACTGCGACGTCCTGTAAAGGATATGCAACTAAATTTTAATACGTATATTCATCTAACGCGCTGGCTATCTGATTGCTTCTGTGTTTTGTTTTTGTTTTGTGTGTATGCGTCACACACACACACACACACACACATACACACACACACACACAACACACACACACGGCCACACACGGTATGGACAGCGCCTGGCCTACAATCAGCAGGGTTAGGAACGGCTAGCCTCTCTCGGGAGGGGTGAAAATTGAAAATTAGTAGCCTGCCGATTACCCGCAGACTACACAAGTCAACCCCACGTCCACGTGGTGTAGACTGGGAAACCATGACCGCGATGTCATGGGCTAACGGGGCTATGGCTCGCCATAGGGGATGGACTCCCTATGGTCAGATATTTGTCCTAAACTTGCGACTGGCCTAGCAAGCCGGCAGGGGATCTTCATTTTGCTCGTAGAAAAACTAAGAAGTATAAATTGACTGACCCAAATGGATATAGGCCTGGCAATGTTAATGGACTAAGAGACAGATCAGCGATTAAAAAAATAGGCACAATGAACGTCTGCGGTTTTAATAGTAAAGAAGAAGAACTTATAGAAATAGAAATAATGGAAGTGAGGAAAATTGGACTGATGGGCAAAGCGGACACCAGAATAAAAGTGGAAGGATGCAAGGAGATCCACCAGTTACACGTTTGTCTACTATGGAGTGGAACAGCAAGAAAGGACAAGACACGGTGTGGGAATAGTCATTGAACCACGGCTAGCAAGAGGAATAATAGATGTAAAATATATATCAGAAAGAATCATAACAGTGTGAATAAAAGAACAAGCAATTACATCCATCCATCCATCATGTCTGATGCCGATAAGCATGGGCGGTCCTGTTCTGCCATCTCACTCGTTCACCATAGTCGTGGATCAGTTCCGTGTTCCTGTCTCGACCATGCCACGTGGCCAAGCCATCCAGGTATCAATTCTCTTTCTACGCACCATGTAATACAAACAATAATGAGCAAAGAATGCGAGGAATTCTACGAAGACATCCATGACGTGCTAGATAAAATAGATAAGCAGGACAGCATCATAGTTATGGGAGACTTCAATGCAAGACTAGGACACAACAGAGCGGGCAAAGACAAACATCTTGGAGCATTTGGAGACCAACATAATGAAAAAAGCCGCTTAAAAGCCGATAGGGTCGACTTCATTGCAACGGGTTTGTTTATCCCATATGGCTCGGTCTCATTCCGCAGCGCGGAAAGCGTCGCACAAAGCACGAACTCCGTGGCTCCAGCGACGACCCACAGGAGTCTCCAAAAAAATTCACTAGTGAACCAAAGGACGCCGCCCGGAATCGAACCCACAACCTTCGGAGCCCGAGATTGACCACTTCGCCACGGTGACTCCTATCCAACATAATGAACCAACAATTGTGTTGTATGTCCAACATTATGAAAGAAATGAAACGGAAGTAGACTGATAGATCTATGCAGCCAACACGACCTCTATGTAACAAACACATTCTATAAACACAAAGCCTCACAAATATACACTTTGTATATATGGAACGATCTAGATAATAAAAGCCAAATTGATTTTATATTAACAAGAAATAACAGAAACAGAAATATATTGGACGCAAGGGCAGTGCCCAACTTAAGTATAAACACAGACAACAAAGCAGTCGTTGCAACAATGAGAACCATCGATAAAAGAAAGCAAAGACCAGGAAAATACATGCCATGAGAATCAGTAAACTTTAGGGGGGGAAAAACACCTCAAAGACGAGGCAGTGAGGGAAAATTATGAGAAAGAACTAACTGAAATCTTTGTAAAATTACCTATAGAAAGAAAGACAGTGGGAGAAGAATGGGAGATGTTCAAATCAAGCATTTTAAATACTGCAAAAATAACATGTGGAATCACGAAAAAAAACGCAAAACACAAATCAAGAAAAGAACAAGTTAGTGGAACGCAGAAGTAAAGAAAACTGTAAAAGATAAAACAAAAAAATATAAAACGTGGTCGAAGAGCAAACAGGAATGCGATTACATAGAATATAGAATAGCGAGAAGACATGTGAATGGAATAGTAAAGAGAGAAAAGCAAAAAGACTGGGGGGAGTATGGAGAAACCCTAAATAAAAACTACAAGGAGGCAACTAGAAACTTCTATAACAAGATAAGTGCAATGAGAACCACAGGAGAACCCTTTGACCCAACTGAAATAATTAACAGCGAAAATGGAGAACCAATAAGTGAACACAAACAAATACTAATAAGATGGAAACAGTACTTCAAACAACTTCTCAACATCCCATCTAATGTCAGAGGAATTCAAGAAACCGACACAGATGCCACCGAAGAACTAGAACCAGACATATTGAAAGAAGAAATTATAGAAGCCGTCAAATTAGCCCCATTGAACAAATCACCGGGACAAGATGAAATACTAATTGAACTAATTAAAGCAGCAAGAGGAGTAAGAGCAGCATGGCTACATAGACTATTCAATCATGTTTGGGTAGAACAACAGACACCACGAGACTGGGGAAACGCCATAATTATCCCAATTTGGAAAAACAAAGGCAGCAAAAGAGACTGCATACAATACAGAGGCATTTCACTGTTGAGTCACACTGGGAAACTATTTTGCAAAATTCGTGAGAAAAGATTACGAACTACTATAGAACCCCAGCTAAGCGAAACACAACTTGGATATAGGAAAAACAAAGGATGCACAGATGCCATTTTTGCTCTTAGACAACTTATAGTAAAATCAATCGAATTCAATGAAACACTCTACTTAGCCTTTGTCGACCAAGAAAAGGCATTTGAAAGAGTAGTTAGAAACTAGCTGTGGGAAATCCTTAAACAGTATGAAGTGAGTACACATCTAACAAACCTATGTAGAAGCTTATACAGCAACAGTGAATGCATAGTGAGAGTAAATGGAGGACACACAGAACCCTTCACCATAAGATCCGGAGTGCGACACGGTTGTGTCCTGTTCCCTCTCTTGTTCATAACATATATAGACAACATATGTAAAGAAACCAGCCAAACAGAGACCACAAGAACACCGCATGACGAGAACACGGAAGAAGAATCATTTGCAAATCTAACCATTAGAGAACTCCTGTTTGCGGACGACCAAGCACTAATAGCAACACCAGAAGCTGAATTATAAGACCACATGAATATTCTGAAGAAAATATGTAGGGAACATAACATGAAAATTAGCACAAGCAAAACAGAGGTAACGACTGTAACTAAAGAAGAAAATGCAAACAACGATTCACCTAAACGAACATCCATTGAAACGAGTAAAGAGTTTCAAGTACTTTTTTTTTTCTTATATCCTTTACAGGACATCGCTGTCAACATCAGCATCTTTCAGCTGATTGTTGATTTCTTGGCAAGATTACGCTCAGTAGTTTATCATTGCTTTATGAGCGACCGGCTCACATACCCCTAAGTTACCAACGCGGAGAGAACAGCTACCAATTCTCGCGCACGTCACGTTACTCACGAGAGTATACCGGCTTCAAGTACCTACGAAGTATCACTGTCAAAAACTGTCATTTACTGCCAATATAGTACCTTGTGGTGTATGGCAGAGGGGTCTTTGAGACTGAGGAATTATGGCCGCCTGGCTAGTGCAGTCGCCGCGAACTGTGCAGGTTAGGATTTTCTTTTTGCCCCCGACAGAAAAAAATCCCACACCTTACCGAGGGATCGAACCCAGGTCTCACGAATGAGAGTCCGGCGTTCTAGCCACTCGGCCAGCCGCTCCTCTCCTATGATGTATAATATCATCAAATGGCAAATCAGAAGACGAGATCGAGAATAGATGCAATAAGACAAACCAACTCATTGGACAAATGGCACCAATACTAAAGAACAAACATGTATCAATAACTACAAAGAAAGCACTTTATAACACAATCTTCCTACCAACCAAACCTGGACAATGACAACAACAACGAAAGAGAGAGAGAGAAGAAACATCACAACAACAGAAATTAGATTCCTGAGAAGAATACTCAACGTATCAAGAAGAGATAAGATCAGAAATGAAGAAATCAAGACTAAAGTGGGGGTTGTAGCTGCATTATATTTTATTAGAAGGCAGCAAGTCAAATGGTTTGGCCATGCAAGTAGGTTACCAACTAACAGTATACCACAACAAACAATGATGTACAGACCAGATGGAAGCAGAGGAAGAGGCCGACCACGTAAACGTTGGACGGAGGGAATAGCAGACTCCATGGGAATATCGATACATGAAGCCCATAAGCGGGCACTCTCCCGCTGTTTATACTTCACCACGACACCGCAAGGTACAAGAGGAATATGATGAGATGAGATGAGATTATATATATTACGATGAGATGAGATGAGATTATAATGTGTGTGTGTGTGTGTGTGTGTGTGTGTGTGTGTGTGTGTGTGTGTGTGTGTGACTGTCTGTCTGTATGTCTTTTCTATCTGTCTCTGCCCCTCTCTTCCCCTGTCTCTGTTCCTCTCCCCTTTTCTCTGCCTCTCCCTACGCCTCACTCTCCTCTCACTCTCTCTCTCTCTCTTCCTCTCTCTCCTTCTCTCTATTATTCTCCCTCTCGCTCCTCTGTCTCTCTTTCTCTGTCTCTCTCTTCTTGTCTATCTCTCTCTGTCTCATTCTGTGTCTCTTTGTCATTCTCTCTCGTCAATCTCTGCCTCTTGCCGTCTCTCTCTGTTTCTCTCTGTGTGTGTGTCTCTGTCTTTCCCCGCCTCTCTGTCTCTGTCTATCTCTCTGTCACTTTCTATGTGTCTCTCTGCCTCTCTCCACTCTCTCTCTCTCTCTCTCTCTCTCTCTCTCTCTCTCTCTCGCTCTCTCTGCCCATATATCTGCATATCCTTAAGTCGAGTGTGGCATCTATTTACATGCCTATCCCACCCCAGCATATCGTAACATCTGAGCGCGCTTGCCCACCCTTCTCCCTAACCTTTCTCGCCATACCTAATAAAACAAATTGCATGGCTGTATCTCCCCCTCATCAACAACGTCCACTTGTCACACTAGCTTCAATATCCCATGCAGCCGTGCAGACCTTGTTTCTTGTTTCCCCCGTAGTAACTAACGCAGAGTCTGCTATCACCTGTGGCTCGTATTTTGCCTCGTCTGAAGACACCCATTTCCCCACTGGGTCTGCTTTGTACGCCGTACACATAGATCTGGCATTCTCAGATGACACGCGATGTTTATCAAATGACAACCTTTTAAACCCAGTCTTCACTCATAAATAAACAAGGCCTATCTTTAGCGGTAGCAATGTCTAGAGTACAAAACAATTCCCTCGTTGTATACAGCATCCACTGCCTTAGTTCTCAGAGTACTTTGTACTCTTCACTTGATCGTTAAGATTCAAATACTGATTTGGTGAGCAAGTACAATATGTGTCGCAAATCTGGAGATATTCAATGAGAAATGTGTTAGTCACAAATCTGTCACATATTAGGGTTATTTTAACATGTTGATATAGGATGGATATTATACCAGATTTCGCCATTGGCTGAGATGTTGGGGTGTCCGCCCCGAATTCTGGAAGGTGCATCGTTCGATCTTACCTGGGAATTTTTCCAAGAACTATTAGTACCCAATGTTATCACCCGATCCTCTGTTCTCCAGCATAGTTAGATCCGATATCTTGCTTTGTCGGATACGGGCGAAAAACAGGAGATCCTGTGCACGTTTCCGCACGTTAATAATCCTACGGCAGTTGGACATTACATAAGGTAGGTCATAAGGCCACTGCCATGGAACGATTATTCTCAAAGAAAACCTACCCATGGGAAGGTAGTCTGCAGCTATCAAAGTCTGTTGCTTTGGATGAAATCTATCAATAATAAGCAACACATAAATGCATGAAAAAGTGGGACACGCTTTTCGTAGAGTTACATAACTAGGTGTGACTAATGAAGAACGTTGAAGAAGAAGAAGAAGAAGAAGAAGAAGAAGAAGAAGAAGAAGAAGAAGAAGAAGAAGAAGAAGAAGAAGAAGAAGAAGAAGAAGAAGAAGAAGAAGAAGAAGAAGAAGAATATGAATATTCTGTGGTTGTAAAGAAAACATACCCCTCGTTCAACAGGCAGCGGAGAGTCACATTACTAATCGTTCGCACCGCTATCTGATTGAAAGCTCTCCTGGTCTTCCCTCTCAGTTTTGAGATTCTACCAGAACCCCTGCCAATTCCTCGCAATCTCATATTTTCCACATATGGGTTCTCAATCTGTTCCCCCACCTTCTCCACCTGGTCCCACGGGCGCACGAAAACTTCTCCCTTGTCCATAGGTAATCTCCAAACAAGAGGTGCTTTCCCTGCCTGCCTATCAACCTGTTCATTCCCCGCACTCCAGCATGGCCAGGGGGGAAATCCATACGATTCTCACAATCTGTGACCACTGAAGCGAGGTGAGCCATTCCACACGAAATATTCATTTCTCCACCTTACTAAACATACTCCTTGAGTCCGTAGTTAATAATCTTCAATAATAGGGACTGTTTAATAAAAACCTTAGACACAGATTGACCATAGCACAGCAGAGACAACAGCGGTATTAGGAACCAACGGCACTACACCAGCAAACATGTTAAAGACACATTTTTGAGAACAGGTATCTACCCAGTGGCAACATATGTTTGTGCGTCATGGAACATCATCATCTCATCTCGTCTTATTTCTCTTGTACCTTGCGGTGTTGAGGAGAAGCATAAACAGCGGGAGAGTGCCGGTTTATGGGCTTCATATATCGACATTCGCATCAAGTCTGTTATTCCCTCTGATCATCGTTTACATGGTCGGCCTCTTCTTCTGGTTGCATTTGGTCTGTATATTATATTGCTTGTTGTGGTATACTGTTAGTTGGTAATCTAGCTGTAGCGAAATCATTTAACTTGCTGTTTTCTAATTAAATCTAGTGCTGCTATCACCCCCATACTGTTGATTTTTATCTCTTCTTAGAACATGGTACATTCATTAAAGAAAACGGGCTTTAATGTTACAGACAAATTCTTAGCATATCATGGACACAGAAAAATGCAAATATTGAAATGCGACAAGATCTGAACATGGAAGAAAGTTTCTCGGAAACTGAGATATGTTTGGCCAAATTACACGTCACAGTGACTTGGTGAGAATCGTGATGGGAGGCGTGGTGTCTGGTAGAAGAGACAGAGGTCGACCAGCGGAAAGATGGGCACAGGGCACTGCAGACATCTTGGACATGAGGGCACATAAGACGGGAGAAATGGCAAGAGATCCAGAGACTCTTGGGGGAACAATGATCAGAGTGACTTCCACAAAGTACCTGTCACATGACAATGACTTACCTGTTAGCTTGGTAAAAGAAACCACGATGCCTAAATTCACACATGGCTAGAATTTCATCCCAGTATTTCTTCTTCTTTTGTTCTATGTGATCCATTGTGGCCAAGGCCCTCAGCCAACTCACTCCAGCCATCCCCTATCTTTAGCTATCACATGCAGCTCTGCATATGTCCTTCCCATGTTGTTCATGTCTGTTTCTGCGTCTCTTTTCTATGAATCTTTTCTATGTCTTCCCATATTTCTTTTGTCCTGGGGGTTCCAGACTAAGGATTTTCTAGTTACACTAATCTCATGTTTTCTCAATGTATGGCCTTTCCAAATCCAGAGTCTTTACTTCACCTCTTGGTTTATCGGCATTTGTCTACTTCCCTCTATGACAGGGGTCATCAAACTACGGCCCGCGACGTCATTTCATCCGGCCCGCCGACGGTACTCGAACTTGCTTGATATAACGTATAGAACACGAGGCGTTGTGATACAATTTAAATATAAATATTATCTTTAGAATAATAGGAGATCTTCTTCTTCTTCTTCTTCTGCGTTCATCCGGATTTTTTTTCGGATGTGACTGCGTTGTGCCTGTTTACAGCAGAGCTGCGTTCTTGCGCCGTTAGGCCGACACATCCGACTTCTGCGGGCATTTGTTGACCGAGTTAACCTTCCCGGGGATAGGAGATCTATACACGTGCGGATACCTCCTGGCTGTTATGTGTGTATCAAATTATTTACTATTTTCAATTATAAAGTATTTTATCTAGATTTTCTTGTTAATTGTAATGTTTCTTTATTTCGCGCCATCCCAAGTCCTTCCCCGGCAAGTAGTAGCTCCACCTACACCATGGCATTACCATAGTTTCCATGGCAACACACACACAGACAAATCTTCCCCCCCCCCTCCCCTGATGCATGCGACTGTCAATACAGGTCCCAGAAATATTTACTTCTTTTTGCCAGTCATCCATGGTATAGGTAGGTAACAATAGGTAGCGTGACCTGCCAACCATAGTGGAAATAAACAAAGCCATCCAGCAACTCTCCAGCGGCAAGACACCTGGTCCTGACTCCATCCCAGCAGAGATATACAAGGCAGGTGGGCCGGTCCTAACAGAGCAGCTTCACCAAGTCTTCACAAACATATGGATGAACGAGACCATGCCACAAGATTTTAAGGATGCGTCAATAGTACACCTTTACAAACGTAAAGGAAACCGCCAATCCTGTGACAACCACCGAGGCATCTCCTTGCTTTCAATTGCAGGGAAGATACTCGCCAGAATTCTTCTCAATCGCCTCACAGCCCATCTCGATCAAGGTCTTCTTCCTGAGAGTCAATGTGGCTTCAGTAAAGAACGTGGAACTGTTGACATGATTTTCGCTGCAAGGCAGCTGCAAGAGAAATGTCAGGAACAGAACTGCGAAATGTTCTCCACTTTCATTGACCTTACCAAGGCTTTTGATACAGTCAGCAGAGATGGATTGTGGAAGATTATGGCAAAATATGGCTGTCCACGAAAGTTTGTCCAAATAGTGCGGCTATTTCATGACGGCATGCAGGCAAGAGTACAGGAAAATGGTGAACTGTCTGAACCCTTTCCTGTCACCAATGGAGTGAAGCAAGGATGTGTCCTGGCACCAACACTGTTCAGCCTCATGTTTTCAGCCATGCTGATGAATGCCTTCGAGAACGACGACATTGGAATAGACATCAACTACCGTATGGATGGAAAGTTATTCAATCTCAGAAGGCTGAAAGCTAAAACCAAAATTGACAGCGGCACCGTCAGAGAGCTCCTGTTTGCTGATGATTGCGCTCTATACGCCAACTCAGAGGCAGACATGCAACATAATGTTTCAGCTTTCTCACATGCCTGTGCCAAATTTGGGCTCAATATCAACTTGGAGAAGACTGTAGTTATGTACCAGCCAGCTCCAGGGAATAATCACACTGTGCCGAATATCAAAGTGAATGATCATAGACTAAGTGTTGTGGACAAATTCACCTATCTTGGCAGCACTGTGTCACAAGCTGCCACAATCGATGACGAAGTGAATGCAAGAATCTCCAAGGCCAGTGCAGCCTTTGGCAGACTGTACAAGAATGTATGGGACAGAACTGGAATAAGCCTGCAAACAAGGCTAAAAGTCTACAAAGCAGTTGTATTATCCACACTGCTATATGCTTGTGAAACCTGGACTGTTTATCAGCGACACGCTAGGAAATTAAACCACTTCCACACAGTCTGCCTAAGGAAGCTACTGAAGATTAAATGGCAAGACAAGATTCCAGACACTGAAGTCCTAGAAAGAGCATCCATGCCCAGTATCCACACTCTACTGATGAAGAATCAGATTCGCTGGGCTGGTCACTTGACCCGCATGCCAGATCACAGGCTCCCTAAACGAATTTTCTACAGCGAACTGCGTTGTGGTAAACGCTCCCAAGGTGGCCAGAGGAAACGTTTTAAAGACACTCTGAAAATTTCACTGAATGCTTTTGGAATTCATCATGACACCTGGGAGGCTGCAGCCAGAGACCGAAATTCGTGGCGTGCATCATTGCGCAAAGGTGCAGTCATATGTGAGGCAACCAGGACTGCAAGAGCTGTGAAGAAAAGGCAGGACAGAAAAACCACTGCAGGAAATCCTCCTCCAGAGACGTCAAGCATTCTTTGCCCACATTGTCAAAGAACATTTCGAGCCAAAATAGGCCTTATCAGCCATCTTAGAACCCACGGCTCCACACCTTCAACCCCACTGGATGAAATGAATGGTCATCATCATTCTTGATGGACAAACAACAAGGTAACAAAGATTTCTTTGTTTGACAGTGATAATTAAGTGAACTAAAAGTATGAATAGAGGCAATAAAGTAGCCAACATAGCATAAAAATGCCATAGAAGCCTCGTGTTATTACGAAAATATTATCTCCAGCTCAGAAGAATTATCCGGTCAAGGTGTTAATCGAGCTGGTCTCTAGGCCAGTGTTTTTCAACCTTTCTGCTGGAGCAGATCCTTACGCAAATGTTTACGTTGCTCAAGGAACTCTCTGCGATGATCCAAGTGTTTGTCCTACTTTATGTAATAAACCAGATGGGCAGAAATGTTGCATTTGGACGATTTCTGTCTGTTTCGGCGGAACCCCTGGCTGTCACTCGCGGAACTCCGGTTGAAAATCTCTGCTCTAGGCTGTTTATTTAGGCCAGCCCTATTTATGTATTTTGCAGACTTATTATAGATATATTATATTACCAAAGGTACCTATAAACTTTATATGTAACTTTGGTGAGCCGTAGCTTCATCAGTGACTCCTAGTCCTCTGCTTTTCTTGTATTTTAATATGATTTTAATTATGTTTCTAATTCAATGTCTTTTTTCATTTTCACATCCCTTCATTATGACTACTAAGAAAAGAAAAGTGGACACCGAATCACGTTCTCAATGAAGAGTGGAGAGTAAAGTACTTCTTTGTGAAAACAAAGGAACAGAAAACCAGTTGCGTAATATGCAGCAAAAGTTTGCAGTTTTGAAAGAATACAATCTTCCGCGTCATTATGAAACAAAACATCTAGCAACATATTCAAAGTTTTCTGTAAAGTTACGCTCTGAGAAACATGAGTCCATGAAACTTGGTGTAGAAACACAAAGCAACCTCTTCATGAGAAAATTTGCTGAAAATTAATCTGTCACTCGTACAAGTTACAAAATAGTGCATAAGATGGCAGAATGAGGAAAACCGTTTACTGATGGCAACTTCATCAAAGGGTGTATGATGGAAGCAGCAAATGACTTGTGTCCTGAGAAAGCCGATTTGTTTCGAACTATCAGTCTTTCGGCAAGTTCTGTTGTGCGAAGAACAGAAGAACTTGGAGATATCATAGTGCTACAGATACGCGAGAAAACTAGGAACTTGTTGTGGTAGTCTCTGGTGCTGAGTAAGTCTACTGATCTCTCGAGTACGTCAGATTTTCTCGTGTTCAATCGTGGTGTCACTTTGGACTTTCAGATAACGGAAGAGTTGACATCCGTTTGCAGCATGCACGGAACAACAACTTGAAAAGACATTGTTATGGAAGTGCGAACATTTTTGCAAAACTATAACCGTCAGTGGAATCAGCTTCGGGGTGTTACAGTTGATGGAGGTATAAACATGGCTTGAGTGAGGAAGGGTCTTCTTCTTCTTCTTCGTTCATCCGGATTGTTTTTCGGACGTGACTGCGTTGTGCCTGTTTACAGCAGAGCTGCGTTCTTGCGCCGTTAGGCCGACACATCCGACTTCTGTGGGCATTTGTTGACGGATTAACCTTCCCGGGGGAAGGGTCTGATGGGGCAGATCAGGACTCAGCTGGAAGATTTTCAAATTCCGGTCGCCCTGTTCATACACTACATTATACATCAGCAAGCACTCTGTGGGAAAGACTTAGATATTTCTTGCGTACTGAAACCAATCGTTTCTGTTGTGAACTTCATTCAGGGACATGCACTCAATCACCGTAATTTCCAGGCTTTTCTTGAAGAAATTTGTTCTGAATTCTGTGATTTGCCTTATCACACATCAATGAGTTGGCTCAGCTGCGGTAAAGTATGGTTTCATTTTTACAAGCTCCGAAACGAAATAGATGTTTTTCTCACTGAAAAAGATAGAGCTGATCCACAGCTGTCAGATCTTACCTGGCTGTCGAAGTTGTCATTTTTGGTCGACATCACATCCCACGTGAATGAACTGAATTTGAAACTTCAGGGAAAGAATAACCTCGTCTTTAACAAAAATTGTTTGTAAAAAAAAACTCGTCTGTGATCTCTAAAGAATCATCAAAGGATTTCGAGAAAGCTGTCATTGTTTAAAGCACAACTGGAAGAAGAAAACTTTTCTAATTTTCACTGTTTCAAAGAGTTTTACGCTATAGTCACCGAAGACGCCAACCTCGATTTTCCGGAAGAAAAAAAAGGTTATTCGTGACTTGAAAAAGCAGTTTTTCTTTCTTTTTTTCTTTTTTAAAAATATTTTCAGATCGTGGCAGAATTGAGAGTGATATTCTTCTGTTCCAGAATCCGTTTGATTGTAACCTTGATGGTGTGCCAGGTGAACTACAGTTGGAGCTAATTGATTTGCGAGCAAATGACTTGTTGAAAGAGAACCACGGAGAAGGAAAACTTGTTAAATTTTACCGCTGCTTACCTGATGTTGAGTTTCCGAAACTGAAGAAATTTGCCGCTGCTATGGCATCAGTGTTTGGAACAACTTATGTCTGCAAGCAAACATTGTCAAAAAGGAATTATGTGAAGTCAACACATCGAACGAGACTGACTGATGAACATTTCAAAGCAATTCTCTTGATTGGATGCAGCAATCACAAACCAAACATTGATGATATCTTCAAAGCCAAATATCAGTTTCACAAATCTCACTAACCTTTTTGCTGCTTAGTTTGTGAGATTCGGATATGTGCACACTAGGTCTGGTGTAACTATCTTTTTGCTAACGTCGCCTTCTTTGATAACTTTTTTAAAGTAAATAAATATGTTGATTGTCTTTGTTTTTTGTGCATTGAACGCCACTCACCCACGATTAATTTAGTTTTTCGTAATTATTCCCAGAGCTTTCGTTCTGGCTTGCAAGTATTGTTAAAGTTAGTTGCATATCCTTTACAGGACGTTTACAGTCACCACCAGCATTTCTTGCTGTTGTTGATGTCTTGACAAGTTTACGTTCAGTAGTTTGCCATTGCTTTCTGAACGACCGGCACCCATACCATAGCGTAAAAAACCAGCACAACGTGGTCTGCTGCCAAATCGCGCGCAGCTGTGTTTCGAACGCAGGTATACGGGATTACGAACCGCGTCCATAACACCTTCGCCACGGAGACCAGCGCAAGCATTGTACAGAATGAGTATACGGCCCGCGCTCGTAATTTTGTCAGTAATCCGGCCCGCCGTGAAAAATGTTTGGTGACCTCTGCTCTATGAGATACACACAAACGGGATTGTTCACACAATGTTATTCCTTCTATTTTGTACAAGGACCAATTAGTGAATGTTTGTTGTTTAGTTGTAATCGTTTCCGTTGTTCTCGATGTTTTTGATCCATAGGGCAATACTGCTTTAAAGTTAAAATTAAATATTCTAAGTTGTGTGCAGAGTTTAATTTCAACATGTCACTTTACTGTGTGTTGATATGTTTGACATTTTTTTTTTTTTTTTTTTGGGGGGAGGGGGGGTTTAAATTCGCATATCCTTTTACATGACATCGCTGTCAACAGCAGCATCTTTCAGCTGTCTGTTGATTTCTTGAGACATTATTAGGTACAAATGTCTACATGTTAATTTACTGTATGTTGACATTTCCAGGTACAAATTTAGTGTCACTTTATCTGTGTGTTGACATGTCTGACATTTTCAGAAACAAATTGCTACATGTCACTTTATTTGTGTGTTAACATGTTTCAAATTTCCAGGTACAAACAATCTGAAGCAGCGAGCATCAACTTACTATTACCAGCCAGAAGTGTATTCCACGATCTTGTAAAAATAATTTTTCTGAGTGCGTACACGCAGGGTTAATGTAACAACTGTTTCGGATATAAAGAGTTAGGGAAACGTAAGTTCATTATGGACAAATTAATCTACGTATGATGAGCTGCTTGGTTTAGGATGCGCTTCAAAGTGTTATTGACTAATTTTTCATTATTTCAATTCTCTCTTTCTCTATTCAATAACAGAATCGCCTCTATTCAGCAAGCTATATTCTTATATAAACATAATGACAATTGTATTATTGCAAAACTATTTTCAAAACTTGAAGACAAAAATGTATAATCCCTAAACAAATTCAGGTTGCATTCTACTGCATTTTCGAGCCGCTGAAAGTACCTCTACAATCACACGCTTTGACATCATGAAATCTCTGTTAACAAGACAAAGCGAAGCTTTGTTGCTTCATTTTTTGAAACCAGAAAATAAGTGAATATTTCTGTAATTCCCTTGTAGTTGTCTAATTATAAGCTTTTCAATATCTGTCCCGACAGCCTTCTCAACTGAGAAGTATTTTTATATGGCTATAGTTGAGCTTCTTTAAGCCTCGGCAACTCGATTGGGAGATGGTTTCCCTGACAATTGCTTGAACGAAGCGAAAAGACTTGTAATATGATTACTTGGATTGGGAGTGTGCCATTGATGTCTAACTGAAGATGAAGCACAGAGCCAATCTTGAACATTTCCAATTGCGGGAAAATTACTTCCTATTGATTGCTGTCCTAGAGTGTTCGTTTTCACACAGGGAGGCTTTACTATACAGCTTCATGTGTGGCTTTTGATATCACTAGACAACTGGGAAGAGATGATGAACGGAGGGTGCGATTGTCCCTTTCGGTGGACAAAAATAACGGGCAATGAAACTACAACTCATTTTCATTTACAGAAATTATTAATTGTGGGAAAATGAAATATAAGGCGTGTGGCTGAGAGGTTAAAAGCACTCGCTTTTAAACTTCCGGTGCGCTTATGAAGACATTTGGGGTTCTCTCCTTATACGGTCAGTTGGGCTTGAATGTTAACTTCTCGTCATTGTCTTGGGGACGTAAATTACAAGTACCTCAGAAGTCGAAAATGGTTTGCCTGATCACGGGGGGTGGGTGGTGGGGGGAGGGGGGATCAGGAGGGGTGAGAGCGGGAGGGGGTAGAGAACACTGGTAATATTGAAAGCTAGCCCGCACGCACAAATTGGTAAAGAATGGACTACGCTCGAGTTCAAAGCGAACCAAGGAAGAGCAAAATAAAAAACAACAACAAGAAAATGAAAGCATTCAAGAATTTAGCTTAGGACAATAAAAGGAAGCACATACAGACGTGTATTGAACTGGGCAAAGAGAGTCAATTTAAAACAACCAGATGACTAGAGCAAAGACTTCAGGGGGGGGGGGGGGGGGAGAGAGAGAACAGTCACAGGCAAGCTCACTAGAAGAAGCTATTCAATATGGGAAGTGGGGTTAGACCCAACATAAACGTAACAAATAAGTTGAAGATAATCACGGATGTTCTGAGCTGGAAACAAAAGCAGAAGAGAAGTGCTGGAGTATCAAAGCGAATCTGTTTGGGGGTAACGTAGGATGGAGGGGACTTGGACAACTTGGATACCATACACTCTCCACAACATAAAATACTGCCTGCTTTCATTCAAGCCACGTTTTTTGTCACAATCACTTAATGTACTCACGTTCTGGTTGGTTCTAGAACTTTTTGTATCAGGGTGACACAAGAAGGAAGGGAAACTTCGAGTAAAGCATGCGTTATTTTCCTCATGAAAACGGTTTAAGTGCAAGTACGTTAAAAGACATAACACGCTTACAAAAACCATACTGGAGGGCAAGGTTGAAGTCACGCGAGCATGAAGTAGACAACAATACATGTGGGAAGATAATATCAAGAGATGGACGAACATCAATCTGACAGAATGTACAGTCAGGGCGAAAGACAGACAGTGTTGGAGATTCACTGCAGATCCACTGCAGCCAACCTTTATTGTGGAGACGGCACTGTATTGATTGATTGATATGCAGAAGGTGCAATACCGTAGTGGCCTGTCGCCGAATGGTCTTGGGATCGAATCCGCATCAAGTCAATTTTTTTTATTTTAATTAACATGTGCACCAGGTCTAGGCAGTCTAAGTGAGTACCAGGGAATGTCTTGGGAAACAAAGGTGGCCAGAGTAAGACAGACTATATCATCCACGAGTGCCGATAACTGTATAAGAATCGCCATGGTGAAGGCAGCTTTTAGCAAGATGAAAAACATACTGACCAATAAAAAGATGTCATTTGCAACGAGAAAAAGAGCGCTGAGGTGCTACATAGAACCTGTACTTTTGTATGGATGTGAAGCGTGGATAATGAGCAGACAAGCTGAAAAACATCTGATGGCGCTGGAAATTTGGTTTCTGAGGAGATTGCAAAGAATACCATGGACAGACAGAAAAACCAATGACCAAGTCCTACAAGAAACAAATGAAAACCGTAAGCTGATTAGAGAAATTAGATGTAGACAGTCACAATTTTTTGGTCACGTTATGAGAAGAAATAAATTGGAGAATTTGGTGACAACTGGCAAAATCGAGGGGAAGAGAACAAGGGGAGGTCAGAGAAGTAAATACCTGAATGTTTTGGCCACGTTGTATGGTTGTGACAAGAACGCCGAGCTGATCCACGACTCTGGTGATCGAGTGAGATGGCAAAACATGACCGCCCTCCATAATGATAATGATAGCTGTATAAAATTATGAGTCTAGCACCGTATGCTCAATGTGTGTAAAACTGTCATTTACTTATATTTTATGAGGATAGACATGATTGTCAATGTTTAACCAATGACGTTATTTGGAAATGAAAGTATAGCCGAAGCTTCTCTAACTTATTACCCATTACCGCTCACATCAGATATCTCTTTTGGCATGTATCTTTAGGAAATTTTTTTACATTACGTGGAAACAGTATACATGAGCAAACTGGCATGGCTGTAGACATTCATGTTGCCTGCATGCACGCAGTCTCTGCATAAACTAGCGAGCTTGTTAATTCCCTCTGTTGCAACGTAAGGTTTAGCTTAGCGCGGGAAGACAATTTCGCACTTTCCACAGATGTGGCTAGAACAGCGAGGTTTGCCTACAACTTTGTCCCAGGTTGGGATGGAACATTCTGGCGAGTAATTACCGTAAAACGTAGACAATTTAGCCCATTATCAACTGGCATGGTGTCTACATATTTTTTTCCCTCGCAGCTGTCAGCTTTGCGTTGATGAAGGCAACGATTTGGCAGTGGAAGTTTGTATAAATTAAGGGTCGCAAACTGTAACATGGCTTCCTTGAAAACGAATGCCCTGTCTTGTATATGTGTATATTCTATCAGCTGTGGGTCAACGGTGTGGTGTTATGGGGGATTGTGTGTTGCAATGACCCCCCAAGAGTTATGAGGAAGGTAGGGCAGCTACAAGTAGGGTCTCCCATGTCCTTCTGGTCAAGTGGTAGGGATCAGGCGAAGAAATACACACGCCTGTTGCCGTGTAGGTAGGCTGGACACATTTTTAAAAGTTGTTGCATATCCTTTACATGACGCAGCATCAACCCCAGCATTGTTTGGCTGTCCGTGATTCACGGGCAAGTTTACGTTCAGTAGTTTGCCATTGGTTTCTGAAATCCCGCACCCATATCATTTACAAAGAAACCAACGTAAGGCGGTCTGCTGCCAAATAGTGCACAACTGTGTTTCGAACGCGGGTATGCAGGATTAAGAACTGCGTCCGAAACTCTTTCTCCACGGAGCCGAGGGAAAGCAAACCCGAAAACACGCTTATTGAAGTCGCGTGTGCTGAGCCAGGGGTTCGACAAAACAGTTGTACCGCAATTCACACGAATCTCGAAGTCATGGCCAGGACGGGTCCGCCCCTAGAGAATGTTAAGTAGATAAAAGGGCCGAAACATTCCGGGAAGGGGGACTCCTTCTGATGATCAGAACCCCCCATGCCGAGTTTGCTCCGCGGTGGAGTTTTCATCACTAATGTATTAGTGAACGTTTGTCAAATAAAGGAAAACAAATACAACAGACAAGTCAACATGGTTTACATGGGATATTTCTGACCTGCTTTATTTATTTTGTTTTTTGTTGTTGCTCGCTTTGAACTCAAACGTAGTCTATACACGTGCTAGCTGAAACACGTTTCCAGCCCACGATAGGGATACAGATAAGTAAGTTAGTTTATATCTACATTTTCAAGTACTGTTTTCTTGTTCAGGTAGTTGTGTTCGTTTGTGTTTGTTCTGTGCTGACGAAGGCTTTGTCCCCCATCGTCCATAGTGTTATTTGTGAACGTCAATCTTACCATCTACTTCTCGTTTTTTTTTGTTTTTTTTTTTATCATTCAACTACGTCTAGTGCACTTGACTCATTTTTGCGTGTGAATTAGCTTTCCCTATTACCAGTGTCTCTCGCCAACAGGCGAACACACTCCTGCTTAAGAGGTATCTGTTGAGACACAATTAAATAGACTAAATGGTAGTTAGTTTCGGCAAAGTTCACATGAACGAAATCTCTCGTCCATACAAACACACGGCCAAATAAGAACGGGTCAGCCTAGTAAAACCTGAGAAATAAAACCCCAGGGAAAACAAGCCCTACGATGGGTAGCGTTGTGGTGTTCTGTTGTGATAATTTGGTGTGTCCAGTGTGTGCCGCGTGGTTACACACCCGCTTCACACGCGTGATCCGGGACTGTTTCCGGATCCGGTCAGGGATATGCACTACTGACGAGCTCAAACAAGGGCGAAACTCGAGTATAGTGCTTCCATATTGACGTGGATAGGCCTTAGGTTCATACCGGAATGCGATCGGCGTTGCCAGTAGTGGGTTGTGCTCAATATTTAAATTAAAACTTCGTTACGGGATTGTTTCGGAAACAAGCAAATTGGTGTGCACTAAATCTAGTCGAGATAGGCATCGAAATCTGGCACTATCGTTCATGCGCCATCATTGCTGTTGGTAACTGGAGGGAGCGGAAAAGAGGGGGGGGGGGGATGACCAAAAGCATCGATCGTGAGGTCGTGCCGAGGAATAAATAGGTCTTCCAGACTATGCGAATGAAGTACACGTGAACTGGCATTAATGAGTATAGAGCGTCATTAGTTGTAGGCTCTGACTGCCCGATTGAGGAGTCCGGATGTCGGGATAAGTAATCGGAGTAAGTGTTGGTGCTTCCTGTTTGCTTGTGCCCCTCGATTATAGAATTCAATGTGATTTGGCAGTCGATCAGCGGATGTTGTCATTGTTGTATCCATGTGACTTTCAGGCACCTCTCTCTCTCTCTCTCTCTCTCTCACTCTCTCTCTCTCTCTATCTATCTATCTATCTATCTCTCTCAGATAAACAGCATTATGTCTCAGATAAACAGCATAATATCTTGGATAGACATCATCATGTCTCAGATAAACAGCATCATGTCTCAGATAAACAGCATCATGTCTCGGATAAAAAGCATCTTGTCTTAGATAAACAGCATCATGTCTCGGATAATAAGCATCTTGTCTCAGATAAACAACATCATGTCTCAGATAATCAGCGTCATGTCTCAGATAAACATCATCATGTCTCAGATAAACATCATCATGTCTCAGATAAACATCATCATGTCTCAGATAAACATCATCATGTCTCAGATAAACAGCATCATGTTTCTGAAACTGAAATACTTTGACCATAGTAAATGTAACAAAGATGTGGACAGGATGTGATTGTAGGCTCTTGGAAATAGCGGTGTGTGTGGACCTGACTGAAGATATACACGGGACATTGAAGACACGAAACCTTGGACATCAGAATGCATATACGACATGAGAGCCAGTCAAGGATCTAGAACCTTCTCGACATGCCGTGATGAGACTGACATCCTGCATAGGACATGCTACATGATGATTGCGATGAATATGACCCATATTTGCTACCTTTTCTTTGTGTCATCTATTTGTTCCAGTCAATACTATTGAAAATATTTGCCATGTTATTTGCCATTCGGGTGGCATAGAAGTAATTATCTTGATGGCTTGGCCACATGGCAGGGTCGAGATAAGAACACGGATCTGATCCTCTGATCGGGTGATCGTGTGAGATGGTGAAACGTGACCGCCTAGGCTTATCCGCATGACACATGGTGATGGAGATTTGTCATTCTTTCTCGGTTACATTCCCCACGAAACAGTGACCGTTGTCGCGAAGCTTGGTCAAGCTCTCAACTATGTGCAGGCGTATGAACTGCGTCTCAATAAGGTGTATGCTCTTTGAATTTTGCTGATGACAAGTCAGTCCAGTCAGTACTCAGGCGATACTGGAGCAGATCACCGTGCTTTGGTTTCCGATGTGGTATAACTTTCCCCCTTTCGAGGAGCAACGGCAAACTACTGAGCGAAATTGTATCTGGAAAATTACAAACAGCCAATAAATGCTGAGGGTTGACTGCGATGTCATGTAATCGTAGAATACGTTAGAAAGAAGAATGTTACACCTTTAAGTCGGACGATGTGAAATTGTAGATTTGACAAAAGTGGCTGTATAGAATTAATGTCCTTCTGGTTTATAGATGGCACAAAAATTGTAAACTCGCATGCAGTTTAAGGTGCAAACAAGGAGTAAGTAAAACTCGCAAGCAGTTTGAGGTGCAAACATGGAGTAGGTACAATTCGCATGCAGTTTGATGTGCACAGATGGAGTAAACCTTACGCACAATCAAACCAAATGTTGTTTTAATGGATACACGTCGTGAAAGATGAGCAGAGACCGGGGAGAATTGCTATTCAAATACAACGGTTAACATTTGTAGGAATATATTTCTCACTTGCTACAATGTAACCAGTCTGTTTTGTTCTACTCACCGACTTGTGGCTTTTGTATACACTCGTTACCTTCAGACATTAAATTCAAAATTGTTAGTATACCAGACGTCACTTGACGTAGCACGTACTTTGCTTCAGTACAAGAAATCTCGACAGACACTAGTTGACACTATGTGTTCGTGTGTCGAGTAAGACCATAGTCTACTCTTGCAAAAGATAGGTGCTGAAGACGGAGGCAGCCAGCCAGGAGGCGCACCACAGAAATCAGACTGCCACGCAATAACGCCGTGAATTATGTTGACAACTGCTACATGTTATGGTGCTCGCCCTGCTCTGGACCCCCAGGGAGGTGCAGTGCCGGGCCTTATGCCTCATAAGAGTCTAACCACAACTAATGGAGGTCCTTCTCAGATGTCCTGCGGAGCCAGAGGGCCTGACAATAGAACCTTCTGGCCTAGAGAGACAACAGTGGAAGATAAACTCTATGGACCGCTGAGTTAACTAAAAAAGACTGTTAGATTCATACAAGAGACAACACTGCAGTTATAAACATATTTCAGGCGAACGAAAGAAGAAGAAGAAGACTTCTCGCCCTGCTCTGGACCCCCAGGGAGGTGCAGTGCCGGACCTTATGCCTCATAAGAGTCTAACCACAACTAATGGAGGTCCTTCTCAGATGTCCTGCGGAGCCAGAGGGCCTGACAATAGAACCTTCTGGCCTAGAGAGACAACAGTGGAAGATAAACTCTATGGACCGCTGAGTTAACTAAAAAAGACTGTTAGATTCATACAAGAGACAACACTGCAGTTATAAACATATTTCAGGCGAACGAAAGAAGAAGAAGAAGACTAAACGTTTTATTTGAAAAATAAATGTGTTTAAATGTATTGGTAATCAGTGCTGTTTTCTGTGGTACGTTTGTACCTTAGCTGACTTATCGAATAGCGAGTAGTTTGGCAGCCGGTTAGATGGTCACGTGATCGAATCCCCATTGATACGGATTGTTTTTTATTTATTTGGCCTGCCCTCCCGGTTCGACCACGACTTAAATGTGTACCAGAAAATATAATGTGAGCTAAATAAAAAAAAATTAAAAAATAAATTAATAAAGAAACATTTTTCACGATTGAAGGCTCATTTTGATATATGGCTCTGGGTCCAATGGGCACGCGGTATAAGACATGATCATCATCAGGAATGCCGCCTTTACTTCCCCAGACAGTTGCTTGTACTAATTTTAGGCAGCAACTGCCTAGGAGCACAGCTCGATTATAAAACTCCGTCCGCATGAGGATACAAGCCTATGATCATTGCACCGGAAGGCAAACGTCTATCCACTACACCACAGTGGGTGACACTTCATATCGTTTAGTTTAGTTTAGTCGTTGGATCAACATCACGGCACGAGTTTAACCCATAAGTACTCCGTTTTCCTCCTAACTCAAACCTGAGTCTGGAGAAACTCAGCTCAGTGCACGAACTCCATAGCATCGGCGTGGATCCTGAAATACTTTGGGTAGATTTTTAACTGCAAATTTTGCCCGGGCAGCGCCGTTAGGCTACTCTTTTTTCGATTTCCAACTGCCAAGGGATTTTTCACGTGCGCAACAATACACACGGGCGTCCGATCTCACTACCCAGAGACCAGGGAAAATTTTATTGCTGGAAGTCCACGTGAAAAAATCCCGGTCCTCACCGGGGCTTGAACCCGCGACCTCCAGCACTCGAGGCGGACACCATACCTCGAGACCACTCAGGCCCCTGACACTTCATACATTAGCATCCAACCACATCCAACCACTTTTGTATATTCGATCTTTAGAAGAAAACAACCGTTTAAATATTAAGAGTAGGTACGTAGAATGGGAGCGAGGTTCTGCAAAGGACATGCTACTGAACGAATGAATGAATGAATGAATGAATGACGTAGATAGAAGGCACAAATTGAAATACTCGAAGCCGCTTCAGCTGGCTTTGCGATAATAATTGGCTGTGCGCCTATCTGCTATTTCTATGTTGAATTTTGATAAAAGGCTAACCAACCGCTTGCATGTCACGTATCTAATTGTAGCCCACCAAAATATTCGTGACATGGGACGATTTCCCAGCGAGTCTGGGAAGAGTTAAGACTCAGTTAAGACTTAGGCCTAAGTAAATGAGCTGATACATTCTGTACCCACTGACTCAGAGCTCCTGACAAACATCTGACAATCACCCTCTTCAGTTGTGTTTACCCGAAGGAGGATGACACCCCCACACTCTCTGATACTTCTTGGCTTGGTTGCCAAATCACACGTTTATGCAGAATTGTCACGTGCACGTCTATTTTCCTAATGAATTGCATTTTTTCGAAGTGACACACGCATGCGGACATCTTTATTAACTTTTTTTTTTGGAAAGAGAGTGTCATCATCATGATCATGTTCCATGCCGATAAGCGTGGGCGGCCATGTTTCGCCGTCTTACACGATCACTAGAGTCGTGGATCAGATTTGTGTTCTTGTCCGGATCATGCCATGTGGCCAAGATATCCAGATATGTATTTCTCTTTCTTCTATTTGTTCTTTTTCCCCTCAATCTTGCTAGTTGTCACCAAATTCTCTAAAAAAAAAAAAAATATGTTTCAGGCAGTTATTACAAATATGAACAAAGAAAATAACTGTAGGACGAGATTTCTGTGGATATGTAACGTGTTGGAACTATTACATTTTTTAGGCCTGAGTGTCAGGAATCCGTTGCCAGTTGATCCCTACTGTAGCGAACGGCGACACGTGACATCTAAGCCTCGTCCGAGCGCGCATTCTTTGTGTTATTCTTCATAGCAACACCTGGCACGAGATCATCTTTATCATCATCATCATCAAGTGCCATGCCGGCTGGAGTAGGCGTTCATGACTTTCCACAGATCTCGGTCTTTGTTTTTCTGGATCAACTCCGCTGATGATATTCTTCCATGTCACCGTCTCAATACATCCAGCATCATTTCTCTTGGCCTGCCTCTGGCGCAAGTATGTGGATGTGTGTAGGTGTGTTTATGTGCGTGGGTATATGTGTGTATGTTGTGTGTGTGAGAGAGGAGAGAGAGAGCGCGCGCGCGAGAGAGAGAGAGAGAGAGAGAGAGAGAGAGAGAGTTATATTGTTGCTGTTTTCAATTAGCCTTGAATGGTGTGTGAATGGTATAATGTATGAAAGAGAGTGATAAAAAGGCAGAATGTTAGACGGGCCTGCGTGCCCAATTCTTAACCCTTTCAAAATAAAGTGTTGTTGTTGTTGTTGTTGTTGTTGTTGTTGTTGTTGTTGTTGTTGTTGTCTCTTCCCCTCGATCTGTCCAGTTGTCACGATGTTCTCTAATGTCTCTCTTCACATCACATGACCAAAGAAAGCTGTTTGTCTCTTTGTTATTGTTGTAGGTAACGTTCGAGTTTCATTAGCCTCTTTCAGGCAGTCGTTGTTAGTTACTTTGGCAGTCCAGGAATTCGCAACATTCGTCTTAGGAGCCACATCTCTGTTTCTTCCAAGTTCTTCCTAACTTGTTCATTTACATTCCAAGATTCACTGCCACACAGCAATACAGGTTCTATATAGCACTTTAGGCCTCTCTATCTTACATTCAATGATAGAGAACAGGATACTCCCAAAGACGCTCAATCCCAAACAAGCACCAGGAGATAACACAAACAGCCACTTTTAGTCCTTCAAAGGACGAGACAATACCACTTTTGATTTAGAATTCGCTAAAGAAACATCCGGCTGCAATCATTTAGTTATAGTCCTGGGATTTCCTCAGAACCTTACCACCAAGTGCATTGCTAACTGGAAGGGGAGATCATGCTTCTGCACATCTTGCTGTGTCAACGGTTAACTATGTCAAGACACAAGGCTATGGGGAATCTTCTCTCGTTGTCTTCTTCTAGCTCTCTTTCTAAATATATATATATATATATATATATATATATATATATATATATATATATATATATATATATATATATATATATATATATATATATATATATATATATATATATATATAACTACTTGGATACTTTAATAACAGCAGATAGAAGATGTATTCAGTAAGTTACATGTAGAGTAGCCTAATCAAAGGTAGCATTTCTACTTTTTCTTTTTCAGCGTTCCGAGCCATTGAGGTTCTTTGCTGCAGATACAATCCGTCCCCATTCGTCTCTCTCGTGGACCTTCTCTTGCCAGTCGTTGATTCCAAGTGCTTGTAGGTAGCATTTTACAAGATAAATAATATTCTCTGCAATTTATCTTTGTCAATTGAGGTGAAGAAAGCTTGCAAGTTCTAAAGTCAACCAATCCTAGTTTAGTTTAGTTAGTTTAGTCGTTGGATCAACATCACGGCACACGGGTTTAACCCATAAGTGCTCCGTTTTCCTCATAACTCAAACCTGAGTCTGGAGAAACTCAGCTCAATGCACGAACTCCGTTGCATCGGCGAGGATCCTGAAATACTTTGGGTAGATTTTTAACTCGAAATTTTTCCCGGGCAGCGCCGTTAGGCTACTCTTTTTCGATTTCCAACTGCCAAGGGATTTTTCACGTGCGCAACAATACACACGGGCGTCCTATCTCACTACCCAGAGACCAGGGGAAATTTTATTACTGGAAGACCAGGTGGATTTTTTTTTAAATCCCGGTCCTCACCGGGGCCTGAACCCGGGACCTGCAGCACTCGAGGCGGACACTATACTTCGAGACCACTCAGCTTCCCAATCCTGTTGTATGTAAGTGAATCATGGGGAATTATGTGGAGGCTGTGCAGATGTGCTTCTATAGAAGAATGAACGGATAGAAAGAGCAATGAAGATATATTAAAAGAAGTTAACTCACAAAGAGAACTGGTTACGAACATCAGAAGCAGACACGCCACATTCTGTGGGCAAGTCATGGCAAGGAGAAAGCTGGAGTATGTCATCAGAACGGGAAAGTTAACGGGGAAGAGACAGGGAGAAAGCTGGAGTATGTCATCAGAACGGGAAACTTAACGGGGAAGAGACAGGGAGAAACCAAGAGAGAAGATGCGGTGTGATATCATAGCATGGAGGTGCATCAGTATCAGAAATGATCGGCAACTTACAAGACCCAGTGTTGTAGGCAGACATAATCACCAGCGTCACGCAACATGGGTTGTAAGAAGGGGAATGCGGCGACTAAATGAAAATGACGGCTGCCTCTTTCAGGTGGTTATGATCCGATGTCATTGTATCGTCGGCATCATCATCATGTGCCATGCCGTTGTCATGATTCGGCATCTCCGGCGATTATTATCGTCTCAGATCGGGTCTGTGTTCTCTCCCCGATTATGTCATGCTGCCACGCCATCCAGGTATCTGCCTCTCTGCCTTCCTCTTGCTCTGTTCTCATCAATTCAATTCTGCCAGTCGTCACTAAGTTTTCTAGTTTGCTTTCATCATAACGTGCAAAACAAAAAAGGAAAACCTTTGCTATCTAGGTCTAATATCTCTAATCAATTCGCTGTTGTCATTTATTTCTTTAAGGACTGCTACCTTCGTTTTTTTCTGTCCGTCCATGGTATTCTGTGCATTTTCCTCGACAACAACATTTTCACTACCAGTATTGGTTTCGTCGGTTTGATATTTCTTCCATTTTCTATGCAAATGTTGAACAGTTATGGGGAGAAAATACAACATTATCTTACTCCTTGGCATCCCACCCCTGTTTGATGTTTGACCGGCCACTCTAACAGTTGATTGATGAACGTGATGGAACATTTAAATGAAATGTGTCAAATTCGCTGGACAAGTCATTCGTAAACACTATGAAATCATTCTTGTCATTGTTACCATCTTTCATATCTTTTAGTTTCAAGAAGAATCACCTATGTGTACACCCCCTTATTGTTTTTATAAAAAGTAATGATAATGTAATATTTAACCCCTCCCGTGTCAACTCGATGGTGAAGGAGTTACGAACGCAATTCATAATCCTGCGTTCGAAACTGCCGCAAGTGATTAGGAAAGAGACCGCCTTGCGTTGATTTCCATACAAAGGTATGTGTACTGGTCGTTCAGAAAGTAATGGCAAACTTCTGCGTTCATCTGGAGAGTTTTTTGTTTTTTTTCGGACGTGATTGCGTTGTGCCTGTTTACAACAGAGCTGCGTTCTTGCGCCGTTAAGCCGATACATCCGACTTCTGCTGGCATTTGTTGACCGAGTTAACCTTCCCAGTTTTTTTTAGGACGTTTGACTCTCTAGCACAGTGTTCCATTAGTGCATTTGAAGCCTTTTTTTCCTGTAAACAAGGTATCTCCTTGTTTAATGGTTATTTGTTTGTTCCTGGGTCCTTCATTGTTTATGGCTTTCACTAGTTTCCGTAGTTTGTTTCCATCCCTTTAAAAGTTCAGGTTTTCTGTTTTTTCCCTCCAACAATCTCTTGTTGTTTGATTTACTGTTCTTTTATATTCTGCTGAGATGGCTTTGAGAGAGATGTTCGCTTCAGTTGTGTGTTCTCTCTCTCTCTCTCTCTCTCTCTCTCTCTCTCTCTCTCTCTCTCTCTGCTGTCTTCCTGACAATTTCAACGTTGTCCTCCAAAATTTGTAGTTCTTCAGTCCAGAATGGTTTGTAATTTTTCCACGCTCCTCTTGGAATGGACCCAGTGGCCGCCGTTATTATTGCTTTGTTTAGACTTTCCACCATTTGTTTCGTGTTGCAATGACGTGTGTTCATGTTATCACAATATCTGTCTGTTAGTATGGCAAATATGTCCAAACTCAGCTCGTTTGTAATTCCAGCGAGGCAAAGGCTTTTGCAACAAAGCGGATGAGTGGTCTCGTGGTATGGTGTCCGCCTCGGGTGTTGAAGGTACCGGGTTCAAGCCCGGTGAGGACGGACATCACGTGGCATCACGGATTGATTAAGTTACGTTGCACTGCTTTGTCAAGCCTGTGGCTCAGTACATCCGATTTCGACAAGCATTTTACGGGTGTGCTTTCCCTAGCTGTTGACTGTCCTCATTCTACCAACAAGGCAGCAGGTGTGTGGTTCTCTTGGTCTGGTTCCTCTCCCTTGACCTGTCCGACATGGGAGGCCTTACCAGTAGCTGTGCTACCATCGGCATAGCTCTTGGGGTCATTGGAACACGCAGGCCCCTCTACCTCGTCACGGTGGACATACGGCAGAGGGGCAGTGGCAAACTATAACTATATATGAATGTAAACTTGCAAAGAAATCACAAACAGCCAAAGAAAACTATGGGGTTGACTGCGACGTCCTGTAAAGGATATGCAACTAACTCTTTAAAAATCACTTGTTCATCTTCAGGTGTATTGTTTTTAACTGTAACACGTTATAAAACTTGGTGTCTGCTAACAAGCTTAAGTTAACATATTTTGTCCAAGGGATGACATCGTGCACATCATTATCGTATACATTATACGAAGGGCATTACAGAACTTGTGATCAGTGCACTGAGGTTTGTTAGAGTAATTGGAGGAGACTGCTAGCATGCTGGTTCTTGTTTGTTTTTAATTAACCCGCTCTGTATTGTATTTCTGGTGCTGTGACGTCAGAGAGTTAGGTTTATCAAGAAGCTCGTGATTTCCGAATTAGAGAACACGCCAACCATTGCTTGCACTGTAGCGGCAGAAGTACACTCTTCAGTCTCACTTGAAAATTCTGGGTCGGTCTCTTTGGAAAAATTAGTCGTAACTTGGTCCATAAATATGGGACTGTGTGTTGGTTGAAGCCATTTTAACCACATGGTCTCATTTTCCTTAAGGCATTTCTTAGTAGAAAAAAAAGCCTATAATCAAGTGTAATTAGGCAAATCATGAAAAACATCTGATGGCTATGGAAATGTGGTTTCTGAGGAGAATGCAAAGAATACCATTGACAGACAGAAAAACCAATGACCACGTCTTGCAAGAAACAAATCGTACGCTGATTAGAGAAATTAGACGCCGAAAGGCAACAATTGCGGGCACGTTATGAGAAGAAATAAATTGGAGAACCTGGTGACAACTGGCAAGGTCGAGGGGAAGAGAACAAGAGGGAGGCAGAGAAGTAAATACCTAGATGGCTTGGCATGGCCGAGAAGGAACTCTGAGCTGATCCGCGACCCTGGTAATCTTGTGGATGGTGAATCATGACCGTTCATGCTTATCGGCATGGCACATGATGGATGGATGGATAATCAGATAGAAACAAAATATGTACCTAATGAGGTAAAGAACATTAGCGTGGCAGATCCTGTACAAGGAGACAGGAAATATTAGCATGTCTTGTAGTCCCAAGCTTCATAGCACATTAACGGTAATCATAACTGCGCCAACTCTGACACTTTAATGTACCTTTGCTGAACTATTGAAATTCGTAATGTGTGAATCAAAGAAAACGAGAAGTAGAATCGGTAAGCTTTACTAAACCACAATTTTCTTCTCCTTCTTCTTCAGCATTCCGAGCCATTGAGGCTCTTTGCTGCAGATACAAGCCGTCTCCATTCGTCTCTCTGGTTGGACTTCTCTTGCCAGTCGCTGATTCCAGTGTCTGTACATTCCATGTTCCAAATCTCAAAAGTCCTTTAACGTTCCAAGGTCGCTACACAAATAAGTCAGTCCAAATTCGAGGTTTATTTATCTGTTTCGTTAACAAAATAGTTTTTACAAAGGTGAGGATGTTAACCCCACTGATACAAGTTAGTTGCATTTCCCTTTACAGGACGTCGCAGTCAACCGCAGCATTGTTATGCTGTTCGTGATCTTTTGGCCAGTTTACGTTCAGTAGTTTGCCATTGCTTTCTGAACACACTGATACAAATACGTGAAAAAATATATGTGAAAATATATGAAGACATGCTACTTATCTGTAGTGAGGAGCTGCATATGTATAGCAAGCACTTCGTATGTAAGTAGAAGAAAACATGAAATTCGTAGAAATTTTGAACCTAAGAACTGCCGTACAATTGCCTATGAAGTCACAATCAGTCAGTAGGCGATGGGATTAACTGCAACGTTCTGCAAATAACATGGATTTTTTTTATTTTTTTAACGATCCATGCAACGATCCATGTCAGGTAAAGCAATTACATGCGTTCGACAGAAAAAAGAAGTCTCGAAGTTCTCAATGAATGTGCCAATATTTGGCTGATAACTTGGCTTACAGGTATGACCTAAAGATCCGGCCTTTTAGATTATGTACAAGTACTAGGTGAAATGTTGAAGTTATTAGGTGGAGGTGTTTCCTCCGCCTTTTGTCTTCTTTGTCGAAGATATGCGAGGTACTTGCAACGTTGAACGGCAACTGTTTCTTGTTGTTGTTGCTGTTGTTATTGTTGTTGTTGTTGTTGTTGTTGTTGTTCTTCTTCTTCTTCTTCTTCTTCTTCTTCTTCTTCTTCTTCTTCTTCTTCTTCTTCTTCTTCTTCTTCTTCTTCTACTACTACTACTACTACTACTACTACTACTACTACTACTACTACTACTACTACTACTACTACTACTACTACTACTACCACTGCTATTACTACTACTACTACTTCTACTACTACTACTAATACTATTACTACTACTATTGCTGCTATTACTACTACTACTACTTCTACTACTACTGCGACTACTAATACTACTACTACTACTACTACTACTACTACTACTACTACTACTACTACTACTACTACCACTGCTATTACTACTACTACTACTTCTACTACTACTACTACTACTACTACTACTACTACTACTACTACTACTACTGCTCTTACTACTACTACTACTACTACTACTACTACTACTACTACTACTACTACTACTACTACTACTACTGCTACTACTACTACTACTACTACTACTTCTACTCCTGCTGTTGTTACTACTACTACTGCTCTTACTACTACTACTACTTCTACTCCTGCTGCTGCTGTTGCTACTACTACTACTGCTCTTACTACTACTACTACTACTACTACTACTACTACTACTACTACTACTACTACAGTTGGGTCAACACCTCTTGCCACATTTATTGAAAGACAGAAGATCAAGTGGTTTGGACATGATGTTAGAATGCATTACCATCAATTATCATCACTGGCCTTATATCAAAGATTAACTGCGACGAGACCAAGTGGACGTCCAAGAAAATAATGGATTGACGACATCAAAGACATTGTACAATCACACGGAATGACACTATCCAGTGCCACCCATCGGGCGTTGGAGCGCAATTTATTCCTCCCCACGACGCCTGCGGCAGAAATGGAAGATGATGATGATGATGACTACTACTACTATTACTTCTGCTACTACTTCTACTAAAATTATCATTCATTCATTCATTCATTTATTATGTACCATGCCGATAAGCGTGGGCGGTCATGTTCTTCCATCTCACTCGATCACCAGAGTCGTGGATCAGCTCCGTGTCTCTGTCTCGACCATGCCACGTGGTTAAGCCATCCATGTATTTAATTGTTGGTCTTCCCCTTGGTCTGTTCCCCTCGATCTTATCAGTTGTCACCAAGTTCTCCAATTCATTTCTTCTCATAACATGCCCAAACAATTTTGACTGTCTACGTCTAATGTCTCTAATCAGTTTACGCTCTTCATTTGTTTCTTGAAGGACTTGTTTATTGGTTTTTTCTATCTGTCCATGGTATTCTTTGCATTTTCCTCAGAAACCACATTTCTGCAGCCATCAGATGTTTTTCTTCTTGTCTGCTCATTGTCCACGCCTCACATCCATATAAAAGTACAGGTTCTATGTAGCACTTCAACACTCTTTTTCTCGTTTCAATTGATATCTTTTTATTGGTCAGTATGTTTTTCATTTTACAAAATGCTACCTTCGCCATGGCAAATTCTTGTTCTAATCTCTTCAAGGCATCTCCTATCAGATGTTATGACTGTTCCAAGATCGTTGTACCGATTCACTTGTTTAAGAATATTCCAATTTATTTGAATATTACATTGTAGTATTTCTTCCTTCCTAGTGACGATCATAATTTGTGTCTTCTTACTAAAATTATCAGGTTTAACAATATTTGGAGATCATATTTTTAACAAGACGGACGACAGAATCTCATACCCGCTATCATCTGTTTAATCATTAATCTCCATCAATGCACCTCAACCAATTATAATGTGGATGTGCACGAGCTTATCCGGGTCGCTGTGTGTAGCACTGTCAGGGGATATAACCAAATATAATAACTGTATGATGAATGTCCTGTATGAATATCTATATAGTGTTTAATAGAGCAGATATAGTCATGGCAGTGAACTGAGATAACATAGAAATTACACATTACATTGTATTTTCTATATTATACTAGCTGACCCTGCCCGGCTTCGCCCAGTCCCTGGTGGGAAGCATCTCATTTAATTCATATAAGTAGTCATATAAGTTCCCGTTCCCGTTACCGACTATCTGTCTGTCTGTCTGTCTGTCTGTCTGTCTGACCCGGCCCGACATCGCCCAGCTCCTGGTGTGAAGCATCTCATTTAATTTATATAAGTAGTCATATAAGTTCCTGTTCCCGACTGTCTATCTGTCTGTCTGTCTATCTGTCTGCCTGACCCTGTCCGGCTTCATTAAATTCATACAACAACAAAAATGTAACTTAAAAGAACGTTCTACCACACACCATCCATTATTTTTAATGAAAACTCTTTCTAATCACCTGCATGACTACAGTAACTTCTTAAGCAAAAAAAGATGAGTTACAATGTTATGCATTGTGTATCATTTTTATGAAAACTTTGAAAATGCCTTACAGATTGTATCATTATTTATTATAACTCATATGCCGGTACATAACTATGGACAAAGAGTTTATAAATCTTTGAAAACGATGCCACAATATGACTATAAGTTATACAGAAATGTTATGCCCCTTGAAATAACTTTTACAGAGTTAGGTCCCCTGAGATATATGAAATTATGATGAAAAATGAAAAATGAAATAATACTGAGTAAGCAGGCGATTTCACACTAACAAAATATCACAGTTGACAGCTCTGGAATGAAAGGAAGGCGTGTAGAAAATTTCATCTCAATCGGATGGGCCGTTCGCGAACAAATAAAGGACATACATACATACATACAGAGATACATAAATACGGACGCACATCCTAATTTATATATAAGATTATGACATTCTAAAGGAGAACATCATGGTTTATTTCAGCATAATTTATCTTTGCAATGAATTAATCCTCTCTGTGCACGTTGTTTGTGTATCTTTATTCAGTGACAGTGAACACAAACATTGTACACAACTTAGGATGGACGTTATCAACTGTCGTTAGTAGTGGGGTCTAATTTAGCTTATTAAAAATAGGTAAAGAAAAGATAAAGACTAAGGACCTTGCGGCTTTGCTACTGTACTATCTTCAGGATATATGAATGTTCAAGCCACACATATTTATATGAACATAAACACAATCGAAACGGTAGCTATGTAGGTGAGCAAAAAGCCTGGTCCACTAAATGTAAAAATAAATTCATTCATTCATTCATTCAGTAGCATGTCCTTTGCAGAACCTCGCTCTCATAATAACCTTCCGGAAAACTTCTTGATCACAAGCAAGATGTCCCACGTCCGATACACCCATCTGGAGATCATCCGCCACATCCTGCACCGATCTTCTCTTTGGCCTTCCTCTTCCTCACTTCCCAGGCATATACCCCTCCATTATTGTTCTCTCCAAACTTGTATGACGTTTAAAGTGACCAAAATATATCAATTTTCTTTGTTTTATCGTCTTTAATAACCAAACCTCTTCAATATTCAGCTCTTGAAGTATGGATGCATTTGTTCTTTTCTTTATCCAAGATATTCTTATAACCCGTCTATAACATTTATATTCAAAGGCATTTATGCGCTGTTCAACTTGTTTAGTAAGTGTCCAGGTCTTACAGGCGTATGTTGCAATGAGAAAGATGCATGCTCTTCCAAATCTAATTTTTGTAGCTCTATTTGTCCCACTCCATAACGTATTCAGTTGTTTTAATCTTTGAAGAGCAATTGATAGTTGTTTAATTTCTTTCATTGGAAAAGTAAATAGCAAGTTAAAATATGGGCCTAGCCCCACATACCCAATACGTTGTAAGCATGTAAAGAGAACATTTACTTTACTTACAGAGAGCAGCTTTGGTACAAAGGTTGCAATAAACCTACCCCGCATACAGCAGCAGCTTTGGTACAAAGGTAGTCATAAACCCACCCTGCATGCAACAGCTATGGTACTGTCAAACACTGTCAACTGTCATTTACTGCCAATAGAGTACCTTACGGTATATGACAGGCTGGTCTTGGGCCTGAGGAATTAAGGCCGCCTGGCTAGTGCAGTCGCCGCCAACTGTACAGGTTAGAGTTTTATTTTTGCCCCGGACAGAAAAACACTCCACACCTTACCGAGGATTCGAACCCCGGTCTCCCGAAGGATAATCCGGCATTCTAGCCGCTCGGCCAGCCACTCCACAAAGGTTGTATTTATCGTTGTTCATGTAGGTACTTCAGGTGTGTGTTTTAAGGCATATTTCAACAGTGTGTGTGTGTATATGTATATATATATATATATATATATATATATATATATATATATATATATATATATATGTGTGTGTGTGTGTGTGTGTGTGTGTGTGTGTGTGTGTGTGTGTGTGTGTGTGTGTGTGTGTGTGTGTGTGCCGGATGTATGGTTGTTTGGACAACCCCAAAGAGAGAAAGGATATTAAGTTCCTCTTTCTCAATGTGATCCTCCAGTTATAATTAATTTAGCTGTTACTGGCTCAGTGGCTTGAGACCATTAAATAGAGTTTCGGAGAACCAAGGAATACCTCCAGAAAAACAATGAAGTTCTTATTTAGTATCCAAAATATCGTTTATGCGGTTCCATGCCTGTCCTCTACCAACTAAATAATTATTAATCTAGGGTGTTTATTAAAACAATTTTACTACGACAAGAAAAGCAGTCAATAAATGATATGACCTCATTTTCATGATTTAATAAACATAAACTTGGTTTTTAAACATTGCATTAAAAATATACAATCTCATGGAATACAATAAGGACATATATATCTATCTATAACTATCCATCATTGAAGTGCCACCTCTTCTACTGGCGTGTGTACTCTTAAAAAATGAACTGGATACAATTCTGTTTATCCACTTCCAGGTTTGTGGATCCCTCTGGCTAACAATCAATGGCTGTATGTTATTTTATTCTTCGTGTTGATCTGTTACAGGTCTGAGCAGAATATTGGCTCTAGTTCTCCCCGTTCAGGTTCCAGAATCTAACATCTATGTTACTTGTCCTTCATGGATCGAGGAAAATCTTGCAGGTGAATAGCTTTCTGCACTACTCTATCAAGGGCATCACTCAACCAGATGTACACTCAACAAGGTGCTACATTCACAAAGTGCTGCATTCACAAAGTGCTGCATTAAACCTAGGCAGGTCTGGATCTAGCTGGATCTAAACATTCCTCCATTCTCTTCTGAATGACTTCCCACACGGCGACACAGAGTTCAGGGTCCAAGCCTCGGATTTTCCTCCAAGTTCTCTTGCTGCTTATAGCTTGTACTTTATTTCTTCTCACACTTTGATTTTCTTTCAATGTTGAGATTGTAAAATTTTGCCATGCCGTCAGACAGTGGCCCTTCCCCCTTGTGTTGGGATGGTGAACAAACAGGCCGGTTTCCGCTTTGCAAGTCGTATTTATGTTTCCTATTCCCAGTTGGAGTTTTTGGCTGAATCGCCGACAATGAGTTATTGTAAATTTTAGATTGTAGAAAGGGGAAAAAAAACAAGTACTGTTGCGGTGCTAATGTTGAATGTTATTACGAGGAATATTCACAGCAACGTTACGGCTTGTGAAAATATATTATATATATATCATGTGCCATGCCGGAAAGCGTGGGCGGTCATGACTCGCCATTTTGCCCGATCACCAGAGTCACAATGGTCCTGTCTCGACCATGCCATGTGGCCAAGCCATCCAGTATTTACTTCTCGGTCTTCCGCTTGGTCTGTTCCATTTGATCTTGCCAGTTGTCACTAAGTTCTCCAGTCCATTTCTTCTCATAACATGTCAAAAAAATTTTGACTGTCTACGTCTAATTTCTCTAATCAATGTGCGATTTTCATTTGTCTCCCGTAGTACTTGGTCATTGGGTTTTCTGTCTGTCCATGGTATTCTTTGTATTTTCCTCATAAACCACATTTCTTCAGCCATCAGATGTCTTTCAGCTTGACTGCTCATTGTAAAAATTTCACATCCATACAAAAGAACACGCTCTATGTAGCACCTCAACACTCTTTTTCTCGTTTCAATTGACGTCATTTTATTGGTCAGTATGTTTTTCATCTTGCTAAAGGCTACTTTCGCCATGGCGATTCTTGTTCTATTCTTTACAAGGCATCTCCCATCAGATGTTATGACTGTTCCGAGATAATTGTACCGATTCACTTGTTGAAGAATATTCCCATTTACTTGTATATTACATTGTGGTATTTCTTTCTTCCTAGTGACGACCATAATATGTGTCTTTTTACAATTTAATTCTAATCCCAGTTGTTCACTGTGTGCAACAACCGCATTTACTAATTGTTGTAGATCCTGCTCATTGTTTGCAATAAATACTGTATTATCTGCATATATAATGTTATTGATGTTTCGTCCTCCAATGCTGATTCCATTTATATCGTCTACATTTCTGAAAATATTTTCACTGTATAGGGAAAAATATCTGGAGACATTACACATCCCTGCCTAACACACACACACACACACACACACACGCGCGCGCGCGCACACACACACACACACACACACACACACACATATATATATATATATATATATATATATATATATATATATATATATATATATATATATATAAACTATAACCTTAAAACGATGCACCATTGGACAACATGCAACCTCTATGAAAGAATTGGAAGAATTAAATTAAGAGCCCATAGAACGAAACATTTAGAAAGGTGAAAAGTAAAACTGTGTGGCTTTTAACAGAAACGAGACGGAGCCTTAGAGACATCCATTAGAAGTGCAACAAAATCCATTATAAGTACAATACAATCCATTAGAAGTGCAACACTAGTAATTTAATATACAACAGAGTCCATTATAAATGCAAAAATATCCATTTAATGTGCAACAAAGTCCATTAGAAGTGAACAAAATTCGTTTTAGTGCAACCAAATTCGTTTTAAAAAAATATATCAATTAGAAGTGCAAACGAAAACATTCAAACTGCAACTACATCCATTGAATGTGCATCAAAATCCATTAAAAGTGCAACGAAATCCATTAAAAGTGCATTAAAATCCATTAAACGTGCGATAAAATCCATCAATCGTCCAGCAAAACCCAATAGAAGTGAAAGAGCCTGTGTCGAGTAACGCTAGCATATAATTGTGTCGCTTGAGGTTATATACGAGAGGACGGCAATAAGTAAGTCACAAATGGCTGTAGAAAAATAACTAAATATGATAACAACTTGAAACCAGTTTATTTTTATACATACATTGTCCCTTTATTTCTCAACATAATTTCCACCAACATTGATGCACTTATCCCATCGTTTAATCAGTCCTCCCAAACCGGCTGCATAGAAATGCGTGCTCTATTTTCTAAACCACGATTTCACTTAAAATTCAACTACGGCACCATTCCCGAAATGTCTCCCGCCAAGGTTGGTTTTCAGTGGACCATCTCATCTCATCTCATCATATTCCTCTTGTACCTTGTGGTGTCGAGGTGAAGTATAAACTTCATGAGAGTGCCCGATTATGGGCTTCATGTATCGATATTCCCATGGAGTCTGCTATTCCCTCCGTCCAACGTTTACGTGGTCAGCCTCTTCCTCTGTTTCCATCTGGTCTGTACATCATTGCTTGTTGTGGTATACTGTTGACTGGTAACCTACTTGCATGGCCAAACCATTTGACTTGCTGCTTTCTTATAAAATCTAGTGCTGCTTTAACCCCCACTTTAGTCCTGATTTCTTCATTTCTGATCTTATCTCTTCTTGATACGTTGAGTATTCTTCTCAGGAACCTCATTTCTGTTGTGATTTTTCTGTTCTCTTTTTCTGTCATTGTCCAGGTTTGGCATTGGTAGCATAGAGTTGGTAGGAAGATTGTGTTGTAAAGTGCTTTCTTAGTAGTTACTGATACATGTTTGTTCTTTAGTATTGGTGCCATTTGTCCAATGAGTTGATTTGCCTTATTGCACCTATTTTCGATCTCGTCTTCTGATCTGCCATTTGATGATATTATACTTCCCAGGTACTTGAAACTCTTCACTTATTTCAAGGGATGTTCATTTAGGTGAATTGTTGTTGTTTGTACTTCTTCAGTGGACCAAAACCAGAATTTCCCACCTTAGTTGGTTAATTTTCTTCTGAGTTAATCGAGCCGTATGTGGTCTGGCATTGTCATGAAGAAGCAACACTCCTCTAGTCAGCAGACTAGGACGTTTTCTTCGAATTGCATCATAAAGCACCCTACTGCTGATGCTACAGAGTCTATCGTTACTCGCCTGCCACCTCTAATCATCTCCTCCACCCGTTGCACGGTTGCTTCTGTCGCAATCTCAACATGACGACCAGATCGGTTTTCATCAACAATTTTAGAGTGTCCTTGAGAAAATTATTCGACCCAGCTATGCACCACTTTACGGGACAAACATTTGTCAGTATAAACAGGAAGCATTTCCTTATGAATATCCTTTGCAGGCAGTCCTTTTGCCCACAAAAAACGCACAACAGCACGTTGATCTTTGGTTGTACACTCCGTAAGTACAGTCGCTAGTTTGTTTATGCACTGTGCATGCGCATGAGACACCTATCGCCACCTAACAAACGGGAATGTAAAGTTCGATGTCGCTGTCACCTAACGACACCTGTAGAAAACACCACCTACATATACCTGCCATCCCACAGAACTGTGTGACTTACTTATTGACCCCGCCTCGTATATATATATATATATATATATATATATATATATATATATATATATATATATATATATATATATATATGTGTGTGTGTGTGTGTGTGTGTGTGTGTGTGTGCCTACGTAAAATTAATGTTTATCTGACTGTCCGCATCTTCTGAAGTATTGATTAGTGATAATGACCCTGCAATCCGCTTTTTCATTTGATATTCTACAGTTGTTGCTTACGTAATTGTTTTCCACTTGTTTAAGCTGTCCACATTCAACTACCTATATCTTCGTCTGCTTCTCTTGTCCAGTATTTTCCTACATATATTCCACTTATATATTGAAGACACCCTGGACATGAGAATGCACAAAGAAGAGGGATTTGTAACTGACAGTTTTTAGTGATTTGAGATAGCGCCGTTCTGAGATGGACAGGACACATGATGACAATGACGGATGCAACTAGCTTTTGCATGTGGGCGTATGACTATGTTGATCTCTCTCTCTGTCTCTCTCTTTCGCGCGCGCTCTCTCTCTCTCTCTCTCTCTGTCTCTCTCTCTCTCTTCTCTCTCTCCTTCTCTCTCCTCTCTCTGTTAGACGGGGCTGCGTTCCCAAGTCTTAACCCTTTGAAAATAAAATAAAGTTTATTAATTCGTACAATCAATCTTTCTTTCATTCACTCGCCCACCCGCCCCCCTCTCTTTCTCTCTCTCTCTCTCTCTCTCTCTCTCTCTCTCTCTCTGTCTCTCTCTCCCGTGCGTCTAAATGTTGTGAGCTGTTCGCATGTCTATGTGCGTGTGTCTAATTGCGGTTTTCTGTGTTTGATTAACTATATTTCTCTACGTGTCATTAATTGTGTGTATTTATGTGCATGCTTATCCAGCATTTATTCCCGTCTTTTATCTCTGTGTGTGGTCACTTATGTGTGTCTACGCCTAACTAGACTATGTATGTGTCTGTGTATAGTACACTCTTCGTTATTTACTTGCTTGTTTGGGCAGGTTTGTACATTAAATTTTACTTGACAAACAACGTGCGTTTTGCTTCTATTTTACAAAATTGTCTTTAGTTGCGTACACACAGTAAAGATAGAATAAAATACTGAGTGAGAGTTATGAAAAGAAATGTTTTTGACAGAGGAGGCGTAGGGAGAGAGAATGTATTAGAAATAGGAGGAGAGACGGAGGACGAAAAGATAGAGAGGGGATGCGGTGATGACAAAGAGTTAATGAGGGGAGACGGTGAGAGAGAGAGAGAGAGAGAGAGAGAGAGAGGAACAGGAGAGGAAGAGAAAGAGTGGTGAGAGTGAGAAAGAGAGAGGCAGAAGGAGGAAGAGAGAGAGAGAGGCCGAGTGGAGAGATGGATAAAGATACAAAGATACAAAGAGAGAGAGAGAAAGAGAGAGAGAGTAAGGAAAGCGAGCAGGAGACAGGCAAGAAAAATAAAGAAAAGGAGAGAGAATAATACGAAAGGGAAAGAGATGGAGAGATGGAGAGTGAAGAAGAGAGAGGTAACTTGAAGGAGAAAGGGAGGGAGAGGGAAGGAGTGAGAAAAATCGCAAGCGAGATATGGGTGGAGACAGGGATGCAGTAACAAAGAAAGCGCGCGCGCTCGAGAGAGAGAGAGAGAGAGAGAGAGAGAGAGAGAGAGAGAGAGAGAGAGAGAGAGAGAATGAGATATGGGTGACTGAGGGAGCGGGAAAGGGAGAAAAAAAAAGAGAAAGAACCAAGTAGAGAGAACCTGAGGGGAAGAGAGAACAGGAGAGAACGAACAAAGGAACGAATTATTTTGTTGTCAAAGAAATCGAGAGAGAAAGAGAGAGAGAGAGAAGAAAGCGAGAGATAGGAGGAGAGAGAGAGAGAGAGAGAGAGAGAGAGAGAGAGAGAGAGAGAGTGAAACACAGGGTTAATGAGTGAGGGTGAGGATAGGTGTGACGGGGGCAGAGAAATAACGTTAGAGAGAGAGAGAGAGAGAGAGAGAGAGAGAGAGAGAGAGAGAGAGAGAGAGAGAGAGAGAGAGGAGTTGGGGAATGAGTGAATGAATGATATAGTGAGGCCGCAGGAAAAGAGGATTGAAGAATGTGTCCCATGCACGGAAGTAATCTTAGAATGTATCAACAACAAACGGGAACACTAATTCAAAATGGGTATCTATAAATGTGGATACCAAAGGCACACAAAGAACTGAATCAACCACACAAAAAGAGAGCCAACAGGTGAAATCTGCTCAGTATCATGGCCGCATTGCCTTATCTCGACATCTGAATGTGATCAGGTCTAACCAAAATTTCTTCCCGTTCATCTGGAGTACATTGCAGAAAAGGGTAGGCAGGAGCAATGTTTGAAGGGTAAACAAACAGAAATAACACGCAACCAAAAGTTGAAGAAAGAGCAAGATTTGCCCTAAATGTCAATCTGGAATGAGTCATCGTCGTGCAGTCAGACCGGTTCACTTTACATGAGGTTTTCCCCACTTCAACAGATGGCAGATGTATACAGCCTTGAGCATTCGCTTGCCAATGAGATCGTATACAGTTTCTGCGGTCATACCTAGAGTAGGTGGTGGGCGTTTGCAACCTTGAATGATATCATCATCAAGGAGGAAAATCCGATGCAGGACGTCGTTCGCATCACAACCTGCTGGAAATATTCACCAGCCTTTCAGCGGCCACGTTAACGAAGTTGATAGGGAACTGCGCTTATAGTGTGGTGAATATGATCAGAGTGTTCGACGCCAGGGCTTGTCGCCTGCTAAGTGTAGCAAAGATAGCCATCTATTCCTTCGTGCATTCAGGCTTACATAATGTGATGGTTCCATCACGTCACAGACCTATTTCTTGTTTTAATGTTTTCTTTTATATTTTCTTTACTTTTCTTGCCCAATGCATTGTCATGCCTAGTATGTATTTAACCTCTTCTGTGATCGGCTCTGTGGCGCATGGGTTACAGATGCAATTCGTAATCCCGCATACCGCGTTCGAATTACAGCTGCGGTCAATTTGACAGCAAATCTTTTTGTGTTGGTTTTCATACAATGGCATGTGTGCTGGTCATTCAGAAAGCAATGACAATATACTAAACGTAAACTTGCCAAGAAATCGCAAGCACCCAAAAAATGCCGAGGTTCACTACGACTTCCTGTAAAGCACATGCAACTTACTTCTGTGGTTCGCAGTGGTATATCTCCAGCAGTCTCTGGATTTAGCCTTCGTTGCACCAGGCCATAGACTGCCCATAGCTTTGTGTTGTCTGTTGATGCATGCATTAGACGCCCTTCAATTCTTGTGCCGCCACCTTCAGATATATATATATCTTCAGATATGGCTGTTAATAGACTTTCAGGTTGTTTGCTGTAGCCAGTCTATCTTTGCTGTCTTAATCATCTCATTTAATCATGTTCCACTTATACCTTGCGGTGTCGAGGTGAAGCATAAACAGCGGGGGAGTGCACGTGTATGAGCTTCATATATTCCCATGGATTCCCATTATTCCCCTCATCCATCGTTTATATGGTCGGCCTATTCTTCTGGTTCCATTTGGTCTGTACATCATTGCGTGTTGTGGTATACTGTCAGGTGGTAACCTAGTTATATGGCCTTGCCATTTAACTTGGTGTTTTCTAATGAAATCCAGCGCTGCTATCAACCCCACTTTAATCCTGATTTCATTTCTGATTTTCTCTCTTGATACATTGAGTATTCTTCTCAAGAATCTCATTTACGCTGTTGTAAGATTTCTTCTCTCTTTTTCTGTCATTGTCCAGTGTTGTACAAAGAGATGGTAGGAAGATTGTATTATAGAGTGATATTTTAGTATCTACGGATACGTGTTTGTTCTGTATAATTGGTGCCATTTGTCCAATGAGTTAGTTTGCCTTATTTATTGGATCTCGTTTTTTCTGTCTTATGTATTATTTCAGCAAACACCGTTTCATGTTGAGTTGTTCTAGCTGTCATTAGTTGCCTTCACCAACATTCAAGAGTTGCGTCCTTGTCTTCTGAAGGTCCACACTTTCATTTCATCATCCATCCGTTTCCACGGCAGTGTTGAAAATACACAACACTTGTGCATGGCACTCAGAGAAAGGTCTACCAAGATCACAGTCAGTCCCGAGACATGACGAGGTCGTCCCGTGCAGACACTCGCAGCACTGTAACGAGCAGCAGAACACACTCGTCACTGGCAGCCTGATTGAGAGGGTTAGGTGTACGCCTATGGGCCAGAAGTTAATGGGTTTGCTCCCATCAAAGGGTATTTTGATTTTCTAGAACGATTTGTCTATTACGCTAACATGGTCGCCCAGATCTCCTGGAAAGTGACGTTGGATTTCTGGCCACCTCAGACAAGGGAGAATGACAAGAGGTAATGTTTGCTCGTGACTCTGGTTAAAAAAAAATCGTATAGAAGAAAACCCTAACTACTGTCAAAATAGTATCTTGCGGTGTATGGCAGAGGGGTCTTTCAGCCTGAGGAATTAAAGCCGCCTGGCTAGTGCAGTCGCCGCGAACTGTGCAGGTAAGGATTTTCATTTTGGCCCCCGACAGAAAAAAAAATCCCACACCTTACCGAGGGATCGAACCGGGGTCTCCCGAAGGAGAGTCCAATGTTCTAGCTACTCGGCCAGTCGGTCCTCAACCCTACCTACAATTTAGAGTTATATATATATATATTGCGGTTTGTGATTGTTAGCAAGTTTATGTTCAGTAGTTTGCCATTGCTTGCTGAACGAGCAGCGCTCATACCATTTTAATGACAATCAACGCAATGCGGTCTGCTGCCAAATCGTCCGCAACTGTGTTTCTAACGCAGTATGCGGAATTTAGCACTGCGTCCGTAACTTCTTCGCCACAGAGATAGAACTAAATCATTCACAGTAGCATATAAAAATCGGACACATTAATCTCCACGTTAGAGAATATTATAACGAGGTGTGAATCGCGCCACTGGAAAGAGAAAGAAAGAGGAGGACAGAACTGCCAAAGCTTCATTCAGAAGCTACAACATCAGCAGAAAGGTTAATGACCTTGAAGGCGATAATAATTATAGCAATATTCGAAATGTTCTTCATGTCAAACTGAACAAATTAAATCAACTCACTGACAACTTGTACGTTTCACAATTGGCAGTTAGCTTCTGAAACGCCGGGGTATAACTCAAACAAGCAAAAAGTGCAACGTTTGTGTAAACAGTAAATGCTGAAATATAATATGTGTCAGAATGACAGGTAGCTGTGGAATATTTGAAATATAATCCTCTGTGTTTTAGAACATGATAAGCATTTCAATCAAAACTAATGTGAAGTGATGATGTATACATAAACATTCAAAAATTTTCATATTTGTGTTTACCTAGCTTTTGTGTAAAACTTCCCGCATGTTATGTGTTTGTTAATTTATGCTCAGGAGAGATTACTTCTTCGTCTTTCTCCTCCTCTTCTTCTCCTCCACATCTTCCTCTCCCTCCTCTTCCTCTTTTTCTTCCCCTTCTTCTTCTTTATTGTGTGCATGAACAGATCGAAATATGTTACAGATTATCTAGTGTGTCTCTTGTGACGACGGAAACAGATTAGGTAGGTATCCGAGGCTACAGATGAAATGCATGAAACATGTGAAGTATATGAAATGCATGAAATACATGAAATATATTAAATACAGACAGAACTCACATTAGATGTTACTTCTTAACTTAACACTGAAAGGAGAAACGAGAACGGATAAAAAGGAAGCGGAGGAGGAGATAGAAGAGAAGGGCGAAGAAATGATCGTTTTGATGGTGGCGGTTGTGATAGAGGTGGTGGCCGTGGCGTTGGTATGGGAGAGAAAATGTGCGGGAAAGCGGGAAAGAAAGGAAAGGGGGAGGGGCCCTTGTGCTCTAGTTTTAAAAAGTGGCGCCAAGTTTACTTGTGTAATAAGAGTCATCGTGGGGTTTTACCTTGAGTTTCGAAACGATTAAGTCGCATGCTCGCTCATTCTAACTTACGATCCCTTGTCTAGACTCTTGTTGGTTGTTGGTGGTGCTGGTGGCGTTGTATAACAATAATAAGCAGAATAAGAAAAATATGAGGAGGAGGAGGAAGAGGAGGAGGAGGAGGTAGAGGAGGAGGGGGAGGAAGGGGTAGTGTAGCCGGTTTTAGTGGTGGTGGTAGTGGTGGAGGAGGAGAAGAAGGCGGTGATAGCTGAGAAAGACAATCGTGTGGAAAGAAAGGAAGAAGCAATTTTTGACGAATGAAGAAGAAATAGAGAAGTGTATGTCTGTGTGTGTGTGGCGGGGGGGGGGGGGGGTGGAGGGGTGGAGGGGGGGGGCTGACTGTGATGAGGAGGAGAAGAGGAAGGAGAAACAGCAATAAGGTAATATAATATTCTTGATGGAAATAAACAATTATTTATAGACAACGTAGTAAACTAATTAGAGAAATTAGACGTAGACAGTCAAAAATTTTTGGACATGTTATGAGAAGAATGGATTGGAGAACTTAGTGACAACTGGCAAGATCGAGGGGAACAGACCAAGAGGAAGACCGAGAGGAAAATACCTGGATGGCTTGGCCATATGGCATGGACGAGACAGGAACACTGAGCTGATCCACGACACTGGTGATCGAGTGAAATGGCGAGTCATGACCGCCCACGCTTTCCGGCATGGCACATGATTGATTGATTGAGTATAGTCTCCTTTTGCAATTACCACACACATATTGTTTACCTATCTAAACTAAGAGACCTGTGGCATCGATGTGGCTATGCTCTTGCCTTCAGGCAATGTTGGTTGTGGGTTCGAATCCGTATGGATGAGGGAAGTTACTATATTGACCTGGGCTTCTAGGTCGATTAATCCTAAATTGAGTACCAACAAATGTCTGGGGAAGTGAAGGAAGCCGGCGTGTGTTTGTGTGTGTGTGTGTGTGTGTGCGTGTGTTTGCGTGTGTTTCTGTTTCAGTATAATAATTAATTAATTAATTACAACCCCCCAAAAAAATGAAACACTGGAGATCATGTAAATATAAAGCTGACATACGAAAATACACGAAACACTATTCTTTCAAATAACTTCTTTCTTATCTTTACAAATATTGTGGTTGTTTTGAGGTGGGGGAGAGTGAAAGAGGGCATGTGGGGGAGTCGCGAATGTCAGCGTAGTCTTCTATCTGTTGGGCGGGAGGTAGTTTGAGATTGACACTTTAAAATAAGGCTACTAAAATTTTTTTTTTTTTTTTTTTGGGCGAATCTTGGTCAAAAGGCCTAGAAGCGATGTCGATCTGTATGTAATTAATAAAGAACCAGTATACAGTATAGTCTAGAACACGATCTTACTAATACTACCGACTCTATTCTACCAATGCCAAACCTGCACAATGACAGAAATAGATAAAAGAAAAATCACAACAATAGAAATGAGATTCCTGAGAAGAATACTCAATGAATCAAGAAGAGAGAAAATTAGAAATGAAGAAATCAGGACTAAGGTAGGGGTTATAGCAGCGCTAGATTTTATCAGAAGACAATGTCATGGGTTCGATCCGAAGTTGGGCTAATTCGAATTTTTTTTTTAAATTTTAAATTAACTTGGACTACCAGGTCGATCCAGCCTAAAAAGGTACAAGGAAATATCTTTAGAAGTAAATGCGACGAGCGGATACCGAGTACATCACTCACTGAGTACTGCCTGGTCTATAACAATATGTGTCTAGCACGCGAAGCGCCTTATGGCGTGCTAAAGTGTCCTTGACTTACTACTTGACCTAGACAGCTGTACACCACTGGCAGTTTCGAAGCAGGGGCTCTTCTAACAGTCATCTGGAGATGGCGTGGAAGGGAGCTGTACCCTTCCTCCCGAAATAAATATATGTGGTCTGGAGCATATGACACCTTTCCAGCACAATAGCTATGATATTTATCAGGTTGCCATTCTCTTTATTTGTTGGGGCTACGAATAATAAAGGATCCCCCGAATGAATGTGGCTTGTGAACTCACTTATCCGTTCGAGGATCCTGGGTTCAAATGTCCGAGATGAGCATAGAACTGATCGCAGGCGTGGACGTGAGCCTAACTAAAAAGCATTAGAGACAATCAACATCCACACTCTACGACTTCTGCTGGTAGAGACCCAGCACTTCTGACATGTCTTGAACGCAGTAGCATCGATTCTGCGTGATCAGATATATCTGAAAATACACTTAAAGATACTCTTAAATATACACTTGAAGATACATTTAAAGATAACCTGAAGATACACTTGAAGATACACCCGACGATACATTTAAAAATACACATGAAGATACACTTAAAGATACACCTGAAGATACACTTAAAGATACACTTGAAGATACACTTACAGATACACTTGAAGATACACTAACAACATATGTAAGGCGGATTGAGTCTGAATGTAAGTGTCGTTCCAGGGACTTATGAGAGGACTGATCTCACGTTTCTATCACCAGTAAGTTGCTGTGACTATTAGCATCTACACCTTGCAACATTTTCTGGGGGAGATGGAGAGTCTGTTGTTTTGTACAGAGTTCTATGATATCGATTCTTAGAAACCAGGAAACAATAAACTCAGGTTAATAGAACAGTTTTTTTTTTTTTTTTTTCCGCGTTTCCATCCTGTTTCAGGATATTGCGGTCAACACCAGCATCTTTCAGCTGTATGTTGATTCCTAGGCTAGATTACGCTCATCAGCACGCCACGACTTTCTGAGCGACCGGCTCCATACTCTCATAAGTCACTTTTGCGATTCGAACCACTGCTAATTCTCGTCGCGTCACGTGACGAGAGTATTCGGAGTTAGCGGAGAAAGCTGCTAACCCCTCGGCCACGGAGCCGGTAATAGAACAGTTACCAGAATATATTCTTGGATGTAAGGTGGTCGTTAGTTAGTTGCATATCATTTACAGGACGTCGAGTCAACCCCAACATTTTTTGGTGATTTCTTGGCAAGTTTACGTTCAGTAGTTTTTGATTGCTTTTAGAAAGGTGGTTATTAGGCCAATACGAACAGGCTTAACTCCAGCTCTGCAATGTGTCACTGTGACATAGAAATGCTGTCACGCAACGCTGGGCAGGCAAAAGAAATTGTTATTCTAGTAATGGCCACATATAATCTTGTGTTGGCAGAATAAATTATTATTATAGAAATTACGTTATTTAAACCCTGGACGAACAGAAAATACTGTGATTCTAGAAACTGTGTCATTTATGTCTGGACATATAGAATAAACGGTAAATCTCTAAACGAGGCTATTTTTACCAACACAGGCAGAAATAGCAGTTACGCTAGAAACGGTGAAATTTAACCCTGGACGGACAGAGGTATCAGTGACCCTATGTTAATATTAGTTGCATTCCTTTACTTAACCCCAGAAATTAGAGTTTGTTTGTGATTTACTGAGCAATACTAGTTCAATAATTTCCATTGCTTTCTGAAAGGTCGTCGTCTCATACCATCAAAATCAACGCAAAGCGTCAGTTTCCGAATCGTCCGACTCTGTATGCCGGAGAATTATGAAGCTATACATGGTGTTACTTACCCCTGGACAGGGGGAAGAAACGGCTACTCTAAATGTGGTTTCGTTTAACCGTGGACAGGCAAAAGAAACGACTACTCTAAATATGGTTTCGTTTAACCGTGGACAGGCAAAAGAAACGGCTACTCTAAATATGGTTTCGTTTAACCGTTTATATCACTTCCAGTCACCAACATGGCGGTTAGGTATTGAACCGTTAAGGCCTGTAGCGAGTTTATGCTTGTAGCTACGGTTTGCAATCGCATTTTCCTCATGTTGGACCGGCAGTATATGGTTCCGTCGCCCTGCTACTGAGTGAGTACGTGGGAGACACTGTGAGCTGTGAAATTCGCTTGGAATGTTTTTACATCTGTCCTATACAGTGACCTACATGTTGGGAACAATGGCTACCAGCTGTTGCTGGATTGACTGATTTGCCTTTTCGGTTCACGAGTGCATTTTTCAGGAGACTCCTGGGAGTCGACGCTGAAGCTACTGAGATCTTGCTTTATGCGACACTTTCGACGGGTCGCCCTGTGGTTAAAGACCGAGCCATGTGAGAAAACCCGGGTCAATGAGGTCTTTCTGGTGACTGCTGAGTCCATCGACGATGAACTGTGGTTTTCGTGGATGAATTTTGTGTTGGCATTCTGGCGGCAGCATTATGCACAGTGTATCTGTGCGGGCTGTTGGATTGCCGAGACTGCTGTCTGTTCCACTTTTCACATTGGACAGTGCGGAGCATTGTGTGTGAAATTCACTGGCACAGGAATGGAGCATAATGGGGACGACCTGTTGCCATGAAGTTGGAACCTCTAGTAACTAACTAACTTAACCGTTTATATCGTGTCACTAAACCCTGGACACGCAGAAGAAACGGCTACTATAGAAATCGTGCCATTACACCCTGGACAGGCAGAAGAAACCACACTGTCCTCGCTACCACACTGTCCTCGCTACCACACTGCATTTGCTACCAAACTGTCCTCGCTACCACACTGACCTCGCTACCACACTGTCCTCGCTACCACACTGTCCTCTCTACCACACTGTCCTCTCTACCACACTGTCGTCTCTACCACACTGTCCTCGCTACCACACTGTCCTCTCTACCACACTGTCCTCTCTACCACACTGTCCTCTCTACCACACTGTCCTCTCTACCACACTGTCCTCTCTACCACACTGTCCTCGCTACTACACTGTCCTCGCTATCACACTGTCCTCGCTACCACACTGTTCTCACTACCACACTGTCATCGCTACCACACTGTCCTCGCTACCACACTGTCCTCGCTACCACACTGTCCTCGCTACCACACTGTCCTCGCTACCACATAGTCCTCTCCACTACAAACAGGTGGACGAGTGGCAGGAAGGTTTTACTTTAAGAAGAACAAAGTTGTCAATACGCAACCCAAATGATCCACAATATCATTTGGCGTTATGAAACAAAAGATGTTAAGTAAAGTGGTCGGTTTGTTTACGTCAGTCCTTCAAGATGAAAATACAAACTGATTAGTAAAACTAGACGCAGATATTTAACTCTCCACCACAGAAACAAATAACAGAACAGGAGAAGCAAAATACTGCATTGTATCAAATGAAGAGCATCTTGTGCAATAAGTCCTTGCCCTTGCACTTTAGTAGAAAAAAAAAGAGTTCTTGCGTGTTACCTAGAACCAATGTTAACACATGGCTGCGAGTCCTAGACAATTAGTAAACAAGCGAAAAAATCTCTGGACGCCTTGGAGATGTGGTGTTATAAAAGAATGCTGAAAATTAATTGGACAGCAAAAATGAGCAATCTGGATTTTTTTAGGGAAGCTAAGTCGCAAAGACAACTTACCACAAACACCAAAGAGAAGCAGTCATAATTTTGGCCACATTATGAGAAGACAACATCTAGAACATGTTGTGACAACCGGAAAGATTTGTGGATGTCATGGCACGGAAGGAAGTCAACACAGGAATTGATCCATGCCTTCGTAGATCGAAATTTATGGAAGGGCATAATCGCCCATGCCAACTGATTAGACACTGATGATGATGATGATGATGATGATGATGATGATGATGATGATGAGACGATGATGATGATGATGATGATGATGATGTGATGATGATGATGATGATGATGATGATGATGATGATGATGATGATGATGATGATGATGATGATGATGATGATGATGATGATGATGATGATGATGATGATGATGATGATGATGATGATGATGATGATGATGATGATGATGATGATGATGATGATGATGATGAAACTGAATTATTTCTATCGGACTTAGCAACCTTCCTAGAATAATCAGATTAGCCCTCACGAAAAGCTGTCATTTTTCAACTCGTGCTGAAAAGAAGCGGATTCGAATATACGCCCCAGTTTTCATGTTGAACAACTCAAGACAGGCGTAAATTATAATCATATGGCTCGTCCCTTTCACAAACATGACTATCAGATGATGATGATAATAATCATGCTCATGAGGAGGAGGAGGTGGAGGATGATGATGATGATGATGATGATGATGATGATGATGATGATGATGATGATGATGATGATGATGATGATGATGATGATGATGATGAGTTACGTAGTAGAAAATAGCTCTATGTAATACATATATGCAACACATATATTAATTTTGATGATGATGATGATGATGATGATGATGATGATGATGATGATGGTGGTGATGATGATGATGATGATGATGATGATGATGATGATGATGATGATGATGATGATGATGATGATGATGATGATGATGATGATGATGATGATGATGATGATGATGATGAGTTACGTAGTAGAAAATAGCTCTATGTAATACATATATGCAACACATATATTGATTTTGAAATTGAATTTATTTAGCAACTTTCAAATTCAGATTACCCCTCAGAAAAAGTTACCGTTTTTACAAGTACTAAATAGGTGCGAATTCGAATTTTCACTCCAGCTTTGATGTCTAACAAAAGGAGACAGGTAAATATTACCATATGACTCGTGCCTATCAGGTGCAAGACAAACACAGTAAGAGACACGTGAGACTTCCGGTGAGCCAAGGCTGGTTCAGGAACTACAAAATTAAACCCGTCTAGAATTCGTTCCAGAAAAACTATATACATAATAAATAACAAACACAATCGGATACGTGGCTAATAAGAACAATACTGAACAGGGGTAACTAAACTAGAACTGTATATAGTGGATACTCGAGGAAATATAACCTTTGTTCGTGGCGTGAATTGCGGAAAGCAAAACTTGCATGCTCGGCTGGACGAAGAACTAAGCTACAGTTTCAAGTAGCGTATGTATGATCATAAACATGGACAAGCTTAAAGATATGATCATATACATGGACAAGCTTAAAGATATGATCATATACATGGACAAGCTTAAAGATATGATCATATACATGGACAACCTTAAAGATATGATCATATACATGGACAAGCTTAAAGATATGATCATATACATGGACAAGCTTAAAGATATGATCATAAACATGGACAAGCTTAAAGATATGATCATATACATGGACAAGCTTAAAGATATGATCATAAACATGGACAAGCTTAAAGATATGATCATATACATGGACAAGCTTAAAGATATGATCATATACATGGACAAGCTTAAAGATATGATCATATACATGGACAAGCTTAAAGATATGATCATATACATGGACAAGCTTAAAGATATGATCATATACATGGACAACCTTAAAGATATGATCATATACATGGACAAGCTTAAAGATATGATCATATACATGGACAAGCTTAAAGATATGATCATATACATGGACAAGCTTAAAGATATGATCGGTTTATTCGTATTGGTGACTTTCATTGTGCGATCGTCAAACTTCGTAAGTGCGCTGGCCTCCTCAAACAGATCACAGGAGTCTCTCACCACAGTGCCCAAACTATGAGACACCGAAGAAGAATATTATAATAAACATATGCTGTAAATAAAAAATTTGTGTGATGGTTTTCTAATTTTGAAATTCAGCCCATGCAGTGGCCAATTCAGCCTAATGTTTTCGATTGTTAAGGTGCTTAATGTGCAAAATTGTCCTCCTGGTTTTTCATGTTTATCCTAGAATAGACGTCCCAGCCATTTCCCGAAGGTCGGAGGGAGAAAACCATAATTTAATTCCCTCTGATGTAAAATTTCACAACTTTATTTGCATCTGGCCTTCTCAACTTAGAGGCAGCCGTCGTACCATGAAATCAGTTCAAATCAATAGAAGCCACACAAGAAACCACAGAGAAGCCATAAGATATAAACCCAAAACTGACCAAGCCGGAACCGCAAGCTAAAGCCAGTAGCCCAACCACGACGCCCAAGAAATTCGAGGGAAATAACATACCCCGCCAGACCTCTGAAGATATCCTAGCTGAGTACTGTGACGACGGCTCAGACTACACTCCGTCGTCCCCACCACTTACTTTGGAGTACCTCGTCAGGAGGTGCGCATATGAGGAAGGAAAGAGGAACTCAAAAAGTTCGAAAATGACAAAAAAAATGCGCAAAGAATCCGATAGGCGCAGGGAAGAGGAAGAGACAATACACAAAATAGGAGGCAAAAAGACTTTTTTTTTAAAGTCCTTATAAGAACTGTACCCAGCCAAGCGAAACGCACTAGTAGCCAAAACTGATAAGAGAAACCGCCAGAGGAAACAGACTAAAAGGAAAACGTGCCGGCGAACCAATCTTCCAGCTGACGTCACAGGCACAAACTCTGCAAACCGATAAGCCAGCTAACACTGGCGCAGAAGATCTTAACAAACTCATTCCGCACCATGAACCACCTTAATTATAACCGAGCCACAGAGGCTTGTTGACATTTAGTGAAAATTTGTTTTCTTCCGCAAAATGGACTGGAGCATGAACAAACAAACAACAATTAAACAAGGAAATGCCTTGCTTAAAGAGAAATAGGCTGCAAATGCACTAACGTAACACTATGCCAGTGCAAACAACATTGATATTACAACCGAACAGAAGAAAGCAATCAAAGAAAAAGAGACACGTATGGTAAATATATACAGAGACAGCAACAGAATATACGATGGCAAATCTAAAAATGGAAGAAATGGAACAGGCAATCCCCGGGAAGGTTAACCCGGTCAACAAATGCCCGCAGAAGTCGGATGTGTCGGCCTAACGGCGCAAGAACGCAGCTCTGCTGTAAACAGGAACAACGCAATCACATCCGGAAAAAAAACTCCGGATGAACGAAGAAGAAGAAGAAGAAGAAGAAGAAGAAGAAGAAGAAGAAGAAGAAGAAGAAGAAGAAGAAGAAGAAGAAGAAGAAGAAGAAGAAGAAGAAGAAGAAGAAGAAGAAGAAGAAGAAGAAGAAGAAGAAGAAGAAGAAGAAGAACAGGCAATGAATACCCTAAAACAGAAGAAATCACCAGGAAAGGATGGAATCACAAATGAAATGGTAATTGGATTAGGCACTAACGCAAAAAAGAAACTACTAGCAGTCCTAAATTACAGCTGGAAGAGAGGAATAGTCCCATAGGCATGAAAGGAAGCTATACTAATACCAGTCCCAAAGAAAGGAAAAGACTCGGAAATACCAAATGGCTATCAACCTGTCAGTCTACTTAGATGTGTAGGAAAATTAATGGAACACATTATCAATGGCAGGCTACCATGGCATCTGGAAGAAAACCATCTCTTAACACCACACCAAGCAGGATTCAGAAAGTACAGATCCACTGAAGATCAAATAACCTTTATAGCTCAGGAAATAGAGGATGCCTTCCAAGAGAAAAAGCACACACTAGCGGTCTAGATAGATTTAGAAAAAGCATTTGATAAAGTATGGAAGGAAGGACTGAAAGTAAAACTGCAAACAATTCATGTTTGTGAGAAAATGTACAGATGGATCAGCCACTACCTTGAGAACAGAACTGCCAGGACAAAAGTACAAGGACAAACCAGCAAAATGATGCTGTTGGAGCAAGGTGTCCCCCAAGGAGGAGTTCTTTCACCAACATTATTCCTAGCATATATAAATGGCATCATGGAAAATGTTCCAGCCAGAGTACACACATCCTCGTTTTGCAGATGACCTAGCCATATGGACATCTGGAGAATATATTAGTACAGCTAACAGCTGAATACAGCAAGCCTTATTAGCGCTAGAGGACTGGTCAAAATCATGGCTAGTGGTTAAAATAAGTGAGGAGAATACAACATGCACAGTGTTCTCCCTCTCAAATGAGCACCCTAAGCTGGTATTGAATGGAGAAATATTGCCCCATGAAGAAAATCCAAACTATCTAGGAGTCACTTTTGATCGTCGCCTGATATGGAAGACACAGGTTGAGAAAAATCTAACAAGAGCAAGGCGAAGAATGGCAATCATGAAAAAGTTTGCTGGTACAAAGTGAATAGCAGATGAGAAAGTTCTCGAGAAGTTATAAACTGGGCTGGTGAGGCCAGTACTGGAATAAGGCATCGCAGCTTGGGTAACAGCAGCTAAGTCAAACTTTACCAAATAAGCAGAGTCCAGAATAAAGGAATGCGGATCATAACTGGAAGCCTAAAGACAACGTCTATTAACGAACTAGAAAAGATCAATTGTTTACAACCAATGCAGGACAGAAGAGGTAGTAGAGATCAGTAACAAGCAGAAAAATGTAGAAGATTGACAGGCCATCCCATGTATGTAAGGTTTAATGGTTTTGGAAAAGGAAGACTGAAGTGTAGCAACTTTGTAGAAACTGCAAAACGAAAGATTAGGGCAGATCCTATACTTAACATATCAACAGTCAAGCCCATTTACAATGCACACAAATTCCCAGCTTGGATACGGCAGCAACTGCCTGAGATGATAGAAAACATTCCTGGTATTGAGAAAAAGAACACTCAGAATGAAACCGAAAGAAGAAAAATAGCCCTAAACTACATAAAATAACATTACCCAAGTAGCAATTGGACCCATGCTTACACAGATGGATCAGCCAAAAATTCAATAGAAAATTGAGGATGAGGAATTCTCCTCAATTTAAAAAATGGAGTGGGGAAAAAAACACAGTCAGTGGCAACTGGAAAATTTTCAAGTAACTTCAAAGCAGAGGTTGAGGCGTTGAAAATTGCAACAGAAATGCTCTTGATGGCGGGAAATAAAAAGAAGCACATAGCTATCTTCACAGACGCAAAGTCAGCTGTCTCAATACTGAAGAGCAAAAACAGCACACAACTAGCAGACCTAAGAGCAGCACTCCAAGGACTATGTCAGAAACCCCAAAAAGTTGTAATACAGTGGATCCCATCACATTGCAGTATACCTGGAAATGAAGAGGCAGACAGACTAGCAAAAGAGGGTGGACGGTTACCACAGTCTGACATAGACATAACCTATAATGAGGCAACAAGGTTTATAAAAAGCACTTATAGAACCAAATGGGAATCAGAGCATCCAGGCCACCAGAAGAATGATGCATATTACAAACTCGACCGAAGTGTACACGCTGCAATCTTCAGACTCCGCATAGGGCATAACAGCCGAAATACCACTTGTCTCTCTTGTTATTTCGTTTTGTGACAGCTCAAGGTTTGACTACACCAGCGATTTATTAGTTCTGTTGTTAAAACAAGGTTTGCAATTTTCATCATCAATGATGTTTGTTGGATGTTTGAAGCTTCTAAACAACCACCTCCTTTTGCACACGATTGCCTTCGTAAGTGCTTCTGTTTCCTTCAAGAGATCCTGCAACGAAAATATAAATACATTGCACGAAATCTTAATATGAATACCTTGCACCAAATCATAATGTGAATGTATTGCACGAAATTGCAATATGAATACATTCCATGAAATCTTAATGTGAATACATTGCACGAAATCCTAACACCGACGGAGACCCAAAAGTGTGTATACCACAATCTGCACGTGCTATACATATTCTGTTTTGGTGTATATGTAGCGAAGACGTGGCCATATGTAGCAGCCTATCGTTTAGACTTGCATCTGGTAGTAATTTTCACCACGCGCAATGTGTGGAGTTTTCACTTCTTCGAGAAGATTCAGTATCCGAAACCTTTCACGAAGCTGGGGTAGGGGTAAAAGAAAAATCCCGCTTTTATTTTTTTAATTAAAACCCGGCACGAGTTCGAGTTAGAGGTGGAAGCTACAGTTCAAGGCCACATCCTCGAGACATCCCAAGTCACAGCAACATGTCGCTCTAGAAACAGTCCCAGGTCACACGTGGTCACAACCCCAGGTCGAACCTTCGTATCACATCACCAGGCCAATTTGTATCACATCACCAGGCCAATTTGTATCACATCACCAGGCCAATTTGTATCACATCACCAGGCCACTTCGTATCACATCACGAGACCATTTCGTATCACTTCACCAGGCCACTTTGTATTATATCACCAGAGCACTTCATGTCACATAACCAGATCATTTAGAGTCACATCGCCAGGCCACTTTGAACCATATCGCTAGACCACTTTGTATAGCATCATCAGGCTACTGAATTTTATCACTAGACCACTTCGTGTCACAACATCAGACTAGTTCGAGTGCATCACCAGACCAGTTCGAGTACATATCTGTCTGTACTGAATCATGACCTTGGAGGGGGCTTCAAATGAAAACATTGACACAATGACAGTGTGACAGAAATTGCAGTAACCATACCACTGATTTGTAACCTGTCAATATTGTTGTTAGGGATGTCAACAGGGTTAAGCAGGTGACATTGCTGTTTAGACGAGCACGGTGACGTCATAATGACAGTTTAAAGATGGTTACCCACTTTTGACATGCACCAAAGAGGAGCTGCGTTCTATTATTCGTTTTTTTTTTTTTTTAATCAGTGAAGGGATGAAACCTAGAGTAATTCATCGGCAAATGAAGATCCAGTATGGTGATGCATGTCTGTCAGTCCAGCAAGTGTATGCGTGAAGTAGGAAGTTTCAAAACGGCATGACTTCTGTGACAGACTGTTCACGACCTGGACGTGGAACCTGATAGCCAATACATCAGACTTAAGAATTAAAATGCAGTATTCCAGAGGACTCACAACCAACCAATCAGTCTACTCAAAAATTTAAAAAACAAACAAACAAAACCACCCACCCAACTAACCCATTCACCAAACAACCAACTTATTTGAAACTATTAAGTATATTAACTAGTCAATTATAATGCTGGAGAAAACGAGTAATGATACGGCGAATAAAATGGAGGTGCTGACGTTGTCGCCCTTAAGTAGATGTTGATAATATCACGAACAGAGGAAAAACCAAACGATGTCGTATTCTTCTTTAGCTTCTTCCTCGTTTCTCTTTGGAAGTTGATGAGTCACACCTAATTATGCACCTGACAGGGCAGTGTGTCAGATTTCGGCATACATTTGCGTTACGTTTAATTTCTCTAGACCAGTGGTTCTCAAACGGTGGTGATTTTAGGGTTTCCAGGGAGGGGGAAGGAATTAATATTATTTCAAGATCGCATTAATACAAGAACCGATTACTTGATATTGTTTTTCCCTCCATACTTTACAATTCTGCATTTCTCGCCCTTCTGAAATTTGTTTTATAACTTCAGTAGAAACGCAAATCATGTTTTAAGTAGACGTCTAGGCTTGTTCCAGTATGTGTTATTAAATTTAGCTTCCATTTTTATGTATACTGTGTTGGGGAAATTTATAGGGAGGAAATACGAAGGGATGGGGGGTGGTCAAAAAAGGTGGAGAACCACTGCTCTAGACAGATTCCATCCAAGATAACGGTTCTGTCCACCCGTGGGTATGTTAGCTGTCCTACTCCCACCAGGTATTGACAGCTGCATATGTTACTTGATGATTCATGAAACGAGAAGACAAATGACATATGGAACGTGTTTACAGTAGTGCAATAGCTTCATGTGCCTCATATGGTAAAATATGAGACAGGATAAAATAATGAAGTCCAGAGCAAGATGTACGTGGAAATTGGGCAATAAATAATAAACTAACCAAGTTTATTAAAATTTTAAATGACAAAAATAAAATTTTGCTGCATATCCTTTACATGATGTCGCAGTCAACCCCAGAATTTGTTGACTGTTTGTGATTTCTTGGCAAGTTTACTTTCAGTAGTTTGCCGTTGCTCTATAGACGACCGGCAGTCATACCATTTTATAAAAATTCAACGCAAGGCGGTCTGCTGCCAAATCGCCTGCATCAATTTCGAACACGGCACGCGGGATTACTAATAAAATGGCAACAGGACTGGAAAATCATGATCGCTAAATGTCTGCTCCAACCCTGAAAAAGAAATATTTACTTCTTCTTCTTCTTCTTCTGCTTTCCATCTCCCATTGATGAACAGTCGTTCAACATACTCGTCCAAGTCCTTTGGAGACCCTTTCATGACTGGTATGATTTTTGCAGCTGTTTTCTACAAGATAAGGAAGGTAGTCAATGTCTCAGTAATCTTCCTTAGTTTCCTCTTAGGATATGTATAGTAAGTTACAGTATTACTAATCCTTGCTTCCATTATGGGCCTCGGTTACAGACAGGCTGAATTATGAACTAAATCACCTTAACTTCCACAATGTGACAATAACGTTACGTATTTTTATACCGATCTGCCAGTAAGTGTGGCTATTGATGCAAGATCATTTCCTCGATTGCAATTTGAAAAAGGATTGATCCAAGATTAACTACAGCTAACAAAAAACATGTAATCCTTGCCCTGATTAAAATCGAAAATGATTTCAGTACAAAATTGAACATCGCAGAATTAATTTTAAAATTGGAAACGAAGAAGCTGGGTAAATTGAACCGACTATAAGAATTTGTGCATAAAGGATGTAACATGTTGGAGGAGAGGAGTATTGGGAGAGGAGTAACAATATGTGACATCACATTTTGATCCAAACATAGTCAATGATGGTTAGTTATTTTATAATTCATTCTATTCATAGCTATACAACGCATATGTTCGGAAGGTTACTCATGTCTTTCAGTAATATCAGATCGCAGAGTTGTTAAGTAACAGTTATTATTTTCTTAGTAAAAAGGAATGAAACTGGAGAATAATCGTGTCTGTCTGAGACAGAAGGAGTTAACTAATATTTACATTATAGTGGAGTCGTGGAAACTGTTTATACGGTTGCCTGCAAGCCCAATGGTCGTGTGTTCGAATCCTTATAGAGAAGAAATTTTCTTTTTACTTGACCTTGACTCACCGGTCCATCCAATCTAACACTGGTATCAGGACATTTTATGGGAAGGAAAAGCGGCCGGTGTAATATTGACCACATAACTATAAACTGGCGACTGGTCCACAAACATCTGGAGCTATCACCTTATACCCAAGACGCCATTAGACGTGTAAACGTATCCTTTCCTTTTGGTTAAGATGTAGATAGTCCTTCAGCAGACACTGCTGTTCGGGTGTGAAGTGTTAAACCTTCACATTTTACTAGGCCACGATTTCAATTATAAACAATAAATCATCATCATCCAGTGCCTTGTCGGCTGGCGTAGGCGGTCATGCCTCTCCACAAATTACGATCTCCGACGTCATGGATCAATTCGTGTATTGAGTTTCTTCCGTGCCATGACACAAGACTGTCAATAATCTTCTCAGGCTGTCTATCTCTATCTCTCTTTCCGCAAATCTTCCGTTTGTCACAAGATATTCCAGTTTTTGTCTTCTCATAACATTACCAAAAAACGATGACTGCCTCTTTCTGATGTTTGTGATAAGTTGTCTTTGCGACTCAGCTTCCCTTAAAACGTTCTGATTGCTCATTTTGGCTGTCCAATTAATTTTCAGCATTATTCTATAAAACCATATCTCCAAGGCTTCCAGGGATTTTTTTCGCCTGTTCATTAATTGTCCAGGATTCGCCGCTGTGTACTAAAACTGGTTCTATGTAACATGCAAGAACTCTTTTTCTAGCTTTCAAGGACAGTGACATATCGCATTGAATATTTCACTCTAATGCTAAAACAGCACAGACACATGAAGATCGACTCATTAATTCCTTCATGGTGAATGTTGATAGAAAACAGAGAATACATAAGTGGACTGAATGTTGATAGAGAACGGGAAACACAGTAGTACACTGAATATTAATAGAGAACAGTGAATACAAAAGTGCACTGAATATTGATAGAGAACAGTGAATACAAAAGTGCACTGAATATTGGTAGAGAACGGGAAACACGGGAGTACACTGAATATTAATAGAGAACAGGGAACACGTGAGTACGCTTAATGTTGATACAGAACAGGTAACACAGGAGTACACTGAATGTTGATACAGAGCAGGGAAAACAGGGGTACTCTGAATATTGACAGTTCAATTTGTCATCCCTGTTACCCGTGACTGGGGTTACGTGTTGATTATGATAATAACGGCCACTTTGATGAGTATATTGATTATGCTGATAATATTGAGGCTGAGGACGATTATTACAGAGGCGGCGACGACAATTATATTTCAAACTGAAGGATGTGGAAACAAATATTTCCTAGCAAGTTACGCATAAAATGTTTCTATTTCAATTTTACCACCGGTGGGTGTTCATAACGAAGCTTATTTAAAACATTGGATTGGCTGATGAGAAGTGACTGCAACCATATCGCACATCATTTATAAGACATTCATGAACAGCTACTGGCTCTCACCCCTTAACTACAACCTTGTCAATCTTTAGACAATAAAGCATCTTTAGACAAGAACCAAGCATGATCAATTCCCCGACCAGGGAATTTCATTTTCCCAGACGTAAATGACAGGAGAAACTTGTCGAGAGCTGATCAACCAACCGTCCTAAGATGCAACATTTAATAAAGGCAGGCAGATATAAGAACTGTGAATGACGAATGAGATGCCTTAATTAGATGACAAGAGCAGAAAAATGTATAAAGTTAGCCAAATGCAATATAAAGAGATCAACATGGAAAGAGGGGGGAAAGAAAGAAGGCGATAAAGAAAAGCATAGCTGAGATAGAAAATCAATTCTGTTTATGCTAAACAGCTTTACTTTATTTTCTGAAGCAGCTTGTCTTGTCTTCTTTTGTTGTTGGATCACTATAGCATTTTAATAAATCCTTAGTGTTTTGCAAAGGACGTGCAAAATGTCATTGTTGTAAACGCGTATAGTAGTTAGTGCGTCTTGTCCAAACACGGTGGTCCGAGTTCAGTCCCCTGTAGCGACAGGGTTTTGTCGAATCAGGATATATTCGGGGTCGACTCAGTGTTCAGAATAATTTGGTTTAACAATTAGCAAAAAGAAGACACAGATTATGTCACAAAGTGCACATGGGGTACCATCAATCTTTATTGACGATGCCGAACTAGAGATAGTAGACCATTTTACATATCTAGGATCAGAGGTAAATAGCAAATTATCCCTAGATCAGGAAATCAACATCAGGATTGGTAAGGCAGCAACAACAATGAACAGGTTAACAAAAAGAGTCTGGGAGAACAGGAACAGGAGAGCATCAACATACATAAAATATATGTTCTCTATCTTAAAGAGCACCAATGTGTATCAACTACGTGCTCTTCTTGCAGTTTTATGAAGCACGAACATATCTAAACTACCTTTTCTCTTAGCAGTTTTATTGAGCACCAATATCTTATATGGAGTAGGGGTTAACGTCTTTCTCCGTAATCCAGTATATTCTCGCGAGTAACGCAGCTTCGCGAGAATCGGCAGCGGTTCGCGCCGCTCTGGTAACTTACGGGAGTATGTGAGCCGGTCGCTCAGAAAGCAATGGCAAAATACTGAGCGTAATCTTGCCTAGTACATCAACAGCAGCTGAGAAATGCTGGTGTTGACTGCAACGTCCAGTAAGGGATATGCAAAAAAAAAAAAAAAATATCCTATAATCATGTTTTATCTTTGCAAATTTTATAAAGCACCAAATTCTCTTAACCAAGTGTTTTCTTAGCAGTTGTATAGGAAACCAACATCTCTCAACTGCGTGTCTTCTTATCAGATGTATAGGACAGCACATCTCTCAGCCACGTCTTCCTTTCGAAATTTTATAGTATGTCAACATCCCTCAACCACGCGTCCTCTTAGAGTTGTATAGGACACCAACATCTCTCAACCACGCATCCTCTTAGATTTGTATAGGACACCAACATTCCTCAACCACGCGTCCTCTTAGAGTTGTATAGGACACCAACATTCCTCAACCACGCGTCCTCTTAGAGTTGTATAGGACACCAACATCTCTCAACCACGCGTCCTCTTAGAGTTGTATAGGACACCAACATCTCTCAACCACGTCTTCCTTTCGAAATTTTATAGTATGCCAACATCCCTCAACCACGCGTCCTCTTAGAATTGTATAGTACACCAACATCTCTCAACCACGCGTCCTCTTAGAATTGTATAGGACACCAACATCTCTCAACCACGTCTTCCTTTCGAAATTTTATAGTATGCCAACATCCCTCAACCACGTGTCCTCTTAGAGTTGTATAGGACACCAACATCTCTCAACCACGTGTCCTCTTAGAGTTGTATAGGACACCAACATCTCTCAACCACGTCTTCCTTTCGAAATTTTATAGTATGCCAACATCCCTCAACCACGCGTCCTCTTAGAATTGTATAGGACACCAACATCTCTCAACCACGCGTCCTCTTAGAATTGTATAGGACACCAACATTCCTAAACCACGCGTCCTCTTAGAGTTGTATAGGACACCAACATCTCTCAACCACGCATCCTCTTAGAGTTGTATAGGACACCAACATCTCTCAACCACGCGTCCTCTTAGAATTGTATAGGACACCAACATTCCTCAACCACGCGTCCTCTTAGAATTGTATAGGACACCAACATCTCTCAACCACGCGTCCTCTTAGAGTTGTATAGGACACCAACATCTCTCAACCACGTCTTCCTTTCGAAATTTTATAGTATGCCAACATCCCTCAACCACGCGTCCTCTTAGAGTTGTATAGGACACCAACATCTCTCAACCACGCATCCTCTTAGAGTTGTATAGGACACCAACATCTCTCAACCACGTCTTCCTTTCGAAATTTTATAGTATGCCAACATCCCTCAACCACGCGTCCTCTTAGAATTGTATAGGACACCAACATCTCTCAACCATGCGTCCTCTTAGAATTGTATAGGACACCAACATCTCTCAACCACGCATCCTCTTAGAGTTGTATAGGACACCAACATCTCTCAACCACGCAGCCTCTTAGAGTTGTATAGGACACCAACATCTCTCAACCACGCATCCTCTTAGAGTTGTATAGGACACCAACATCTCTCAACCACGCATCCTCTTAGAGTTGTATAGGACACCAACATCTCTCAACCACGTCTTCCTTTCGAAATTTTATAGTATGCCAACATCCCTCAACCACGCGTCCTCTTAGAGTTGTATAGGACACCAACATCTCTCAACCACGCATCCTCTTAGAGTTGTATAGGACACCAACATCTCTCAACCACGTCTTCCTTTCGAAATTTTATAGTATGCCAACATCCCTCAACCACGCGTCCTCTTAGAATTGTATAGGACACCAACATCTCTCAACCATGCGTCCTCTTAGAATTGTATAGGACACCAACATCTCTCAACCACGCATCCTCTTAGAGTTGTATAGGACACCAACATCTCTCAACCACGCGTCCTCTTAGAGTTGTATAGGACACCAACATCTCTCAACCACGCATCCTCTTAGAGTTGTATAGGACACCAACATCTCTCAACCACGTCTTCCTTTCGAAATTTTATAGTATGCCAACATCCCTCAACCACGCGTCCTCTTAGAGTTGTATAGGACACCAACATCTCTCAACCACGCATCCTCTTAGAGTTGTATAGGACACCAACATCTCTCAACCACGTCTTCCTTTCGAAATTTTATAGTATGCCAACATCCCTCAACCACGCGTCCTCTTAGAATTGTATAGGACACCAACATCTCTCAACCATGCGTCCTCTTAGAATTGTATAGGACACCAACATCTCTCAACCACGCATCCTCTTAGAGTTGTATAGGACACCAACATCTCTCAACCACGCGTCCTCTTAGAGTTGTATAGGACACCAACATCTCTCAACCACGTGTCCTCTTAGAGTTGTATAGGACACCAACATCTCTCAACCATGCGTCCTCTTAGAGTTGTATAGGACACCAACATCTCTCAACCACGCGTCCTCTTTGCAGTTACAACACAGGAAATCAATTGGGGAACCAGGTGAGACCGCTGAGACAGTTACATAAATAAAAATGCATAGTATTATTAGGCTTTCACAGAAGGAGAAGAAGGAAGTAGAAGAAGGAAGTAGAGACTTGAGAATGCACTAGAAAACATAAAATTTGAAAGCTATAATTATAGACCGGGATTCGAACCTGTCACCTCCAAATGGCAGAAGCGCCTTGCTGCAGGAAACAAGTGTACTTCGACGCATGACCAACTAGACACTCCATAAAAAGTGTCTTCATTAGTCATGTCTATCATACACATGAACCTACAACTATGGAATACGGACAGAATTCGTATCAAACCAGTTGTATAGGACACCAACATCTCTCAATTGCGTGTCCTCTTAGAAGTTTTATAGTACCCCAATATCTCCCAACCACGTCTTCTCTCAACGGTGTTATGATAAGGTAATGCAACAGTGTTATGATAAGGTAATGCAACAATGTTATGATAAGGTAATGCAACAATGTTATTATAAGGTAATGCAACAAGGTTAGGATAAGGTAATGCAACAAAGTTATGATAAGGTAATGCAACATGGTTATTATAAGGTAATGCAACAAAGTTATGATAAGGTAATGCAACATGGTTATTATAAGGTAATGCAACAATGTTATTATAAGGTAATGCAACAATGTTATGATAAGGTAATGCAACAAGGTTAGGATAAGGTAATGCAACAATGTTATGATAAGGTAATGCAACAATGTTATTATAAGGTATTGCAACAAGGTTAGGATAAGGTAATGCAACAGGGTTATGATAAGGTAATGCAACATGGCTATTATAAGGTAATGCAACAAAGTTATGATAAGGTAATGCAACAATGTTATGATAAGGTAATGCAACAAGGTTAGGATAAGGTAATGCAACAATGTTATGATAAGGTAATGCAACAATGTTATTATAAGGTAATGCAACAAGGTTAGGATAAGGTAATGCAACAAGGTTATGATAAGGTAATGCAACATGGTTATTATAAGGTAATGCAACAAAGTTATGATAAAGTAATGCAACATGGTTATTATAAGGTAATGCAACAATGTTATGATAAGTTAATGCAACAAGGTTATGATAAGGTAATGGAATAAGGTTATTATAAGGTAATGCAACAATAGTATGATAAGGTAATGCAACAAGGTTATGATAAGGTAATGCAACATGGTTATTATAAGGTAATGCAACATGGTTATTATAAGGTAATGCAACATGGTTATTATAAGGTAATGCAACAAGGTTATGATAAGGTAATGGAACAAGGTTATGATAAGGTAATGGAATAAGGTTATTATAAGGTAATACAACAATGTTATGATAAGGTAATGCAACAAGGTTATGATAAGGTAATGCAACATGGTTATTATAAGGTAATGCAACAAGGTTATGATAAGGTAATGCAACATGTTTATTATAAGGTAATGCAACAAGGTTATGACAAGGTAATGCAACAAGGTTATGATAAGGCAATGCAACAAGGTTATGATAAGGTAATGCAACAAGGTTGTGATAAGGTAATGCAACATTGTTATGATAAGGTAATGCAACAAGGTTATGATAACTTAATGCAACAAGGTTATGATAAGTTAATGAAATAAGGTTATGATAAGGTAATGCAACAATAGTATGATAAGGTAATGCAACAAGGTTATGATAAGGTAATGCAACATGGTTATTATAAGGTAATGCAACATGGTTATTATAAGGTAATGCAACATGGTTATTATAAGGTAATGCAACAATGTTATGATAAGGTAATGCAACAAGGTTATGATAAGGTAATGGAATAAGGTTATTATAAGGTAATACAACAATGTTATGATAAGGTAATGCAACAAGGTTATGATAAGGTAATGCAACATGGTTATTATAAGGTAATGCAACAAGGTTATGATAAGGTAATGCAACATGTTTATTATAAGGTAATGCAACAAGGTTATGACAAGGTAATGCAACAAGGTTATGATAAGGCAATGCAACAAGGTTATGATAAGGTAATGCAACAAGGTTGTGATAAGGTAATGCAACATTGTTATGATAAGGTAATGCAACAAGGTTATGATAACTTAATGCAACAAGGTTATGATAAGTTAATGAAATAAGGTTATGATAAGGTAATGCAACAAGGTTATGATAAGGTAATGGAATAAGGTTATGATAAGGTAATGCAACAAGATTATGATAAGGTAATGCAATAAGGTTGTGATAAGGTAATGCAACAAGGTTACGATAAGGTAATGGAATAAGGTTATGATAAGGTAATGCAACAAGACTATGATAAGGTAATGCAACAAGGTTATGATAATGTAATGCAACAAGGTTATGATAAGGTAATGCAACAAGGTTATGATAAGGTAATGCAACATTGTTATGATAAGGTAATGCAACATTGTTATGATAAGGTAATGCAACAGTGTTATGATAAGGTAATGCAACATGGTTATGATAAGATAATGAAACAAGTTTATGATATGGTAATGCAACAAGGTTATTATAAGGTAATGCAATAAGGTTGTGATAAGGTAATGCAATAAGGTTGTGATAACTTAATGCAACAAGGTTATGATAAATTAATGCAACAACGGAGCAGCTAGACATTCGCCTGCCGTACCTATTGTCTTCGGTTCGCTCCACATCAGGCCGATTTCCAATGTCTAAAATTAACATGGGCTCCTAGATCGACCCTGCTTAAAATGGATACCATGCTTTATCTTAGGAAATAAAGGTGGCCGGTGGGATATCGACGACTTCACCAACAGAGTGTTGTGTGTCTATAACCAAAAAAAAATGGCTCTAGCTCCGTATCCTTAATGCACCTTAAGCGTGTTAAAGTGACAGTTACTTTATACTTTATTGAACTGATTAAGTATTACGAATGATTATTCATCTTAAGCGACTTCCCGTATGTGCCAATGGGTTATACACAGTAGTTGACAAAGAATGTATATTTCTTTCAGAACCTCTAGAACAGAACACTGTAGATGAAGTTTATTACAGTCGACAAGCAAATTGATATTTGAACATGATGTATGTCTGCAAAATCGACGCCAATTTAACACGCGTCAAACTTCAGACTAGCTAATGGAGACGGAATCTCGTTTATTGCTGTGAGCTTTTCATACATGTGTCTAGTTCAATGATTCTCAAACTGTTCCTAGCACATGACTTTTTGTGTGTTTTATACACTACTGAGAACCTTATGGGTTTTCGTCAATATAGGATACACATTCAGTATTAACACGCCAGACAGCCTTGCGCTAGTTTTGATAAAATAGTATGACTGTCGGTCGTTCAGACAGCAATGACAAACTATTGAATGTAAACTTGCCAAGAAATCTGTAAAAAAAAATGCTGGGATTGACTGCGACGTCATGTAAAGGATATGCAACTAACTTTTTTTTTAAATAACACACCATACAGCTATTTAAATGGTCTCTGGAATACCAGGAGTTAGGTGTTCAACACTTGGTGAATTATTGGTCGAGAGAACTCTCTAAAATCTTTACCAATATTATTATTATTATTGTTGTTGTTGTTGTTGTTGTTGTTGTTGTTGTTGTTGTTGTTGTTGTTGTTGTTGTTGTTGTTACTATACGGAAATCAGTAAAGTTGTATGTACATAAATACGTACTTGCGTACACACACAGGCACACACACATACTCACACAGAGACACACATACACAGAGACATACATACACACACAGAGGAAGACACACACATACTTACATACATACACACATACACTTATAAATTGTATAAATACACACAAACATATATAAACTTAGATAGACACATATGCACAGATATAGGCACACATACATACTCACACAGAGGCACACATACACATAGACATACAGAGACACACAGAGGAAGACACAGACACATACATACTTACATACATACACACAAACATACACACATACACTTATAAATTGTATAAATACACACAAACATATATAAACGTAGATAGACACATATACACAGATACAGGCACACATACATACTCACACAGAGGCACACATACACATAGACATACAGACACACACAGAGGAAGACACAAACACATACATACATATATACATACATACACACATACACTTATAAATTGTATAAATACACACAAACATATATAAACGTAGATAGACACATATGCACAGATACAGGCACACATACATACTCACACATACATGTACACTAACATCCGCACATTCGTAAATACCCAGGTGTGAGAGAGTGAGACGGCGAGAGTTTGGAGGAGGAGAATATCTTTACTGTGTCTAGTAACCTCAAAAAATGCTAAGAATACCACAGACGTACAAAAAAAAAACAGTCCAGAATTTTTTTTTTTTTTTTTGCACATTGAAAATGAAGGGAGGGAGGAGTTCTCTAGAAATCTAGAGTGACAGCTGGCACAGTTGATGGAAAAAGAACAAAGGGAAGGCAGGGAGATTTATTTTTAAAAATATACCTGGTCGACGTGGACACATGGCTTAATCGAGACAAGAACACAGACCTGATCTACGACTCTGGTGATCGTGTGAGGTGGCGAACCATGACAGTAATATGACAATAATGTATGGGGTAGTTTGTCAACTACCTTCTCAGCCCTTGTGCTTCAGAATAAAAATTCCCTGTAGCTCTGTAGCGTATTCTCAGCTTTTGAGGTGGGATGGAAACTACTTCTCTAATAGTGATTGACTGCATCACATTATTCATAAGTCAGTGCACTAATTTAATTGTCCCTAGTAGTCTCCTGTTGTGATGTGATAGGGTCATTCCATTTTGTACGCGTAAGAGCAAGTAGAAATAGGCGATTAATCTTTATCTCACATTGGCGAGCGACGAGCCCAGACGTCGAACCCGCGACCGGCCGTGATTATACCATTACCTGCGTAATTCGTCATCACTTCGATGGCGCATCCGCCTTTCGGTGCACTAGTTTCCGTGTAATAAATCTAACTACCTACCTCGACACCGCAAGGTACAAGAGGAACCTGATGGGATAAGATTAATTTTCTATGCAATATATCTTTGTCAA